>JAWWEU010000081.1:96317337-96399717 GCA_035583155.1 Acropternis orthonyx | reverse complement strand
GCTTGTAGCCTGAGGGGTCAGGTGTGCCCTGGCAAGCTGCTGCAAATGATCCATTGTTAGCAGTTCATGAGGGGGCCTCTTTTCTATGGGGCATGCAGTCTTTTTCCTGGTTCCATGGTTGAAAAGGAGAGAGGGGGTGATCCCTCTGAGGTGCAGGGTTGGTAGATGAAAGAAAAATTCCAAGATTTTAAACCCATAACATAAGGTTTGAATTTTACGGGTGTTTGGTGAATCAAACTTACAATGCTGTTCAATAGGTTTTGATGACCAGCGCGTGTGACAGTTCACTATATTCTTTAAAGCAAATTTTAGGTTTGCTTCATATTAGATGGAATTCTCTTTTTCTTAATTCAAAGTGACCAATCACTCATTGCAGTTCTTATATATGTCTTAAAGAAGTCCAAATCAACAATTCCATTCACAAAAGTAATGCAAATACTTCCAAAGTATATTAATGAATTCATACAGTGTTCTGGAATGTGGTAGGGGTTTAAAGATTCATATTCAGTAAAATCTGTATGACATGTACTAGTCTTCTGATGTCTTATGAAGGTTATAGCCTTACTTTGAAATTAAATCTCCACATTAATTAGAATGATGAGGAATCTTGGTCTGCTTCTAAATGATAGGACTCTAGATTCATTTACTTTCTGGAAAGCTGTACATTTTGAAAATGTGGGACATTTCTTATTTTTTTCCATGTTTGTATCAGGAATTAGTTTTGCAATGAATTTTTGAAAACTGCAGCAACATAAAATTACTAGTGACTCTTATGAGACTATCACTTTATTGGGTAGCATTAAGCCTGCATTTTTTTGATCATGTAAGACAAAATTGAAAAACTAAACTCAAGTTCCTTACTTGTTTTTAAAACTAAGCCTTAAAAATTTTTGCAGTTCTGAAGTTAAAATGCATATATAGTATCATTAGTTTTTATGGAATCATATTAACTGGCCTATTATGAAGAATCATTTGTTTCTAAACTAGACATATTTAAAAATAATCCTGAATTTAGAAGAAAATTGTAAGCCTATTGACTAACAGAGAAATTAAACAAACTTAGAATTAGTGAAGTGAAAAATGAACTCCAATCCCTCAGCAAGGTGGGATATTTAATTTCCAAATAGGAACAATGGCTCACTAATATACATTTTCTTTGTTTCATAATGGGATGTACTTTGTGAAGTGTCCCCCTAAGGCAGCTCTTTGAGCTGCTGTCGGAAAACAGTCAGCTCCATTTCAGAATGGTACTTGCTCAGTGAGAGTATGAATTTGTCTCATTAGGAAGTTCTTCATTGGCCAATCCTCTCACTAGCTTAGCATTTGGTTTCAGTTTCAAGGGGAAAGAAAAATAAATCCTGCATCTGAAGTTTATATTCTATAAATAAAACATGAAGTCAGTATTACATCTGTTACTGATAATTTTGACTGGACCTAGAAATTGAAATAATCAAATTAGAGAATTTGCTGTGGGCATATAAAATGAATATAATAAATGTAAAATGAAAGAAAATTTCTATGTGCTAATGGATAAGCCTCTAGATAATTAGGCTAACCTGTCTAGGCAAGACAGATATATGTTAGGTATGTTCCTATAAACATTTACTTCGTAAGAGTGACAAAATGGCTTACTGTGTAGCTTCTGCTTTATATTCTAAACTTCAATGGTATTACCATGGTAAGCTTGCTTGAGCTTAGCCTAAAACTTGCTACAGCTTGAAATCACCTTGCTGTAAAAATAAGAAGGGAATTAAATAGGGAGTCTGACATCTATCTCAGCTCTTCTTTCTAGTGATGGAAATGAATTAATGCAGAAAACTCAAAAAGCCAATGTAATCTTAAAATGTTTCTTCTCTGTGACAGTGTGAATCTTTTCCAAGTGTAGTACAATGTCCGCAACATCTATGTGATTCAGGATGCAGTGCTCCCAGCATATGTCAGTACAACAAGCAACACTTGCCTGTTAATAAATGCTGTCCTTGCTGCTGGTACTCAGCAGCAGTAAAGCAGAAATCAGCATTATTCTGATAGATATGTAGCTTCTCTATCTTGTGTTTATGTGACAATAATTTCAGAGTGAGCTGAGTATAACTAGTTTCTTCTCACATGACACTTCATACTGACAGCCGTACCTTTTCTCTGGTAAGTGTTTATTATTTGTGTATAGAAATATGATTTAGATGAAAATTCAGTTTATTGTGGTTAAGAACCAACTGAGAAGAAACTCTAAGAATCCTATCTGCCATTAACTAGTCCTTCTAATGCAATGCACTGCTATGAATTTCTTGATATCTGGAGATATCCTTGGATTCATAGCCTCTCAATAAGTGTCATTTTAGTTAACATGTAGACATGAGTATAATTAAAATCAACAGTGTAAGAAAATGATCTAAGTGAAATGTCTTAATATCTTAATGTCCAAATCATTATTTTTAAAATCTATGATCACAGTAGAAGAAAATACGAGTGGGAGAAGTTGGAAAAGAGTAGTATGTTTCTGCATGTGATTATGTCATACTAATTTATAGGCAGTTTGTAACTGTGTGCATGCTAAATTAAGAAAATAGTGGTAGCCCATGAATTATGAGGTTTTAAATAATTGTATTTTTTAAAGGTTGTCACAGCTATAATTTTAATCTCCTTTGTGAATCAAATAGTTGACAGCACGTCAAAAAAGTGTATGTGTGCTGATGAAGATTATTATGAATTCTGAAGAAATAAATATTTTCTTTAATGGAGACCTTGAAGAAAAGCTACAAATGTATAACTCTACATAGTGTATATGTAAAAACCTTCCTTTGGATTTGGGATTTTGTACTTATAAACATTATACATGTATTTTTTGATATAAACTTTGGGCTTCATGAGGGATCAAATCAAGGAAGTAAATGAAGATATCATTTTTCCGATATAAACAGAAAAAAATTCTCTCTTTCTAGCTCAGTGAGCAGTACTTCTCCAAAATTTCACTGTCATTTGCATAACAAGTTTTTTTCATTCATGCTTCAATCTATTATATTGCACTACTAGTTTTAGGCATGGAAACGGATTCATTAATTTTATAAGTTATCAAGATTCTCTGCAAAGGCATATTTTAGGGTTTATTGCAAAAATGTAAAGAATAATAATTTTTTGTCGTTCCTTACCCAATTCAGGGGGAAAAAATGTATTTGCTTTTTGTGTATTTGGTTCCTATTATGATCTCATTGTAATGTTGTGATCCAGGAAAAAAAGCCCAAAACCTGATGTCATATTCTTTTGTATATGACTAATTAATAAATCCCTGGTGACTTTCACATATTACAAAATCAAGAGGGAGTGTTTTTGGAGTTTTTAGGGCAGTAGAACTTAGAAACACTCAAAGCAGAAGGTAGAGCAACATCCAAGTCAGCCATTTTCTCATTTAAAATCATTAATGCAGAAAGGAGGAAAAACATATGGCGGCATAAATATTGTACTTTTGTCCATTAGTTGAGTGTGCTGATGGTGCTGAATAACTCCTTTTCAAATGACAGTGATCAATTTTCTCATCCCCACTGTTAAAACTCATTTTTCTGTGGAATTGGTTGTCAGATTGCTCTCTTCACTATAAGATATCAGCAATGGATTTGAATTTAGCTTAAATCATGAGGGACTGGGATCTTTTACCTGGTGTTTCAGTAAGAAACACAGAAGACTCGTGTATGACTCCAGCTCTTCCATAAAGGAAAGGACATGCATCCCTTCCGTCTAGTTTTGTTTGTGCCAGTAGATCAGTTCACAAGAAAGCTGTTAGTGGGTAATTGATCACCAGCTACCTCTTCAGATACTGCAGCTCACTGTAATCAGCACCTCTGATTTACAAACCTAAATCCTAGTCTTTTGCCACAGTTCTTACTTTATATTGTTAAAATATTAAATTTAAATAACTCATGATGAGTTGTTTATGCTTAAAAAAAGATGAAAGATTTGAAATAAAAAAATCTTTCATCAGTGGGTCTCCAGTTAACATGCCTTAAGCCATCATTCAGCAGAGTTCTTGAAGTTTCAAATGATTTAATCTTGGTATGTTCTGCAAGATTGCATTCATCAAGACTTATTTTCTTGGAGGAAAATGACACTTACTTGAAGATGGACCTTTTTGCTGTTTTCCTGGTTCAGCAAAGGACATAGTTTTACTGTTCTGAATCTTAGAAGTCTACTGAATTAAAAAAAAAAAAAAAAGACAAAAAGTCCTATTAATGAAAGTATGGGTTCTGAGTTTCAGCTTCAAGCAGCTGTCTCTTCTCAAGTAGTCATATGTGTCTCTTACTTACAATCATGTTGTAGAGTTATCAATGGTGTATATTAAAACCCGTGAATCTAAAATTGCATAATTTAGATAAAATTTTATTTTAGGAAACTGTTATTTACAGGAGATTTTGCGTGATTGGAAAGCATCTATATTCACAGACGTTCAAAGAATGTCTTTTTTCATAAAACATTTCCTTATAGCGGTGATTGGTTTCCCCCTGGCACGGGCGCTGCGTTTCTTACCAGGGGGGCACGCTCTCTGCCCTTCCCCCACTCCACGTGGTTCCCCAGGGAACCGGGAACCACAGCACAGGACTCACAGAGAGGTATGAGGCAAAGAGAGTTTATTTCCAGTGCTACCGGGCTTTTCAAGGGAATGGCCATTTTACTATGAAAGGGAACACAGTTTGGAACCAACGGGGTAAGGTTTAACAGGGGCCAATGGGAAAAGGGGTTTTTTTACAACAGGGGCTTGGGGAAAGGGAAGGTACAAGCGAGGTGACAATACAAAATCCACCTGTAACAAATATTCATATCACAGTAAAGGTTTCATTCTCTGCATTAGCATCCACATTCCATTTATGACAAGAATCTTTCCATACTTTAAATGGTATGTCGACCACTACAAATTTTATTTTAGGAAACTGTTATTTACAGGAGATTTTGCCTGATTGGAAAGCATCTATATTCATAGATGTTCAAAGAATGTCTTTTTTCATAAAACATTTCCTAATTTAAGTAATGTTTACGTGTATCAAATATAGGAATCCACTTTATACTGGGAATAAAAGATACAAGTGTAAAATGAGAGTAAGAAAGGGGGGAAATTGATAATGAACAAATAATCCCCTTTGAGTTTAAATTCTGTAGATGGGAAATTTGAGAAAGACTTCTCTAATTTTATTTCCTTAGATACTAACTCTAAACTATGAACTTTTAAGATTTTTTTTTTTCAGTAGTAGCACATTGAAATCTACCAAGAATTAAGCAGAAGACAGAGTCATTTCTAGCTAATGCTTTGTTCTGCCTGAGAGTAAAGTTTTATGCAACTGAAAATCAAGTAGAACACATGATGCAATATAATCGTACAGGTGATTTCTGTGAAGTTTTCTGTAATTGGTCTGAATGAGTTTCTTTACACTTCCAATGCTATAAAATGTTTCTTGTTAACTCTTGTAGCAGCAAGGACTCAAAACACTTTAAAACACTAGTTTTAGGGGGGGAATTGCTGCATTTCTTGGACAATGGAAACACAGAAAGCAAAACATTATTCTTTCAGAAGAGTTGTTATTTTGAAAATATAGTACCATGCATTAATAAATCTAAATATTTACAGCTTGAATTGTTGCTTCAGTTAGGCATGTTTATCCAAAGAAAGTAAGAAAGGGAGATTGCAGAGACATCCTTTTCTGGTAGTCATTGTCTGCTCCTACTGACTTAATGCAGAAGATATTCAGGTGGCTGGAGTGAGAGTCATATGTTCAAAAGTATAAGAGCAACAAAGCATATGGTGGCAATGGTATGTATTTTTATCTCCATGTATTGAGCTAGTCCTTTTCAGCTTGATTTTTTATAGAAAAATAATACTTTTAGAGTTATTTATCTTATCTAACAATATATTTGATCTTCAAGTGACAAGATTTGTCAATAGCTCAAAGACTGAATATTTAACATATTAAAAAAAAGTGGAATAAACCTTCAGATTTGTATTAGTTTATTTGGGTTTATTAGTTTATTTATCTCTTACTAGACTGTAACATGACAATGGGAGAGAGGCATACTTCAGATTTACACAGAAGGTATTAAACTTCCCATGCATTTAAGAAATGGCCTATAACATTTCCAAGAGGAATAAAAATATTGTGGGAGTAGACTAAATCTGAATAACTGCCAATTTTTGAGACAGAAAAAATCCTATTGCTGACTGCCAGTCATGGGATAACTGCATAAGTTGATGTGATAGTATCCTCTGTGTGTTATGTTCCTGGTGACAGACCCATTTCGGACATTTGACTGATGGTGTTTATGTCATTCCCACTACAGACAAGCTGCCTGGGGTTATTTTACTTTCATGCAGTTGCTGTCTAACATTAATAACTGTTGAAACAGGTATGGATTGACAGTCCCGGGGAACTGTCTAATTCCCATGCCATATTCTTTTAACTGGCCCATTAGTTTCAGACATAATGTAAATTTTTCTTCTTCTATGTTTAGGCAGCTTTTCATCATTCTTACTTTGCACTTTAAAGAAAGTTTGAATTGAGAGTGAAATTTTGCTAGGCATATTTTTGAGTAATGATGCTCTGTCAGATCACTGTTGATCTGTTCGACACACTAAGATTTCATAAATATTTGTGGCATAATGAGAGTCTCTAGTCCCCAGCATGAAGTAGAATATATGATTTTTAAGAACACCCATAAATCTACCCTCAAGGGATAATTTTTCCACTCAATAGCATTTTCTTCCTAGAATGGCATAATTCATTTCTGTAGGACTAATCACTGACTAAAGTGATATTCACAATTTTTAATAGCAGAAATAGCCATTTACCTAAAGAACAAAAAAACAAAAAAGAAACTAAATGTCCTATAGTTACATTAGTAATAGTATTGAGCAAAGGCAATTACTTTCTTATAGACTTATTTTTTTTCATTTTCCTCCTATACATTCTCCATTTTTCAAACAAGTAATCAAAGTTGTGTTTCTGTTTGAAACTACATTCTCAAGCAGCATTTAATATGGGAAACTTTCCTTCTTGCTGCTTTAACTTTGGTTAAGGACTGCTAGTCAATGTTGCAGGGCATTTCTTTTAGGATTTGAGGGGAGAGTGCTCTTTTGCTGCAATTTTACACTGGAAAGGAGGAGCAACACAGGTAAGAGTAGATATTATATGCAAGTAAAGTCTATTTTAGGGCAATAGTTTAGTGGACAGTAATATCAATGTGATAAATGTTTTTGAATACTGTTATTGGCTTCAAAAGTATTCACTTAACATTGTACATGTTTATGATGTTGACAGACCAACAGACTAGTAGCTGAGTGCTTGTTATTCAAGCTGAAACTTTTGATCACACTTGCAGAAACAGGATCTTTTCAGGAAAATGTCAGTTTTGGTATATCTCAGTAACTACAGGCATATACAGCTGGCTATTTGCAAACACGGGTACATAATCAAATTAAAATTATCAGAACCCTGTTCTTGATGTATCTTGTGTCTCCAAACAAGTGTGGCAGAAGTATCAGTTTGAAAAGCTAATAAATGTCTTTTGGTAATTTTTGTAATTAACTGTGCAGTCCTTATGACAACTCAAGTTTAAAATATCAAATGATGGAAATTAAAGTTTCTTTTCATATAATACTTAGACCATATCTTCCCTCAGTTAAAAAAGGGTGCATTAGCAAAATATGCCAACAGTTAAAGTTACGAAATACATGTTCGTATTCTGTAATTATTCATTTAGCTTGATTGCCACATTATTCAGTATTTCCTTAAGCAAAAAAAAATTATAATGCTCAAATTATACAGGGAAAGGTGGGTATGTCATTAAACTAATGGCATAGTCAAAAATATGCATACATTTTAATAGCTGGAAGTAGTTCAAAAGTGAGGGTCTTATAGTTTCAAAGAAAAAAGTGGCAACAACAAGAAATTTTTTAGGAACTTGACTCACCAGCTTCTTTTTCAGAGAATTTGTTCAGGTTTCCTTTAAGATATTTTATCACTGCTTGAATAGATATTTTCAGGAAATTAATATAATTTACAAGTATGTGTCATTTTTCTTCATGACTTTCCATTGCCTTTTGGTTCCATGATTTACAGCTACGTAATAACACGACACTTTACTACAGAAAAAATATTCAAAAATCACAGTTCAAGAAAAATACCAAGGAGTTTCCTTAGAGGTAGCATTATTTGAAACACAAACAAAAATTCTGTATGTGAGTCCCACATGTCATAAAATATCTCCAAATATAAGTAGTCATTAGAAAAATTAATTTTGATAATCCAGTTGCTTTCAGAGTTGCAGCCCATTATCTGCTACTATCATTTTGAAAGCAAGTTTTAGTCTGTGTACAGGCTGATTTTCTGTTCTTTTGCAGTAAATAGAACATATTTCCCTTCATTGCTTCCTAGCTATCATTTAACAAAAAATTGCCTAATTCATGCATAGCCAGTGTTAATGAGTAATACATTATTACACAAAAAAAGCACTGTCTCTCTGTTCCTCTGAGCAAAGATAAAAAATAGCCACATTGCTTTTGATTTGTATCTGTGTTTGAGTGTGTATGATGTGCTTTAATAATAGTGCCCAAAGTAATGGAGACATGGTTAGATAACATATTTTAAATATTTATAAAATAAAATCATGTTTGCATCATCAAAGGATGATATATATCCTGATAAAGGATAGATGTTTTTAAGGTATTACTGATTTTTATAAGAAATTACTTGCCTGCAAGCAATAGTGTTATTTGCTAGTTAGGAAAAGAAAAAAAAAAAAAAGAGAGAAATTAAGTTGCTGCATATATTGTATGTGATGCAGTATAATAGCACATCAGTCCTATGGGAAATCTATAATATTTTTTCTTATTAACTTATAATTAAGCCTGAGTGATTTTTAGAAGAGATAAACTGGCACATCTTTCAGGACCATCTTTCTTTCTTGGCAGGGAATATCAAGTGTAAGTCTACTAGTCTGAACAGGAAAGATTATCCAGTTTCTTCCAGAGTGAGAATGTTTAGTTGGATTTGGACCTCTTGTAGATGCGGTTTAGAGGGAAGAAGGATCAAACCATTTGCACAGCAAATACATAAAAAGGTTTTAGAAGTGAAGAAACTAACATTTTAGGTTTGTACAGTTTGACTTCAGGGAAAACTCAAAGAAGTAAGTGAGTTTTTTTAATTTGCACTAAGGCAGTGTTATCACCCTCTAATATTGTAAGGACTCTATTTTTGACTTAAGTTCTTGATCACATCACTTTATGTGGGCTGCATGAGAAGGAGAAGAGGTCCGCCTTTAAGAGATGCATATAAATTGAGCCATCTCTTTTACAAATACAATAAATTGCTGATTATAATGATGGAAAGGATCTCCTGGAATGGAGATTCCCTGCCAATGCCATTACTTAAGGAGACAGAAGATTAACTGAATGGGGGTTCAGCAGGGGTTAACTCTTCCAGGCTTTATCTCAGCCTATAGGTATTTGACTGTTTTGGCAACTTCTCATGTTGGGAGATGGAAGGCTCCTGCCATATGAACACAGGAGGTAAATGTGAAAGGACATGAAGTCATCAGGATTCAGAAGATATTTGGTTAAGTCCACACACAAAATTCTTCCAAAGTTAGGAGTCTGAAAACAGTCCTGCCTCTAGCCTTGGAGATCTAGAGGCCAGATAGAAAGAGATCTAGAGGATCTCTAAGGACAGAGAATTTAAATGTGTCCATATATCTGTATCAGTGCCCCTCCCTGTAGAGTATGTTGTGTATAATGAATTGTTTTAAACTGTTAAGTAGCAGAAGAATGCTTTCACTATGGAAAGCTTATATTTCTATATTTCATTGGCCAATACTATTTCATCATTTTTATTATATCAAGAAATCCCACTTATCATGGTGGTATCACCTATTTGCAATATAGTGGTCAGACTAGGTACCAGATCAATCACCTGAGAACTGAAGCAGAGATGACATATAACTTCAGGCATGACCTAGAAACTCAGTTTAACTGCAGGAAAATATTGCAAATAACAAGATGAGTAACAAGTTTACAGTTCCCAGTAATATTTCTCATGCAGTAAACAATGCCTAATTAAGGTCTCCCATCTCTTTGCATTCTAACTTACCTCATGACATTTGTATAGCAGCATTTTATAATCAAATAACAGTAAGGATAAAAATGCAAGTATTCTGATTTTATTTATGACTGTGAAAACATGCTTTATAATTTATCATTCAGTCTAGGAATTCAGTTATCTTAAAAGGAAACTAAATTTTTCAATGACAGGTACCAGTTATGACTAAAAAATCAGCGTTTACCACCAATAAATCTAATCTACATGCATTAAAGAAAACAATTTTGCTGCCAGTTTTTATGACTTAGTTACACTGTAATATTTCATCTGTTTCTATATATGCATATAATCAAAATAAAGAAGTAACTGTGATATCTCTATTTTGTGATGTATGTGCATGTCATTCTTAAAGATTGCTGCCATGAATGATGCATTTGTGTACTATATAATAAATTTGTTAATCGTAAGTAATATTTAATTTGTTATCTAGAAACACAAGGCATTCTATAGATCTTTTACAAAAGAAGAGTGAATTGCTTTATAGATGCATATGATGAAAGGAGAAACAAGCTTTGGCTTTGAAAGATAATTCATCCACTTCTAAATAAGATTTCACATGTTTGTAAAGAAAAAGGTTGAAGGCAATTCCCTGCAAGTAAGCAACAGCTATCAGGCTGCATTAGGCAAAACTAACTCACACACCACCTTCATACCCTTGACTTTCAGACACATTTGAAGATAATGTTGGTTCTTCTGACAGCAGACACAAATCCTCACAGTTCTGTGGGAAGATGTTTCAGTTCTGCATTGAAACTGTATTTTCTGTAGCTTTAAGTGGATCATTTTGGTAAGATAGAAATTTTGAGTTATACATCAGTACAATGCATGTTATAGCCTACACTGCAAAATATAGCTATGATCTTATAATGCTTATGCTAAGATAAGTTTCTTCTGTATGGCAAGGGTCTAATCTGGGCCTAATCATCTTTGGCAGCAAAGAAGCAGCAGCTTAAATCAAACTATCAGAGTCAAACACTCTGAAAGGCAGTTTCTGGATCCAAACTTTCAAGATCTAGATGTTCCTGTAAAAGAGAGAGGCAAGAGGATCGAGGAGATGAAACAGAGACACACACAAGAAACAGCTTCCTAGAACAATGCTTTTGTTGGTTTGTTTCCAAAAATATCTACTGGAAATGTGGTGTGAGCATATATATAAATAGAACTTGTTGCTCTTACATAAGAGTCCTGTTTTGAATATATATTGATGTAAAGATGGATTTATGGAAATACCAATATGTTTCCCTTTCTCCTTATATGTTTGTACTATTTGAAAAGTTAGCATAGAGTTTGTTTACCATCATCTCATTCTACATTTTCAGTACATACCCTTTCAGTCTGGGTCCAGGAACAGTGAAAAAAAGTAATAAAATGCGGATTTTGTAAAATACATTAAGTGTTATGCCCTGACCACACTCCAGGAAAAACTACAGGCTTTATATAGAGCTATGCATTCTGTCAGCATATATATTGTTCTGTGATACAGTTTAGGCAGAAAAGAAAGGAAGGGAAGGAAATGTGGGAGCATTTACCTAGATTTGCACTGTCACCTTTGTGCTACCAGCTTTCTGCATTGATTGCCCTGTGTTTATCTGTATTTGGAAGCAGATGTTGGGCAACTCAGTGGAAACTCTCCTGGGGGAGCTTGACTTACCTGTGTGCTGGTGCACTGCCCCCACACCCCTTCTGAATGCTGCCAGAATACGATAACATGTCTCAGGGTCAAGTTCTATCTTCTCCCTGGTGTGAAAACTTCTCCATGGCAAAGTGTGATTTATAAAGCATGGCTTTGGTTCAGCAGACCTCACGAATATCCAGCAAAGGCTGAAGGAGAGGAAGGGAAAACAGAAGGGAAATGTCTTTCTTCATGCATGAACAGAATGTTTTTAAATAAATTCATCTTGCTCCTTTTCTCCTTACTTTAAGGAGGCTTTATCTATAGAAATATTGAAGAAACACTATGCTGTTACCTCAATACTTTCTTCTCATATACAAAGCTAAATGTCGTCTGAATGCTACTAGCAGAATGTTCTGACTTTTACCACAAGAAGCTGAGAATGTTATGAGAAGACCAACTTTGGGGATCTGTGTCCTGAGAAAAGACTACAAAAAAGCAGGAAGGGTTAAAAGAAACTGCTTTCCTCACAATATGCTCAAGAAGTCCCCCCAAATTCTTGTTACAACAACCACATTTGGCTCTCAAAAATCCAAAAATAGTCTCTATTATTTGAGCTGCCTGTCTGGGAACTCAGTCAGCTGATAGCAGGAATAACTCAGGAACAATCTGTTCCTGGATTATTCAAAACTCTGAACAAAGGAGAGTACCCAAAGGCTCTTGGGGACCTGGAATTGCATACCTGTCTCCCTTTCTTGTCCAGCGAATGCTTCTGTCATGTGATATCTATGCCTAACCAGGCAAGACTTTGAGGACTGTCCCAGTTAAGTATAGAACAGTTTTTCTTGGATATAAATTTTCACTAATTACAATGAGTCATCATCACTAAATGATTCAGGGCTTGCATGCAGTACTTTTTTATCTCCAAATTTCAGTACTATGTTGGAAAGATTATCACAAAAGTGTTTTCCAAATGTCCCCCAAAACAGGAGTGAAAAGATTGTGGCAGTTTAATACAAACATTGCTAGACTACTGGAGTCACCCACTCCTAAAGATGATCAGATACAGACTGAGTGTGACCATGGATGCTCAGTGTGTGCCTGGTGCCCAGCCTGCTCTCCAGAAAGTTTCCATTAGGTGGAACCTATCCTGTAATAAAAGACAGAGTAGTTGCATGATTTTTCTTAGTTGTGATTTCACACTGTGTTAACACCAACTTGAGATATTGCTTGTTTGACCAATGCCAGAGATTTCTTGATGTTAATTTTGGGAAGTGGAAGGATGAGGCTGGAGGTGAAAGGGGGGACTGTTGTGGTGTCTGTAGGAGTTACGCCTTGAGGATTTCATGTCTTGGCAGACTGGCAGACAGGGAGCTCTAATGTACATCAATGGGATGAAGTGGAGGACTCAAAGGACTGGAAGGTTTTGAATCTTCATACAAATGTTTCAACTAATCCCCAAGTTGCTCTGAGACAAAAAAAAAAAAAGCTGAACAGAATTAAAGAAATTAATTATTCAGACTAACTTGACAGACATAGCTGTTCGCTACAGCAGAGATGGAAGTTTAGCATTTGAAGAACATTTTATTACTGTTTTTCCTTTGCTCCTAGAAAAATGCTCTAGCACCTTCAGAAACAGAAAATGCTTTAATAGTTCAGACTCACCTAAAAAGCAGTAAAGAATATTTCAGCTAGTATTTATAAAGTTTTTCTAAATTGCATTCGCTTGTGTTATGCTCATGTTTCAACAGAAGCATAACAGAGGCATATTGTCACAAAGCTTGTCGGTAAGAAGGTATTGATTTAACTTTACACTTTTTTTTTGATGAAATGTCAACATGAACAACTTTTTTTCTGTTTTCCCAGAACTAGAGGCAGAGGAGTGGTGCAAACATCTTTGCATGGAGTGTCTAGGAGCCAGGCTCAATGATATAAGTCTCGGGGAACCAGACTTGCTTGCTGCTGGAGTCCAGAGAGAACAGAATGGTAAGTAACTTTTCTCCCAGATCAGTTCTTAGGTGATGTCCCATGTTGTCTTTGTATATGTTTATTGTGAGGACTTTTGCTATTAGCTAGAAGCACATCATTAGTAAATAAACATTTGGATGAGTTTTTGAAGCTTAATCCTGTTTATGTGTACAAATAAAGATTAATAAATTCCATGCCAAATAACACATGTAGAGTCACTTCATGTCTTCATTGTGTTCACATTTTCCTGTCACGGGAAATAATGACCATGACCTTTCTGGTTCTGAAAATGATGGCCTCTGTGCAGAGGAATAAAACAGCAGCTGTTGTTTTGCAGCCTTTTAAAGACAGTGATGAACATATCAACACCAATTTGGACTGCAAAACATATACTTGCTTTAAATTCACACCTGTTGTGAATATTGAAGTCAGGATCATCTAAATGTTGTTAAATATGGGTGATAAGGGCAATGACAGGTGCTAGTCAGCACTGAGCCTGAGTCTAAAGGCTTCATCTAAAACGCTATTTGGATTAGACACATGCACATGAAGAATGCTAGTGGATGGAATATGCAATAACAAAAGAAAATCTGTGATTATCCTGTCATTTAATTCCTATTAATGAACACGAGGGCAATACAAAATGTGCTCATATATTCCTCCCTAAATTACAGCTCTCAATGATTATTACTGTCTTGATGCTTTCACAAGATGCAATAGCTTTCAACAAAGTAATAACACACACTGCCTCAATGGTCATAAAACATCAAGCCAGCTATCATTATAAACAAAATTATGTAATTAAATTATAGAATGAATGGAACCATATTGATATATTGTATTAATTTCTCTGAACCTAGTAATATATAGGATAAAATATATAGAAATCTTTAAGGAATTTTGGTCAAAAAACAGACATGTTGAGATGTGATTTAAAAGAAGTTCGAATGTTTGTAAAGTTGTTCGCCTGCTGTGAGACACGGGTTTCAATTTGTAGTCTCAAACTACTTAACAAAGGAAGAGCTACCAATGTTGTAGGAAAGTGATAATGATCAGACACTACTCAAACATGCCATCTGCTATATGTTCATAGGCTATAGGTATAAAATTCATATGCATGCTATTGAAGAGAGAACTTGTGTGAGCAGGTGGAGCTCCTTCACAAATGTGATAGGAAATGAGTCTCGTCAAAAGCCTGTGATGTGAGCAGGAAAATAGCCTGAAATTCCTCAAGCTCTTTCTGCATTGAATTCATGTACTGGCCAGCAGCTTTTTGACATAGATGGAAAATACTGCATTTTATCATGTTCTTGAAAGAGATCCAGTTACACACACATGACCTCCAGGCAACATAGATTGGGTCTGTTGTATGAACTAGTCTTGATTCAATTGCTCTAGTCTAGAAATTAATTGCAGTGCTACTAACCAGCGTATACGAACATAATTAGCGTCTTCACTGTTCTAAGTAAATAAATGAAAGGAAACAAAGAGGCAAAGCATATATTTGTTGTACAAATCACATGAATAATAATGCATGGAGGGTATCATTAGCTGTATTGTTTTGAAACAAGTGACTGAATACATATTATCCAATATTTGACGACCATGCTCTGCTAAATCATTAGTTACAGTATCTCAGACAAATAATTCTGATACCTATCCACATCCTTCCCTTATCCCCTTAATGCACAACTTTGCATTTTAATAAGCATACTTGAAATTCAAAGTTGTCTTATTCAGAAGAAAAGCAAATTTTGTTTTGGGTGTCTTTTAGTCAGCTTCGAAGGAAGGAAAAGTACAGAGATTCTTACTATCTGAAATCTGGAATTTTGTTCATTTATCTGGCTGTAAGAACCTGCAGTTCCACTCAAATTTCTGTAGCAGATTCCTTCCGTAAAATTGGTTGAGTAGAACCGTAGCTTCAGTTTATACTTATCTTATTCTGCAAACCTGGTGGCATCATTGCCCACATGACAGTGCTATCAAAAAGGTGACTGGTTGGAGGGTGGAATCATCTAGTGAGATACAAAAAATTCAAATATTTAGTTTATTTTCTTACACATTTTCTCCATATTGTAGCTTTTACATGCATGCTATCAAACACTGTAATTCAAAAGATACCTAAAAAATAAGTTTACTGAGCTTTTGTTCTGTTTTTGATCTGAAATTGAAAGGCCTAAGTTAATTTTCCAGTTGGAAATTCATGAAAAGTGGCTATGTGTATGAAGCACCTAAACTCTTGCTCATTGTAAAAGTGGCAACTGTGTCACTCCCTGATCATTTTATTTTTTCGTGTTAAATAAAAACTGTACACTGGTATGTATGACCTTTGAATGTCATTATTTCAAAACATATTGCAAGTATGTTAACTTCATAGAATTCCTCTTCAGTTAGTCAATTTATTAATGTTTATTTGAAACAGAGATGTGAGAATACAGTTTGTAAAACCTATAATAGAACCTCAAAGCCTCAGCATCTAGTTTCATGCAAGTTTTGTTGCCTGAACCATACAAGGGCTTTCTTTCAAGTGACTGAACAAAAGATATCTCTTAGTATCTGAACAAGACCACAGACTGTAATAAATATTATAGTGTCAATGGTTCTTCAATTTTAGATAAATTATTTTTTACACTTTTAAAGGCTAAGAGAAATTGAATAATGCTGTTATACTGTTAATATCTCCGTGATATGACAGGTGTTAATACGATTAATCCAAAAGAACTGCTGCATTAACCATTAATTGCATCTCATTCCACTGAGTATTTTTCAAATGGTTACTTTGTCCTAAAGTGTTTCTGAAATGTTTAAAATATGATAAAGATACTTCCTTGATCATGGAAGAACTAGCCTGATCAAGTGGTTTTTTTTTTTTCATGAGCTGCTTTACATTTTCCAAGTAATAATATTTTTCATATGCAGTGTTCTTTATCAGTTCAACTACTTGCCCTTTCTTGTCCTTAAAGGACATTTGCATGATGTAAGGGTATTCACTGAATGAACAGGTAAATTGGCTCTCTCTTGAGGTGAGGGCAGGGTGGGGTGGGGGCGGTGGGGAAGAAAGAAAACCTTTCTGTTGTGTAAGTTTGTGTTTTAGTTTTTGTATGTGACCACCGAGGCCACTGCCCTCTGTTTGCAACATTAGAAATAATTTTATTAATTGTTATTATGCATATGCCCTGAGACCATTAAAAGTGCTACATGCTACTATTTTTTATACCCAGGGAATCACATTTCAGAAAATATTTGGCAAGGAAAATATATGTTTTCTATCATTTGTTTAATCCCTCTTTTTATTACATCTGAGCCTGTTTATCCTCCCATTCTTGCTCTTGTGGTTCTCCTGAGATGAGCTTTAGATTTCAGAAGGGAAGACACCTGATTCTCTTTGGCAGGAATGCAACAATATGATTTGCAAAAACCCCATATTTTTTTATAATTCTGAGTTCAGTAAATGCTAATGAGATCTGTTTTTCTGTAGTTGCACTGTTGCAGGACTCTACAACACCAAGCAATTCTGCAATGGTGACAGCAAAAAAAAGGCAAACTGTAGAGCTGCACTGCTTATAACAGAGAGCTCTAGCTACTGTGTCTTGTAGGAAGGATAGAGAAGACATCCGAGCAATTCTGGTGCAAAGCACTTCAGTAACAGAGAGCTTCTCACTGGACTTTACCTCCGTTACTACTTTCAAGAAGTATTACCACAGGTCTTGCTGTGTAAACTCTGCTGAAAAAAATTACCCTTAGGTGGTTTTCCCTTTAAGTTTAAGGCTCACAACTAATGTCTGCTTAGTTTGGAATGACACACAGATTCCAATGAAAGTGAGATGCGAAATGAAATTTCTGTTTCTCTCCACCCATGTCTTCTGCAAATCTAAGAGATTTGTTTGTGTTCCTCAGTCCTATGGCAGCAACCTTGTTTCTGTTTAAATTTCTTCTCACACCAAACATGATTTCTTTTATGTGTGTTTATGAATGTCTGTTTAGATTATTCACTAAAGAATTAAAATACAGTATGATATCAAAAGCAGTAAAGGCCTCACCTCATGATCCTATTCAGATATTTATTTTAGTATAATGGCAGTGAAGCTGTATATGCAATGATAAAACAGATAATATTACACAGTTATAATTCCAGGAAAGAAAATCTGTACCTGGTTGGGTCTTATAACATTGTTGACAAGTCTTCAAACAATATCCTGTGATGCTTACACATTTCATAGTCCTTAGGTTTCTCAAGCTGCTGCTAGGCAAAGAAATTGTGAATATAGAGTTCTGACTTCATTTAGAAGAATTGGAAGCTTTCTTTCCAGCTCTCAGGGCATTTGGAATGTTCTCAAAACATAATGACAAAAACAAATGTTTGGGGTTTTTTAAAAATTTTTTATCTTCACTGGTGACATCATATCTAGAATTTGTCCGTGCTCACTTTTTCCAATGTGTCACTATTTTCCTTCTCCATAAAAGGAATCAATTTGAAAGAAGGCATCCAGATGGACTGTATATGATGACAGACTATATTTACTGTGAAAAAGAAACCAGAATATTCAAGAAAATATGGGTTTAAAAAAGCATTATGTGAAAACTATTAATAAATTCCCTCTTTAGGAGCAGGTGCTTCTATTTGGTGAAGACTCTATTCCTATCTATTTTGAATACTAAGTAATAGCACTAACATAGCTGAATACTTGCGCCAAGTCATATTCTATTAAACTTTACCTATAAACCTGATTTAAAACCTGAAGAAAATGGGCAAATGTTAAAATGAAATTTTTTTAAATTAAAGAAAGGGCCAGATCCATCTTGTGCTGCTATAGATTGTTTGTTTTTAGCTATCACGTCCATGATAACAATATGATGCTTTTCTATTAGGTGTTTTGGAGTTTTTGATTTTTTTTATTTTATTTTACTGCATTATAAAGCTACTATTGATTTTAGAAGTCTGAAAAAGTTTGAAAGATAAATGATTATTTGCTTTTTCTCCCTGCCTAATATTTAAATTAATAACTCATAAAATTACTTTCTTTGTAAGGTTTTTCTTCCTTCATACCATTGGTTTTATCTTCCTTTTTTATTAAAAAAACATTCCACAGGAGTAGCAGTCTTGCTTCCTGGATTTTAATTGCAAGAAACTCATTAATTCTCGTTAGTAAAAATGTAGCTTTTCATAGTGAACAACGTCCTTGAATCCTCAGAAGAGGATTATGAGTTATTTCTTTGTGCTACATATTGAGATTACAAACTACAACCAAATCATAGAGACTTCATAATTACATTCAGAGAGCTGACTTGTTTTAGGGCATTTTCTAGGGTCTGTAGAATCTCTGTAATTTAATACATAAAAGCATTTTGCATGTTTTTTATTCATCTTCTGTTATCCTTAATCCATTTTTATACATTGGTTTTGTTTGTTCATTTTTTAAATAAATGAAACACAGACAGCTTTATTCAGAAAAATAAGGTGTTTACAGTTTTAATGGCTGGCTAATCCAGTAAGACTTTAGATTCTTCTCTACCTTACTACTTAACAGCAAAACAATTAATAATATTTATTTATGGGAGCCTTTATATTTTTATTGAGATGCTTATAAGCATTTTCATACATTTTTTATGGAAGCAAAGCAGAATATTTTTAAGCAAAGGGAAAAAAAACTAATTCTGAAGTCCTGGTTCTTCAGCATGTACAGCAAAAGAGAAACATTTTAATAAATCTGACATAAGAATGAAAACAAAGTGTTGCACTTTCAAGACTTAAAGCTCTCTTTCCACCTGAAAATTAGCCACAGGTGGTCAGCGGCAGAAGTCTCATAGGTGGAGGAGTTTCTTTCATATATAAATTGAATATTCGCTTTTAAAGCCTCTTCTTATTTATTAGGCCCCACCAACTGGACTGTCTCCTTCCATAAGTAGTTTTTTACCCATCATTAAAGCTGAAATGAAACCAAGCATCTGGATTGCAAGATTGCAATGTCATCTGGTCACTTTTCCAACTGGAATGATTGAGGCAGAGTAATCCAGTAATAAAATGGCAGAACCAGTCACTTCGCTTCCCCAGTACAGGGGAAGGCTGAGAACATTTTAGAGTTGCTGCCATGTCTCCATCTCAGTCAATATGCTCGTTTTAATAAAGACTCTTATGCTCCTATGCCCTGGAAAATGCTGTTAAATGTAGCATTCTTGCCAAAGTCCAAATGCTAAACACCTTTACATGCACAAAGTGTATGATGAAGCATTGCTCTGCTTATTCAAGGAGATGGGAAAAAGCAGGTACATTGAGTGGAATAGTAAGTGTTGCAATATATCAGCACTTTTTCTCATCCTGGCTTCCCCACTCCCTGAACTTTGCTCTCGCCAGTTTTAGAGGAGTGAGGAGGATAGGGATGCTGAATGCTGAGGAATTGCACCAGCTCAGTCTCAGTCTTGCCTTGTCCAACATTGTCACATCTATGTGCTTGGTTTCTTCCATCTCCCTCCTTTCCAGATCCCTCATTAACTTCTACTTGCTTAGCCCTACTACCCAGTGAACTCTTAATATCTCGTCCCACTCATATGCAGATGGTGTCTGAACCACAGAAAAGCTAAATTATCTATGGAATGTAATTCAGAAGACCTGGTGTCAGAATTAGGCTGGGATTCCCAAGTCTGGCCCATGAATATTTGCTCTTGCTTTGATAAGTTTAAGGGCAAAACATGCAACTAAAAATTGAATTACCATTAGCTAGATATGTGTTCAAATATTTTCTGAAATGGAGCAATTGGACCCTGCATGTTAATTAATAAAATCATTTAATAGTGTCTACACCCTTCCATGTCCTCAGTTGCCCACTACTCAAAAGTAGAGTTTTTGTTTCAAAAGCAAATATATCCATCCTCAATCTTCTCTAGCACATATGTTTGTACCCTTGTTTTTTCTTGCCAATTTGATTAAGTTCTAAGGGTGCTACATTTTGCCCTGCAGCTGATGTTCACTTTAATCAGACATACTTCCTTTAATCCAACATACTTCCTTTAATCCATGACATCTTATCTTAGACACTGACCTCCCAAGCAAAGTCAGCAAATGTCTCCTGACAGTTTGAGGATATTGTATGTCCTGAATACCCTTCACGTAATAGTACACTGAAACACTTCAGAGAAGTTGAGCATTTCATGAGTATCCTGGTAGCATGTAAACCAAGCTGAAATATTCTGTACCTTCAACACAACAGTTTAATGTTTACCTCAGAAAATAATTGTACCTATTAATTTTGTCTGCTGTCTGAGTAATTCTGTCAGTGAAGATTTTCATTTTTACATAGTAGCCCCATTCCCCCTTAGATACACTGTGTTATTTCATGTAATGTAAGAGAGAAACTGCTGACATGTCAGTCACCTGAATCTTTCAAGTAGAGGGTAGTAGCAATAATAGGGATACTGAAAGGGCACCATATTTATTTATTTATTTATTTATATGATTCCAATGCAAAGTATAAGCCATATTTTTCTCTACCATTCCCTTCCCAAAGTGGTCTTTGACCCATATTCCCATGTGTGAGTCTTTCCATTTACTTTAGTAGGCATTACATTACATCTATGCCCCATGAGCTCTTCTGAGGCTAGGAGAAATTCTTTTCAGTGATCTCAGCAGCCTCTGCTAATCTATTTGTTCTGTGTGTCAAAAGACTTTTATGCAATGTTTGGAGTTTCACATTTGGGACCTTAGTCATAAAATGAAACTTTTAGAGCTAACACCCATTAGTGTGACTAATGAGAACTAGGGCCTGGGAGAAGAGGTTGTGAGGGAATGGATCAATTGGGGAGTCATTAATAGGACAAAATTAAATTGACTGAAACAGAACAACATTGGGGTTGACAAGTTTACTTAGGCTATGCAGAGCAGCAATTTTTACTAACTGCTTTCACTAATTCCTCAGCCAAAGTTTGCTACTTATTCACACACACACAGAGTCACATATTCTAACATATTTTATATCAACTCACTTACTTGCAAAATTTTAATTGTTTTGTCAGACAAGTATATATATCAAATGTTTAAAAAATGGAGACAAAATGTCTGTGATATTGAATATCAAACACAGGGGGAAGCTGAATCTAATTTTGACTATTGCAATAAATTTCTCTAAATTTATTTTCACTTTCTTCCTAGTTTTTATGGACACAACGTGAGAAAATTCAGTTCAAATGGCAGATTAAAAATGTTACACACCAATCTCTAATTTTGTTATCAAGCAATTGGAGACAATTTTCCTGTCAGTTGCCCCTTTAAAGAGCATTTTCTCTTTATTGTTTATTGAATGATCGTTGCTCATACTTTAAATAGTTCTTACTTGTCAACAACCTTTAGGCAGTAGCACTGGCATTTTGCATTTCTACCCATTTCAAAGATGAAAGAAAACTGGGAGAGAAAAGTTGTGAGTCAGCTGCACTCTCCCATATTATGCTTTTAAGCCCCAATATTGCAGTGCATTTAGAGTTAAAATATAGGCTAGCACTTTCAGCTGTACTACCAGAATTTAACTGAGTTTTTCATTCTTTGTAAAAGCAACTTAAGTGTAAAAGCACTACTTATTCTTCTAGAAAAATTACGTTTTAATTTAAAATTCTCTTGCTAATTATGTGGCTTACTTCCTCCCATACGAGTTAATGGTGTTTTTTATCATCTTGATTTTTTCCTTTTTGGAGGTTTTTTTTTCTCATTGTTTATTAAATCACATGCAACTCAGGCACTTCAGAAAATTATTATTGCCCTTGACCTCCTACTACAATGAGTGCATTTTACAAGGGAAGTGCAGCTGATAGTGATTGATGTCATGACCATAATAATATATCACATTGAATCAGATTTTTCAAGAAAGCAAGAGATTATTAAAATTGTTGTTAATTTGACAAATAATAATGACTTTGGCAAATAAAGAGAAACTGAATGGCAGGAATGTAATTGTGAACAAACGTTAATAAGTAAACCTGGGTTTACAATTTCAAGGACAGTTTTTCTAAGAGGCAATGGTTGCACATACATATTTTGCCAAGATACCTGTAGTTCTGTTCTTTAAGAGAGAAATCTCTGTCAGGGTTCATGTTATTGTGAATTTTGATTTCTAAATATTCATGGACCTTAATGTGAGGATAATAAAGCACTTCAGTTGCTGGGAACATGTGTCCAAGAGGACTATGCAGATCATCTGTGAAAGATGTTTCAGTCTGCTACATCATTTATAATGAAAATTAAATGAAGATGATACTCCTCTTACTCCTCTCATATGCACTAGCAAGACTTTTTCAACATCAGTGGATCCTCACCTCTGTAAAAAGATTTGAATTTGGCCTTGATTTCTGAACCATAAAAGCTAAAGATTTTATTTCATTTTTTTCCCCAGTATAAAATCTTGCTTTAAGTTGTGTTATCTTACTTTGTGTTTTTTTCCAGAACGATTCAATGTATATCTTATGCCTACACCAAATTTAGATATCTATGGGGAATGTACAATGCAGATCACACATGAAAATATATATCTCTGGGACATCCACAATGCCAAGGTCAAGCTGGTCATGTGGCCTCTGAGCTCTTTGAGGAGATATGGACGTGACTCAACGTGGTTTACATTTGAGTCTGGAAGGTAAGAACTAAGGAGATGCAAAAAGAAGAATAAATAACCAGTGTTTTCTGAAAAGCAGTCTAATAAGTCAAATTAGCCTCTCGTTATAAGGCAAGACAGAACACATGGCCTCTCCATAGACTTCTGTTTGCTGAACATTACTTTTCAATATATTCAGCCCAGTATTTGAAATGTGTTACTATGTCTTATATTTAAAATGAGCTTAAGCTTCTTCTGACTTTTATTTAACTGTATTGAAATGTCATTCTTAAGGTTTACAAGTCTCACTGTGCTTAAACACTAGTGTGGTATAATTTGAGTACTTTTGATGTAAAAAGAAATTAATTCTGGATCATGGAAAAGGCTCATCACACAATATGAACAGAATAACTTCTGTTACAGTGGATATTACTCTTTTTGGATGTTCCTGATGACTGATTGCCACCCTAGAGTATAACTGCAAGCAGGAATACAGAGAACATTGTGAACCCATAAAAGGGCAAGCTCTTTTTTCTGCCATTTCCATCCTCAGATCAGTTTTAAATGTCCATGGAGCTCTGTTTTGCATCTCTTTCATATCTTTTTAATGCATTTCATATCTTGCCATTAGGGTCATTGCCTTTTCTGCATTTCTGCACGAAAATAATTCTGCATTTAACTCTCCCTTTGGTGGTATTTGATCTTGTATTTTATGGTTCTAGACTGTTGTTCTTTATGGTTTGGTTTGGGTTTTTTATGGTTTGTCAAACTTCTTTATGAGGAGCCTGAATTTTCTGAAGCAATCTGTGAAATTACAGGTGTTTCTATACTCTTGGGTTAGCCACACTGTCTTATTAAAAATCTTTGTATGTATTTTGATGTATACTTATTCAATACCATTAACAAATATTCACAAAAGTACAGTTTGTGATCAGAAACAAAAACATGGATCAAATGGCCTCTGCTGCCTAAGAAGGTAAAGTCCAAAGTTCCTCTGCAGTTTCTTATAGGTGGGAGTTACCACTTTACAAGTAATTTTTATATCCAGACTAATCTCACTTTACCACTTTGGTGCTCTGTTACTTTTCTGTGATGACTTCATAAATCAAAATCATGAAGACATTGTAACTTTTTTTTGTATTTAATAGTTTTTTAGTAAAAAATAGCAAAACTGACCCTTGCTTGAACTTGATTTCAATGAGTAAGCTAAGAGGTTTATTCAAATATACAATTTTAGCAAGAATTAACATTTCAAGCCTCCTACAGTATTTTAATTCCATTTCAAGCCTCCTACAGTATTTTAATTCCATACTAGTGAACATCATTTGCCCCTACAGTCTATGGACCATGTGACCTGATGAAAAGTGGATTGCTTTCCTGTGTTTTATTATTATGAGCTAGCTCTGCCTTTATCTGTCATGCTTTATTGTCTTTGATCTGATTCCTCCCATTTTGCTTGCTTCAGAGTACTTTATCTATCTGATTTGGAACGGCATAGAGGTAACAAATAGGGTTAGAGGAACACTGGTATCTTCAGTAACATCTGAAGGCTATATAGGGCAATGCCAATACTCATTTTAAAATCTGGTTTTTATTTGCTTGGGGTTTTATTTTTATTTTTTAATCAGCAAATCATCTTTCTTCTCTTTCTGAACATGATTTTCTTTGTCCCCTGATCTGCTAGTACCTTAATAAAATAAATTCCTGATGCATGTTGTTTTATCAAAAGTGAAGCACTTATCCATGCTTTATGACAATATTATGCAGTAGAAGTGATGTTGCTTTAATTTTCCCCTGAGGCTTAAATATTAAATGTAGGCAATTGCTTTAAAGGAAATATTTGTAAATAGGTGCTTATGTTTTAGTGAGTTTTAGTAGATATCCGGTATATGAGTATGAGGTTTGCATGAACATTAAAAGCTCAGTTTTATATATTTATTATATATCTTGAGTTTTCATATTACTTTGTTTGAGAAAATAAATCCTTACCATTAAAATAAATGGACATATTCACAAAGAGATACTATGTTAGATAAATTGATCAAAATTCAGCTTTTTGACAAATTCCTCTTTTAGTAAATATATTGCTTTACATTTAAGTGGAATATGGACTCGGATGTATAAAACTGAACTGCTCACGTGTCTAATGAAATGTAATGGCTACACAATTTGAAGAATGTCAAAAATATGGGAGGAATGAACTCAGATTCTTTTAATCTGCCAGATTTTTCTGTGAAGTGTTGCACTTAGTTGGAGTTTGTAAATATGTATCTTTGCAGTATCTATGAAGCTGGACAAGTCCTTATTTTTCATTATTTAGTGCACCAATGAAAGGAAGTATTTCTTTCTTAGTGATTTCCTTTTTTTTTTTTTTTTTCTCCATCCTAACCCTGCTGAGACTTGTGGGAAGAACAGTTTTGTGTGGCATTGTTCAATGCTGGATGGAGAGATTCTCATTATTTAAAGTACCTGATTAGGGCAAATCCCAGGCAATCTATCCATTGATCAGAAAATACTAATTCACAACTCCATTAGGCACTACAATAGCTTTGTGTGGATTAATACTGTGCATCTAACACATTGAATGGATCCCATGGTAACTCAGAGCACCTAAGGTAAGAGCCTAGCATTTACTTTTTTAAGAGCTAGGCTTTCCACTTAACCAGTCTTGGATTGCATGGGGAGTTGTGCTGGTTTTGGGTGCAGTAGAGTGAATTTCCATCACAGTATGGGCCTGCATTTTGGATTTGTGCTGAACACAGGGTTGATAACACAGAGATGTTTTAGTTATGGCTGAGGGATTTTCTTCTCTTCATCCCACCCCACCAGCAAAGAGGCTGGGGCTGCACAAGGGGTTGGGAAGGGATACAATTGGGACAGCTGACCCCAACTGCCCAAAGGAGCAATCCTGTACCATGTGGATGTCATGCTGGGCATATAAAACAGGAGGAAATAAAAAGGAAGTGGGGAGAACATTTGGAGTGATGGCATTTGACTTCCCAAGTCACTGTTATGTGTGATGGAGCGTGGCTTTCCTGGGAGTGGATGGACACCTGTCTGCCCATGGGAAGTGGGGAATGAATTCTCTGTGACATTTTTCTCATGCACACGGCTTTTGCTTTACCTTTTACACTGTCTTTTCTCACTTTTACCCTTCCGATTCTCTCCCCCATCCCAGCGGAGGAGTGAGCAAGTGGCTGTGTGATGTTTAGTTGCCAGCTGGGATTAAAACCACAACAGGAGTTTTAATGTTTATTCATCAATGAGTCACAGGAATTCCTTAATTTATGGATGTGTATAGTGTGTTCAGATACCTCGTTATCATTATTTTGGGTATTGGATATGTTGGAGACACTGTGCCATTTATCTGCTTGGTTGCACTTACTTCTCTTGAAACTTTTGGAACTGCTGCTCCATACACATAGGCATTAGTCCTTGACTGTCTGATTTTAAGCCTCTGAAATGAGAAGTGTGTCCTTATGGAACTGCCCACCTAACTGTCCAGATGAAGGTGTTGTTAATTTGCATGGAATTGCATTAATTATATACAATCTAAGAAAACATGCCAGAAAAGTAGTAAACCCAATACAGCTGAAATATCTCATAGTCCAGATCAAGTGTGAAGGCATCCTTTTCAGACTCCTACCCATGTTATGGGATTAATTTTGCTGATGTTGTAAACCAAACAAAGACCATAAACAAGGTTTAAAATCCACTTTCTGGAAACTGCAAAAGGCAGTTGTCCAAGTTTCCCTTTTTGCAAAACAAGCTGTCTGAGGCACCTTTTTAGCAGCAGAAGAGGAGACTCCTAAGATTTCAGAATGGAGGCACTGAGAAAAATAAGCACATATGGACTCTTTGATCCTTTAAAATGTTCTTTCTTTTGCTTCACTGTAATTATGCCTTTTACATTAAAAAATATTTTCTATGTGTGGAAGCTGTCTGGTCAAGTCTACTAAGTGCTGGCCAGAACAATCAAAATTTTTTAAAAAGAAAAAGTTGAAGTCAAGTGAAACATGGTGAGAAAATACAATGAGGGGATGGGCTCTGGAAACTCCAGCCAAACTTTGTCAAATACAGTGAGTTTCCAGCTGAGGGGAGAGTTCAAGGCAGAAGGCTTTTCTTAAATTTTTGAGAACTGAAGGAGCCACAAATCCATGACACACTTTTTTTTCCCCTGAAATATATTTTTTGTAGAGAAGATGTTGAAATTTAAGCAATTTCAAGTATTTACAAGTTGTGCATTCAGACCCATTGAACAACACTAAACTATTCCTTCTTTTTTGCCTTTGATTTGGGCTTTTTATTTCATCAGAGAAAAGTTCATGAAATGTGGTATTCTCTATCACTTCTAAGATCTGGAATCTAGGGGATTTTGGGTGAGAAAAATATTAAGCTCAAGCATTACAGAGTGGTGACATGAGAATTTCTCATATTTTTTTTTTTTTTCCCAAGACTGATATACTCATTTTCTCAGTGGTAGATACACAGATGCTAGGGTTATCTGAAGCAGAAAGTTCAGTGTTTGCTTCAGGCACTACATCTGACTGAAATCTTTCATTTGTCTGTCAGTCCTCTGTGGTGATTTTTGGTGTTAATGTGAAATGTATTAGTCAATTAACCCTTAAAGTTCCATTACAAAAAGCGTTCTCTTTTTCCCTTATGCGCGAAGAGACCATTATGTATGTGCCTCATGAGAGAGCTGTCATGGGACAACATATGCTGTTGTAGATACCAGCTCAGGTCTATACCTCCCTGAAGAGAAACCTGCAATTCCTATTTGGTGGTGGATTATCTAAATAGTGGATTAAGTTTATGTATCATGGAGTTTTCATAGAATTATAAATCATATATTATAAATAATTTTAAATATGATTAAAAATCATAAGCTTGTGATAGAATTTGAAAGTCACTTTGGGTTGAACAGCGGTATGAGCACATGTGCAGATGCAATAGCTTTATCATATCACATAAGCATTAGCTCAGAGCTTTCAGTATTCCACACTTAAAACTATTAAGTTTGTTAGGATCTTTCTCTTCTGTTACACTTCTGTGATCCTCTAAAAAAGCCTAATTACCTGTGATGTAAATTTTCGATGATTTTGTTTTATGTTTTCTCACTACATCTTCTCTCTCATATTCTTTATGAGAGCGGCATGTATCCCTAAAATCTGAAAATAAAAAACTTCCTTAAATAAGAGCCATTAATCTCTTTTATGTATCCTCCCCTGGGTTTTTTTTTTTCCGGTAATGACATAGCTCGAATTTTAGGGAAAACGGCATTTCTTACCACTGAAAAGGTTTCATTAGTTCCTGCTATTTAGCAGTGCAAAGGTTATATCGTAATATGTTGTAATTGTAGTTCCAGTCCTACTTTTTTCCATTCCAAATCTCAATTTGCCTCCTGCCAAATTCTTGACCTGGAATAAATTCTGTGTTAGTCATTTGATTCACTTAAACCCTACTTAAAAAGGAGTTCTGTATTTAACTCATCTACAGAACTCTTACTCTGTTTTTGATCATGGTACCTAATCTAAGAACTCTTTTACTAGGAAACTAAGTGATTTATTAAGTGTTCATTGTATTTTTTCTCTGCCAAGGCTCCTCTCAGACTGCTCTAGCCTTGGTAAGTCAGAATGAGTTCCACCACATCTCACATAAGAATTAAATTCTCCACAGTATAACTAAATATGGGAAGCAGATAGAAGAAGGGATTGCCTATAGACTTCTTTATTCTAAATTTCTCTTGTACCTTCTGAAGTGTTATGCTTTTTTTTTTTACCCCTATTTTGAAAATTCTGCCATGACATACAAATTTGCAAAAGATTTTTTCCAAGTGGCAAAGAATGCCTGAGCCATTCCACTTCACTGTGAAAGGTAATTTTAAGAGGAAAAACAAAGTTACCTTTACTAACTTTATCAGAAATAGATTGAGAAGTCAGCAACTCCTAGGACAGAGCAGCTAGCTTCATAGATGAAACTGTGTAGCATAATAATGAACAAATTTATAAATACTGAATTGATAGGAATGAGCACATCACTAATTCTTTAATTCACCACTGCCTAAGCAGTAAATTTTTTTATGAATTTTACCAAATGAAACACATGCAGTTAGAAAAAGTCATCCAAAGTTTGTCCAGTGAACACAAAAGATGTACAGCTCAAAAGGAAAGCCATAGTCTCTGTGGTATCTATAGAAATGGCTCTTATTTACAGATCCCAGAGGGACCAGCATGAGCTGTCAACATATTACTAGTTATCCAAAATTGTTGGTTTGGTTGAAATGTTACGAAGCTTTTTAATGAAATCACTGAGAATTGTATTGTGTTTGCCTAAAGTAATTAGCAGACAGCATGTTATGTTCCTTCTGATCATCCTGAGATAATATGAACTGTGCCATTCAGTTGAAGTGCCTAATTTGTCTTCTCCTTTCATAACACAGTCACGTCATAGTCAAAGTAGGGCTTGTTTTAAAGTATTTTGAGACCAGCCACCATTTAGCTTTCAGATGACTTTACATCCATGTGTGAGCCCAAAAGATTTATTATCTACTTAACGTATTCTAATTGCCTCTTTTTCATACATATGCTCTTCTGTAAGCATGCACTGTTGGATTAATATTCCTAAAGCTGAAAATGGCTAACAAGGTTTTTGCTGTGTAATATATGAGTGGAGAAGAAGCAGATGAAATAATTCATACATTCTTAATCACATTAGGGCTCACCTATTGTTTCAACTGTACATTTTAACCTTTCAATTCCATAGTAAACAACAGCAATAATTAATCTCATATGGCAGTTCTGAATAACTTGAGATGCCCCACAGCAGGTCAGTGTTTCTCCAAGAGTCAGAATAACATTTAACCTTCTACCCTAAAATACAGGAGGACTGAAATGTCTCAGATTTGAAAACTGAAACAATTTAGTTTTAGGTGGCCCATTAAAAATAAATAAATAAAAAAATCAACATCTAAACTCAAAATCTCTTCAATAAAAAATGCTAGTAGATTTTTCAATGTTCTTCATTTAGCATATAGATACCATTTACAATAAGACTGTCTATTTTATCACTTAAATACTGTTGCATCTCTCCCTCAGCAAGCCTATTTGCATGAACTAATTAAAAAGGCTGCAACTTGGCACCTAATTATCTATACAGACAGTACAAGTGCGTTAAACACTTCACAAAGGGCAATCCAGAAGGCCCCATTTGGCACAGAGAACCATCTAGCCAGCCATAATGCTAAGCACAAATAAATCCTTTTCTCCAAAGCTTATGAATGTAGGATCATCGATTGAGGAGGAGGTTTGAAATGTCCTCTATGTTGCGGCTGTGTACTGTACAAACATAGAAGGAAGTAATCAAAATGCAAAGGCTGGAATTTACACAGAAAAAAAGAGCCTTCTTCATGAATATGTAGGAAACTGTGCAAACCCGTGGTTGCACATACACACACAGAGCCACTACAGGAGCATAAAGGGGCACAGTTTTATACTTTTGTGGGCTTCATTTGTTGTCAGGAACTCTGAATCCTCTGCTTCAGCTGGCACATAGGTTTATTCTAAAGGTCATTTTAGTGTCTGAACAGTTGTCTCTTGTATGTCACATGCCAAAAAATTGCAATGGAAGTTTTATTTTTCTCTTGGGCTTGTATGTTCTTTATACTAGAATCAATTTGAGTAGAACTTGACTGCCAGTCACTACTCTTGAGCTGGGAAAGCTGCTTTAGCAGGCTGGTCTTGAAATATTTGCCAAATATCTGTCTAATTTCCCCTGTTCTTTCAGGCAGAATTAATTCATTGTTCTCTCAAACAATAAACTCAGTTATGAGGAGTGGCTGAGGTCACTTAGTTTGTTCAGTCTGGAGGAGAGAAGACTGAGGGGAGACCTCATTGTAGTCTTCAACATCCTCATGAGAGGAAGTGGAGGCATAGGTACTCATCTCTTCAGTTGTGTGATCAGTGACAGGACCCCAGGAAATGGCATGAAGCTGAGTCAGGGGAGGTTTAAGTTGGATATCAGGAAAAGGTTTTTCACCCGGCAGGTGGTTAGGCACTGCAACAGGCTCCCCAGGGAAGTGGTCAGAGCATGAAGCCTGCCTCAGCTCAAAAAGTATTTGGACAATGCTCTCAGGCTCATGGTGTGATTCTTGGGGTGTCCTTTGCAGTTGGATTCAACAGGTCCCTGCCAACTCGGCATATTCTGTGATTCTAAAAAAATAGCTATTGACATTTTTTTGTTTAACTTCACTAAGATTTGTTTAGCTTTTCTGAAGGATGTGGGTACCCTGTAACTTCTTTGCTTAGGAAAAAGGTTGGTAGAGTAGTTTGGGCCTTTACTGTTCACAGATGGATAGCAGTTCCAGAAATACTCCTGTATTCTGGACATAGTAGTAGTGTAAGAGCAGAAACTCTAGGGTAGATATTTCCATGGTGATTTTTTATTTCAGTAGCTGTATTCTGACTTTTCATTAGTAAGTTGAATGTCATTACCAACAGAGCTTTATATGTATGTGTATTTTTTATACACATTTCCAAACATACTTAATATATATGTGATCTCTCTGCATCCATGACCTGTTGGAATATGTGAGTGATTGTGGAGTCTACTGACTTTTTTTCCTCCTATTGCTGTACTTTTTTTACAATTTTTGTTTTCAAAAATCAATCAATAATCATGAAGATAATGAATATTTCCATATATAAACTTAATTAATCAATTATTAATTTCATTCATTATGTCATTAGAAAAGCAAATTCTGCTCTTCTGTAAAAAGCTATTGGTAAAAAAATCAAGACAATAATATTAGAAGTAAATAAATAAAGGCAACATTCATTTGCAAACCAGAGAATTTTCTGGAACTGGTGAATATCTAGGATATTTTCATTCAAACCTTTAAAACAGGCTATGAAACTGTAATATATATTCTTCACCACTTCTCAACACCTGCACCCTTATTGAAGTCCAAGTTACTTTTGGTGAACTTTTACTACTAAGAAAAATGCACACACACAAACAAATGCTCTTAAATAAAACACATATAAAATAATATAAATGTTTTATTCACAAAATATGTATAGAAGTATATAAGAATACCTGAAAGAACTATCCAGTTGGCCATTCATGAGTAATTCCTTTAATTTTTAGATAGTGGTGATAAATGTTGCTTGGATACAAATCCATGTGCTAAATTTCAGGGGGTTTTTCACAAAGCACTTTGCTAAGAAGAAAATTGAAAACCATATCACAGCCCTCATAACATTATCGTACATTATGCCTCCCTCAAGTCTTTTATTGCAACTAAGTGTCCTCTCACTCTAATTTAAATTAAATAAAGAACTATTAAAATATTTTCACACAGGGGAGATGGAGAGCACTTTACAGGCAGTGCCTCCTCTATAGCATTCTGGAAAAGTCAGGCTATTTCTGAGGTGTGCTTGACTGGTCCCAGTGGCTCCTTTAATCTTCCATTTATTTGTAAGGTACCAAAGGAAGGTTTGTCCCTTAGCCCCTGTTAGAGGAAATGCCATTAGCTACTGTGTCCTTTCTAATAGTACTTCTTTGCTATCACAGTAAGTTATTACTATTATTGCACTATTAATAATGCTGTACTCTGTGGTATGTGATTTATTTCTGGTGTGAGTAGTCATTTGTCACATATTTTCTAAAAAGCTTCCATCTTATTAGAAAGAGCGGAGGGAGAGGTAGCGTCTAATGGAATCTCTCAATCTCAGTGGCTCCAAACATCGTTTGATCTTTCTGACTTTTTGGAAGAAAGCTCAGTCACTGCTATAATTCACTGAGATCCTTCATCTACTTGATTACCCTGTCAGTGGCTGAAAAGTCAAATATAACATTGTATTCACATGGCTTGCTTGAATCAGTACAGCAAAGCAGATTTTCACCCTTTTTTTTTTTTTTTTTTTTACAATTTTGTTAATATTTCTCTGTCTAACTTGGAAAATATCCCTCCTTTAAAATGGTACTTTAGGTGGTCCCTGATACACTTTCTGAAAACAACATTTTGGGATGATTGACAGGAGAAATTTTATTTACCTGAAATGTGCGTTTTTATGGCTGAAATGTCATCAAATTGACTATAAAGGTAAATAAAAATTATCATCACTTATTGCAAAAACTGCATTTATTGGTATGCAGTATTTAAAAACTAAAAAAAAATTGAAACTGTCTGACCATAAGTATCATTTACAGTCAGGAATGGGCTCAAGGGCAGAAAATTATATAGTCTTGGGGATGATTCAGTGGAAAACCCTGAAGTTCTTTCTGATGACTGAGGGTGCCAGACTGTTATTTAATGATAGAACAGGCTGGATCATCTATATTTCTGGTGACTTTCTCATCTAAGAGTACTGCCACTTCTGCCAGAGAATAAAGTGACAGCAGGGGTGCAAAACAACAGTGGTCTGGAGAGGACCAGGGTAGGAGTGTGCTAACACTGTTTTGCATATACACTAGACATCAAATGGACCAGCTTACTGAAACTAAAAGGAACTCAAGGGATTAATGAAAGTAGGAAGGAGAGTTTGTGGGGGTGGGACACAGAATGGGCTAAGCACATGGAATAGGAAGAGATAGGAACGTGGTGATTTAATAAAAGGGCTGATAAGACATAAATAAATAGGGAGGGACTTCTGAATAAAAGCAAGAGGTAGTTGGTTTTGGAATATGTGTATCACTTTTGGAACATTTAATCAGAAAGTGTAGAGGATATGAGCAAAAGTAGCAAGAAAAGGTTGTCCAGGATAAATGTGTCATTGGCAGATGTTGACAACACAACCTCCAATACTTGATTCCACACGTACTTTGCCTTTTTTATCAGGTGCTTCTTTAAGCCCCATAGGACAAATTTCTTAGAGAGAAAAAAAAAAAAGAACAAGAAAAAGAAAAATCAGTATGAGTAGCTCTCAGCTGTAGAAGCACAGATGAAATGGAGGGCAGCCAAGAAAAAAATGTTCCATGCATGTGGAAGTAGTGTCAAATAGCTGGCAAAAAGGACACCATCAGAGAAATTAGTGCAGAAATAGTAATACACAGAAATAGAAATGTATATTAGCATTTATCTTGAGATTAATATTCTATCTATGACGTGAAGAATAGCTATAAGATGAATGTTCCAGATTGACAAAATGGGGAAATACTTTAAAAGACTTTTCAAATGTTACCAGGGATACTCAAAATAGTTTTAATTACATACATTAAATAGCCACAAACATGCCTAAGCTATTCTGTCTAAGTGTCCAGGGAAGGCATGGTCACCTTTGCTGCATGAGAACCATGAACATACATTTCATATCATTCTGCAAATAAGAGATTTGTACCCTTTCTCTTCTGCCACCAATACTGCTTTCTGTTTGGATAGCTATATATAAATATTTGATGAAGCCAGTAGGTATTGCATCTATAGTTCATGGGTTTTTTTAACCTAGCATACTGAATCATGGACAGAAGGGATTGACACAAAACAGTTCCATGGCTGTTATAAATTTCTTATAAAAATACGACTAAATCAGTCTATAACAGTAGAAGCCTAAACTCTGGAATATTGAATTAGACAAGTAAGCTCCAGTGGTAAAGAAGTTTGTTAGTGTTTTTTTCACAGCAAAGGACAATTGCTTTTTATATTTTGCTTTTAAACAATGCCCTAAGTTCTCTGGGCAGACAGCAGGCATGCTGTGCTTAAAAAATTTATACATTAGAGAAGATGGGTTTCATACTTTTAGATTCTGCTATCCCAAAAATTTTTTTGCAGTCTTTGTTTTTCTCCTTTTCTGGCAAACATGTCAAGGTGGATTTCTTGTCAGTTAATAGCATCTCAATGCTCTACAGAGAACTTGTCCGACGGAGTATTTTCCCAGAATAGATGGTGGCACTTACACACTATGGCCGCAGTTCTTGCCATTCTTGCTTTCACCTTTTTGCTTTAAGCAAAATCCTTATTTAAGTTAGCATAAAATGCCTCACTAGCGAGGACAGCATCAGTAGTTTCACACAGGACTCAGAGTAGATATTCAACAAGGAGAATCTAACCAACATAATTGATTGCTGTTAATCAGAGGTGGAAATACACATTTATCAAAACACCAGAGGATGGCTGGCTATTGCATCCCATTACATTTTAGATAGAAAATATGAGATATGAGATACTATTGGAAAATATATAAGGAGCCCAAGTAGGTAAATATAAACAGTAAATAATGCTTTCTGCTTATTTTGCATCCTTTTGTACTCTGTTCCTGTCATTTTTCAACATGATCTGAACTATGTGATTATTTGTGACGAATTTCTTTTGCAGGACTGTCTTCTTTTGTTTCTTTGGTTTTGCACTTCTTTCATCCTCTTACACCTTTTCCTACCCACTTACTTATGTAATTGAACAGAATGTCTTTTTTTATGTAACAAAGTTTTCAAAAACTAATTTGAGGGTTCTCAAGAACTTACCAAGCTGCTACTTACCTGAACTCAAACTAAAGTTCATTTTAGCTATCAGGCTAATGAGAAGTCCTTACAGAGAGTTTTTCCCCTGCTGAAAGCACTAGCACAAAAGTGTCATATACACAATCAAACTTGCAGTCAGAGATGCCAGGTGAATGCAGTGGGAGTTGTTTGATCCGTAACAGAGTTGCTGCTGTTTGCATTTGAGAGAACAGGGGAAAACTGCCTATTTCACTTCTGCCTGGCTTGTGTCAAAGAGGAAAAGTTAAAGCAAGTGGGAGTGAACTCGTGTTTCCTCTCTAAATCAAATACCATATGTAGAGAGTTGGTGCATGTTTGACGATTTTTTTATATTTGTGGTGAGAGTTGTACATTTTCTGTAATTACTTTTTTGATATTATTATTCCACATTCACTTTACCATTGAAGGCATTGTTTGACCGCTTGTGTCTGCATACATGTCTGGCTGAAGCTCAGACCAGAAACATGGCCTTCAGCTAAGATCTTCGGTTTTTACTGGCAGCAGCTGAGAGATACAGCTTTGGGTTCTTTAAACAAATCCCTATTTTGTCTCATTCCTGGTGCTATTGCCTATCCCTGGGGTTGCTCCTGTGACAGGATGCTTCCAAACTGGAGTTTACAACCCACCAGTTATGGGATTAGTGTTGATGAGTCCTTGGATATCATTAGCATATGTTAATTACTTATTAGTGTATGCATGTAGCATGGCAAGTGTCTCTGGACAACCCTGTGTACCCATAATATTTGCCTATGACTTTCTGAAAATTCTTCTGTGGCCACAATGGTCAATGCCGTATCTCTCATAACTGGAAGGTAAAGAGAGTGACACTGAAAGAAGACAGCAGTTCTTAAATCCCTATCACAATAAAATCACAGGGTACTGAAAGTTTCAGATAATGGCTGACCATAAATGCTTTAGTGGCCAAAATCACTCTTGATGGTGCGTTTAGAAGGGGAAGGGATTGGGGGAACACTTGAAATGCCTTATTTTGAAGCAGTCAAAAAAACTCAGTGTAGAGTGCTCAGGGTGCTCTCTTCATCATTTCTTTACACTTTTTGTGTCCAACCTTTGAAATGATAGAATGCAGCATTCACTTTTCATAAACTGGAAATCTTATTTTTTTGGATGCATGTTATAGCTATATGTGTGGGTACTTCACCTTTTTTTCCTGATTCTGTGGCTCTAAATATGGCTCTATATGAGTTCCTTAATAATTTTTATTTTCTTGATATTATTCATCAATCAAAAATAGTAATTGCATTAGATATCTGCCCTCCAGAATTTTTCCCTTCTCTCTTTAAGTGGATATACTTCAGTCAAAACATAGGAAATATCTATTCCCTATGCTAGCTGTCAAAATAAAATGACACAAACACGGCATCTGCCTGCATCACGGTAGGTGCAATTTGTTTCCAATAGCATTCAATCCACAGATAAAAGCTTAATGAGGCATTATAGAACAAATGCATTGGAGGTGATTTCAAATGTTAAATTCTTAGTGTCGTATTTATAGGCATGTGCAGATGCAGAACTGGATTTTATTACAGAATCAGAACCACAGGATCACAGAATGGGTAAGGCTGGAAGGGATCAAATTTTTTAACTTTCAGGTTAAGCATGATCAGGTACTCCAAATATTGGTGGCACTTCTGCAATAGTGTTCAGGGTCATAGCTTCTAAGCATCCCAAGTTCTTCAAAGATGAAGTAAAATTAACAGATATACCTATGCAAATTTGATCTCTGGCTGTTACTATGCTAACACCTGTTAGCTGGCAAATGTCTTCTTAAAAAACAAAAAAACCAGTTACTTCCTGGGAGAGGATTACGTTCAGAATTATGTCCCATTGTGTTTGGAATTAATGCAGACTCTAGTGCATATCATCTGACAGGATTTCCATCTCAAACACCCTGGGCAAGGAGTATTCCTGAACATAACAGTGTCTGTAGGGCTCCAAATGAAACAAAATAAAAAGAAAAAAAAAAAAAATAAAGATCTTGGGTCACTAAGTTTTATTGCCTCTGTTATAGCAAGTAGTGATGTGCTGCCACAGGGCTCCTGTATTATTACACTATCATTTATTTTAACCAGTAATGGCCTTATTTGGGTTTTATGTCTAATATTTTTGTATTTGTCAAAGTCAACAGTATTCATGTAGATTAATGCTGTTTCCCCTGTGTCCTGCTACTAAAGACACTGAGAGAAACTGTGTACTATTGTTAGGGGATGTGTTTGTCTTCATTAGGGAACAATAGCTCTTCACAAGGTTGCAGGAGTCCTGTAGCAAATATCTGTATTTCAATATGATCCCAGATTCCAGGACTTGGAACTTATATCTCTCTCATTCAAAACTGAGATGAAAAATAGTAGTCAAACCATGATGACTGAACAGGTTTAGTCAAAATCTTTAGTTCATGATAGTCTTTGCAATCTCTTTATTTTTATTAGACCAATATTTTTCATTTAATTTGTGTGTTGTGCAGCCAACCATAACTTCTGCTTCTGTACTAAAATGATGGTAGTAATATACAAGTTCTTGGTTTACCTTTCACAAAGCTAGTAAGAATAGATATTCATCCAAGACACTGTTAAATAGTAATTCATCATTATTAACAAGACCTGAACTTAAACGAACAGAAATAATTATCTACAGTATTTTTATATTTGTTCTGTTACTTAATCATCAAAAATGCAAATGTCTTGTGTATTTAAGAACATGTCAACAATTGGTTTTATTATCCTCTCCTTGTTTTTAATAAATGTGACTTTTTCTTTAAGGAAAATGTTACATTGTCAAAAGTCTTCATAAAGTGAGTTGTTTTGCATATACAAATGCATTAACTAACTAGAATAATTTCTTAAATAATATGGACTGAATACTGACACAAGAGGGGTATTTGCTTGTGCCACATAGAATATTTCTTACTTAGAGGTCATGAAGCACAGACAGCACAGTTCAATTGTCCCAGTCAAAATGTGTAGGTCACATTTTATGAAACTAGTCTATAAGCAGGAAGAAACAAAAAATGTAGTTATAGTAAAGTACTTGGATTCAACTTCTTACATTCCAGAAAATTGCCTCTAGTAGTGAGAAACAATATCTTGGGAATTGGGTCTTTTGGGTTTGTGTGTCAAGGCTTTGGTAGCAGGGGGACTATAGAGATGGCTTCTCTGAGAAACTGCCAGAAGCTTCCATGTCCAACAAAGCCAATGCCAGACAGCTCCAAGACAGACCTGCTGCTGGCCAAGGCAGAGACCATCAGCAGCGGTGGTACCACCTCTGGGATAATGTATTTAAGAAGAGGGTAAAGAAAAAGACCTACACCAAAGCAAGTGTAGCCCGAGAGAGGAGTCAAAATATGTGAGAAACGGCCCTGCAGACACCAAGGTCAGTGAAGAAAGAGGGGGAGGAAGGGTGCTACAGGAACTGGAGCAAAGGTTCCCCTGCAGTCCATGATGAAGACCATGGTGGGGCAGCCTGGCTCCCTGCAGCCCGTGGAGGTCCACAGTGGAGCAGGTATCCACCTGCAGCCTGTGAAGGACCCCATGCTGGAGCAGGTGGATGCCCCATGGAGGCTGTGACCCTGTGGGAAGCCCGCAGTGGTGCAGGCTCCTGGCAGGACCTGTGGCCCTGTGGAGAGAAGAGTCCACACTGGAGCAGATTTTCTGGCAGGACTTGGGACCCACACTGGAGCAATCTTGACTGCACGCTCACTGCAGTTAGGACTGCCCCCTGTGGAAGAGACCTATGCCAGAGAAGAATTACTGCAGCCAATCAGAAGGACTGATGTAGAAGTTCACCTCTTGTAGGAGGGACCCCATACTGGAGTGTGAAAAGAGCGTGAGGAGTCCTGCTCCTGAGGAGGAAGGAGCAGCAGAGACAACGTGTGATGAATGTGATGAACACTGCAGCAGAAATAATGTGATGAACTGGTCAACAGACCACATTCCCATCCCCCTGAGCTGCTGGAGGGGAGTAGGTAGAGAATCAGGAGTAAAGTTAATCCTAGGAAAGAAGGACTGTGTGGAAGGTGTTCTTAAGATTTGGTTTTACTTCTCATTAGCCTATCTGATTTGACTGGCAATAAATTCAATTACTATCCCCAAGCTGAGTCTGCTTTTCGCATTACGGTAATTAGGGAGTGATCTCTCCCTGTTCTTATCTCGACTCAGGAGCCTTTCCTTATATTTTCTCTCCCCTGTCCAGCTGAGAATTGATAGAGCAGTTTTGGTAGGCACGTGGCATCCACCCAGGGTCAACCCATCACTCTAGAGCTTAGTTTCTAGGATCTAGGACATAGAAAACAGAACTTCTGCACAGCATGTTTGCTATTAGGCATGGATATATTTCATAATTGCATGTCAATCTCCATATTCTACCTTTTATGCACGACTTCAGTAAAGTCCACTTTTCTGCTTTTGTATTGCAACTAACATGGAGATTTGCTCTCTAACTCTTCAGTACTAGTTATTTTTAGTCTGATATATCAAAGTAATTAATATAAACAAGAACATTTGAATGATAAGAATTGGGAAAGCTTAGTAACAACCAAATAAAAGTGGACTGAAATAAGTCCCAGAGAGAAACCTCCTTCTTATCAAAATTGAACCTCAGGAATAAAACTAAATTATGTCTTTTTCCACTGTGCCTTATGATAGACAGGGACAAAAAACCAGTGGAAATGAAATAGAGAATTACAGTGCTAGTGGACAATCACTGATATAGTCAGAGAAATTCACAGCCTGCCTTCTGCACTTCCATTAAGCAAAAAGTGGAAAGCATCTGACAGGTAGGAATGTGTTGGTGTCCCTGACATACCCCATTAGTCTAAATGTGCTGTCACAGAGGGCATCACAGAGACAGTGGCTATAGGACAGCACAGGCAATGAGAAAAAAACATATCTCAAGAGGCATAATTACCAGTAGTCCTGTACAGAAATGTCTCTTGGCTGATTAAACAAAGAAAAATATGTTTTCATGAGAAAATTTTTGTCTCTGTTATATTATAATACTTAAATGATCTTTTTGTTTAGGCAGAAAAAGAAATAATCTTTTAATGAAAAAATACTATTCACACACAAAGTCTCCCTATAAGAGGGAAAATTTTTAGGGTAACACATCTCTGCTTAGAAAGACTAGGAGTGTATTCTTCAGACAAGCACATAAGATTTTTTTTACCACGATTACATATAATATCTTAAATATATTTGCAATTTGGAATGCATTAGGACCTTCTAGGAAATATTAGAGGAGGACTGCTGGATTCTTCTGAGTGGTGGAGTCCCACCTACCTGGAAGTAAATCATCATCATCACTCATTTCCACTCTCTCTGTGAACAATTTTCTTCTCAGAATTGCAAAATGTTTTCATTAATGGTTTTAGTAGGAAAGTTATTGATAGCATGGAGATACGAAAGTTATTGATAGCATGGAGATTCTTTAGTTCATTTATTTGAAAACACTGAGGATGACTCAAGAAATACAAGATCTGAACAAATCTTCTGGGCTGAGCTCCATGATCAAGTTACTGAGCCATATCAGAGACTTGGTAATATTCAAAGTTCCTTGTATTAACTCAAGCCAAATTGATGGAGATTCCACTGTCTATATCTCATGAGCGTGTTCAAGAGCAGTGGAAAGTTACTCATCTCAGCTTAAGTGCAATAACATGACAATAAATATTGTGGAGGAATGTCTATAGCTGGCAATTAGTAGCTATCATGCATAATTGCTTTTTCATGTTGTATATTCTTGCCAGTAAATAACCATCATTAAGTGGGGCAGGCAGATGCCTCATATATCAGAACATTTTCATTATTTGCTTCTCAGATCATAAAATTGCCAGGATATCCATTTGATACTCCAGATAACACTCTGAAATGCTGACAGCAAGGCATGGCAGTTTAACTCATTATTCCCACAGGGAATGCCTAACACACCACACTCAGAGTCTCTGTCTATTTGTTCTGGATGTTGCCCTGCATATCATTGCTGTGCTTCACACTGTTGATCTTCATTTCCCTTTCACATATTTTTTACAGGACTTTTTCCTAGCTTTCACTGACCCTGTTCCACCCTCGGGTCTTCTAACCACGTCTGCTGTCAAAGTTGTATACCTGAATAAATTACACATCATGCACATTTCCCGTTACTTGTTTTCTCTCTGCTTCACCCATAGACCTCTCCTAGATCCCGTACATATTCCATTTATGTAGTTACCTTTTTTCCTTATTGATCCCCCCCACAAATGTATCCTTTTTTTGTCCTGCTGTAGTAAGTTAAGATTCTTATAGCCATTTTCTTCTTTCTTCCTCTGTTTTTTTGTCTTTTCAACATAGAAGTTGACTTAAAATTTTATGAAAAAACATACATAGCTTATTTTTTAGTTGTCTTGGTAAGTATTCCTAGGTATAAAGGGAGCTTTTTATCTAAATACGCTCCTGCTACAAAGAGTTTATTTGCTTTCTTTACTTTTTGTTTTGTTTTGTTTTTGGTTTTTGTTTTCTGAGAAGAGAACAACTTTGGCAAGGAAGCAAGCTAGCATTTTTTGAAGGCTGGAATGAGCCAAGAATTAGGACCCTCAGGGAAGCTTTGCTTTCATTTTATAGTGAGGTCTGCTGGTTAGCTGGCCTGCCTTTAGTGTATGCTGTGTGTATCTTCCTTGCACACAAAGAACAAACAGGATTTCTGTCAAAATGGCTTAGCTCAAGTTAAGATAACAACAAACAAGGAAAGAACAAAAGTTAGACATCCACAAGAGAGATACTGTTTGTGTGTCTCCACTGATAATCTAATTAAATTGGAGGCAAAAATTGCTATAGTTTCTACCACTTTTTAGAAAATCAAAGCTGTAACAACACAAGAAATAAGTGTCTCAGTTCAGAGTTAAATACTGCATACCAATTAATTTTTTCATGACTGGCAGCCACAGCTTCAAGGCTTTAAAGAAAGGCTGACTTTTATTTACTGCTCATCTTAGAAGCAACAGGTCTGGTCTCATATGTGGCATCTGACCACTCTCTTCAGCATGCAGGAAATAAGCACTAGCTGATTAAACACTTTTGAGGTGGATCAAGAGCTGGCTGAGTGACAGAGATCAGGGGATTGTGACAGAGGAGTAGAATCCAGTTGGAGGTCTGTAGTCAGTGGCATTCCCAGGAGATCAGTACTGGGTCTTGGATCCCGTGAACTGGACACATGAGGACCTGCTGCCCTTGTAGCCAAGAGGGCCAACAATATTCTGGGATGCATCAGGAAGAGTGTGGCCAGCAGGCTAAAGGAGGTGATTGCCCTCTTCTACTCAGCCATGGTGCAGCCACATCATGTGTCCAGTTCTGGGGTCCTCAGTACAAGGAGGACAAGGAGCTACTGGAAAGGGTCCAGTGGAGGGTCACAAGGATGATAAGGAATCTGGAGTGTCTCGCTTATGAGGAGAGACTGCTAAAACTGGGACTATTTAGTCAAGAGAAGAGAAGACTGAGAGAGGATCTCATTAATGTATATAAATATCGCAAAGGTGAGTGCCAAGAGAGTGGTGCCAGACTCTTTTTGATGGTGCCCCACAACAGGTTGAGGAGCAATGGCCATAAACTGAAACACAAGAAGTTCCCCGTCAACATGAGGAAAGCCTTCTTTAGGTTGAGGGTGGCAGAGCACTGGGACAAGCTGCCCAGGTAGGTTGTGGAGTCTTCCTCTCTGGAGATATTCAAAACCCAACTGGACACATTCCTGTGTAACCTGCTTCAGGTAACCCTGCCTTGGCAGAAGTGTTGGACCAGATGATCTCCAGAGGTCCCTTCCAACTCTAACAATTCTGTGATTCTTTGATTCTGTGACCTTAATTCCCAGGCCTCAAAGTGTCTGAGTAAGAAGTTTCATTGTTTTAAGTAGACAGTTTTTCACACGCTAGGTGTGAAGTATGCAAAAGGAGTTACTTCCAGCTTGGTACTGGTAACGCTTTTGCACTCCGATTACTGGACAATACCTATTCAAGATCTGTTCTCATTTAAAAATTTGAAGTCCCTTTTTATTTCAAGAGCTAGAAATGCTAAACTGAGCTAACAGTTATTTATTATGTATTAGTTATTAGTGTCAATTAGTTATTAATAGTAAACTTTTTTGTTAGTTTTTTTCAGCTCCTATTTGAGCATATTTACTCTTTTTTAGTTATTTGTATGTAATCTGTTGTATTTTTGAGTATAGAAGCCAGCCATTATTTCTTTAATCCTGAATTATTTGTTGATAAAAAGAAATCATTCAAATTCCTTAAAAATTAGATGTAGATATATGAAGAGGTAATTTTTTTCAGCTTACAATTGTAATTTATCTTTTATTTTTAAAACAAGGAAATAATTTTTCTGGGCATCTCAGTTTTCAGACAACCTTCATTATTGTGAAAATGCATTTTACCCTCAAATTTGTACTCTCATGCAGTTTCGGAATGTTGCACTGTGAAACTTTTAAAATATTCCATCCATAGCAGGACAGCATGAACTTCTTTTTTGGCAAAAAGCATTATTTTTAAATGGTGGTCAAATGAAGTCAACAAAGTTTCCTTTTTTAAGGGAATTCTGCAAGCTTAATATATAATATTGATTCCCATCTAAAAGACTGAAGATACATAGTGAACAGAGGCAGTGAGAAACATTGTATGAATTTGGGAAATGTGGAAAAAAGTGTGGCAATAATGGTGGGAAAACCTTTTTGGCTTTAGCAGAAATTCTGCCTTGAATAAAAGCACTGTTGATCTCTGAATCCAGTTTGTTGTAGGCCTCAAGCTTAGATCTCACCTTATCCCTATTCTTTTCCCTGTCTCTTGAGCCAGATCTACTAACAGTGATGGCTGTGTAAAGCTGTTGCAGGATTTTAAGAATTAAAAAATTTGCAGTTATTTGCAACACTGTTTATCTACTGGTGTCACTGTCTGTCCCTTTATATAATTCTGTAATAATATAGGCCAAAAAAAATGCACTTTCATATTTCAGCCAAAGAACTTCATACATTTTAATGCATCCAGTCATTAATTATCCTAAAGCATAGGTTAATGCCATCCCTGTTTTAAAGTTGAAAAACACAGAAATAGATCATAATTTTTCAAGCACCCTCAAATTATAAGTCTCTCATTAAAAAAAAAAAAAATTAAACTATAGAAAATCAGTGACATTTTTTTGACAGTGAAGGTCATACTGAGTTGGTAGAGTTGCACTGCTTAATTGTGACAGTACCAGGAAAAGAAAACATCCACACCTTTGTCCTGCCTTTTCTCTAAAGTGATTCTAGGCAACATAGAAATTGTGAATATGCTATTAAATTGGCAACTGATCAACCGTGTGTACTTTGAACATAGAGAAATTTTATTTTTTTCCACAATTATTTCATTTTTACTTGTAATAAAGCAACACATCAGCAAGGCTAGACCTGAAATTGTAGCTTTATGCGGACAGTTATCTGGCAGCTAAGAGGACTGTAGAGAAAATAGGGTTTTGTTCTACTGACTATGTTTTAGCTGTAAATAGAGCAAGACAAGAAGTCTTGTTTCAACTCATGGACTTGTCCATTCCTGTTGGCCAGATAAGTAAAGGTCCTTTGCTTTTTTGGCAAAACTCTTAAGCTTAGGAAAGCACACTTACCCCTTTCTCTTTCCCCATCTCTGTCATACTTAGGAGTACTTCTATTTTAATCTATGTTCCCTTGTTCTAGAAAGACTGAGACTAGCCCTTGTGATGCTACTGGTCTTGGATTGTAACTTGAATAGAATAGAAAATAGACAAGACTAGACTAAGCAAGACAGAACTAGACTGGTCTAGAATAGATGAGACTAGACTAGGACTAAACTCAGATTTTCATCTGATTAAAGGAATACTGGTCTGAGGAGCTGAACCAGATAAATTCACTATGGCAAAGGGATCCATCTCCTTGGGAGACAAATTATTAATAATAATTTTAGGTGGAAGAAGGAAACTTTTATACTAACAATTTTTGCTGCTTTTACCTGGCTTAGATGTTCCAGATAATGACAGCTTCATTTTGGGGGGCTTTAAGTCCTGTTAAATTTCAAAGCAAGTTAGGGGAATTCAGCACTTTAAAAAATGATGCATGTAATTCCCTTGCACCTCCAATTTTGAGCAGCTGTGTGCATATCATCTGTCATTATCCAGGGAAGCCCACATAAGGAGGCTGCCATCAATGGCTTTCCAACATGTCCGCCACAGCCACCTGTTGAGGTTGGGAAGCAGGGCCCCACAGCACTGTCCTGTGTGGTGAGCATGGTGCGAGGACAGTGCCACAGTGCCGCACCATTGCCTCCGCCAGGGCTCACACAGGCAGTACAGGCCCTGCTTTGATCAGCAGTGGTGGTGGGGAGGGGTGATTTGCGTGGTGAAAACAAGCAGCTAAGTTCTGGATGTTGATCATGTCCCATTTCCCGCTTCCTTGTTTTTATCCCTGTAGGATTTTTCATCCTCTGAAACCAACAAAAGGATCATATTTTTCTTCAGTTTCTGAAACTCCATCATTTTTTCCAGACTTTCCATTTCATGCTGTTTGAATTTTATTAAGATCTTTTTACACATAAGCAGAGTACCAGCTATATGATGCCCTGAGGGATCTGAATGGCTGTTGCCGTAATGTTGCAAAACTCTGGAGACATTTTGTTTCTACCAGAAGCTCTCTGGAGGACTGTGGCTAAGGATATAAAATATCTTAAATGTTTACAGCACGAATCTCAATCTCCATTGGAATTATATCCAAAGCCTATTTTATTTTTAATCTATTAATTGGCACATGATGTTAACACTGATTAAATAATGCCTGTCTACAAAATGAATTATATTTTATTTACATTTTACAATTAAAAAAACTGTTCTTATTCCAGAATTATGGATAATATCAATATGGATAACATCATTAATCATATATTCTTAAGACAGTGACTTTCTTCTCAACACCTCAATTGATAATTTCTATGTATTTTCACCAGGTATTTTCCAGAAGCCTCTCTGTTTACTGTTTCTGCCTCCAATACTTTTTGTTCTTCCCAAACACAGACCTGCATAAGTTCTTTGTAGGAGGTTCACAGCAGCATGTCTCCTTCAGTGAATAGGGAAACACTTTGTAACTGTTAATAAGGTTTTATTTTCACTGGTCAACCTTGAAATCAAATGCAACTGCTGAACCCTCAGCAGTCCCTTGTATAGCACAACAGTCCTGTTAAGATGACTTTTGAAAATTAAATTGTTTAGGAAGCTGTATTCTAATTTGACAAAAAGGTACATCCCAAGAGAAAACATTATTCTATTTTCTAAAAGCTGTAATATAATAGAGAGAGTGTGTGTGTGTGTGTGTGTAATACAGCAGGAGAGAGAGAGACAGAGATGGATAGATAGATACATAGGTAGATATTATTATTTAATTAAAACAATATAGGCCTGTATGTCCATTTGATGGAAAATGTTTTGTATTTACTGTATGAATAGTATAGAATCTGGGGTGCAAATTCTAAAGACACTGATATTTTAAAATCTGCTTGAATGTTAGACTATTTGGGACACATTTGTATAAAATGCTTTGTGATTCTGTATGTTTCAGGCTTCCTGGGACCATGCTGAAGGTGCTGAGATATTAACAAAATTTGATATTCTTAAATATAATGTAAACATCCAAAACATTAAAGGATCTAGTATATTAAGGCAAATCTAAATCTTTCTATTGTTGAAGTACGTTATGCATCAGTGACTCCAGTCAACAATTTTCTGTCACAGATAACTGAAAATCTTTCCTGGAAGTGTCAGACCAAATAAAAAGGATTTCTGAAATTACATTTCTAAAACTGCAATAAGTCTATAAAAGTACAGAAATCAGATACTGATAATATGATGGAACTACTAATATAAATGCATTGAATTACAGCACTGTTTAGTACCATATACATCCTTCAAGTCATGGTCATGCAGCAATCTCACCATTATACTCTACTCCCATTTCCGGCATTACCCAGCCCACTTTCTTGTTGCATTTACCATGTACCACTCTTCTTCCTCAGAGCAATGCCACACTGATACCGCAGATAAGGATAGCAACCATTGCTCTCTCAAAAGAAGAAAGTAAATTTTATTTCTGGAAGGTTTTTTTCGTTATGAATCTTCCTATATGACAGAAATGCTGTTCCTATTCTCAAATAGACTGAATGGCTTTTGTAATTTTCAAGATAGCTTTGGATGTTGCCTCACATAAATGTACTAACAGAGATAGTTATAATTTAACCCTTTCAATGCTGTCTTTCCATACAACTTCTTTGTGATGATTAACCATAATAGCATTTTTCATTGGTCAGTGTTCTCTTAAAATGTCAACTTTGCAAAGTCGTGATGTTCTATGTACTTCTGGCATCAATTGGTTAAAATAGTTAAATTTATCTCCCACTTACCAGTGCAGATATTTGGAAAAATGCTGGTAATAACTGACTCTATTACCTCAAGTTTCTATTACATGCTAAATCTTGGTTTTCATTATCCAGATGATGACTAAAAAAACTGAGTTTAAAGACTATATTCATATAGTCTTCCCATCTCTTGGAATATGTCTGTCTCCAATTATAAGAATAATTGCAAATGTTTGAAATTTCAGAGTTTAACTACAAAAGTTGACATTTTCTGCTGTAAGATGGGCACTTTTTATAGTAGTTAGATAAAAATTTCACAGTACTCATTTTTCTTCTTTCTGTTTTGCTTAAATCTCCCTGCAGGATGTGTGATACAGGAGAAGGGCTGTTCACCTTTCAAACACGAGAAGGAGAAATGATATATCAGAAAGTCCATTCTGCAACACTGGCAATAGCAGAGCAACATGAAAGATTAATGATGGAAATGGAGCAGAAGGCAAGGGTAAGGTCCTTTCACCAAGAATCTTTAAACTTAAAAAAATTGGCAGTGAACCAAAGAAGTACAGAGTAATATCAGTCTGTGGATTCCGCTGTAGTGATGGTGTTAGCTGTGTGGCTAAGACAAAGCAGACTTTCAGATTTATGTATTTTTATGGTCATGTATCTTCAGCATGTGCCAGACAATGATCTGTTGTTGGTGATTGGAACAGTGGATACCATTAGACATGAGATCCATGGTCCCCTTCTCTGAAGTTGTGGCTCTGTTACTGAAAGATTAAGCCTTTACCTTGTGTATTGGCTATCAATGAGTGAGTGTTAATTGCTCTTTGTGGCCTCACAGGTGGAAAAAACCCCACTCTAAACACTAGGTGACAGCAGACATGTTCTGTTTTTCTTAACCCCTGAGAGAAATGGCTTCCCCTACACTATAATAAACAACCATACAATGGGAGTTCAAAAAGAGGTGTTTTAATATTTGTAGTTCAGAATTTCCAATCTGCACAAATTATGTTTAAGTGACTTCTGGTGAAAATGTGGAGTTTCTTAAGATAACTAGAAAAAACGTCCTCGTCCTCTCAGACTCTGCAAGTCTTTAAGGAAAATCTGAGTTGAGAAGCCATAAAAAGGTACTTTTTTGATGGGTTATGGAGAAAGATAGATGAGTTTTTCCATAAAACTAGACAAAGTAGGAGCATTTGCATAATAGCTGAAATGCACAAACTTTGGTCAGAAAATGCAGGAAGAGGAGAGTTCACAATCAAGATCAAAAGAAGGTTAGGGACACAGGAGAAATTGCTTGAAGTCTCGCACAATATAGAATAAATGTAAGTGCATGTGAAGTAGTAGAAGTACTGGCAAAAAAACAACTGCATTCTGCTGAGAAAAAGTGATTGAGTAATAGTCAAAAAGCAGGAAAAAGCACCACTATGAATATGTTTGCTTTTAAAGTGGCTTTGGCCACATGTACGTAACACCAAACTCCAAGAGCAGGCTGAGAAATAGAAATGACTCATCAGCCACACAGTGTAAGACGTACTTGGCTCCTGGATGAGGCTGTACTATGATCTGCAGAGGGAGATCCTTACAGGCCCACAAAGGCTGCTGTAGGCTGTGTGGAAACCATGGGCTGTGTAAAAGAGTCTGAAAAACCTGTTGATTTTTATACTTCATCTAATAAACTAGTATTAGTTTGAATTTGGAAGCTCCGCTTCCCCTGACTGATGGGTTTCTGAATATTTAAGGGGTTATCTTCGTCATCTGCAACATTTGAATTGTATTCATACTAAAAACAAAATCTGAAGATATCAAAAAGGCTAAGTATGTGTTACATAGCTTTTATTAAGTATGATTGCTTCTCCAATGTCTAATTCCAACAGTTTGACCAATACCTTTGTATAATTTTTTTTTGTAAGATCTGAAATCGAAATGCAAGCAAAATGATATTTTAAATCAGGGATTTAGCTACCGTAAATGTCTTTAATGTCTTTCCAAAGCTTGAAATTTGATCTTTTTGTCTATAGATCTAAACTTGGGGGGTTTTGATCTTTCCTGACCCTTTCTGTAAGGAATACCTCAGTTTTAAAATTGTTGAATTAAATCTTTAATATTTATATATATATATATATGAGAAAATGAAAGACATTTTTGAAAATAAAGAAAGCTTAACGGTATATCTGTTATTGTACAAATCAGAAAAATGGAAGAAATGTGACAGTTATCCTTACTACTTCCAATCATTAGAAGCGAATTATTTGAAAGAACTCTTGTGAATATTTGTGTGTTCTGTACTAAATGTTAATATATTTTATGTAATGAATTGCCGAAGCCCATATGTGGGTGAGAACAGGAAAGAACGAACACACCAATATGATGCAAATTCAATCCACTTTTTTCGCGTAACTGCCACCCTTATATACTCTCTAAGAGGTCGTTCATGCAAACACACGCCTTTCCTTGATTTGCAATTGGTCGGCAGTCTTTGTCCACGCGCCTTTCTTTGCTTCGCAGTTGGCCAGCAGTCTTTGTCCATGCGCCTTAGGCAAGCATTTCATTGGTGCTTGTTAAATGCTAGCTCCGGCTCCACACCCTGCTTATTGCCTTATCTTCCTCCTTTGACCTTGCATCAGCAGCTTTTGACCTCTATAGCGGCTTGTATTCTGCCAATACGGCCAGGATCCCAACAATGAATACACTGAAGTTTTATTTTTTACCAGATTATTGTATGCTAGAATTTAATATTATGCAAAGTGTATACAGCTTATAAAAGAAATTAAAGTGAATTATTTCCTGGAGCAACCTTATGAACTATATAGATAATGGTTAGCTTTCATAATGTATATGCAAAGTGCATCACCTTGATAATAAGGGGGGAAAAAACCCAAAAACTACCAACCAAAAAACACATCAAAACCCCAGAAACAAATTCTGGCAGGTAAAATTAGTTACTGTCACCAGAGACTTGCACACAAAATTTCTGTTTCAGAATGCTAAACAATAAAATCATTTTTATGCTAAGATATCTTTTGCTCAAGCTAAGTAACATACTGGATAACAATGTTAATAAAAGAGAGACATGAGAAGGAAATTAATTCTTTCTATTACCTTGGAAAGTGCATGGACTGGAAGCAAAATTTTTCTGTGGCAGCTCGTACAGTACTAAATCTGCCTCATTGTCACCTCAAGCAGGAGAAGCCCAGTCAGTTTAAGTCAGAAGTCATGTGCACACTTTCATCTTCTGCTCATTTTCCTTTCAAATAATCCTTTCAATAATCCTTTCATATTATAACACTGGAAGAAAAACTTGAAATATGAGATCAATAGTCACTGACATAGGTGTGGATTCGTGTCGGTTGTTGGTTTTACTGAGATCAAAGCAGACTGGATTTTATTCAAATACTACAGCAAAGTGGACAGTGATCTAATGTAGCTCAGGTGGTTTCCTTGATTGAATTTCAAGGTTACACTGGCAAAGTGATAGTGTTTTATGCTTCCTTTGTTTGGGACAATAACAAATTTGGGCCAATGCTAGTACTTACATTGAAATTCTTTTCAGGGAAATTGTTATTTGCATATTCACTTTTCTCAGTCTTTGTTTTTTTCATGGATCAGCGTAATACTTTCTGTTTTGTAGTTGTTTTGTGGGAGAAAGGGCAATATTGTAGTGTTTGGTTAGTGGTTTTAGTTTCAACATAACAAATTAATTAAAAAGAACAATGACAGTCTTTCTATTTGCACGATTTTATTTTGTGCTGTTGTGTTATCTATATGAGAGTGTCATCAACTCTGTTTTTATCATCTGAACAATCTGCATTCTTACAAATCTCTTGGCTTTTCCCTCTCCCTCCCCTCTCTGCCTTCTACTGCCTTGTTTTTTGTGTAGCATTTAGAAATCTGATTGGATTGTCAGTCTTGAAATTACTGTGGGGAAAAAAAAAAAAGAGTGTTAGCTTCAAGAATGTCACACTACCTGCAGTGTGACCTTGAGCATGGTAGATGCATGTCTGAGTGTCTTAAGAGGCAGCTATGTCAGCCCTCCCCTCTCCCCAGGCTGAACTGCAAACTCCTTCATCTTTCTTTCTGTTAGGTGCTTATCTGACTTGGTAAGTCAATTCAGTTTGCTAATTTGGCCAAAGAAAACCCCAAAAACACCTAGTGAAAAGGAGCAGGATTCTGCAAGTTTACTGAACTGAACTGGTTTAGGGGCAGCAGTGAACCATTAGATCTTCTCAGTGGACTTATCCCAAGGAGAAAAGGAAAAATCACAATTCAACCTCCATAAATGCTTCACCTACGTAAATGCTGAGTATTCTCCTCCTTGGAATCAGGAGATGATGTTGGGTTTGGTGACCTTTTTTCAAAGAATCTCAGTTCAGGTAGTTTTCACACACCAGCATCTGAACAATTGTTCTCAGCAGCACTGGTCTATCTAACCTCTGCACCAGGATGACAACATGGCATTGGAATTTTAATACCTGATTTTCCTCTCTAATGCCATCTTTGATCTTCTGCCACTCAAACTCCACTGAAAACACTCATTATGTAACTTATGCCCCCACTGTTGTTCAAGTGTATAAAATGGGGGGTTTAGATCTGTAGATTTCCTGTGTTGTGACTGCATATATTAGGGAGGCATACTGAGGAAATACTCATATGTTTGTAGCCCTATAAATTACTTCTTTTAAGAGCTACCAGTAAAAACTTATTATGCAATTTCAAAAGCATAAAAATTTACAATGTATAAAAAAAGAAGTCTAAATAAGATAGCACTAAAGTTGATGTTAACCAGCTGAAGTTAATCATATGCATAAAACTGAAGTATAAATGCAGGAATAAATTATAAATGGCCCAAGTTGCATAAGTTACTATCATTGGAAATTTTCTATGACACTTGTTTTACTTTAGACAGCAGAGCTATAAAAATGCCATTTTAGATTGTGATCTTTTTAACATTTCCCAGAAGACAAATACCTCTATGAAACGTTGTGCCTGTATATTTTTCTTCTGTTCTCACTATTTACAAGTCTTGTCTTTAAAATTCCACTTAATGTAAGTGAAAAAGTCATCATGATAGATTTCTGTTATTTAAAAAAAAGGTAGTATCAATGACTTTATATATTATTTCTTTAAAAAACATTATTAGGAGTGAAGTAATGAATGTGTCAAAGAAAACAAATATCAGGTGATGGAATTGGGCTTAAGGAGAAGTTGAAGAGGAAGGTGGTTAAGAAATATGCCTAAGAGTAGCTTAATCTTTTTCTTATCTGGTACAAAATGAGGAGGGCAACTGTTTCATAAGACTGGTCTGAGGATAAATATAAATTACAGTATTGTCAGACACAGTATTAATAAATATGTAAAGAGAATTAAGAATATCAATGTAAATTGTCTTAGAATCAGAAAAAAACAACAACTCTGAGTCTGGAGAAAATAGCATTAGTTTAATAGGGACCTTTTAATTTATCTTTGCTTGTAAGCAAGTCTGTACTATCTATATCTTCATGTATTTTGAGCATATAATAAATAATGGCTAGACTTCGTGAACGAAGATCTGGGGAAGGGCTCTCCCCCCATGGGCGTGCCCTTCCAGCCTGCGCAGTGGATTTTTTAGGTGAGGCACAGCGTGCGCAGAACTGGCCCCACCATTTAAGTCCTAAGGTTCATTTGCCATGGCCAAGCAAGCTTGGGCAGTGACAGTGAAATTCTCGGGACTGGCTACAGCACTAGGTACTAACCCGGGCTGGCCCTGCTGAGCATCCAAGATCTGATGGGATCGGATGACAGGGAGGCATTTAACTGCCCAGGGGACGATCCCTACTGAGGACTTGAACTCGGGCCCTTGGGATTCGGAGTCCAGAGTGCTAACCATTACACCATGGGACCACTCCATTTTGAACATGATCACAAGCTAAATACATACTCATCAAACTTTACAGGGTCAAAAATCAACAAAAAAATCAAACATTCTAAATTTTAATTTTAACATGACTGTTTCAATTTTAACTATCCTATATTTTCCACTGGATCTTCAGAGCTTTGATTGGTTTATTTATGTCTTTGTACAATGCTATGTCTATCACATATTATTTTCAAATTGTGAAGTATGGGGAATTCAGAGAGATACTAGTGGATTCTGCTGACCCAGTGAATATATGAAATATTTTGTTAAATAAATTTTATATGTCTTTTGGACTTCATTTCAGCACTGCAATTTACTTAATATAACAAAGCTCTTTTATGTTGTAATTCTGCCTGAGTGCATTTGAGTTGACTCAATACCTGAAGGAGAAACAAGAGAAGAAAATTATACAGTTCATTCATAGGTGATCCCATGTCATGACACACTGGTCTCGTAGTACATTTTTTTTCCTTTCCAAATTATATACAAGCTCAAGTGCAGAGATTCTGAATACATGTGATCATTCATAAACTCATGGACTTTATGTGAGTTAAAGTATAGCCTTGGGTCAGTTATTCATGCATACTTAGCTCAACATTGTTGTGTACTTCCCATCTGAAACTACTGTATGATGTAGCTGTATAATGTTTGTTTAGAAATTTTATAACCCCGTAAAAAGCTGGCTGCTTTTTTGCAATACCTAGCTGGTGAATTATTTACTTGGTTCACATGGGTGTTATGAAGCTTTTTTCTGTTATGGAATTGAATTGAGTAGAACAGGACAGAATATTTCCATTTGAAAGGGTCTGCAATAATCATCTAGTCCAACTTCCTGACCGCTTCAGAGTTGACCAAAAGTTAAAGCTCGTTGTTAAGAGTAATGTCCAAATGTCTGTTAAAACACTGAGACCCTTGGGTCATTGACCACCACTCTAGGAAGATTGCTCCAATGTTTGATCACTCTCTCAGTAAAGAAATGTTTCCTAATGTCCAGTCTAAGCCTAGAACACCACAGGGATCAGCCTATACATGACTATCTGTAACTCTTGCCAAGATTAACAACAAAGTCAAGAATGCTGAGTTCTGTTTTTCTTTTTTTTTCCTTCTCATAAGTGTGGTTTTGGGTTTGAGTTTTGTAAAATCAGTTCCCACAAGTATAAGTAATTTTCCATACGGTTCATTAAGCACATAATGACATTTTTCTTGATTCTGATTTTTCTGTGAGAGTGTTATAAAATTTTGCCAGACTCTTTGTTAGTCTTCAGGCTCAAAAAGCTGTGTGTACTTGGATGAAGTAAATCGTAAACTTAAATCACAAGTCTATTTCCAACATTCACCACTTATTAAGAAAATAAGGGGTTTTTGGATGTTCAGGCTCAGGTGACAGTTAATGATTCTTCCAACTGGACCTCTTTTATTTTTTAATTGAAATAAAATATTGTCTTGAATGTAGAACTGTTTCATTGGCATTCTTCAGAAACTATTAGTCATATCCAAATATTGCAGCAACATTAAAAAACTATCTAACAGGTACCATTCACTTTCTAAAAGAAAATGCCTCATCCCACTATGAAATTTAAACTTCCACAGCCACTAAATTGTCCCATTTATTCCTTTCTTAATGAGTCAACACCTTTCTTACCCCCTCTTCCTCTGCAAGCTGCAGGGGCCCATTGTGCCCCTACACAGCATTTTGCAGGCAAAGGGAAGTGTAAAGATGAGGTGTAAAGCCCAGGTTCTCTGAGGAACGCTGTAGGTGGTTGGTGTTCCCAAATGTGTGCTTTGTGTTTGAATGAAACCACAGAATAGGAAAAGTCTTTACTATGGTAACAAAGGGTTAGTGCAGCTGCTCCTATTGATGGTGTGAGGGGGGGAAACAAAGCTCTTCATCATGTCACAAACACTGCAGACAACATAAAGGTTTGTGGGGTGCGTAGGTAAGTGGCGTGGGTAGGTGTGAGGGCAGAGCTGGAAAATCCTTACATAACACTGTTTCAAATATTTTGGTAGTTGGTAATGTAATTTCAATGTTGTTTTGCCATTTGAAAACTGAATCTTGCCCTGAACTTTTGAATCATTTTGACATGGTGGTATCATGAGGTTTTGCATTCAGAGTATGGTGGGGAAAATTCAATTCCTCCTTTGTCTGACACAATTTTGAAATCTCTCTTACCTGTAGTCATAGGGATGGATGATCTTGAATCATAAAAGGTAATTCTCAAAAACTGAATACTCTAAATCTCTCTTAGGCTCTAAAACCCAAGTACTTTATGACATGGATGTGCATCCTTGCCTAGAAATTTCTCTCATTCTTTCCTCCTTAAAAATTTCTGGAATACATTTTTACTGTTGCAATGTTCTTCTAGCTTTCTGTCTATTATGCTACCTAAGACTCAGATTGAAATCTGCCTTCCTCTTAATATAAAGTATGAACTGAACCAAAATTCATATTAAAAGCTTTGAAAAAGTGTGTCATAACTGAGACAACAAATTTTTATTGGCAGGGAGCCTGCTCTATCCTATGAATCTATCCTATAGCTGCATACATGAATCCTATGAACAGTTTTCCCTGTTCTGTTCACCTCAGTTGTTTGTGTGCATGCAGCTGGGCTGTGCTGTGAACATTTCAACTTAAGCTGCTACGGTCTGGTTAGCTTTTTTAATCCAACAGGGCAAAGATATTTGCACAGTGAGGTATCTGAAGAGGCAAACCCTTCTGAGAATTTAGCATGTAAGAGCTTTAAAATTCCCTGTAGCCACCTATACACGTTTCTAGGCACTTTTTTTAGAGAGTTATTTCATAAAAGTCAGGTATCATTTACTGCAACATTACAAAGTTGCATTTGAATATAAGAGAATTTGAAGGTTGGTGACATAAGCACATTTGTGATTTTTTTTTTTTTTTTTTTCTTTTCTTGTGCTTTGCAGAATATTGCATATTTACAGAGCTAACAAAGTAGCTGAAGAGGCACTGTCAAGCTGAAATTCACATTTGTTTCCATAAATGAAGAAAATGAAGAACCAACAAACTTTTCCCTGAACAAAATTGATGATTTGTTTAGCAGTCTTATTTGGTAAAGACTGCAGGTGATATGAGTGATAAATTAGGAATGGCTGCTGTAATTATACGGTAGTTGTTGCATGCCTGACTAAACCTTCTTTGGCTATTCCCAACCCTCTCCTTAACTAACCTCAGAGAAGCATTTATTATGGAAGGGAAGTTTTCTTTGGCATTGTGTACATTTAAACCAGCTTGCTTGTGTAACTGTGCTAGTAGGTTTATGTCATCAATGTTCTTAACAGAGAAGGGGGTTATGTTAAGTATTACTATAAAATAATCCTCAAACCACCTTACCAGTGGTCTTAATTTATTATTAATCTCCTGTCTGCTATTTTCAGAAAAGTGTTTCTTATAAAATAAATTGAAGTAACTATAGAGCTTCTACCATTATTAGCAGTAGCTGATGAAGTTATCCGATACTCTCAGGGGACAGGTATGATTATAATATTTATACTAATGAGTAAAATGAGGCAGAAAAAGATTAAGGCCAAATTCAGCTGCATATGACTTGCCCAAGGTCATAGAATAATCAGCTGTATGTTAAGAAGAGCACAATAACAAAACAATAACAAAACAAATACTGAATCATAGTCAATTGCTTATTCACAGAAGAATTAACTTCTGAAAAAGGTATTTTTCACCTGGGTTTTATCAGTCTTTTGAACTATAGTATCATTTTTTGTCTCCTGTCAAGCAAGGCCTTCCTCTGTTTCAGCAACTCTGTTTAGGAGTTCTTTATATCACCCAAGGGAATAGTTAAAGCTTTGTCTCTGATTAATAAGAAACTTCTTTATCAATGATTTACAGAAGGGCACAGTGCTTTTCAGAAAATAGGAGAATTACAAAAAGTAATAATCTGAGAGGGGATCAAAAATTCTCATAACAGCCCTAAAGTTAGTCTGTAATTCACTCCTGTGCTTTTTGTGCTTTGGCTCATCAGGTACCTGTCAGTAGGACAAAAATTAGGTGAAATTCACCCTATGCCTTCATTTGGCTTTTTTCTCTGCTTCTGTTCCTTTTTATAAAGATGACAGGGTTTTTAATGTGAAAATTATTTATTGTAATCTCTCTGCTTATGTTTAGACTGAAGACAACAGATACTGAGTATCTGAAAAAGCCATACCTGAAATCCAGGAACTTTTCGAAGTACATGCAGTCTTTTGATATGTATTTATCAAAGCCCATCCAGATTGGGGTTGATTATGTTCCTTTTTTATCTCAGCTGTGGATTGTTGTTCTTATGTTACTGATATCCCATATGATGCTGGCCTGCTAAGAGTTTTTATTTATCAGCTGTGCAGGAATCTGGTTCAGGAGAAATGTAAGCCAGACTATAGACCCTGTACTGTTAGTTTGACGTTATTTCACTTACTACAGTAGCTATATTATATAAAGATGTGTAGCTGTACAGTCAGCATTCAGTTTGACACAACAGACAGCACATCTCAATAGCTCTCAGGTTTTCAAACCTATTGAATATAGGATCAGAAATATTGGCATTGGAAGGGAATGCCGGTGGTCAGCTCGTCTAGTTGTCTGTTCAAAGCAGGTATAGCATCAAAACTAGAAAAAGTCATCCAGGGTCTTATCCAGTCAAGTTTTGGATACCCCCAGTGATACAGATTATGGATATTCATTCCAGTGCTTGGCTGTTCACCTTGTGAAGAATTTTTCCTTAAGTCTCAAGTATTCCTTGCCACAGCCTGTGATCTGTTGACTCTTTTCCTTTCACTGTGCATCTCTGGTAACAGTCTTCTCTACAACACACCTCTAAAAATAGAGAGAAAAACTGGAGTTAGATTTCTTTTAGTCTTCTTTTTCTCATAGTGAATAAATGTTAGACACTTAATCCAGCATTACTGATCATATTCCGCTTCTTAGAGGTTCTCTGACAGACTTTCTCCAGTTTGACAGCTCTCTTGTGGTTGGGTCCAAACCCGAAGACTTTGTGAGCATAACTAGACTTCCAAATGCGGTGTTACAAATGCCAGGTAGTGGGGAAATGTGACTTCCCCTGTTCTGCTGGCTGTGCTTTTGCTAATGTGAACCAGTATGTCGTTAACCTCCATCACTGCTTATGTATACTTGTAATTCATATTATCATCAGGACCACTAGATCCTTTTGACAAAGTTTTTACCAAGCAAGTCAGTCCCCAGGCTGTACTTGTGCACAGAGTTGCCCTGACCCAGTTGCAGCATTAATACCTGTCATTGCTGAGCTTCACAACATTCCTTTTCCCCTGCTTTCCTGAGGTTTCTTTTAATAGAAGCCCTCCCGTCTGTTTGACTGTTCCCCCTGGTTTGATGTCATCCCCAAATTTGCTAAGTTGAATTCTGTCCCACTGCCCATGTTGGTGATGATATTCAATGCAATGGAGTACTGTTCCATCTTAACTGCAGGAAAAGGTTTTTCAAAAACGTTTCAGTTCTGCAGCTTTCGGCAGCAAGGAATTAATGAAGATTTTCCATGCTGTGTCAGAAGAATGCATTGCTCTATTTCTTATGACTGTCTCAGGGTAAAAGCTGCTAGTCTCATGGCATATTCAGTCTGTCAGAATCCATTTCCATAAAGGCAGCTGTCAGGCAAGATTCATCTGGATTCATACGAGTGCCTGTTGAATGCACATCTCTGCAGTCTTTGTGATTCAAAATCCATTGACAAATAAGCACAGTTCTCCTTTGTAAAATGAAAGAACTTGTAGTCTCTTCATTATTCTTAATCATTTACTCGTAGGACATAGTTGTAAAAGTTGCAATGGCTCCTACCAGAGAGGTTGGCGTTTCTGTAATGTTTACCACATACTGTGTGGTGATGACCTTTATGTACATTTTGTACTACATGAAGAAAAAAAGCAGTGGAGCTACAGATTTCCATGGCAACAGTTGTAATTCTGTTTCCTTTGTTTTGTGAAGCTGAAACAGAGGTAAAAAAATGTTTCTTTAAATGGCAACTATGGATTTCAAAAGGCTTGAGTTATATGGCATGTAGTCATGCATCTACAACTTCTACTGTGCCAACCAACTTTCGCCACCTGATTTTTTATCTGAAAATTATATTAGATGAAGAAAGATTGCTAATGGTAAGATTTATTATGCTGATGCAAGTAAGTAGAAAGATACATCAATCTACAAACACTTTTCTGTCTCCTGCTTTGCCACACTGGATTTGTGATTTGCTGCTACTTTTTCTAGATTAGTAAATCAGCATCAGTAAAGAAGCAAAAATTTCACTAGCTTCTTTTAGAAGCAGAAATTTGGATTTTAATACAGACCATCTTGTCTCTCACTGTTATGTTTCTGGGCCATAAAAAAACCCCATGTATTTCCAATGATCCATTATGTATATTTATTTAGAAGTGTATGCATTACTTTTTAATGATTGCTTATTGCAATTTTAAAACAGCAATGTCAAGAATGCTCAGTCATATCTATCTATATACATGGTCATGGTGTGATTCCCATGTGTGAGCACACACAGTGGAAAAGAATAGCCCTTTGTCTTATATACCAGCTTCTCAGTTGATTTTAAATCTGTAAAAGCTCACTAAAGGCACTGGAGCTACTGAAGTAAATATTTAATTAATTATGAGTAAATTGCCTTAAATGAATATATTTAATTGTGTGCTCATATGTGCAGGCATATTTTTTAGCCCCACTCCCCCTGACAAAAATTCATTATATTTCAAACCTAAAACTTAATATTTTACGTTCACGTGCATCGCACATATATAACTAGCCCCAATATGTGTGATTTAAGATGCATTTTAAATGTTCAAAAGTAGCTAGTTAAAAGGAAGGAAATGGGTTCCTTTGGAAGATATTGAAGAGTCATCTGAGAAGACTTTACTGTATAATAGTAATTTTTATGTATTTTAGGTTTGCTATATCTTCTTTTTAATTGAAATGTCTTTGTATGAGATATAAAACTAACTTCTGAAAATGTCAGAAAGTAGAGGTCAGCAAGATTGTGTGCATTACTGAATACTGGAGTCACGCACTGATAAGCTTAATAAGAAATATTCATGAAAGGTTATTGATGATTATTGTTTCAGCAAGTATTCAGAAAATTGTCTTCCTGTCATTTTGTTAAAGTTCGTTGTTCAGCAATTTCTGTATACTGAAATGAAGAAGCTAAAACAGATGTGATTTCCACAAATATGTGTAATTGGAAATTACTGATCTGTTCTAGACAATAGAAGGAAAACTTCATAAGAAACCTCATGAGGTCCAAGTCATTTGCTTCATCAGAAATAATGAAAGTCAAATAACTGTGCAGTGAACAGATTCTGTCATTTTTTAGAGTTCAGATTTTTCAGCTCCAAACTTCTTCAAGTAGGGTTCTTCCAACTGGGGATCATGGACAGTCTGTGTTCACCCATATTTCACCTTTGTTAATGCATGCTAAAGAGAGTTTTGAAGTTTGTTTTCCACTGAGAAACATTTTTTCATATCATAATTTCCACCATACCAGTTCTAAAACTGGCTAAAGAAAATTATAGGAAGTCAGAAAGGCCATTCTTAGAGTAAAACAATAAGTCTTCAAGTGTCCCAAATACCTGTTTAAGATATGTCATAACTTTTGGCAAGTAATTCTATGAAAAAACTGCATACTTTGAAGACTTCACCAGAGCACATCAAGTTGGGGTCAGATTCTAGCAGCTTTGTAAGAGAGTGGAATACTCAGCATAGCAAGGAGAGTGAAAAACAGACAGAGGGAGGAGGACAAGACTTTGCACAGCAAGCCTCACTATTTTTAAGTTTGGCTTGACAAACCTCATGAAAGAGCACCTTCTGGAATACCTTTCTTTGATCTCTCCAACTGATGCATTTTAGTCCATTCTTTCCCACCTAAAGTTACTTATCCTTACACTGTTTAAAAGAGAGATCTGGCACTCTTCCTATTCAGTAAAACTGTCTCTATAATTTTGGAGATGATGGTTGTGGATGCAAGGGACCTCTGGAAATCATCCTGTCCAAACCCCCTGGCTCAAGCAAGGCCACAGAGCTGCTTGCTCAGGACCATGTCCAGATGGCTCTTCGAATATCTACAAGGTGGGAGACTTCACAGCTTCCCTGGAAAATCTGTGTCACCTCACAGTAAAAGTGTTCTTTAAGGTTCAGAGGGAATCTCCTATGTTTCAGTTTGTGCACTTTGCCCTGGTCCTGTCACTGGGCACCACTGTAAAGAGCCTGGTTCTGTATTCTTTGCACCCTCCCTTCAGGTATTTACAAACACTGATAAGATGAAACCTTTTCTTCAGGCTGAACAGGTGGGCAGAGTAGAAAGAGGGAATCACTTCCCTGGACCTGCTGGACCAGATGTCGTTGGCCTTCTGGGCTGCAAGTGTACTTAGCTGGCTCACGTACAGCTTTTCATTCACAAAAACCCCCAAGTCCTTCTCTGCAGGGCTGCTCTCAGTGACTTCTCCCAGTCTGTACTTGTGTCTGGGATTGTCCCACCCAGGTGCAGTGCCTTGCACTTAGACTTGTTGAACTTCTTAGGTTCTTGTGGGCCCAACTTTCAAGTTTTTTCTGGCTCCTCTGGATGGCATCCTGTCCTTCTGTTGTGTCAATTGCAAAGCTCAACTTGGTGCCATCTGCAAACTTGCTGAGGGTGCACTTGATCCCCCTGTCCATCTCATTGATGAAGATATTGAAGAGAACTCGTCCCGGGACAGAGCCCTGACGGACACTCCTCATCACCAGACTCCACCTGGACAGAGAATCATTGACCACAGCTCTCTGGCTGTATCCATTGAGCCAATTCCTTATCCACCAAATAGTCCATGTTTCAAATGATCTTCCCAGGCAGAAGGTGAAAATAATTTTTTTTCTCTGATCCTTCCCAATTGCCATCTGAAAAGAGCCATGTCTTTAATAAAAGTGTATAAGTACTGTGGACCTTCAAAATCCCAGGTTTTTGCTTTTAAAAACTGGAGACTGCCCTGGATGAAGCTGTTCAGAGAAATTATATTATAGTTCTACGCAATCTTATCCCCAAATGCTGTATATTTTCAGGTCAGCAAATGTCTATCTGAAAAATCTCTTCCTATGAGTTGTCCAGCACCTCTCTTTCATAAAAACTCTTGTTTCATGGCAAAACAGAGGACAATCAGTATCTTCAAGTAGTGTCTGTGCAATACTGAATTCTCCGTCATAGATATATATGTACACATGCATATATTTCTTGAAGAAATTAGCTCAACTGTGTTTGCTTCCACTAACATCTGCTGTATATCAGGCTTGAAATAGTCTCAACTCTGTTCATATTGGCAACATCTCCCATTTTATTAGTAAACAGTTATATGCAATGAAAAATGGATAAAATATTTACTTATGTAGAATAAAATGGCACAAACCATTGAAAAATGTAAGAATCTGACCTTCTACCCTCACAGTAATTAGTATAGTTTCCAGACAAAGCGTCTTTCATGAAAGGAATAAACGCACAATTTTGTGGTAGAATATGGGTGAAGGCACACACCTTACAGACATTCAACAAATATAATCCAAATGTGCTGTAAAATCCATCTAATTTTCCTCCAACATTAAGTTATTCTGTCAGACAAAATCGATCTATGTATGACCTTCTTTTAGAGGAAAGAAAAAAAGACTAAAAGAACCCGTCCATAATTGATTAAGTGACTCTTTAAAAGGTAATAGCAAGGTTGGAATAGCTACTGAAAACCTGAATGCTGGAAATAAATTATAAAGGCTGAAATCACTGAGATTACTTCCACAACCAGCTTTTTTACAAGTCTTTTCAGAAAACTTGTGAGGTCATATATAGGTGGGGGTTTTGCTAATACTGCTGCGCTGGGCTGGGCACATCTCCAGGATGGAGGATCACCGCCTCCCTAAGATTGTGCTCTATGGTGAACTCGCTACCAGCTGCTGCAAGAAAGGAGCCCCGAAGAGGCAATGCAAGGACTACCTCAAACAATACCTCAGCCTTGGCCATATTGACCACTATCAGTGGTCCACTCTGACCTCCAGTTGGGAGGCATGGAGACACACCATCCGTAATGCTGATGCTTCCTTTGAGATCTCACGCAGAATCAGTCTCGAGGAGAAAAGACAGCGCAGAAAGAACCGTTCCTCGCCAACACTGTCCAAGGAGACTTTCCACTGTGCCTTTTGCAACTGGACTTGCCTATCTCACATTGGCCTTTTTAGCCATCAGCGCGCTTGCAGCAAGCGTGGGTAGAGCCCTTCTCAGATCTTCGTCGTGAAGCCCAGCCATGATGATGATGATGATGTATTCTGTCAGGAACAGCAAGCTGGATGAAAATGTAAATATACAGCAGTGCCTAGCAAATAGTATGGTATGCTGATAACCTATAAATGTTTATATTAATAGTAGGCACCTTTAAGTAATTAACAGAGTCCAAGTAATACATAACTGTTTTCATAAGCAAGCTAAATGATCATGAAGAAAGGATTATAGGGAAATTATAACCAGAATATTAGTAACACATCACCAAAGGAAAGAATATTCTCATTAGACTTTCATAGGAATATATCCTGCATCCAGTTTTATTAAGTATTTTCACAGAAGTTCTGGATCAAGGCACAATCTAATTATTAGACTTCTGGACATTACGTTTATAAGACAATATGGAAATGGATCAATGAAGAGACAGAATTCAAAATAACAAATTGGTAAATTGTGAGCAGCAGAATTGAATTCAGCAGAAACATAGACAAAATTGTACTTATGAAAGAACAATCTGCTTTATAGTACTGAATGAGAACTGGTTTTTGTAAAATAGAGCAATGTGTCACAGTATACAAGTGGAACATGAGACAGCACTATCTGCTTTTGCAAAAAAAAAAAAAAAAGCAAAAAAAAAAAAGGCAAAAAAAAAAAGTCAAACATGGCACCCTTTTCTTGGTCATTATGAGAAAATGAGAAAACTCATTTCAAAAATGCCAAAACCTTCTTCCCTCCTGCTTGTTCTCTAACTTAGCTGATATCTGAGCTGGTACCTCAGCTGATGCTACCTACTAAATTTTGTGATTATTAAACTCTAGTAATTTTTTACTGTGGGTACCAGTAAAATGAGCATGTGCTATTCCACTGTCAGCTAATTGACACTTGAGAGGTGACATACATTTCTTAAACCCTCTTTCTCTTCAGGGCGTAACACACGAAGCAACCTTCTTTAGAGTTATAAAGAAAAAAAAATCTAAATAGTGGTGTTTGATTCATATTTCTAGACTAAAGCTCTCATTAGTCTTCTGTGACCTAGTTCTCTGGCTATTTGTTTAAAGACACTAATGAGAATGTGAAATGAAACATGTTTTTGTCTATAATAAACTAACCTATTTTTCAGAGCATATCTGTAAAAAGCAAACTGTCCTTATTGTAGGCTAAAAAAACTGGAATACTCAGTTGGTCTCCCCAGGCCAAGTGTATTTTCTGTTAGCTTTAGTGTTTTTAGTTTTTTGACCTTTATAATAATAATAATAAATGAATAAAAAAACAGAGAATAATATGCTAAAAAGATCAAAGCTCAGAACCCTAATACAATTAACAGGCTCCATTCTTGGAATTGTATTCATTATTGATAACTGAGTAAAAAATCCATTTAAGTCAATGGAGGTGGCCTATGGGAATTAAAATAAAATTTCGTCCTTAAACCTTGTCTCATAAAAGAACAATAATGAAAAATATGGGGAATTACTTACATGGACACATTCCTAGACTTAATATTTTTTGTTTCTATTTTAATCAAACAGTCCTTTAAGAATTATAAAGTCACTGGCACAACAAAGGCTTCAAATGACATAATATTTTGGATTTGGATATTATATTTGGATATGGGAAAGAAATGTAATGTTCACTGTGTGAAAGGTATTTTATCAAAGAGAGATTATGGAGGAAGTGGAGGAAACCTGAATACTAGGTATTTAATACCAGATAACAAAAATAGCTCACTAATGGATTTTTTTAATATTCCTGCCAAATAAATCCCTGAGTTGATGTATTCTTTTCTTTTCACCTACATTCTGGTTCCATCATCACTTTCTCCCTCATAAGTTCTAGATGCACCTTCTTCATTCTAGATGCATGTTTTATTTATGCTATGTTAATATACTATGTATGTTCAGTTTGGTATACTGATATATTTCCTCCATGTTTCTATACCTAGATATAAAAGATTAAGGTCAGTACATAGATTCAACACAGCAAAACAACCCTCAGTGAAATCATACAATGCTTTGGTTTGGAAGGGAGCTTTAAAGATCATCTAGTCCAATGCCCCTGAAATACTTAGGGACATCTTCAACTAGACCAGGTTGCTCAGAGCCCTGTCCAACCTGACCTTGAATGTGTCCAGGGATGGGACATCTACCACCTCTCTGGGCAACCTTACCACCCCCATCATAAAAAAATCCTTCCTCATGTCCAGTTTAAGTTTACCCTCTTTTTACCCCTTGTCCTTTTACAACAGGCCCTGCCAAAAAGTATGCCCCATCTTCCTTATAAGACCCCTGAAAGTAATGAAAGGCTGCAATAAGATCTCCCTGAAACTTTCTCTTCTCCAGACTGAACAACTCCAGTTTAAGTCTGTCTTCGAAGGAGAGGTGTTCCAGCCCTCTGATCATTTTTCTGCCCCACCTCTGGACATGCTCCAGCAAAACCCTGTCCTTATACTGAGGACCCCAGACCTGAACGCAGTACTCCAGGTGGAGTCTCAGCAGAGCAGTAGAGGGGCAGAACCATCTCAAATTCATTCCCAGATCAAAATATTTCTCTTTTCTATATGTCTATATGTGCTACCTCTGCCATTATGGGCCCTTTCTGTACAGTTGGTGCTAATGCATCTAAGCCTGTTTTGCCGTTTCCTGAGGAAAATGCTTCAGTGTTGGAAGCAATGGCAGAACATTGGCCTGTTGTGTAAGAAGAGATCCATGCTCAGAGGCATTGACTTAATTTTCTACATGGTAAATAGGCTTAATAAGATAGGTGAAATATTTTTAAATATATTTTTAATTGTTATATTTGTGTTGAATTAAGAACAGAAATAAATCTGTGCAGGAAACTGATGGTCTACATTTTTGAGAAAAGAGGAAAATTTAAAGGTCATTTACTTGATTTTCCATAGTGCAAAGTTCTCTGAGTTAGCTGGTTCAAAAAAGTGTAAAGGAGAAGCTAGTTTTTTCTTTATCAAGGCAAAGTAAAAAGATGAAAGGAAAGACAACCTAGGACAAAGTCTCTGAACTTATGAGCATGATCTCTTTCACCAGGGGTCTTGAACGTGAGTGCCTAATTTTTTTAACCATTAAACAGTTCTGTAAATCTTCCCTGATTTACAAGTTGTTTATTTGGTTTGGTTTTTTCTATTTTAACGTTGTTAACTAGCAGAATTTCATTTATAGCTGGGGAAAAGGGATTATGAAACAGTAGATCTCTGTATATTAAATTCTAGTTTAAACTGCAATTATTTATATAGCAAAGCCCTATTAAATCGTAGTATATGATCAGTTGATTATATATATGTTTATGTGTCTGTATCTTCGGGTTGGTTTCAAGTTTTTTATCTGAAACACCCACAGTGTAATGTATAAGATGTTCTCTAGAGAAAATAGGTTTCTCTCTGTAGATTACCCAATTTTCTTTGAACACAGAAATATTTTTACTAACAGCAATTTGTGGAAGTAAACATTCTGTCATTGTCAATTAAATTCAATCAATAATGTGATTTTTATATGGATATAAAAGAGTAAAAGCAAAATTACAGCTACTAGTAATCTACCATTCAGTAAGAATAACTTCATGGACAAATTAATGTTCTACTATATTATCATACTTTATATGATATACAAGGTGATAAGGTCTTCAAATCCATACATTTATCTTTGTATTTTAAAGTCTCAAATTAAAAACAAAATTGACATTGTATTTTAAAGTTTGCTTTTGGTTTGTTTTGGTTTGTTTTCTTTTTTTTTTTCCTGAGGGTGATATTTTATTAAACTAGAAATTGCATTTTCTCTCTATGGAGTCTCCGAAGAAGCATGGTTCATCTGGTCTGATTGCAGTTAGCATATGGTGATACTTCTTATCCAAAAAGTGATATCAGAAGTTGTTCTTTAATTAGAGAATATGAAGAAGCAAAGTACTGTGAATGCTTGCAATGCAATCTTCTGCACTAGAGCAGTTCTTACGTTATTTTATAATGAGAACAGATTTTTTTTTTTATTTATTTTTCCAAGCTTTAATGTATGCAAATAGAAAAGTTCTTCTGCATCAGTGTTGGTCAGATCAGGCAGGAACTAATTACCTCAGGTCAGGAATAATTATATAAGTTAAACCACTTCCATTCAGTCCATGGATTTAGTTTTGAGATTATAAACCATAGTCAAAATGGTTGTCTTTACTGGAATTATTTTTTTCAGAATGCAGACAAGGGAAAACGTTTTGCCTATTTTCTCAAGACTTTAGTTTACCTTTTGGGTGAATAAATTGTGAATAAATCACCTGTAAACTGAAGTTAGATGATTCTATGTAATTTTCTTACTCAACAAAATTGCCCTTGTTACCCTTGCTATACTAATACAGTAAAATAATTTAGAAGGTTTGTTATTGTCCTGATCTCTACAGTAAAGGAAATTCTGTGTATCAATAAGTTTAACTCCTCAAGTCTTCCTAATAGCAGAATTCTTGTGATAAGGATTTTAAACTTATTTTTTAATGGAGGAAATGTTTCTGTAAGCTCTTTACTTGGTATCAAATAGCTTCCAGTAATGACCTGCACCACTGACAAATGACATGTAATACTTGGCTATAAATGAGAAGAAAACACATTAGCTGTAGACAGGGCGTAATTTTGATGACAGTTCTCAAGAAATCAACAGCAGAAGTAATTATAGCAGATTGATCTGAAGCAAAATATATGCCATGCATCAGTGTGTGTTAATACTCAAAATTTTAATAATTTTAGATCTTTGTGTGGATACTGTCTCTAAAAGTTTTGGGAGTTTTTTGCGATTTTTTTTTTAATTACAGAATAACATGAGTTTGTACTGATAAAATGACTTTTTTTTTTTTAATTTGACATTCTGATTCTGAATGAGGAATCCCTAGGAGTTAATCACAAGACTACAGTAAATGATCCAGACCTTGAATACTTTCTGCTCTATAGCTGAACTCTCTGTAAATGTGAGTTTCTAGGCACACCCTTTCAGAGTACCATCCTCATTATCCTGGTGCCATTTCTGAAATCGAGAGGGTTTTCCTTCTAAATCTTCAGACATAATTGATCCTTCAGTTTTGATCCTTCCAGACATCCTCTGAAAAAATTATGCCCACGTTATCATGATTTTTTAGATCCCAAAAATTATTGATCACATTTTATATTCTGTAAAGACAGAGATATAAAAAAATTTGCAGATGCATTCTAATTTCTTCTAGACACAGAAAGCATAGCTTATACAGGAATAACCAGAGAGGTTGCCAGAATGCATTAATCCTTCATCTTTCTTTTCTTTTTTTTTTTTTTTTCCTATAGCTTAGTCTTATCTTTCACTCACATCAATAGTTTGTTGGAGGCAGAGATCTCTTTAATAAGGCTTACATTCCTCCTGTCAGGTTTCTGTGCTGTAGCTCTTGTACTTTTGCCATGCAATTCACAATTTCAGTAACATGAAGTCCCCCAGACCAGGAAAATTTGCTCTTGAGGCTGGATCCTGCTACTGGTGATGAGATGCCTCCCCTTCAAAGGAGGATTAGGAGATTAATGACTCTTCATTGCTAATTCTCTGCTGGTTGTCTCAGATTCTGTCTTAGCATCTTTCTGGGTATTCAATCCAATATGCAGGCTAAATGACCAAAAAGAAATGTGATTGTAGAGGGGTTTAAGATTTCAGGCATATGCTAATCCATCATTATCACAGAGTTAAAGAAAATAACAAACTTCTGGCAGCAACAAGAATAGCTATAGATAAATAGGTATATATTCATTTATCCTAATATTAACCTGTACTAATGAACCTATATACCAGATACACTTTTTCAGATTTTTCCAGAGCATTCACAATGCTGATGCTTATAAAATGGTTTAAATGATAGTATAAAACCTGTGGTAATTCAAGAAATAGTATCTTCATGACAGCATAGGTTCAATTTACAGTTTTGAGATTACCTATCACTTATGCTTATGTATGAACTTCTATTTATGTTTGCTTTGGCTTTTAGCTCCAGACCAGTCTGTCTGAACCAATGACTTTATCCAAGTCGATCTCACTTCCTCGTAGTGCGTATTGGCATCACATCACTCGACAGAACAGCGTTGGAGAAATCTACAGTTTACAAGGCAAGTTACTTATAATGCCATATCCATTAGCTTCTTTCCATTTGACCAGAATTCATGAAAATTGCTTTTTATTTGCATTGGTTATTTTCTCTCCGTTTCATTTTTACCAGTTTTCAGGAACCTCAGCAGGACACCCAAATTTACATAAAACAGGTTTCTTTTAGCCATTTTGTAAACTAATGGCAAAAATTATTTCCAGAATCACCACATAAAGCTGGATAGACAATTTGGCTCAATGTGGCTTCTCAGTAGCTAATGAATGTCAGGTTGTTTTAGTATTTTCTTCCTATAAGATGGGGCAAGTATTTGGGAAACCTCAGGGTGCCTAATTAAATCTACATAAAATGGCTATATGAGTTGCAAGATTAAAACAAAGTAATTCTAGGAATAAGAGCTATTCTTGGTAAATTTGCTTGGCAAACCATATGTATGAACTGTTGACTTGACCAGCTTATAGGCCTTCTGTATTGACATATCATCTTTTTCTGTCTCCAGTTTTCTTTCATATGTTTAGATTTGCTTAAGCCTTTAAATGCTGTAATTAACAAAACTTGATGATGATGATTCACTGCTCTTCAACTGAAAGTGATTTGTATCTTTTAGAAAACTGAAATTATTGTTGCATTTTAAATGTAAACCTTTTAAAAATAGCCTTTCATAAACATACTCTTTTGTATTACTTCTAAAGACGTTAAGGATTTTGTTTCACTTCTTTCTTAATATTCTGTTTGCATAAGCAATTTACATTTAGATAGGAGGTTAGAAACTGCTCACAAACAAGAGTACCCAATGCAAGAAAACCGTACATGCTTTCATGAAAATAAATGAAATACAGTATATAGATGAAAGACATGAAATGTTTTTGTTTAGTAAATTATCACATAAATTAAAACCAGCAGGTGAGCTGTGAATTCAGTGGATGATTCATTAAAGGCTACAGCATTTGTTTCCCACCATCTCCCATACAGCAAAGTTAATTTCTAATCATGGTCATGTATGTATGGCCAGACTTCGCGAACGAAGATCTGGGAAAGGGCTCTCCCCACATGGGTGTGCCCTTCCAGCCTGTGCAGTGGATTTGTTTTAGGTGAGGCACAGTGTGCACAGAACTGGCCCCACCATTTAAGTCCTGAGGTCCATTTGCCACGGCCGAGCGAGCTTGGACAGTGACAGTGAAATCCTCGGGACTGTCTACAGCACTGGGTACTAACCGGGGCTGACCTTGCTGAGCATCCGAGATCTGATGGGATCGAATGACAGGGAGGCATTTAACTGCCCAGGGGACGGTCCCTACTGAGACTCGAACTCGGGCCCTTGGGATTCAGAGTCCAGTGTGCTTTCCATCATAGTCATAGTATCACAATTAAATACCAGTAATGGAAAAAAAGAAAATAATGTTCTAGAGGTTGCTTGTGAAAAAAAATTGTACATCACCTTAAAAATATTCATTGTATCACTGATATTTTTTTCATGGACACAATAAGAATGCAAAAAGAAATTTATTTGTAGGGATGTTAGAGTTCCTCTTGAGTTCTTGATGCGTCTTTTCTTATCAACAAGATAGTAAATGTGTTATGTTCATTCTCTACAATATTTTATTTCTTTTTAAATGGCCTTCAAAATAAAGGAAAGCAAAACTTTATATATGAAGTAATAGTTTCATATCTATACCAACTAGCAGTGCACGATTCAACATCTTGGAAGTGTGTTATTAAAAGTGCAAGAATTTTTCTTTCTGGAAATATGCAGATTTTGTTCACAGTTTCACTGAAACATGGGACTAATAAATATTTAAGAACTTAAGATTTTCATTTTTTTTATCTGTACTATGATGACTGAAACTTGAGAAAACGTAGGTGATTTCAGAAGAGACTAATTCAGTCTTACCTGTGGGCTAAGAAATGCAGCCACAGGTCAACTTTGTCTCCCTCTGGTTGCAAAACTTTTCCATGCAAGAATATGATTCATTATCTGCAATTAAGATCTCTTTGAACCTTCTGCTGCAATGACTAATTAAATACAACTGAAGGGAGTGAAAAGTACACCTTTTCCTCCTAATACCTTGTCATACTGATAGTCTTTGCACTGCAGGGTTGTCAAAGCATCTGCCCACAGAAGCTTCATATCTGTGGGTGGAAGGTGGGTAGCAAGGAAGCAGATTTTGAGCATCTCTTCAACCCTCACCTTTAGTACAGCAGCCAGCTGAGAGGAGCTGTTGCAGAGGGAAAAATCACTTTCTGCTGCTGTGATCTCCTCTGAGCTTCAAAAGGTACATTACACCTTCAAAGAGGAGAATTTTTTTCTTTAGAGAATAATCCATCAAACTTAGTTCTGCACTTCATGGGTATTTATGACAAAACTTTGTACATTCAAGAAACAAATTTGGAAATTCCCACATACTTCTAAATATCTCACAAACTCTAAAATGAAATAACTGGAGTGGTGTCTACCTATATTCAGACTACTATCAATATCAGTAAAGTAACAGCCGAGCTCACTGTTAAGTACAGGTGTTTCTATAGTGGCAATTATTTCAAACTTGCAGTTTGAAGTGACTAGAATTTAATTAATAACAGCTGGTGATGTATAAGGAGAAATGAATATGTGGTCATACTACCTTAGATAAATTGGCTCTTTGGGAGTTATTTAGCAGTCAAATTTAACTTAATTAGTAGTGTGCAGTTGATCTGATAATGAATATGCTGTGGAGTAAGAAGGTGAAGGGTTTTGTGGTTTTTGTTTTTTTAAAGACTACATTTCAGATGAGGAAAGGCAATTCAATAAATGGGTATTGGGTCTATCATACTCCATTAGCCCATGAAAATACATGTAAAGACCTGTAGAGATTAACACAAGAATAATAGTACTAAAGGGGAACACAGGTTGCACAAAATATCTTAAAATGGGGTGGGCTGGTTTCTATCTTTATACAGCTTTTCTTATGTTTGTGTCTTCCTTGCACTCTTAGCTCTTGATTGCACTGCTGAGATAAAATTAGTTGTCTAATTAATCTTGTCAATAGGAGCAGCTTGGTAGTTGACTCTTAGCGGTGTCAGCACATCCCTACCAGCATTGTTTTCAAATTTCACAGCACAGTGCTGCAGGTTTCCATCCGTGATCTGCAGCTGCTGTGGGGGTTGTGGCCTGGGGCCTCATTAGGTGACACAGTGCTGCCCTTTCAGCGCTGCCTGTTGCCTCTCCTCTGTGTCTGATGTGGTACTGGGTGTGGGGCACATCCCAGTGCAGCACAATAAAAAGGGGAACTGCTGCCATGCCAGAACACAGCACAAAGTTCTTACAGCCTGCAGGTTAAATTCTGATCTAAACTTCTGTATTGGAGTGATTTCACTTAAAATCGCAACTGATACCATGGCTATACAAATCACAATGCCTCTTTCTAAAGGGTGTCAATTGATAATCCAAATATTGCCTTTAATTAAAGTTTAGAAATTAAATTGTGTCCTTAGAAATTTTTTATTAAAAAATAGCTTAACTAAGACAGAAAAAAAGAGAAAAATGTCTGTCCACCATTTTTGCACATACATGAGTATGGCGTAAATGAATTACACATTTTCATAAATAATAGGTCTATACAGAATTTGAGCCCAAGAGAACAGAAACATTCATTGCCATGTTATCCGGTCCTATACATCAAGATCTACAAAAGCATAAAAATTAGAAGCCAAGAGTAACCTTATTAACTGAAATCATGGTTGAGAAGGTGTCACGTGAAAGGTGGGAGTTTAGATTTTTGCCTGTCGGTACTCCCAGGAAAGTCTAGACCCTGGTGTCCGACTGTCTGTCAGCATCTCATAATGAGACCCTTCACCAACAGCTTCACAAGCTCAGAGGGTACCTTGACCACCCTTGTTAGCGGAGACTCAACAGAGGGTCCTGCCTCAGCGGGTCCTGCCATATAAGCATGTGAAAAAAATACCCTGAATTTTTCCTTTCCTTCCATTGTTTATTGCTAATACCTGGCATAAAATTTTGCACTGTTACACAAGATATTTAAAATTGACAAACAAAGCACATGTATACAGCGAAAGATATTAAAGAGAATTAATCCTTTTTTATAATTATTATTTTGGATTTAGGACTTTAAATCTGCTTAGGATGAAAAAAGGAGAATTCAGCAGACTGAATTTTCAGCTATGTGAGGAACTCTAGTTCTTACCCTATAGAGTTTGGATGGTACAAGTGTCAAACACAGTCAGTTTGTATATTATTATACAAATAAGACCAAATAAAATTTTGGTATTGAAACACGCTTTAGCTTTTTGTATTGCATTTATTGAAATCTCTGAGGAAATTATGTTCAGAAAATCTAATTACAGCCTGGTCTTTCTCCAAGAAATTCAAAATTAAGAAATATTTTCAGTCACTCCTGTTGTGTTTGACCCAGTTTGCACTCATGTTTTGGAACTTTGGTTTTGCTATCCATACTCAAAGTGGTGAACACCTACCCACATAAGCAATCCTATGCATTTCCATGAGAGTATTCATGTGAAGGAGCGTATATTTGTATAAGAATTACACCAATAACATCTTACATGGTTTCCTATAAAAAAAAAAAAACTAATGCTTTTTTCCCCACAGTAAATTGTTTATCACAATTTGCTTATAACAAATGGTTCTTTGCTCTATTACAAATGATTACCACTTTTTATTGGAAACCTATATCAAAGTAAATAAATTACGCAGAAAAATAGTAAGATGCCTTCTGAGAGCTAGAGTCATATTTTTAAACTTAGTGATGAATTTTGAGAAATAAAACTGTAGACTTCAATGAGACAGGGCTTAAGCTGGAAACCACTTAAGTGCATGTCAAAACCAAAACTAGACAGAAATAAGAAATGGCCTCCATGAAGTCTGTAGGAATTTTGCTGTTGATATGCAATTACCTATTGTATTTCACACTAAATGTGCAAGAAGCATAAACCTAGTTTTGCAGATCAAAACAGAGGGAAGCTCTGGCTCCTCTTTGGCCTTGGTAAGCAAGCCTGCATTGCCCCTTGTCTTTTGGCCTTTTTAGGTCACAACTCACAATTCACCCTTCTCTTTTTTATTTTTTCTTTTTTTTTTCTGAATATATTGTAAGTAGGTTAACATGTAGTGTTAACTCATTCAGCTAAAAGGTGGTGTATGTAAAAGGGAGACGAAGTCATACACCGATAATTTCTCCCACCTAGATAGGTTTCAAGCTTTGTCAAAAGTAGAAACTCACTAAAAATAGAGAATATTCAAGTTGCTAAATATTTAGAGGCTTTTGAATCATCCTGTTTAACCCTCTTTAAGCTAATCCTGCAGGAAATTCTCATGTAGGCTTCTGCAGTTTTCTGCAAATTAAAGTATGTAAAATGAATGGGAGAACATTCGTCATTTTGGCATTTCCATTGTTTGTTCATAAGCCCAGCAAGAGAGTACAGAATCCATTTCCCCATCTAATCTTGGTGCATGAATAATGTGAATAACATAAAATGTTAGAATAGATCCGTTATATAAACCTGATCTCTCAGTAATGTTTCACTAAGTGTCTACCAGCAGCTAAAGCTGAAATGCTTTATAGCCTGCCACATTCCCATTTCCTTTGCTGAATCTCATCAGGACTTTCACATTAGTAAATGAAGCCTATAAAATTTGAGATATGAAAAAAAGGACACCTGAAACAAGATACTTACTGAGTATAAACTGCATAAGGGCTACATTATTTAAAATGACTGTATAATGTGGCTTCTCAAGTCTAATGCAGTAGCTTTGAATTTCTGTGCAAAATAACGGATCACTGGACTGATATTAAAATGGCACATTGAAAGTGGGAAGTGTCTTACTCAGAAACTAGTAAAGAAGAATTTCATTTTGTTCAACACTGATTGTTGTAGCTAATTAAGAGCACTACCAATAACTTCTAAAGAATATCTTGATATATCCCGCTCATTCAGATAAATTGCTGCTGAATGAAGAGATTGTTGCAGTTATGAGCTACGAAAAATGGGGTGGCAGAGAAACCCAAAAAAGATTAATAGAGCATATTTCATTGTCAAATAAAGAAGTTCTGATTTCATTTAAGCCCTATATTTTGATACCCTTTTTCTCAGAAGATGGTCCTTCGGTGAGATCAGTTGTCAATGGGTCTATTCTGTACTAGACCAAAAAGTGCAGAAGTCGCTGTAGTCTCAATGTACTAATAAAAGCCCAAACAGTGTAAGAGCAATTAAATATTGGCTGATTGCCTCCTCTCCCCTTCAAAAACCAACAAATGTAAGTTATTCAGTGCAAACTGCACAGATTCTTACCTATAAGTCTCCTTTTATGTCTTAGCTTAATGATTTCAGAAATACGTGATGACAATACTGTGACTGTGAGAAGCAAATCAAGCTTTGCCACTAGCTTAACTTAAATGAATCCAGAAATCTTTACCCTGAGTTCACTTCAGATGCACTACAGTTATGCTACAGTCATTTAATCTCTCTACTGTATCCTAAAGTTCAAGGACCTGCAGTGTACCATGAGAGCTGTAGTTCAGCGAACAAATATGTGTAATGGGAGAATAAGCATAACCAGCTCCATGGATGCTTGTCAGCTGGTATTGGGTTGTCTAAAGAAAAAAGGGTTGCAATGTTATGTCAAAGAGAAAATTGAAATACTTTTCAAAGATCAATTTTGTGAAAACTGCTTTTTTTCTATTAAATCATTTCACCAATAAATCCACACTGCTCTAGCTATGACTATCTGATTCTGTGTTAAGTATGTTATCACACTTAGAATCAAGAAGATTGTCAGTTCATTTTGTTAATTTCAAACAAATTGAAATATTTCTATACTGAAATCCAGTCAAATTATTACTCAAAAATCATGGATGATTAAACCCCTTTAAGACAATTTGGGTTGAGGGGAAACCTGCATATTTATTAAAAAATACGTGGGAAAAAAGATGTGTTTTCTTTAGTATTTCTTTGCAGTAACTGAATATACTTCTTTTGCTTTCAGTAATTATTACATAAAGCAGAAAAAACAGTGAAATTGACACTTCAATAGAATGTGTTCATAAAATCTTTTATAAACTAGAAAAAATATAAGTTTGAAAATAGGCTGTGTAACAGGAAAAGTGGGGGAATATTAATAATGCCAGCTTTGCCAGCAGCAACAAGGAAAGAAGCCAAGCCCAAGGATGTTAAGTGCAATTGATTGTGTTCTACTTTAAGTGGAAGAAAGATCCACCTCCCCCCTTCATGTTCTGATCTTTACGACATAAAGTAGGATCATATCAATGTATATTTAATGGCTTGTCTGGAGTGGCACAGCATTGTCCTACCCGGCTCTTACTTGATTATTATGAAGTTTAACACATATTTTTTATAGAAGGAGCATTATAAGATCTCAAATACATCAACCACAAGTTTCTGTAAGATTTTCTTTTACATGTATCTCACTTTCCTGATATACAAAAAAACTATAGTGACAATATTTGTGGTACACAACATGTAGTCTGTTGCCAGTACAGACCTATTTATTTTCATGATAAGGCAAATTTAAGCACAATGGACACCCTACTCAGTATGTTCAGTTTAATCAAGTCATAAGAATAAGTTCTTCATAGCTCCATAGTGATTCTCAACTGTGCAGAACTGATTAAAAAATCATAGTGTTATTCAGTAGAGAAGAAAAAAATGTTCAAAAAATCTTAGAATGTCTTTCATTCTCTATTTGTTCAAAAAAGCCTTTTCATCTTGGTGATTTTTTTTTATATTCTGCCAACTTTTTATTTGATAAAAATGATACATTGTAAGAAACTAAGATAAATTTCACAGAAGAAAGAACTATGAATAACAAAGGAAATGTCCTCCCAATGCAGAGTTAGCAAGATTTCACCAAAGTAAAAGTTTTTCATCTTTTCCAAAACTGAAGTCTGCCAACTCCTTACTGTTCCACATTTGAATACTATAAGCAAGTTTGCTGTTTAGCTGCTGGATATTTGTTTATCCTTCAAAAATCTTTGAAGATGCCTTTTGGAAAATTATTTTAATGAAAAGTTCATTGCCCTGAGTTTAAGAACAAATGAAATATTCTGTTATAAAGCCATATGGAAGAAAAGAAAATGCAATACCAAATTGGGAGAGAGATAAGACAGAAAGAACTTGGTAGAAACTGGAGTTGCATGCTCCGGAATTTACATACAAAGCGGAGTAAGGATAGAATGATAAAATTCTTATTACTCTCTTTAATGATTGAATTATTTATATTGCTGTCACTAGGCCAAGTTTACATGCAGAGGGACTGTGCCATGGTTATATTCTCTGACCTGGTATTGTGTCTGATGTAACGTGGCATGGGTGGCTGTGTTCCCAGCAGTGTCCTTTCTCTTTCAGTGAGCAGTAATGCCACCCCTCAGCCCAGTACAAGAAAGTGATGGAAAACCAGCAGCCTGTGCCAGTGAGGCTGTTTTGCCCTGGTGTGTTGATTAAGAAACTAAGGATGCATCTTCTCTGTCACTTGTCCTCCTTGTACTTTCATCCCCATGCAGGATAGAAAACAGAGTCTTGTCCAACCCATTTCTGTTCCTGGGGATAGATGGTCCTTAGTGGGGACTGCTACAGTTGGTAATGAGTTTCCTTTTGTCTCTCGAAACTTGAGCCCAATACAGTCACTGCAAGGTGTTCCAAAGCTGCTTTGTATGAACTAAGTGCCACTTATAGTCACTATTATTATACACTCAAAGTAAAGTATCTACTTTATCATTTAAATGCTTAGTTGAGAATTGTGCGAAGGTGTGTTTTCAACCTGAAGACACATGGCTAGTTAGTTATAGCTATACTGTACATTTTATCTTTCCTGAATGAAATATAATTAAAATAGGATTTTTATCAGCTGTTCAGTTTCAGCTTCTGAGAAAAATACTCTTCTGGCTTACAATACTGCTCATTGTTTTTGCATTTCACTAATTAAGCATTTAAATGCTATTGGCTTTATGCTTTTCTGTACTGAAACACTGTAAAGTTGTCATTACTGGGTATGGTTCTTTTCCATGGAAGTTAGTGAAAATTTCATGAACTTTTCATTTTTACCTCATTTTGCCACCTTTCCACACATCTGTATATATAGATAACGTTAACAAAATGTTTTCTTCCTAAACACTTACTACACATATGCCAGAGTAGCACCTGTGTCTCCATATGCTTGCCTAAATTTTTGCTAAAATAGAAATGATTTTTGTTTTTTTTTAGTAAGATTTCTGCATGTTATGTTATGGTGACTAATGGGGAGTTGTTAGATTCCCTAGGTTCTTGGTTATGGACTGATGTCATCAAACCGGGAATACAGATACCCAAAAGGTGCTTTCTACCTCCTCTTTTCATACGTGGACATCCCAGGTTTTATTAATATTCACAAGTAATGTTGTTGCTGAAAATATGATTCAGAGTCAGATTACATAAGTATTGAAGCTTTTAACTTGAAAAATCCTGTTCTCATTGTAATTGTTATAAATGCAGCCTCGGTTTAAATGACTGATTGTTGACAGATTGTGGCCACTTCTTTTTGTCCATTATTGCTATTATACTGTTCCAGGATGTCTCGGTAGATTTGCATGGTTTCTGTTTGCAAGATGACAGTCCTATCATCCCCAAACATTCGATGTCACAGACATTTTATGATGGAAAAGATAACCAGTTCTAGGCTAGGAAATGGAAATGTATTTCATTCAATCTTGTCAACTGTCTCATTATTCCCCATTCATCAGAGCAGATATTTAATTCTGAGACACAGATCAGCAGTTTTTCATCCCTTTCACGGCTCTTACAGAAACACTTTCCTCTGATCAAACATGGGCATTTTGGTTTAAATGTCAATCTGTTTCTGAAGAGTCTTGTTCTTCTCCTGTCACTACGTACTAACTAAGACAACCCATTTTTAACAAATAAATGAGGGGGAGGGGAGAGGAATATGGTCAGGGGCAGCAAATGCTGGACATTATCTGTACCCATGTGTGATTTTTCACTTCTAATATATATTGGTCTTCATGCACTAGTAATGCCTTTTGACTCTCTAGGATACTGATGAGAAGGTCTCTTCTCAATGCCTGTGGCTGCAAAGTTCTTGTGACTTTTAGGCCATCAATCTTCTCTTCAGCTAGTGTAAGAATGAGGAAAGGGGTTTTTTCTTGAACTTCTTTATCATTTTATATTGTTTCCTGATTTTCTGGCCAGCCTTTCAAAGCAAAGAACTATTCCACCTTATGCTTATGGATTGGACCAGCACCAATGTGTTTTACGACTGAAGAAATGTAAAGAATGGCTCAAGATGCCTCTTGACATTCTCATATTACCTTAGTTGTACTTCAAACCTTGTATCAAACTGTAGGAATATGCCATATATTTTGCAGTGGTGTTGATTGTGTAATAATATACCAAAGAGGGGGACAATTGTTTTTTGCTGAAGTTGCACTAAATAGGAATGTTGCCAGGGACATGGATGGCAGTATGCTAGTAGTACATAACTACTATAAAAAGGGGGAATGTACAGAAAACTTGAATAGTATCACTGCTATGAATATAAGATGCTTACTCATTTTGCTTATTTAAATATTCAAAACCATGCAAGATGTAAAAGAAAACCTTTCTAAAGAAAACCTTCCTAAAGAAAGAGCAGTTCATTTGTTGGTAAGGCATTGGTTCTCAGCTGTTGCAAGTCATCTTTACTCATGGAAAAAAAGCAAAACACCAAATTCTACTGACCTAACAGGATGTAAACCTTTCTCTATAACTCATGTCCACAATCACTGTAGCATAAAGAGAACCCCTACTTCTCTGCATTTCTTCAGTGGCTCATGTAATTAATGTAGAGCCTTTTTGACTTTGAAGTTAATATTTACTCCGATAGTTATGGATCTCAATGCAAAAAACAAACCACCAAAATTGAGAATATTACTGCAACTGTGGGGATGGTTAAATGGTTTAATAAAACCTTCTCAGTTCCATTATAGAGCATGAAATTGTCCCAACACATGCAGTGTTGCAGTATAGGTTAATACTTAGAGAATTGGGTCCATACCATTATACTGTCAGTAAAGCAATATTCAGCCTCAACAGTAGGGTGGTGATGATGCCCTTATCTCCCTGAAAACAGCCCCCAGTCAGTAGGAGTTCTAAAGCCAAACTCTGTGAGTTGCTGCTTAAAATTATTTTTCATCCTGAAGTGGTAGATAGAATCAGCTTTGAACCCTGTTTCTGCTGACCTCAGAGGAGTAAATTACCTTACTCTTAGAGGCAGCATGACTCACCATCTGACTGTTCCCACCACGTTTGCAGTTTTCACCTGCCTGGGAAAGAATCATTGAAATCACAATTTTTGTGACATCTCTCATCTGACAACCAAGCACTGTTCTTCAACCATGATGCTAGAGTTTATGTACAATTTTAGTATGTACTGTTTGAAATTTGTTGTTTCTTGAAGTGGCCACTGAAACCATTAACCCAGAATTATTTTTCCAGAGATTTTTTCCTGGGAGAAAATTATTAGTTCATAGCATTTTGTCTGAAATGGAAATACATGTATGCATTTTGCGTACACATATGTATTTACAAGATTTTTTTTTTTCACGGATAGTTGCAGGTGGAGGGTTTTCCCTCTGGAGTTTTACTAACAGAAACTGCATACAAAATTCATGGATACAAGTATGTATCAGTCATTCCACAAAATGTCATGCAAAAATGTTAACAGGTTTTTTTAAACATTAAAAAAAAATTGTAAAATATATTCTGCAGATCAAAATTAAATACATATGATTTGATTCATATATTATTATACATTACTTTTGAATAATGAGGGCGGTTCCGTGGCGTAATGGAAAGCACACTGGACTCTGAATCTCAAGGGCTTGAGTTCAAGTCTCAGTGTGGGACCGTCCCCTGGGCAGTTAAATGCCTCCCTGCCATCCAATCCCATCAGATCTCAGATGCTCAGCAGGGTCAGCC
>JAWWEU010000081.1:96306895-96317237 GCA_035583155.1 Acropternis orthonyx | reverse complement strand
TCGGCTGTGGCAAATGGACCTTAGGACTTAAACGGTGGGGCCAGTTCTGCGCATGCTGTGCCTCACCTAAAAAATCCCACTGCACAGGCTGAAAGGGCACGCCCACGTGGAGAGAGCCCTTCCCCAAGATCTTCGTTCGCAAAGTCTGGCCATACATACTTTTGAATGTGTTATTGTAAGGCAGATGTTATTTCAATATGAATTTTCTTTTAAACTGTATAGCTAAAATACATCAAGATGTGCTAGACCCTGAATATGTACATTATATGCCTTATAAATTATATAATCAGTTCGAAATAGCTGCAAGATTGAGTAACTCACATCCATGGTTTTTTTCCTCACAGAAATGTGCATTAGATCAAAAATATTATTCAGTCAAAATTGGAGTTAAACAGAAAGCCATGTTACCTATCATATGGTCTCATATGCTTATTTATGTAAAGTATATGGCCATGTACAACATACTGTAAATCTTCTTACACCATCTGTGTGGCGCATTTGTCTTTTCTGAGTTGCCCAATACACATTATATTTATGTTGAAATATTTTCTCAATGCTCTTCTGTATAACATTTTTTCATTTCTCATAGATCATACATGGTTTTATTCCCTATTATTCAAATGTTTCTCATATACAAATAGTTTATGACAATTAGGTCCAGTGTTCCTGATCATGTGGCGGAACAAAATGAGTGCCAGATCGCAATGTGTTCTGTCAGCATAGTTTTGCTAAAGAGACCAGTGTTTTTGCCGAAGAGATGCATATTTTTATTTCTAACCTACACAACATATCAGAAGTGTTTATTTCACCACAGTTGTTATTCTGTACTAGTACAATTTGATATTATAAGTGATATTATAAGTGCAGGGGTTCATAGTTACCATTTTAAAGTGCTAAAAGTATTTTCCATTTGAAGCTTGTCCTTGTCATTCAAAAGTTTCTTTTACTTAGCAGATGCTTTCTTTTGTTTTCAAACTATGGCTTAATTATTTTATTTTGGCTACCTGCAAAACAACATCACTGGTGCAATAGACACTTCTTTCCTAAGGACAGGCACTTCAGGCACAAAGGCAAAAAGAAACAGTTTCTGATCTGGATGGTCACAATGATAGAATTATGGTTAGCACAATACTGCACCACTAGACAGAAATGTAGATGTCTTTGACAAGTATTTTATAACATGGTAAGCAATTCAGCTCTTTCATATTCACTATGACCATCAGTACACTGAAAAGTGAAGTGAAGGGCAAGAAGAAAGTCTATCTAGTAATCCACATTTGCTGATATTAATGAGCATTGTTAAGTTGAAAGTCTTCATATCTTCAGCTTCTAATTCAATGAAAGATCTTTGTGTATGTTTTGGGGGTTTTTTGTTGGTTTTTTTTTTTTTGGTTGGTTGGTTGGTTGGTTGGTTGGTTGGTTTTTTTGCTTGCTCGTTTGTAATAGGAGAAGAACCCCTGCATGGACTTTGTTTCACAACTTAGATATATTATAAATAGTAGTAGTGTCTTGATTAAAATGTTGCCTTGTTTCCTTACAACCATCTTGATGCATGGAATAGGCCTGTGATTTGACAGAACAGTAAGTCCAGTTTGAAAGTGTCTACTGCTTGGTAAGAAATGCCATGGCTCTGTGATTCAGAGTGCTGAACTGATACATACTCATTAAAATAGTTCACATTTTTAAAAATACTTTGACAGGTAGTCTTATGAAGGCATACTTTATGCCAAATGAGGTATCCTTTGGACATTATATTAAATCAGGTATTGTCTTTTCTCCAGTTGCTGGCATGATGCCAAGTTCAAGGCATATGGCTCATGTGAACACTCTGCTGCGTGTTCTCACTTACTGTAAACAAGCTCATATTCTGAGGCCTGATCTAGGTTCAGTCTGTGTGATCAAAGGATGCATCTGTGCCTCAGTGGTGTTAGGCACCATGACCCAAATCTCCATTTTGAATTTTTCTCCTCGCTGTGGCAGTTGTGGGGCTCAGATCAGTGTTCAACGACTAGATCTCCAGCAGGGGTGCAAGAGCTGACACACAGGTTTTGGATTAAAATGAAATTGGGTCTTGACTCTGAATTAGTCTAACATTTAAATTGCTCTGAATCAGTCAGTCTACTTTCCAGATGTAGATTACTGCTTCCTCAGTATTTCAGGGGCTATGTTTCCTTAGGGCTCTGGAAGGTTTAAGTCCTTAAATAGAAGTCAGCACTGATACTGATATGATTATAGCAGTTCATGCAAGCTGAAGGTGTGACTCCTGGGAAAGTAGATAAGTGTCCTGAATTCACAGCAGCTCTGAGAGTGGTGTTGGGATAGGAATACTTTAAATATCAAAAAAAAGCTCTCAGTCCTTCTTGAGACTCTGTGTCTCAGCAAAGGCTTTATAAAACAATGCGAGTAGTCCAGATACTAGTGTCTATGGGGTGTTTTTACAGACCGTGTCAATGAAAATCTGAACATTAAAAAAAATTTGTGGGATTCTTTTTTTTTTTTTTTTAATAAAGGATTTCTGTGGTAACTTTTTTTTCCTCAGTACTCATGGCTTTGGCGGTAAAGGAGGACCACTGAACTGGCACAGATAGTACAATAATTCTTTGCATTGTGGAAGACAATGGTAGATATGTCCCATAGAAATTCTTTGGAATAGGTTGTTTATCTCTGAAATTAGGGTTTTTTCCTCACTGAGAAACATGATGATTTGGAAAAATGTTATGCATAACCACCATTGTATTTTTATGTACATTATTGAGATAAAGGGTGTTAGTCAGTAACCATTACTAATGTCTGATTCTGAAATCAAGCAAATAATTATTATTTAATTTCTTATCCTGATTCCTCAAGAAATGTTTAATATTGTTTTGCTCTTTCATTTTCATTACAAAAACTTCTTTCACTAATGTGAAATCTCAGTTTCATCATTTTAATTGAAAATCTGTCTCAATTCAAGAAGTCAGAAGTAGACAAAAAATAGTTGAGATACCTTAGGATGGGAGGGTAGGAGAGGGAGGATGTTTTCTGAGATTCTTTTTCTGGACAGATAACTTTTCAAAAAGTGAATAATCAATATTGTACACTAAAGAAGCTGTGTGCCAGGATTTAGGCTTGTTTTAAACAACTGTTGTATTTTCATGTCTGGAAAGTTTCACTTTGGTTTTTAGCTCAACATTTTAGGAGAAAGAGGAAATGCATTAAACTCTCTCTTCTTCTGATTGCTGATCACTTAAAAACAGTATGTTGCATCTACAGTTTGTAGCTACTAACAGTGAGCACTTTTATTTTTTGATCAAACTGTAGCAGGGCTATAGAGTCTACCATTTATTTGACCTAGAGAAAGAAGTGTGTTTAATATCATAGACTCTTGTAATCCCATGGAAAATAAAGAGGGAAGAAGATGAGGTTCTATTTTATAGTTACTAGAAAAAAAAAAGAAGCATTTTGTTCTCTGCCCTGGAATGTTAATAAAAGCACTGTAGTGACAATAATATAGCCTTTTCCAGGATGGAGAGAACAGAAACGTATGTTCTGCCTTCTGGCAAGAACAATGGTTAGGCATTTTATCTGTCAAATCTATGTGTATGTGTAATGCTTCCAGAAGTATAGTATCTGTGTACTGAAATATGTGAAATTCAATTTAACACTTCTACAAAGCAAAGTCATAAAGAAAACAGGAAATATATTCTGCATTATATCTGTAGTTTTTAGGAAAAGGAAGAACACCAGAGAGGTTATTTTAATACCTTTATCTAACTATTAAGTAGGAGTTTCAGTGTGTATATAATATAGATGGTACTCAAAGAAGAAACTGGCTTCTTTAAGACACCTCAATTTTGACAGAAGGTTTTTCATATCAAAAATTATTACTGGATTTCTAACAATAAATTAAAAGTTTATGTACAGATCTTCCAAATTGTTTGGAAGACCTTACTTTTTTGCCTTTATGTTGTGAGAGACCGCAGCTAATACCACATTTTCAAATATTTTTGAGAAGTGCAATCATTGAAATCCAATAATTTAATATACTATCAACAGTTAGAAATTAAAATACTTTTTAAAAATGTTTTATTTTAGAGAAAAAAATCTAGGTAAAAAGTGTGTTCTATCAGTATCATTCAAATGGTTGACTCAAAATTTCATTTATTCATTTTACAAATAAAATTAGTTTCATAAATTACAAGAACATTTACTCAAAACTGCTTTTTAACTTTGAAAACTCCTTTACATAATATATATGTGCTCATAACCTTATTTTCTCACAGTGCATGATTAAACTAATTGCAATTCTGCATCTGTATTTGACTAGACTAATGTGCATATTGCATCATTTTCTTATTTGTTGAAGTAAGACAGTACGCTTAGGAGTGAATTTTTATTTTATATTTACACTTTGATTACACTATTTTTTTTTTTATTTCATTCACATTTTTTATCTTACATTTCTTCCAGCAACAGCAATCAAAACTAATTTTGGACCTCTGTACAGATGGATATACTTAATCTTTTGTTAGTATATTTTCTGGTGATTATTTTCAGGATTGCATTTAACATGCCAAGGAGATTAAGTGCAACTACCAGACAAGAGCAAATAACCGTGTCTGTGAACAAATTACCTTATCTGTAATCATTCTTCAAGATTTAGAGCACACACATAGATTTCAATGAACATCTGGATCATTAATCAGCTTTGTCTTATGTATTTTCATTATTTTACTTTTCCCTTGAAATTTTCTAGCGAAAAGGAGAAAATATCATACTGACTCATAACATATCTCCTCATTATCAAGACATGATCCACTGATCTATTCTGTATTTTCCCGGTAGTGTAAATATAATACATGATAGAATTATAATTCTGTTCACTGTGTTAGCAAAGATCATTATTGTGTGCAAGAAAATTCAGTCAAAGACAATGGCATAAAAGAAAAAAAAGGCAAACCTTAAAACTGTCACAGCACATTCAGCTCTTTTTAAGAGGAAATAGAAAGTACTGCAGTGGAAGACTCAGATGAAAGGTTGAATGAAGGTGGGAATACTTATTCTCATTTGTGTGCAGATTTTATCTTAACATTTAGTCTTTTCTTCATATTAAGTATACTTTTTTTGTTGTTCACACTGAATATCCATGCAAGAAAGTTAATTATTTCACTTTATTTGCATTTCTGTCATTCTAAATAGAAGCTTACAGTGAGATGATATAATATATTCCTAAATGTCATAAAATCATAACCTGTCATCAACATTTCTGTGGTGCAGACAAAAATATATGGAGTACATATGATGAGAACAGTGGATTTTATGACACACTGTTATATTGCTGAATTGGCTGAAAAAAGTGCTGTAAACAGAGGCAGATTTTACCCAAAGGAGAAGGACATTCTCTAGTCACCATGAGACCAGTAGACACGAGTTGTGTCTAGAAAAAGGAACAAATTAGCTGAACACTTTAAGAGGCGTGTTAAGTTTCACTGCCCCACACACAGTATGTAGCTATGGACTACAATTAGAGGACTCTAGGAGCTGTTTTTATTGTCATTGTTGCCACTGAATGGTGATAAAGTACATGTCACTGCAAGAAGATGTGTTTGTTGCCCTAAGGAGACTTCAGATTTTCTGTAAATGGTAAAAGGCCAGTATTAGGTCAGACCTGAAATATGCTTACTTGGGAGCGGGGAATTTCTGTGATTTTTAGTGGGAATAAGAAGGAGTGACCTCTACCAGAGACTGAAGAAATGCAATGACAGAAGCATTTGAAAAGGCAAGATCAGGATAACTTCTTAGTCTATAATTCATCATATTACTTCTGCTATCAATGGAATAGATAGTTCATTCTCGTATTTAAGAGAGTTATATTTTTGTTAGAGATTTTATTTTCCTCGTTACTTCCTTAGCTGGTCTCAGAGCTCCACTACTTGAGCTTTTCATTAAAGATGACTTTATTAAATTAATGTTAGCTGTTTCCTTTGCTCCCAGTCAATTAACTGCTCATGAGTAAGGGAGGATTCTAGAGTCTAAATAATGTCCATTTTCTAAGCCATCAAAACAATGTATTAAACAGTTTCTAAAGGCTAACTTGGTTAAACTAACTGGCTTGTAGACCAAGTGCCATTTTGTCATCAGAAGGGTAAGTAGTTACAAGTCTACTTAAGTGCATTCATATCACAGTTAAAGAAAAAGCTAAGTGACATAAATACTCCTCCAGACATATCCTAATGCCACTAGGCACTAGGTCTTTAAAGGGAAACAGGATTAGCTAAACTTGGGGGGAGAGTGGTCAGGGGGTTTTTGTGCTACTGTACACAAGCAAAACTATTTACAAACCACTAATGAGATCTATTACATAGAAATACTACAGTGCAGCAAATTCCGCAATTGCTACTTTGATTCGATATTAATAATTATTAATCAGACTAATTCATAAACTTGATTGGATTGACCAATCTAGGAGGCTGAAAAAAATGTGCTGATGACTGCATACAAATCAGTTTTCTGTCTGCCCAAGCACTGAACTGCTTCCTAATCAAGAGAGGAAATTTCAAAGGAGTCCTTCAGCACAAAGAGTAATGTGTTTGGTAAGAGGAGTTAAGTTGTTCACACTAAAATGTTGGGGCAGAGGAGCAGTTGTTGGTGTTACCGGTCTAGAAAATCCCATGCAGATTGTTCAGCTAACTGAAACAAGAGTATCTATTGAGATGGGCTGTGTTTCATGTCTGTGTGTATTTTTACTATTCAGAAGAACTTTCCAATGTGCATCTTTATACTTTTCTTCTTCTTTTTGACACTGTGATGGTCTAAAGTGCAGAACAAAACCCTTTTTCCTGAAGAAATTACTTACTATGCATTTTTACATGAAAGTAAGCATTTCTGAGAGTAGGCTTATCATAGTTCTGCATGTAGTCCTGACAGTGAGAGAACTGCAATTTCCTTAGCAATATTAAACCTACAGCACTGGGTTCCTTTTCCAAAATTTTAGCATAACAACAGGGTGGAGACATTAATTTTCTGGTGAAACTTTTAGAAGTTTAAAACATTCCTTCTTCTACAACTTGTAAATCTAAATCCAAATGCATGTTTTGGTTTAAATTCAGAAAAATAGAGCACAAAAATTATAATTTTCATTTCTCAGCATGATATTCCTTCTTTTAATTGTTGTGACATTCTCACATGAGTTGTTAAAAGAGGGCTTTTTTCCCACACTGTTAGCAGACAGTGTCACTGGTTTAGCATTTTGTTTGTATGTGTAACCATATGGTGCTCCTGGTTCAGTGTTATTCTAAGTCAGAGTATGTAGGGGGGAAAACATCTATGCTACCATTAATTACTTTTCATGATACAGCTCATTTTGAATGTTTTTCTAGTTTGTTTAATGATACAGTAAAAAGTAAATATTGTTATGCTGTCAGCCTGTAATGAAATATCTGATATCATATGGCCATATTATCACCCATTATTATTAGAAAATAGTGACTTTTTAATGTCCTTCTTGTTAAAAACATTCTCAGACTTTTTACCATCTTTCTTGGAGTATGCATGACGGATGAATCTCATATGCCTGGATGAGAGAATGCATCCTAGAAACATAAACATGTTTCAAATTGAAATAGTGTGCCATGGGACAAAACCAGAACATTTTCTAGGTTGCTTTTCTTTTAATTTTTTTTTTTTTTTAGTAGGCCTCACTACCTCACTAAACATGGTGTGGCTTCAGAGCCAGGGAATTAAGATTCAATATTCAGTACAAGACACAATGGGAGTACCTGAAAGTACCTTTAACATAAGCAGAAGTCAGGGAACAGGATCTGCTGTCTTTAGAAATAATCCTGCAAGAAGAAAAAAACATACTCCAATGCAATTTCAGTTTGTGTGAGTTAGGTTTGGTAAGTTTAACAACACCAGAAGTGGTAATTTGGAATGGAGCAACACAGAAATAAAGGATGCACAAGCCCTTTGTCTTTTCTGGTGCCCTGCTCTGTCGAGGCAGTGACCAGCAACTTGGAAATTACCACATGAGTAATGGCAAATATTCTTTTTTTCTGGTCACAAATCTTTGAGCATGTTCACTATTTACCTTGTTAGGAAAATGGCATCTTGACTTGTAGCATACTGTCTGTACATTGTCTCTTCCCTGAACCAGCAGAGATTGCAGGGAGAGAATAAGAGATTCCCTATTTTGTTACCTTTCTGTATCGTGGGAATCTCCATGAAACTGGATCCCTGGCCATCCACCAGCTCCACCAATGTACAGCAATAGCATAGATTTAGTACATACATGCATCATTTTTTTCAGACTGTTCATTTTTACCCCATGAAATTCCCAGAATTATCTCAAATATGCCATTCTCCGTAGTCCATTCCTGATGGGAGGGTAGTGTTGAGTCCAGTTAATGTTGTTATAAACAGAAACTGCTACCTCCATTAGTAATCTGAGCATGCAATATCTGAGTGAACAAAAGGTATTCCTTCTCATTCAGTGGGCAGTGTGAAATAGAGGTGGCTGTTCTCCTCAATTTTTGAAGTGAAGATTTCCACAAAATATATCAGTCTGAGATATATCTGTAATAGTTGTATGTGCTGGAAGTCTGAGCAAATAAATGAATATTTTGAAAATAATTTGAAAAGTTAGTTCAGAGACTGAACGATTGCTTTTAGAAGTCTTCCTGCATTTAAAGACAGATGCCCTCCAATAGCAGATTTATTCTCTGTTCCTTATTACTCTATCCTTGAGATTTTTCTAGCTCATAGGAAGAAAACTGAGGAAAAAAAATTAAAGAATTTCTATATGAGCACACAACTGTTTGATTATATCTATGTGTCTCTTTGTAATGTGTTATTTAGGTCCTTAAATGGATATGACTTGTATGATACATCTAGAAAGGAGTCCAGAGTTCTGATCCTAAATCTTGTCTTGTGCTCTGACTACAATAGAAGTAGCATGTTACACTGTATATGTAATATAAATGCAATTATTGTTCTGCTTACTGCATATCATATGAGTTCAGAGTTTGCTTTGCACCTTGTGTGTTGAATAACCACGCCAAGGCTGCTGAGATTTGCCTCTACAGCTGATCAGTCAAAGCAAATCACCATATCAATAGCTTATCTATGAAACTCCACGTTTGTAGGTACTGAAATAGAAACAAGTTGGGGCTTGGAGTTTGTTTGTTTGTTTGTTTGTTTGTTTTGAATGGCTATAAATATCTTTACTGAATCTCTTTTCCTGCAAGCTAAGCTTTTAAAGCAGTAAGTTTTCAAGTATTTCCAAAGTAAAAACATTCTTCACTGCAGAATTTGCTCAAGTATATTTAACAATTATCAGAAGCATGTGTACATCTTCCTCCTTTTGAGCTATGATTCATCAAGTTTCAGAGTCATATTAGGCTGAAATATTTTGCAAGATTGAGAAAACCAACCAGAATAAATAAGCTAGGGATAAAAGAAATCTATTTCCTTATATTTCTAGCTGTTTCACATGGAAGGCTGACTCTTTTCACTCTTTGAAAAGTAAAGGATATTTTTTATTGCATTTAAGCTTTCCAGCTTGCTTTGTTTTCCCCAGTGCTTTGCTTTCCTTGACTCTGGAGGCCAAAGCACTAGGTATGTGGAATAGACTCCTAAAATCTTTTTTTTTTTCCCCTAAATTACTTATTTCCAGAACCATAGATTGGCTGCGATCATAGGATTCACAGTGAGGAACACTGAGCAGGAAAGGGGAAAGCCTTGTTGGCAGCTTATTTTGAGATTCAAATAAGAGGTGACTTTCCTATCTTCTTGCTTCTTTCTCTCAGTAGTGTGGTTATATCCATACAGAACAAATCTTATGGCTACCACATGTAGGTGTCTGTGCTTTGGCCCTTAGAAAATATGTATCAGCCCCTGAGTGGATTCATGCCAAGAGAAGTCTTTGATTAATTCTCTGTCACCTTCTATTATTTTCTAGAAAGGCTTTAATAGAACTAATAGGTTCCACAAAGCATCATTCAAAAACTATGGCTGAAAGGAGAAAACACAGCAAGTCTTTAAACTGCACTTACAGCTTTTCTGTATATAAAGAGCATAAAGATAAACATAAGATATAAAGAATCAAAATAAACAACTGTACCCAGCCACATATACTTCTGCAGTAGGGAAAAAGTAACTTTTATGGCTTGTGCATTAGTTCTGTGGTTAGAAATGAGACTTTGTTATGGATTTAAAATCTTGGAATTTTTCTTTCATCTACCAACCCTGCACCTCAGAGCGGTCACCTCCACTCTCCTTTTCAACCATGGAACCAGGAAAGAGACTGCATGCCCCATAGAAAAGAGTTCCACCTGGCTCCCTCATGAACTGCTAACAATGAATC
>JAWWEU010000081.1:96283365-96306795 GCA_035583155.1 Acropternis orthonyx | reverse complement strand
TACTAAACTGTAATTCTGACTTGTAATCTGTTTGTGAGTTAGATTCATTCCTCTTGCTGGTTTACCTTTAAACCAGCACAGACTTCATGACTAGATTTCATGACCTTATTTCTTCTCACTATTTACTTGGCTTGTGAGGTTTTTTTCCCCTTGGTCTTTGTCAATGACAATCAAGTAACAAGCTACTTCCTCAATCTACAAGAACCACTTACCCTTTCTTCTTCCTTACTTTTTCTTCTGGACAGAATATCAGGTATAGTTATTCTTACTGAAACAGGGTAGAGTGCTTCAAACTGCAGGAGTTTTATTACAACATTCCAGCAACTTCTTCAGTGTCACAAAAGATTTTCACCTAGTATAGTTCTGCAGCTGAATGAATCACAGCTCAAAGCCAGGTGGCATATGTCTTGTGACTATACACTCTCATAAATACAGTACAGCAGAAGCCTAAATGGAAACACATCTTTTTGAAACCATCTGTTCTTACAGATATCTGCAACAATAAAGAAAATAAAGGCTTTAAATGCTGCTATGCTGTTTTAAACCTCAGAGGCATTTACTATTGGTCTTTCTTTTTATCATGAGAAGCTCAATTTGTTTCACTTGGAAATAGCTTAGCTGCCATGTTTGTTGGTGTTCTGTTTATGAGCTTTGGAGAATGACTATAGCTGGCTTACCTATTTATATTTATAAAACAGAACCTTTTCCATGGTGGTAAGTGCTGTGTTGCCCCCTGGTGAATGTAGTTTTGTCTTTGTACATTTTATAATAGCTTACAGGCTGAAGCAATTCCCCTAGTTCTTCTTTCTTCATTTGAGGGAAGTTGTGTCTGATCTGTTCAAAGACAATACTGCAGCAGCTCCCATAAGGCTGATAATCTTTAACAGTTGCTTATTTATTTAATTGCATCACATCACTCTCATGTTATCTTGACTGTAAAAAGACTTGGTTGAAACAATATTCCTGAACTTGTGTATTAGGATTGCCCTCCTTAGTAGTGAAGTCTATATAATGTTAACACTGATTTAACAAAAAAAACAGGTTTCCTCCTGGAGTTGAATCTGTTGTTCTGTCAAAGTTGTAGTCTTTTTATCTGTTGCAGACAGTGAGGACTACAAAAAGAGAACTGTGACAGTTTCACAACCAACAAATATCCTTGTGACACGAATCTAATTTATAAGATTACAATATCTTTGCTAATGCTGTGGTCAATATTTTAACTCTGTTTTCAGAATTTCTGTAGTCTCTTACTTTGGTATTTAAAGATAAAGAATCTTCTAAAGCAAAAGAGAGATGAAATTCTCAGAAATTCAAGTTATAAACCAGTGTATGAAACAGTGGCATAAGCTGTCCCATTCCTGAAAGGCTAACAAAGAGCAAAAGTGACAAAGGGAGAAACAGCAAGGAGAGATACAATTTCTAACCTAGAAGATCAGTGTTAATCCGTGGACACCACTGGTTTGTCTGAAATAGTTGAACCTATGGCCCACATGCTTGGCAAGAAATTCTGCCTAGGCATCAGAATGAGCTGGGAGGAACTGCACATACATCATAACTTGCAACTGGCAGGGTTTTTTTTCTGCATATAACTACCTCACAGCATGAGTTTGCACGAAGCACGTTTGGTGTCTTTTTCCATCATGTCTCATTGTCAGCAGGGTGATAGAGCAGGGGAATGTCGCTCTTGACCAGCCTGAAAAAGGTTTCAGTCCCTGAACCATGAAGCATAATTGGCCTTTTACTCGGGGCCAGAGTTACGTGCTGAAAGAGAAAACTTTCTGCCTGAGCGTCTTCTCCCAGTGAAGGGAGAAATGAGATGTCGCACCAATAATCTGAGCAGTGGACAGTGTAAGGAAAACTGGCTGCTTTGTGAAGCTGCAGCTGAAGCCACAATTACTGAATTAGGATGAGGAGAATTTTTATACTGTTGGCCCTGCACTTGAGCTGTCACACTGCACTCAACAGACCCCAGCACGTAGGGGGTCACCAGTTGTGACTGCAGCATGATGAGGCTGTAAGACTTCCAAAGGGATGAACAGGGGCATCAGGGCCTAAATCAGCCTTTGCTTTCAAAGCCCTAAGTCACTGTGGTGGCATTCAGGAACAACCCCCCTGAAGGAGGTGAAATTGTGTGGCTGCAGCTGATATCTGAACAGTGATGAAGATTGGAGTGATGCTTGAGTGCACAAAAAGCTGCACTCTGCTTCAGTGTTGTGTTGCTGATGGTAGAAAAAAATAATTCAGCTCATCAAGAATGCTTAAACAAGGACAGGGACTTTGACTAATTATTTCTCAGTAAAACTCAGTCTGCCAAAAAGTACAACTAAATATGAAATATAATAGGCTATTTTGTTATCAAGAAATTAAATCTTTGGGGGGAAAAAAATTTCCACTTTTTAGGTGGGACCAGGTCATTCTCATCCAGGTGCTTTATATCCAAACTATACACTTTTCTGATGCATGAAAAAGAATTTACATTGTGATACAGTTAATTAATATTCACAGCTTTCAGCAGGTATGCTAACTTCTCATATGACCGTGGGATGTTCTGCTAAGTGCTGTGACATGACAGCAGCTCTGATAAATGGAGCTGAGATACTAAAATCTTTTAAGCAGCAACAGTGTTCCAGCTGATGAAGCACCAGTTTAAAAAAAGGGATTATTTAGAGTTTCTAAGACAGGTAAACAGCCAAAGGAGTCCAATAAGACACATTACAGGTGATAAAATGGTTAACAGTGTGTCACAGCTTACTATACTTCTATATATTTCTATTCATTTCCCTCAATAATATTTAGTATATGTTCTATAAAGCATCCTTTTTTATCAAGACCCATTTTAAGTGTATGGGCTCTTGAGGAACACATAATAGAGAAAGAGGGCTTTTTACTTGAGACACGATCTAGTTATATGAAATAGTAAAATAAATCCTATGACAAAAAATAATGAAATAGTGAACTTTAAAAATATTCAAAATCTACTGTGATATTTTTAAGATTCTTGATGTTAGACTGTATTTTCTGCAGATCACTCTCAGTGCTCAATGGAAAGGTTTATGCATGATATTGCTAATGAAGTTAAAAAAACAAGATATGGAAATGTGGTAGTAGGGTTTTTACGAATCCTTAGAAAAGTTCTATCTGATCGTCTAATCTAAAACAGTTTTCCATCATCTATTTAAATTATTTGGAATGGGTTTTGCTCGGGGGGATTAAAAATATTTTAGTTTAATATTAAAATTCATATTTCTCCAAATTTTAAAAAGTTAACTATATTTCTTTTTTATCATTTATCAAATTAAATTTGTACAAATACTGCAATCTTCAAATATTTTTTGAGGGTTATGTTGTTTTGTTATTTTTTTCATGTTTTGTTTTTTCTAGAAACAATACCATTGTTCCTATCTTAATAACTAATATTAAATACATATAGTGACAGATATAAGTTAAACAGCAATCCTTAGGGAGACACAGGAAACAAACTTCAAATAAATACTTTATATCAGCCATCAGGATTTGAAAAAGTCTTCAGCAATTCCACCTACCTTTAGAAGTGCACATTTGCTATCATTTAATTTAGAGGCAAGTGCTACTGCAACATCTCGGCTTTCTAGTCATTTCTAGTTAGGCAGGAGTTAGACCCATTATAAGACTATTCTAAATAAAAGGCAAATGAAAAAAGGCCCTGTTTGAAGAGGTGCTCTCTTTTCTCACTAAAAAGGACTGTACTCCATTCGTGTGCCTTACCTTTGAGCATCAAGGAATAAAGCAGGTAGCACAGTGATTGCTGTTACTACAGAATAATGAAGAGTGTTTTACCCTCTCTACAACATTCTAGGCAGAAAGATTAGAAAGTGGAAATCCTCCCAGCCTTGTTCCCACCATGTCACAGGATTGAGCAAGAGACAGATCCCTGTAGTGGTTTGATATTGCTTGTAATTTGCAATTATTTTCACCAGTTTCAGAGCTTCTAGCCAATCAGTTAAAGATATGTGCATACTAAGGTTCTTGTTAGGCAAAAATAGGGCATTAAAAGAACTGAAAAGGATTTTGTGCAAAATCACAGAAATGACCATAGTAGATCTAAATTCTGATCAAAAGGTGATAGTAAATCAAAAATCAAAGTCTACTTTGAGGAAAGGAGGAAATGCTTTCTGTCAGATGCTGCCTCTGTTCATAACCTTAGCAAAGAATGCTATTTGCCTCCTTTACTCAGTTCAAAGTTAGAATATTAAGATAATGCTTTCTTTTCCTCCACCTCACTTCTTGCAAAGGTGCTGTCACTCAATCACAGTAGATAATACATCACATTTTTTTATTTTGCATGGCTCAAGTTCAAAAACAAAAAAACATGTCCTGTAGAAGTTTTAATTTTCTTCTCTTCTTAAATTTCTTTGCTTTTGGAGGCGGGGAGAAAATTCAAGATATTGTGATACATCTCTGCTGTTTTTTAAAGGCAATTAATTTTTTAAATGAAGAAGACTAATAGCTAGCTTGTAGAAACTGTAACACTGCATTTTTCAGTGTGCTCCTTGCTGCTACTGTTTCCTTATTTTTGCTCTTAAAGTAACAATTTAGTAGTGATAGGATGGGTTCTGTAATACATCATGATGGTCCAGTTGCCTGAGTCACTGCTACTTTGCCATTCTACCAAAGACATAAAAATTGGATTTCCCCTTGCTCATTGCCTCTACTGAAATCCCCAGGTATTGTCTGAAAAACACATTTATAGGCACAAAGCATATGGTTCACAGGCTTCAGCAGCAGGTCTGAATGTCTTCTAAAATTCAAATAGATCCCCAGCTGCATTTTAAATTCAGTTCCTGATTATCCTCTAAAGTAAATGGACAGACAGATTTCATATGCCAGAAAAGTTCCATTTTTAGTCTATGATTGTTCTCATGAAACTCTTTAAAAAGGCAAAAATGCTTGTTTCATTTTGGTTTGCCTTTCAAATTGAATTTATGAAGCCAGGTATTGTTGTACTGAGTACTCACTGCCGGACATTTTAAGATAGTACATCAGTTTCTGAGCTACTTCAGAGACTTCTGTAGTCACTGCTGTATTTCATTAAATAGGCATTGCAAATAAACAAAAGAGGAAGTAACTAACTGTTACCTAGATCCCATTCTCCCACTTATGAAGAAAAATATAAAATCTTAAAAGAATGCAAAGATCTCATCTTGTGAGAGACAAAGCTCTCCTAGAGTCATGTAATGCTCCCTCTTTTGTGACTTAGTGGTGCTCATGTCTGCAGCTGCAAGACTATATAAAGAAAATTATTTTAACTGCAAATTCTAGCAATGGGATGATTTTGTGATGCAGAATCAGTGTCCTGAGTAATCAGGATGGTGCAGTCATCACTGGTGTGAGCTGTAACATAAAAGATTGTAGTTTCTTTTCTGCTTGTGACATAAATCACCTATATTTTGCTGTTAATAGCATACCTGTTCTATGAGAGTTATCTCACACTTCAGCTTGAGGACTCAGCTAAGAAATACTCATTATTGCCTTGCTCTATTTAACAAGTGATGAGTAGAAGTCCTTGCAATTACTGATTTTTAATTATTATATCTCCAGGGAAGAGGAGGCTATAAAGAGATAAATTGGAGCTAACTGGTAAAAGCCATTTGCTTTCTTTACTTTATGAAATTGCTTTGCTAGGTTGGGTGGGGAAGACAGTTGTTATTTTTTTCCCCTTAAAATTGTCCTCAGTGTGCTCTTAAACAGAGGATATATATGTTTAATTTTAGTTTGGCTTTACTCTTGCAGCCCAAAGCTAGTACTTCATACAGCACAGTCTTGCTAGCTGCCATTTTGCCTCAATGTAAAAGTGGGTCACTATGTTTCATCAGATATGGTACCTTCAGAGTTGTCTTTCCTGCTGAAGTCATACTTTAACTTACTTTTAAATCACAGCTGATTTCCAGTTCTTTAAATTCCCATTTTTTGTCCTGCCAGAAAACTACTTATATTCTATTATTTACTTCCCTTCTTTTAGAGCTGTACTAGTAAACCTAAAAATTTACGTGCAAGTTAATAATTTTTGCAGTGTTCATAGAGAAATGGTGTCATAACTCAAGAATACTGTCTCATATTGTATGCTTCTACATTATATGCTGCTCTATTATAATAGACACTGAAAGGAGAAATAATAGCACAAAAGGCAGCCAACCATGGTGGCAGAAGCTGGTTTTAATCTCTTTTGTATCTGAGCTGCAATTTCTGAATTTCACCTGCCACCATGGGGCTACCAATAGCTGAAAATGATTGGAGCACTGGATGGTCTATTCATATGTAAGAAATTCCACAGATTTCATTCAGAAATTATAAAGTGGGTCCTCTGATACTTTTCTTTCCCTTCTACTGCTGATGGCTCCATGCCGTCTGTCTTGCTCTTAGCTAAACTGCTACCCAACACCAATATCTGTAACATCCAACCTTTCTGTGAGATTCATTCATCTTTGCTCACCTCATCATCACCTGTATGCTACAACTGCAGACATTCGTAATGAATTTAACTTCTGTGTTACAGTTCTTTCCAGTTAAAGCAAATAGCAAAATCCCCATCAGTAAAATGCCTTGGTTTAATGTACGACTCTTTTCTCTAATGCCTGTATGAAGTATAATTACTTTGTATATGTCATGTTCTGAACATGATTGCTGGTTGTTGCCTTGTGCAATGGGCTTTTTTTTTTTTTTTTTTTTTTTTGTCATTTCCTATCTTGTTTTAGTAACACTTAACTAACAGGCAGTGAGATAGGACAGAATGAATGTCATTTAAGAGATAATAGTTCTCTATCCCTTCCTGCTTCAACAGATCAGTCAATTGGTTTGCCAGAACACTTGGGGGTTTGTCAGGACTCTCTTCCCAGCAGATGAAATTAAGGAAGTCTTTTGAAGGGATGTCTGCTGCTGTGATCTAACAGCTTCTGTGATTTGAGAGGCCACAGAAGGAATACCAACAAAAAAACATCCTCAGTGAGCTAAGGAACAGAAAAGGCAAAACACAGGATAGAATATTTACAGGTTTAATAACAAATTTCCAGAGAGAAGACTCATAGGTGGTAATTTCAGTGTGCCTTACTATTAACATTGGTTTTTGAATGAGTTTATTTGCTTATTGTGGGGGACGGGTTGGGGGAGGTGGATGTGGAAGGAAATAAGTGCTTTGGCTTAATCTGTTTCTTCTGTTGTGTGAAAGAGTAAAGAAAAAGGGACTCCTCCCATCTCAAGACACAAGCAGATCAAGCACTTTGACACACCTTTACCAGATTTACCTCCACTCTTTTCCTCTGTCATTACACAAGTCTGATGAAAATGACACAGTTCGTTCACACTGAATCACAGTAAATTCCCTTTCAGGGAAAAAAGATCAAAAGAACATCACTTGCATCCCTCAGTGAATTAGAGCCATTGTTTTTGATTTCCTGGTGAGTAATTGAAGGCTTTTACAGCTAGAAGAAATTATTTATAGAGTCATGAAAAATGGATTAACTTTCCTGAGTGCTTCTTTGATATTTTAGGCATCTACTTTATTCCAATTAAACTTATATAATCTAAAAATCAATGAACTTCTTTATTTTAGAGAATAAATTATAGAGGAAAATAATTTGTTTAGCCTCTGTGAACTGCCTTATTGCCACATATTTTATATATGTAATCTCTGCAAGGAACAAAATAACTCAGAGTGCTATTACACTCAGTACAAACAGAAACCTTTCCTTTATTCCATGCATTTAATAAACTGTTCACCCACTGCAATGGTTACTACTGCAGGCATCAGAAGAAGGGATAGAAATGTGCAGATCTGACATATCTGTCCCCAAAATTAGGTTTATATAGTTTCCTATTAGTTACTGAATTTTCCAGATTCAAAATATACCTCAAATACCTGTCATAAAATCCATTTCTGTGTTTTGTGTGTATAGAGGGTATGTTTGTCACCTAACTATTCTAGAATTTGATTTCCAATTCAGACCAATGCATGTCTATTTAATTTTAGAGAAATGTAGCTAACTAACGATGAGTAGTGTGTTTAATGTTCATAACTAAACTAACTTTAAAAAATACGATACAATCTTTATTCATGGGGAAAAACTAATTCTTACTCTGGACACTGAACAGAGCATGGAGATAGAAAGCTCTTAAGTACCGATGTGGGCACTGTTACTGTGTTGGCAACTAGCATCAAATCTGTAATCAAATCAAATCCCTTTGTCTATGTTATTGGTGAAGACTCTGAACAACACTGGTCCCAGTAGGGACCCCTGAGGGACACCACTCACCATTGATGTCCATCAGGACTCCTGAGCCATTGACAACTACCCTCTGGAGATGACCATTCAACCAATTCTTTAGCCATCAAACAGTCCACCCATCAAATCCTTCTGTCTCCAATTTACAGAGAAGGATGCTGGGGGGGGGCTGTGTCAAAGGCTTTACAGAAGTCTAGATAGATTTCATGCGTAGCCTTTCCTGTGTCCACTGATACAGTCACTCCATTGTAGAAGTTTGGTCAGGCAGAAAATGCCCTTGGTGAAGCCATGTGGGCTGTCCTGAATCACCTCCCTGTCCTCCATGTACCTTAGCACAGCTTCCAGGAGGATTCATTCCATGATTTTCCCAGGCACAGAGGTGAGGCTGACAGGTTGGTTACTTACAGACCTTTTTAATGACTGAGTGCCATTTAGCAGATTGCCTTTGTTATATCAGTGGGAAAGTATACAAGCATTCTTAAATTGGTGGGTGCTGTTTTTCAGTAATTCAGTAGACAGTTGCTGTTTTTCAGTCTATCCTTTTAAGTGAAAATGAAGCAAGTAAAGTGAGAGGTGAAGGCCTATTTTAAAGGTAAGCAGCCTTACATTTTAGAAAAATGCCTGTAGTGTCAAGTCTTATTAATTAAGAACAGCCTATAATTTGAAATAAGTTTTTTAAAAAATTATCCTTTCTCCTTTAGAACTTGTGGAGAGATATGTCTTCAAGTGCTTGAGGAAACGTTTTAATATTGCCAGAGAGCTAATTATCAGCTAATGAAATATTTCACTTTTATATGGCATCTACTATTACTATCTAGTTGCAGCTTGAAATAACATTAAGGTCTTCCAAAGAATATTTCTAAGGACAATTTCATAGAAAGTTATTTCATAGAGAGCTTCAATCTGAGTAACAAATGGTTTAATAAATGCTTTCAATATAAGGGTAAAAAATAGAGCAGCTTTTGAAAGGTAGAAGTTCTAAAAGCTGTGTTTCATCCCTGCATATATTAATGTGAGATCTATTATGCTTTCTGAAATTTGTTCATTAGTGGCAGAAAAATAAATGTAAAATCTTTAGTCAATTTAAATAACTCATTTTATTAAACTGGGAAATATGTTTTTACCTCCCCCAAACCACCCTCCTCCTTGCCTTCTCAGCAAAGTACATATAAACAAGACTAATTCCCCATGTTACAATATAAATAAAAAGTTCTTTGAAGGAAAGACATTTTACCAGCGTCCAAGACTTTTTCCTGTCCTTGGAGGACATTTCCTGCAATTTGAACAGCATTCTGTCCTTAGAAACCTCTAGGGAAGTAATAGGATGACTATGTTGTGTAACAGAGGTAGAAGAATATGATCAAAAACAGGTGATGAATTTTGTTGCTTTTACGCAGCAAGAAGCTGTAACACAGCTCAAACGGGACCAAGTCTGCAGAGCAACCATTTGCGGAGGTAATCTCAGGCACAGCTGATGCTAATTACACCTCATAACCATTTTCCACAGCCAGGCATTCCAGCCTCTTTGAGCAGCCTAGAAGTGGAGCATATCTGTGTCCACAGGAAAAACCAAACAGGCATAAAACATGTTTAGGATTTTGGTTTGCATTTTTGTGTGTTTGCTTTTGATACGGGTTAGTTTTTTTACCTGGCTCTTCAGCTATGCAAAGAAACTGCCTGGGAGCACCAAAGGAAGTGTTCAGTTGTACCACCTGAATATCTTAGACTTTGTGTTTCACATGTGTTTAGTTCTCACATTATACTCACATAATAAAATTGTCTTTTAAATATAGTATTTGTAGAATAGGTATCCATTTGGCATAAATCCTTTCTTTCCCATTTTTTCCTATGTCAAACAATGTAAACTATATCTCTTGCCAATTTTTTTTGTCTTTATTTTTTTTCCAATCAAAGCTGCATTTTACTTACATAAAAATGTCGTAAAAAACATATTCCCTCCATCCTGTCAGACCAAATTTGTTCTCTGACTTCAGACCTTCTCTGCTGAGTCTCATTTTATGGCAATTTTTTTATAGGCTAGTTATAAATCTTTGTGAATGGAGTGTTTATAATGAAAATACTACCAGGCCAGGAAATATTTGCCACACTAAAGATCAGCAGAATTATCACAGCCACAGGATTGAACAGTACTGATCAATCAGCTTCTAGTAGTATCCCATTTTCAAAAGCGGTATACTGTCTCCACACCCTACGCTTTTTATAGATGTAAGTAATTTTTTCCTTCAGTTTGCTTTAGATAATCTAATACAAAATTAGAAATTCACTGTTTCACTCCATCTCTGTAGTATCAGTAAAATTGCATGGGACCTGTATAGTGCTTTTTGAAATAGTGTATCCAAGGGGAAATGTCAACAGGATTTGAACTGCAATAAATACTTAACAGTGACATATTCCATATCATCAAAGTGATATGCAATGTATAAATTTGCATTTTTGCATTGCATTTTTCAGCAAGATGCTTTCTGCTACATCAGTAACAGATTTAGGTGTTGATTTTTTAACAATGTATCTGATAAAAATGTATCTGTCTTTTGATTGGGCATTTAGTTTGGCTGTAATAAAAACACAACATAAACATTGTGAGGAAGGGAAAAGTGAACACTGAGCTAACAAATTGGTAAACCAAGATGATAACACCAGATACATAGCTATCAGCTTTAAATTATTCTGGTAGATGCAATTTGCAAGGATGTAAAAGAAAATTATGCTCAAAATCTATTTCTGCATAGAGATCAACAATCAGTTGGTTCTCAGAATGACTTCATGCTCTGCAGAGGAGTCAAAAGCAGACAGCAAAGTGTGGAACTCTACCTACTTAAACACAGCAGAAAATCATTATTTAAGGCAGAGTAACTGAATCCATGCAATTTTATCTATCTTTCACATGTGTTTCTTTTTTTTTTACTAGCTTTATACTCTTCCTACTTTTTAGTTATTCCAGAAGCAGGGTACTTTTTCTGAATATTTCCTTTTGTTGGTTTGTTATGTCCCCTTGACACGAAGTAAACACTCAAAAAATTTTCTTGTTGAAGTTTTCTATAATTGTTTTCCCTCCACTTTAGCCTTTCCCATACTCAGGATCAGAGCATTCTTTTCTTCTCATTTCTTGCATTTTGCCATCACCTTATCATTCTGATCCAATTCAAACATTCCTTGAAGTGAAGGAATTTTCACTTGCAGGAATTTTTTTCCTTAGAATCCATATGAAATGCCTCAGTTTTGTGAAGTTTCTGTTTAAAAAATTCATTGAGCTTGAACAGCAAAGTGAAACTACACATGTGTATAAAAATGCTATCTCTCTTTACTTTTGTGGTAAATTGAATAAATTTACTTGGCACAGGCATAAAGTTCAAAAACAGAGTTAATATTCTCACAATAAATCTCAATTTTACAACTGAATATGTTTTATATTAGGTTTTACAATAGTTTCTGGTAGACTGAGTGTGAGGATAAATTAGGCCAGGGATGCTAACCACCTTGTACACTTTTTGGGTAACTTTGTTAGGGCACTCATTCAAGATTTTATTTGCTGTTAATTAACTTGCTGATATTTTGACACATTTCAGAATTAAACTGCCTACATTTCCTCTCAAAAGCTTTGCTTCAAGTTGTATCTTTCAGTATAAAACAAAATCCTTGACCTTTGTCTCTTCTTTATATACACAAATTTTGTGTCATCTGTACAATGGTTCAGAGAAAACTGCAGCTCTTCCGACTTAGTGTGAGTCAGGAAGAGCAGCTCAACGTTTTCTTTAAATTATTTAAAACAAAGCAGGTGATTTTTTTTCTGTCACAAGCAGAATGGCCAAAAAGAAAGTATTGCGTTGTATTATAGAAAAGTTTGGGTTGCAAGATGGGTCTGCTTAATGCAGGGCTAGCATGGATCAGGTTCCCTGATCAATACTTTTAAATGGATAAACTAAAAAATGAAAATATCTCTGCTGCAAATTTGACTTCTGTAGAACCCCTGAAACCAAACTCAGAAATTGTTCTTTCTGAGACTCTTCTTCTGAAAAACTATGTTTGTTTTGAAGCAAAGTTGGACCTTAGCCTAATTTTGTGTCAAGTGAGAACATGATGACACCTCCTCCAAATGTATTGGCATAGTTAAGGAGCCGGACTCAGAACAGAGGGAGAGAGGAGGCTGGTTTAGTACCGTAACATTAGCACAAGTGTAAAAAGCTGCAAAGATGAAATCAGTTAATCTCTGTAAGGACCGCTGCAGTCTGTATAAGGAAGACAACATAAGAAAGCTAAGCACAAGTTTAATGTGTTTATCTGCACATTGGCTCTGAGCACAAAACTACAAAAATTGCTACTCCTATCAGACAATTTCTTTTTCTTAATCTCCCTATAGTTCAGGCAGGCAGGCATACAATTGTGTACAACAAATGGAGGAGCACAAGACGAAGAGATGCAACATATAAAATGTATCACTTTTCCGAAATATGTGTCTTATTTTGGCTGCAGGAATGTGGGCAAAACCAAAAAGGATTATTGGGTAATGTGACACATGCAAATAACTTACTTTTCCATTTCCTAGGTGGAGATATTAGGTAGTAGGTGTTTATATATACCTTCTCCCTTTATAAACACATAGAAACATAGAAAGCTGATACTATGAACAAAACAATGCATTATTAGGGGAAAAAAAAACCAAACAAAAAACTCCTAATGGAAAACAGTTAAAAGTAGACAGCAAGAGAAACCTACTCATCCTTGAGAAGGATGTGGTTGGTGTTCTGATATTTCTACCACAGGAGCTACCTCAGCTTGTGCTAGCCTAAGTAGGTAATGCACGGGTTAAGTGCAGTAGGAGAGCAAGTATTTAAAAACACTATTTGGAAAAACACAATGACAATTAAGCCAATCTGGCTCTCAGTCAATACAGTAGATTTAGTTATATGTTTCAAGATACTGCTTTTAAATTCTTGCTATTTTGGGTAGGGGTACACATGAAATAATGCTCATTTTTCCTGTGCATAATATTTACAAGGAATTCACATTGTTTGTAGGTATTGAAACATTTTTTCTGTATTTCAAAATATTGACATGTAGACGTGCTCTTCATAAGACTCCAGCATCCTTGTGCCAAATTTGGAATGTTGAGAACTTTTTTCTTCATACTCAAAAATATGACTTATTATAGATTTACTGTTTAAAACTGCCAATCCTACAATCTTTTCTGCATTCACTTGTAAAGCTTCTTCCTTTCTAGAGGAGGGCTTGATGACAATGCCAAAAACTTTTAAGTTAAATAGTAGTCTTCCAATTCCAGAAAGTGGTAGGGTTCTGTAAGGAGTATATTGTACTTAGATACTTACCAATCTTAATGCTGTACAGGAAAAGAGTTATTATTTTTATTTCAAATCATAAGGAAACTGAAGATGTTTTTCAACTAAGAATGAAAAGGAAATATTTTAAAATGGCAGGGGAGAGAGTTTGCGATCTCTTAATATAGTTCCTATGTATTTTATCATCAATTTAAATTATTTTTATTGAAAAGTATTTCTAATACATAAACTAAACCATTTTCTTAAAAATCTGTCTCAAAAATTCAGTTTCCTTATATCCTCTCTCCCTTAAGGAAGATATATACTTGATAAAATGAAATCCAAAATTATTTTAGAATATATAAAATCTGGAGCCCAGTTGGGCTCCCTAGAGTTTTAATTCTAACTGTAGTTAAATTCAAGAGAAAATTTGTTTTTTCTTCCTTTGGAACTGAAACAGGCCCACAGTTTCACTTTCAATAAGTATATGGAAATCAATATGCTGTAATGTAGTTTATGCTATTTTTCAGTTTCCATCTGCTCCCTTCCATTGCATCTTTTTGTGAGTGACAGCATAATAATTGCTGTACCAATTAATGCCCTTCCAATCCAAGTGCATCATTACTGCAAAATAAATGTTTTGCTTTGTGGCAGTTTGTCCTGCTATGAAACTTTGCTTTAGTTATTCCAATCATCTAACAGCAAAAAAGGAAAAGCTGCTTTGTCATCAGTAGCTCAATAGAAGAGACTGTATATTCAATATGGAGAGTTGGCAGAATTTTAACCAGTATCAATTCATAAATAGGATAGCAGCAATCATTTATTTTCTGCCTTAAATGAAAGTATTCTTTTTGATGCAATAATAGCCACTTAACTGATTTGAGCTTGAAGTAACGGGGGTTTTTTGAGGAACGTTTTCTTTATCCAGAATAAAATGTGGAGTCTCTTCCTTTGCAACAAAAGGTCTTAGAGGATAAAAGCTTCCATCTGAAATAAGCAGTCATAATAATTTAGTTCTTTCCAGTAAGAGTTTTATTTTCCCTAGTGGGTTTTCAGTGCACAGCTACAGTGCCTTTCCCACTTTGTCCCATGTCTTAACAAAAATGCTGCGAAGAATATCAGAGGTTGAAGCACTTTGAGACGTTTCCCTATCCAAATGATATCCTCAGTGCAATTTGTGGGCCTTCTCTGGTATAAATAGCATCCTTCGTGCTGTTGGGAAAGTCCTTAGAGAACATAAATCTAAACTAAAGACTGGTACTACTTTTGTGAACTTTTCTGGCTCAAGGGCTGCCTTTATATTGTCCAGTGAGAATTGTGTGAGGAAACAACATAGAACTAACTCCTTCTTACTAACATTTCATTCCTCAAACTTCTGTTTGCTAATTGGATTTTTGCCTCCTCATTGCACTATCCTTTGTGCATGGATAAAAATCTCTTCATCTCCGTTTCACTGTTTTCCAGACTGTTCTGTTTATTGTGAAAACCAGAATTTTCCAATTAATATTTCTAAAAAGAAAAGCTGGCTTTACAGTGAAGCAAGTGATTCACTTTATTTGATCTTAGCTTGTGCTGATTGATTCATAGAAATTTCTTTTGGGCAACTATGTTTTTCTATAACATTTATAGAAACATCTCTAGCAATCACAGAACTCTTGTCTTCATGAAATCTCAGCACACTCCAAGTACAATACACAATATTAATAAAGATATCCAATTGGCTTTAATTTAATGATTTCAATTTTGTGCTCATAATCTTGGAAATGGAAATGTCAAATTTTACTTTCAAAAATAAATTTATTATTATTATCTAGAAAAATAGAACTGCATTAGAACTACATCCTTTTGTTTGTAAAGTCTTCTGTTCAGATGTTAAGAAATCCCAGATGAAAGTTTGCTGTGCAGCTGCGAAAATCTGTTTCTTTATTTTACCTAATGACTATCTCATATGAGGTAATTAAAGACCTGCAACAGAAGCTGAAACACAGGAGTCTCTGGTTCTATTAATTTTTAACCATTGTACTGCAGAAGTATAAACGTATATTAGATCTTGTATTAGAAAATCTTAGTCAGAGGGTTTCAAAAGTGGTCCTGCCCCAGACAATGTGAGTAGTCTGGTGGCAGCTGCATTCACCTGTGTTTGGTTCCATATTGCTCACAGGACATCATTTGCCAAGCAAAGTATCTGGCACTAAAACCAGCCTGGGAAACACTGCCATCTCTTACCCTTGGCTGCTTGCTCCTGCTCCTCGGCTTTGCCAGTGCAGTGATTTGTAGGGCTCTTGCAAGCCAGATGACCAAAGTGCTTCAGTCTACAAAACAGTCTTTCTTTCAGTCACAATGGCACAACTGAGGGACCATGAGCAGCAGTGTCAGTACAGAAGGGAAAGGGAACATTTTCAGCTGATTTTTTACAGAAAATGTAATGTCGAACCTTACCCACAGGCAGATGGGAATTTTAACACAGGAGTTGTACATCAGAGATGAGTGCTCTAACCAAAGAACATCAGATGAGAGACCCTTGAATTCTTGTATTAGAAAAGAAAAGTGTGACCTTTATTTCATTTAGAAAAGAAAAAGGTTTGGCACCTGCCTTCTGGTTAAGAATTTGAATTCTGAATTTAAAACAGAAACATCTCCCAATAAGCAGCAGTAAGGGAGCTTTTAAAGCTTATCCCTGGATCTCTTCACCTCTTTTTTTCCCTTTTCATTTAGCTGGGTACTGCAAGTTTTCTCTCAGAAGTTGTGATCGATCTACTTATATGTACATCAGTCACTACTGTTACTAGGAAACCATTGGGTTTTTCCTCTAAAGAATTGTTATAAATAAGCACCACGCCATGAAATAAGATCCATGTGTATACTGCCTCTGCTTCCAACATAATTAAGATCAGGAAAAATCTAATTTTAGTGTAATTTGCTGGGTTACATTAAATTTTCTTGATGGATCATTCATACCTAATTGCTTTGGACTACAGCTTCATTGCATCCTATAATCCTGAGAGTAAATTTGAATAAAGGATGAAGTAGACTGAATAATACTTGCGTTTCCAAAGTCCTGTCCTAGAACAGAAAATAAAGAATACATTTCCTCTATAAGCCAAAGGAAAAAAAAAAACTCTTCCAGTTTTGGAGTGGTTTTGTGGGGTTGTTTTTAATTCAGGTCATAAAGTGTGTGTTAATCAAATTCATCTTATGCTGACTTCAGAAGAATTGTAGAGAAGAGTTAGTTTTGTATTCTTGAAAACAGCTGTGGTACCAAAGAGCTGCAAAATCCACAAACAGCGTTCTTCTCTCTTAACCTTTTAAGGCCCAAATATGACTGAAGCAGGAAGTTTAGAAAGCTGTGGAACTTTAATTCTTTACTGCAAAAGCTTTCCTTGTATCTTTAGTTTCAAAATCATTACTGCTAACATAAAGCATAACTTCGGAGACTCTGCAGTACCTAAGACTCCATAAGGCCGATCAGCTGTATGAGTGTTAAAATAATGTTTAGTAGGAATTCAAGCAAAAGAATCCATTATAATTTTAGAATTTTCAGTATGTGATATACAGAATTTTAATAAAAACCTGGAAAAAAACCCACTAAATTTTGGAATTTTACTACTTAGAAGTCTTAAGCCAACTTGGAACCATTGGACTATTTCATTATTTTGCCATAATTTATTTTTTTATTCATTCATTGAAATATATCAACACAATTGCTTTTTGAAAAATATCAGTTGAAAGTAAACATATTGCATAGATCCAGTCTTTCCTAAACTCACAAATTCTCTATTACCCATAGCTTTCTCATTTCATTTGAACCAATATCCTCTATTCTTTTTGTAAGTATTTTCATAGATTGATGTCATACTGTTTGGCTTGAGCATCAACCAGGTGCCTCAGACCTCTTGGCTCTACTGAGCATGCCCTAATCTTTTGGATCTGTCTGTCTGTCTGCTCTTTCACTGCATATCCTAGCAGTCAGGAGAGAAGTCACTTGCCCTCATTAACCCCTTTGGTTACAGAAAGGCTAAAATCAGCCCTGGTGTGAGATTAGCAGCTACAAAGTGTCTTTAAAAGAATAGTAAGGGATGTGCTAACTTTTGAGTCATATATACAGGAAATTAAAGGCCTGAATTTAATTTCCTTTTTAACACTAATAGGTTCAAATTCATTTCTACATTCTAAGACAGGGCCCAATTCCTTAGCTCGAAATTAGTTTAGTAGGGGCACTTTTCATCCCTGTGTTAGAGCTGCACTATTCTACAAAAATGAATTCAAAATTAATTACATGAGATACAGCACATGACACAAATAGGCCTGGGTTTAGGGAACTCCCTTGGTTGGTAAGTGTCTTTACTTCTGCTCATTGTCACAAAGACTATTTTACTTTTTTGTTTTAAAATAACATGAAGAGAATGGAATGAAATGATACCTTGACATATTTTATTTATCTTTACTAGTAAGAAAGAGACAAATTTAACACAGGAAATCATGTGGCCAGTTTAGCAGTTCCTTATGGATACAATGACTTTAGCTTCTAGGGAAAAAGAAAACAAGGTTTTACATTCTTAGAAGGAAAAATGCCAGACTTGGAACACAAAGTTAAAACATACAATTATGCAACTTCTTATGTTTAGGTTTGCATTAAATAAACAAAAAAAAAAAAACCACCAAAACAAACAAAAAACCCTGACAGTATGCAAATCCCAAATAAAAGTAAAAAATGAAGGAAAGTTTTACTTAATACATGATTAAAAGTTATATGTTACATGTTATAATTAAACTTTTCCAAATGCAAGTTAAGGCAGAGTTTTCCCAAAGCCAGCGAACATCATTCTCAGTTCCAGCATTACTGGGCCAGTCTAGAAAGCTGCTAACTGTTTTGAAACATTTCAATATGAGCTAAATTCTTTAGTGTTTGTGTCTATACCATTGCAGCTATTCTTTAATATGCCTGTGGTTGATGGTTGAAGTAAAAATATGATTTTGCATTCCAACAGGTAATACATGTGTTAAAGGCATTTTTAAAAGCATTATGCATTTTAAATCCAGGCTTCAATATACATTTCTAAAAAAAAAAAAAAACAAAAGAATATGTGTTGTATGAAGATACACACTTAAGAAGTTTACTTTTTGTTACTAATTTGATCTCAATTTCAAAAGGGAATTCTGAGATAGGAAAATTATCAAGTTACAGAATTGGGTCATAAGAGTCACCTGAGTTTCATCACTGGCTTTTCACACATGGTTTCCCATCTTGCTGATGGAAGTTAGGGTTATATGAGATTCACAGGCTCATATGAAAAACATCTTTCATATACGCTTCTCAACCTGTATTCTGCCATGTGCACCATATTCTACCTCCAGTGCATTTTGAAGTGATGATGATGCCATGTTTAACTGACACACTGGCATCCTGTTCAAAGGACGGTAAGTACATGAAGCAGCATTTGTGGAACTAATCTCTTTGAAACCCCTGGCATTACATCCACTACTTGAGCAGTGCTTCAGATAAAAAAGAGGTGCATTAGTTGTTTGTCAGCTCTAGCATGACTGAGACTTCCAGAGTAGAAAATGTACAGATACTACACCCTGAAATTTTAAAAAATATTCTGACCCTAAGTTATGCCTGAGTTGGGTCTGGGACCTTCTGTCTTTGCTGGGAATCTGTCACCTGCTTGTGCCCTCAGCCACAGTAAGTATCCCCTCCTGCAGCCCCAGAAGGGCCCAGTGTAGCATGGCGCTCTCAGGTGCCCTGGCACCATGGGGCAGCATGAACTTATTCCCTCAGAGTCCGTGTCCATGTGAAAGACTTCAAAGCCCAGTTATACCTTTTGTGTTCACATCTCCCCCACTCCAGGTCACAGCCTCAGCTCAGCGAAGGTGTCCCGGGCACAGACATTTCCCAGCTACCCCTCAGAGCAGGACGAGGAGCACCAGCAGTCCCTCTCCCTGGCCAGCAGCTACGCCTTCAGCTACGGCTCGGGGCTGGTGCAATGACAGCCAGGGGTGGCTGGCCGAGACAGACAGTTGAGCCTGGAGCCTGCTGCCAGGGCCGGGGAGCCACTGGCCTCCTCCACACCCACGATTTGCCGTGAAAACTGATGTCTACCAGCTCCAGCCGGGCCACCGCCAATGCAGAAGCTTGGAGAGGCGGCTTCTCCGAAGCAGAGGCTAAGTCTTTATTTATTTATTTTGCTGTTCCTTCTGTCAATATGTTCAGAAAGGAAGGGGTTGGGGGGTTGGGGGAGGGAGGAGGGGGGACATGTTCGTGTTGTGAGAAAGTGGTGGAAACAAATGAAACTGTGTTGGTTGATGTGAAGGTTTTCTGCATGACTGGAGAAGGTTCCTTCTGGGGCTCCATCGTGATGGCACATTTGACATTGGGGCCTTCCTTCCCACCTCCACCAGCAGGCCAGCCTGTCTTTGCCCATAACCTTTTTAAGTCCTACTGATTCCTGCTGGAGTTACTGAAATGTCGCCAACTCAAGATGCAGCGTCAGTGCTGCGGGGTCACCTTCAGATCCAAGCAAGTTCACTCACTGCTCTAGAGGGTGGTTGGGTGTTTTTTGAGCCAGACACCAACATATACTGACACAGCAGGCTGATGTGTTTTGTTGGGGATAGGGTTTGATGCATTAAGATAAGGTTATTGCCTGCTCCGGCTCTAATCTTAAATTCCCGGGGCACAAATTCATCCCTTATTAATACATGCACAATTCTCATGATGCCCCTGAGAGCTGTGAACATCTATATCAGCAGCACAGTCTTGTTCTCAAAACTGCTGCAATGTCTTCTTATTTTCAAATTATTTAGTAAGTAACCGTGCCTGCAAGCCTGACTTTAAAAAGCAAGAAAACTGTTCTTCAGACAAATAAAAGCAGGCCACATCCCCAGCTGGTGACCGTCTGTGACACGGCTGGGCCAGAAATGGTAGAGGTGAGCTCTGGTCTTGTCTTTCTGGTCATCATTACTTTGATTTTCTCTGTTTCCTTCTCAAATTTCTGTTTTAGATTCACATTGTATCTTGTATGATCATGTGTCAAGCATCTGTTTACTTCCAAAAGGAGGATGAGCACCTCTCAATGGAAATTTTCTGTCTTTGGAAGACATCTTTAAAAAAAGAACTGTAGTCTGTGTATTTGTAATAGGTAATGAGGGAGTAAGTTGGAAGGCATACCTGTAGGTGGGGAATGAGTTTTATCTACTTTGACCATTTAGATTTTTGTAAGTTTTATCAAATATTTATGTACTCCTCAAAATGCCCTGAAGTGTTTGAAATTGTGAGGAGAAAAATCTGCCCTCTCGTATGATCTGAGCAGCCTTGTGTTCTGTTCCCAGCGTGAAACATTTGCCATGATTACCAGAGCGATTTGTCTCATTGGTTGTTTCTCAGGACAGGTTGAGGAAGTGTATCAAGGAGGAACCATATAGACTCTTTTCCAATTAAACAATGGGGTTTATGTACCATAATTTTAACTGAAAAAGTGCTGTTGGGTTATTTTATATATGCACATATATATATGTATTAAGAGGTATGGACGAAACTTCTGCTTTTGATTAAACATTTACTGATACAGTATGTTCAGCTTTTCTCAAACTATTTTCTAAGCTAAGAGACCTTGCAGACTTACAGCTTTCTACACCTCAGTGAACAGCTGCTGAATAAAAAAGCTTTGTGACCTGCTTGAATGAAACACTTCTACCCCACAACAATCACCTTTATTTATTTTTTTCCCCTTTTTCCTTGTCTCATTCACTACCTCTTTTCCATCTCATAGTGCTGCCATACTCAGGAATACAACAGCTCCCTACAGAGAGTATTTTGATGAGCTAAAATGAAAGACTGCTCTCCCACGCTGTCAGGGAGCTGTACCTCTGGTGCTCTCTGAGCTGTACCCATCAAGGAAGCTTCATTCACACTTTTATTTAAGAAAAAATATTTGGTTGACATTTTGCTAAGGGAAAATTTCCAGTTTGCAAATGTTAAATGCAAAATGTGATGCAAACGGATAGATATTTCGCTGGTGTAATTCTGTTATTCCATGCAGCTTTGCCAAATATATGCCTTTTGGGGAACTGGTCAGTTATTTTTGTTCTTTGCCACTGGGATTCTTTCACTTGCTCTAAAATTACATATATTTTCTTTAAAACTCCATATTTTAGGTTTTCAATATGTTCTACAGATTTCAATGTTGTGTCCATGTAATTATTTTCCTCTGTGACTTGAATACTAGATATTTAGTAATTACACATTCTACATAGTCCAAAAGTGGGGGAAAGGCAAAACAGGAGAATATCAGATCTGCTTCATAGTTCCAGTGCCCTTGAACTTTAGGAACCTCTATAAATCCTAAACCTAGTACTTTAACTGTGTTTGGAACATAATATCTGTATAATGTGTTCTTTCCGCTTCCTGTCTGTGGCTTTGTCTTCCTATACAATACATGAATATTGTCTAGTTAATGGAAATGTAGATGCTATTTTTAAAGAAAACATACAAAAAGAGAGAAGGAGAGGGGATTGGCCATGTATAGCAGCTTTACTAAATATTTTGCTTTCATTGCATAATACAACCAACCTCTCAACTCATACCTTTATAAAATACCTGTGAGGTCTCATTTTGTAGCAATAGGCAGAAAACTGAACTCCAGGACAAAGCTGGAGAACACAACCAATCAAAAGCAAATCTGACCTGTTGGGAACCGATTTCCTGCAGAGACTAAACACAAACACAGTGGAAGTGGAAAATAACGATGCAACTTCACAGTGTCCTGTAACACAGTCTAAGAAAACTGGGCACTTGAAGCACAAAGGTGTTCAGCAGCCATTGAATGCTGCCATTAGTGCTGTTCCAGAAGAGCAGATGATACTGCTGTAACATTGGTGTATTCACATAGCTTCCACAAATGTTCCTCAGAAAAGCTCCATGAAAACCAGGCAGACACTGCACCAATGGCTAGCCAGAAAATTCTGTTTTCATGGAATTGCTTTAATTCCTGGCACATGCCTGTTGATAGTCTAAGTGATGCCCCACTGAGACTACTTTGTACAGCTCCTAGTGTTTCCACTAGAAGGAAAACTGTCTTTTGAAACACATGGTAGAGCTGCCTGCCTAGAGATTACAACGGCCTTTAAAATAGACCCAGGGACCCCACAGGACCCTGTTCAAGTCTCGGCTTTCATCACGTGCAAGGCACACAGATAATACATCTGCTCCTGACCCAGGAGTTGCTCTCTGTTTTCAGCTAATGAGCTGTAAAGAGATGGAGGGCAGCAAAATGTCTTCAGTGGTAACCAGGTGCAGCTGGTACAAATGGAACTTAGCATTAGTACTTTATAAAATAGAAGAAATAAAATAAGACTCTTGCTTTCATTTTGGTTCTGAGGATGTGTTATGAATATATAACTGTAACCATGATTCACATTTTTTAAAAATCGCCCTTAACAATATATTCACCCCTATGAAGAAATAGCACACTGCATTACTAAATATAGTTACTAATTTATCTTAACTGTGAATATTATGGATTGATGCATGCTGGTACTTTTGATTTTGAAGTCACTTGGTGCAGAAAAGCTGAAATTGAAAGACACTGGTAATAAATCATCAAATGGTGCTAAGGAACTTCAATAGTCCCATTTTTTTAAACAACTACACGTTATTAGTGATAATTTAAATCATCTGTGGCTATACTCATTTGAAACAATTTTCATCTGCCTATGCAAATGGAAAAGGACATCTCTTGTAGCATGGAGTTTGCTGCTTTACTGAGTAAATACTTAGACTTTACTTTCTGTGGCAGGCTGAGATTACACTCTTCACATGTATCAGGTCCATGCAAAGTTCTGTTCTTGGGGTTTTTTGCTGTGTTTGCTTTCTTCCTTTCCCC
>JAWWEU010000081.1:96271565-96283265 GCA_035583155.1 Acropternis orthonyx | reverse complement strand
TGTTGCTTTGGAATATGAGTTTCGGCCTTAAAGCTTGAAAATGTATTGACAAACCAAAGAAGTTTGTTAGACATTGACAATAGCTGCTCACTTTTGTTTCAACAAAAGTCTACCATGATATTTTGGTAAAATACTTCATTTCACAACACATATATAGAAATCCTGCTGCCAAGCAGAAAACTAATCAAGTTTTGTTCTAAGCTAATAGGACTTTGCTCGAGGAGGGTTTGAAATTGACTATCTGAGGGCAAAAGTGTTTTTAAGTGCTCTCTATAGCAATAATTTAAGTACTAAATACAGCCTTCAGGCACCCATTTATTTAGAAGTTGCTATGTGCAGGCAGTCTGTGAAGACCCTTACCTGTTTATGGAAAAGAGAAAAAAAGATGGATCATTAATCATATCTCTGTATTGCATTTATCAGAAAAGGAATAAACTTCATGCTTGTTCAGCCCTTCAGTCTAATAGGCAATGCTATGAGTAGTAGGGTTTTTGAGATACTTGCACTCTAGGAACTGACAAAGACCATCAACCTATAGCATATAAACATCTGCTCAGACTTAGATCACCAGCCATATGTACTAGTTTCTGGTAACCTAGAAACTGCAGGATGAGAAAATATAAGTATCATGAATGACTGTGCTTTTTAGCATGAAATATAGAATTATTTACAACTGTTTCTTCCTAGAAAGGGAGGAGTAATGAATTCCCATTAATTTCTACTTTGGTGTTCAATATTAGTGTATTTTGGCTCCTTTTTATACCTGCTGCAAAGGAGTTAAATGTGGCTTTTAACCACACACAGAATATATTGGCTGGTGGAGAAAGTGTGAAAAACTGGTGTTTGATTACAAGAACGGATCCAACAGCACTGGAAAGTTTCATTTTTCCATACATCATGCAAATATCTTTCCAAGCACACTTATTAAACAACATGACGTATTAGAATTATACGTTTTTCACCACAGAAAATGAGTCAGTATTCCTGCTTATGGTTTTTACGTAGAAGGTAAGGACTGTGCAACACCATTGTAATGCATAACTGTAAAATCCAAGGTTGGTTATAAGATTGGATAGATGAATTCTGCAGTTATGAAGTCTGACACTCCATGAATGTTTCTGTATTTGTTCTTGATATTATAAATAAATGCTCTTCACTTTTTGTTTTAGATGAAATGGTTCTGTATATTGAAAACAAGTATAGGCATATGATGGAATGAAAGAAATGTCAAAGAAGTTTGTCTCTCTGTCCAGGTCCTTACAAGAGAGTAAAAGGTGATGGGTGAAGGTGCTGTGTATTCAGCAATTATTCAAATTACATGCTTAGAAACCTAAGTATTAGAATCTGCTGGTGAACTGGTGCTATTGAAGAAAATGGAAGTTTCACTTTGCAGAGATGCCTTTCACATCTTTACATGCATATGCAGCTCAACAGATTTTCACAGATACGATTAAAACAGATATGAAAGTAACTGAGGTTTAAGTATGATTAAATATAGTTAAAGCATTTTAAAATTTCCATATTGTTATGAATATTGCAAGCTGTAATGGAGACAGTATTTCCTTTTTAACTAAATGCAAGCTCAAAAGGTAATACAGTGTCTAATATGAAGAAGCTAATCTTTTTAAATATCACACTCATAGTCCCAAAGAATGAATTTCACAGTTGCTTTCAATGTTGCTTTGTTACAGAGATCCTCATGAGGTTAAATATATTTATGTTCTCGTACAGTCCTGGGGTTGTCAAGTGTATTAATACATCTTACAGTAGATTTTTTTTTCTTGTGAGAATATTTGACATGAATGAAGCTAATTTTTATTTGGGCTACACATTGTTTTCAGGCTTTTTTATAAACTGTGTGATAGCAAGACAGCAGTGGGCATAGAAGATAGCACAAAATTAATCAGCTGTTTTGCCAATTCCATAGCAGTAACAAAAATAAAGATTTCAGTTAAACATCTATTCTCATCACTGCTGCTTTAGTTACAACAGAATAAATGATGTAAAATAAAATTATCCTAGTTGGTGTTAATTGTTGCATTTCCTGAGTTTGCATAGATGACAGGCTGTGACAGGATATATCCAGAACTGCTTTTTGTAAATTGTTCTGATTTAAGATGGTCGCAAGGAAAAACAGACAATACAGAAAAAAAGTCTTATGACTTCCTAACAAAGAATGACACACACTAAGGTTTTTGTTTCTTTTTACATCTTTGAGAAGCATTGTTATAGAAAAGTAGAGAGGTTTTTAAAAGGAAATAAAAAGTAGGGTAAGAAATCAACAAATACAAAACCACATTCTGTAATCTTTAAAAAGATTAGAAGAAATTAGAGATATTTAAGCCATGTTGAGTGCAAAGCAGTTTCCTGGAGTATCCAGCTTCTTCTGACTTTATCATGAGCTGGAACAATGTTTTGTGTCTAACTCACAGCACTAAGTTACTGTATAAAAATGGACTCAGGAGTGCTGGGCTCATTTTCATTCAGCTGGCTGGAAGAACCCAGTACCAGTCTGCCTAACATGCATAATGCAATATAGATGCTTGAAAAAATAGTATTTTGCACAATGAATCACCATTGTTATCACGCAGCTTTGTGGAACTTACTGCAGCTAGACATTGTTAAAAATATGATTTAGAATATTCCACAGCTGATCAAATTCTGGGTAATAAAAGCAGTATCTGCATTTACGATGCATAAAAATATGTACATAGGTACTCAACCTTAATTTGTCTAGTTGCAAAATGATCTGACAGAGTTCTGTGGGGAAGTTCCTCCCATTCTACCATTGTTGGGTAAATTATAAAAATTTAAAAGAAAATAATAAATTTTGCTTCAGACAGTTTTATTTCGGGGGGGGGGGGAGGGATCCATTTTAGCAGGTGTAAATATTTCTAACATACATTCCTCTTCAAATACACATACAGACATCAGCACAAATAAAGAAAGGTATTGGAAAAAAAATAGAAAAAAGGAAGAAAGACACTGTGTATTTGTTTGGCTATACCTTAGTATGATAAGCTATTGAACACTTAAATCATTTTATAAAACTTACTGGTTAATACTACAAGTGAATTATTTTATGTAACAATCTAATTTTTTATGTAACTAATCTAACTTTTAAGAGAAGTGTTAAGTATCCTTTAGAACCACTGAGGTGCTTTCTTTCTGAAACTACAAAATCCTCTTTTTAAGCAAACATAAGGTTAGAAGAAATATGTCAACCATTGCTAGTACTTCTTAGTTATTTTATCTAATTACACCAGCTAACAATGTGGATAGTGTGAAAGTAATAACCATATTATTCTTTAGAAACTTGCCTTAGATAGTTTTGTACATTTCCTTTGGTATTTCTAGCTCAAACATTATGTCCTAAATTATATGTAGGGACACATAACTGCAAGACTGTAGCACGGATACTAAGGTGAATCTACAGCTTTATAAATCAAGCCTAATCAGGGCCCAGAAATTAGTCAGAGCAGTGGCACAGTCCCATGACATGGTGGCAGCCTGCCCCAATAGTCTCTGAGTTCCCACAGGTGAGGCCATCTCAATGTTCCTGAGTCTCCTTGACTTGAAAGGAAGAGTTGGCAAACTCATCACATGTTTATCCCATGGTTATCCAGATGCTCATCCTCTTCTCATAAATCTTAACGAATTCTACTATTAGAAAAGAATGAAAAAAAGTTATGGGCAAAAGAGAAACAAGGACACCCTTCTGGAGGAGTGTCCTACCAAGTGCTGCAGGCTTTTCTCTGTCCTTAAAATATGAGTTGTTTCTGTGCAGGAGCCCAGCTTCAGGGGACAAGGGAGAGGGAGTACGTGCCTGATGCAGTCTGGGGGAGAACTGGGCCAGGGTCTCCCATTTCCTGGCTTATCTAGTGGGCAGGATGCTGGATGAACCAACATTTCATGTGACAGTCAAAACCCTGGTCCAGTTTAGTGTTTGGAAGATTATTGTGGGTCTCGAGGCTAGGGGTGGAAGTTTTTGCATCAGGTATGAAAGGGACTGTGGCCACTTTGAGCCCACACACACCCTGACACCACACCCCAGAGAGCCCCAGCTATCAAGGCAGGCCTTGTACTCTAGCCCAGAACAGTTCCCCAGGAATGTGTGAGTGCTGGAAATGTCTTTTAGGTTGCCTTACTTACACCTTAAATAATACAGTCTGAGAACTTGGCATGTAGTTTCTACTCCTGGGGTCCACAGCCTAAAAGAGCATTTTAGCACTTATCTTGTAGACAGACAGGGCTGTTTTTTGAAACAGTCCTTAGTGTCAGACTTACAAAGCTGATTAGGGGTATAACCTCCATTTAGCATCTCAATGTTAAAGGAAATAAGTTTTTCTTTTGCAGTAGGGAGTACTCACTGAGACATGAGTTTCAACTACTGTAAATAAATACCATTGATTTGAACTTTCACATAGCTCAATAACAGAGTAGATTTTGAAGAGCATGATGCACATAAGATTTAAAAATAAAATGTAAAAATCAGAGTCCTTGTGCCTGGCATCCTTATGATTACCAAAAAAAAATATAAAAATCCTCATCATTCCTAAAAAAAAAAAAAAAAAAAAAAGACCAACCAAAAATCCCCACCCCTAGAAATGAATCAGATAGTGAAATCAGTCCTCTGAAGAATCCTCTGAATCTGAAATGTTTCCTTTTTCTGAAGTAAGGTTTCTCAGGAGTAAACTAACAGACGCTGGTAGCACCTGTACTTCACTGTTCTGCCTGCTTTGTTGCCTTAGTCCTCTCCTGTGCTCCCCTAGTCCGGGCATAAGACCTGGAGAAGAGGCAGGGTGGTTAAGTTGTGCAGCACAGTTAGAAGAAGCTATTTCTGAGTGTTGAAAAAATTTAGGGGCCTAACAGAAAAGGTGGCAGGGAATTCAGGGCTGATGCAGGTCAGAAAGAGGACTACCCTGCCAAATGTGGGGGTTTGGAGGAATCCAATTTCTTGTGTTCCTTGGTGGGTCCAGCCCTTAAAGCAGTCTGTTTCCTCACAGAAACATTGTTTTACCTGAAGATGCACAGCCAAGGGAGAGCAGAAGGGAACCAGAAGGAGCAGCATCATAAACATATTTGTGTCAGAGAAACTTTTTAAGGTAAAGGAATGTATCTGAAATAAACAAAGAAAATATCAGATTCTAAATTTCACATTCTGTCATAGATTGTGAATTTCTTATTCATCCTGTTCATCCAAACTGGTGATTGTCTTTACTACATTCAGAAGTCTTTTTCAAAGAGTTGTGAGTTCACACCCTTTAAGGATGTAGTTGTGCTATTAATCTCTGAATATTCCTTTTAGCATCAAACTTAAACATTTACCTTTTTGACCCAGCATAAGAGATTAATTTCATTATTATGGAAAAGGTTTTACTTTTCTTTAATCTCAGATATTAATTTTCCGGTCACACAGAAGGTAGTTACCTTAGAACACCCTTGAAGGTATTCAAGACTCAGGTTTTTTTAATGACAGCATGTTTTATTATATCTATTTCCTTTCAGCAAAGTTTCTAAGACCTTAAAAGAACCACAGAGTTATTTTACAGTTTAGATAGTATGTTGAGCTGGTTGCTGTCCATAGTTGTGTCATTTTGCTTCCTTGATTCTTTTTCCTTCATCTTAACTATTTGAGCATGTGGTACAGCATGAAATAGTACAGTAATTGGTCAAAATAAAATTTCCAAACTAGAGTTAATGAAGTTTATTCAAAAGAAAAGAAAAAATTTCCAAAAGGAAAGGACAAATCTACGGTAAATATTGAAGCTAAAGAGCAATAAACAATAGTTTGTACTTTTTACACAGGAAAGTCTATTTACTAAATCCAAAGAACAAACAAACTCTTGCTGGGTCCAATTCTGACAGATTCATAAAATATTTAAAGAGTTTTAATAATACATTTCATATTGAACTTTTGAAAGTTTTTCTTGTGTGTAGCTTACTATTTTTAAAACCAATGAGAATATTGATAAATTTTGAGTTGTTTTCTTTTTGGTTTTAATTTGCATCAGTCTCTTGTTCAGCTGCTGTTCACTGATACTACTATGGTACAAAAACAAAGCTGTTGTTTGGGTCTAGTTTTTGAAAAAAAAGAATTAATACATTGTTCTTATTATGCTATGTGTGATGTGATTTTCCCTGTGGATTATCCTGGTAGAAGTAATATGTTTACGGAATCTGAATTAAAACATATTAAATACCTGTAATGATGTGCTCTAAAGATTTTGTTTTCTTCCTCAAATCTCAAAAATAACCAATTGTTTGGAAAAGACAAGCTAAAAGTACTAAGAGAGAAAAGAAATAAGGGCATTACCAGAAATAATCAAAACAATCTGGTATTCCAGGTACTTAAGCTCAACCTCTTCCCCCTTTTTTTTACCTTCAGTAAGGTATTTTGACTATCTCTATAACCAGTGAAACTACTATCTTCTCAGTTTATGGGTATTTTTATGTCAGGATTCCAATGGAGAACTTCTGTGAAATCAAATCCATTACGTTATTATTTTGGCATTTTAATATCAATGGGATCATAAGAAATGGCCCAACGCTACAAGGTTTTATTTGTAATGCTGTGCACAACTCAGAATTATCTGCTATGACATTTGATAACTCAGGAAATAAACCAATTTATTAGTAGTACAGTTCTGTGTATCCTCATCAACTTCACAGGCAAGCATTTATATATCTGAAAACATTCAGTAAGTGAAATTAAAAAAGAAAAACATCCCTTGCAATGTGTCCTTGTTCAGGAGTACACAAAACCAAAATAAGATGTTTTCTAATGGTATATGACATTGCAAACAATTTAAATCTTCAGCGATAAGTTGAAAGGACGCTTTAGTTTAGAATTTTAGATTTTTAGCTGAAGTGTAAGATAACCACATGTCGCTATTATTGCTCAAACAGGGAAGAGAAGCCTTGTGTCCATGTTATAATCAGAAGACCCTAGACTCCTATTTTGCTGTGTCCATGAAGAAAGCTTTCCCTTGGAGAAGGCTACACAAAATGTGCTTTTCACTGTCAGCTTCCTTCCTAGCCAGCCGAGTAGAACTGGTACCTGATTTGTAAGCAGACTTATGATGCCTCCACAACAAGCCCCTTTCAAAAAAACCATCATATCCAGCAACATTTTTATGTACACTGCAAGAGGAAAGGGGAATCAAGCATAGGTGGGCCAGGCACGCAGTTTGTAGTATGCAGGCATATATGATTATCAGCCATCACGGTAACACCTTCATTTACTTGCATCCTGTCCTCAGTAATTCAGCAGATTTATAAAAGGCCAAAATATGTCTAGATCTTAATTCTCAGGTCTGCCTTCTGGTTCTGTTTCTTTAAGGATTAATTTTGTCTGTTTGTTCAATTTCTTCTTGTGATTTCTTCTGTAGGTTTCAGCAGAATATATACATATGCACACATACAACTACATATGTATGTGTATTGTTTTGTAAATGTTCTCAGTCATGCTTTTTTGTGCTTCGCATCATTTATTCACATACGTTCCATGTTCTCATTTATTTTTTGCGCAACTAAACCTTATAATAAATTATTAAATATAACCTGACAGTGACAGAGTCTTCATGTTTTGTTTTCTTCTGGGCATGGGGGGAGAGGTGTGGGAAGGAGGGAGGGAAGAGAGAAGGGGCTACACTTCTATTCCATCCCCAAATAGAAAACACTGAAATAACTGCAGTGAGTGGCAAGAAGCTTGTAAAACTACACAGCTGTCAGATACCAAGCTTCTGTGCATACTTTTAAATCTAGGTTCAAGGAGCCCTGATATGTTTGCTTTTGTCAGCTGAATAGTACTGTTTGCCCAGCAGCAGAATAACACCTCCTGTGTGGAAAATCGTGGGTATTTATTATCCTATAGAGATCTCAATTTGAGATGCAAAAATCATGGATGTAGACACCATCGAGCACATTTTCCTTCTCACCCTGTCACATAAGCTTCTCATAGATTTCTCAGACCAAACTAACTTCATATAAACATATGCAGCTCCACTCTGCACATCAGAGCTGTTATGAAATTGATACTTAAGAGTTCACCTACTGGGCAAAAATGTTTAAGTTCCAGAAGTAAAAATAATCTCTAATTCTGCATATAAATCAAAGGATGCTTTAATGCTGCAGGCTGCAATACAACTCCGACACACCTGGGGTAACCTGGCCCAGCCTGGCTGTCCTGCCAAAGCAGCCCAGGCAGTGCCCAGCACAGCCAGTTTGACCTTCCACATCTTGCCAGAGCAAAGCAAATAAAGTCTGTGCTGCACATAAAAGGCCTGTGTTTGATTACTTCATTCTTAAGAAAGAACCTAATGGTTTTTTCTTAGGTTTATGTGAGACATTTCTGTAGGTGACATAAATCTCCTCTGTCTGCCCGGGTGATGATTCTTCTCCTTTCTGTGCTATGCATGCCATGAAAATTAGATCTTCCATAACTGTTAGCAGGCTAGAAGAACATTAAATAAATAAAAAAAATAAATAAAATTGAAGGACTTTTCTCAAAACAGCTACCACTTTGAAAAAGGAGAAAAATAGCAAGTTTCCCCCAGATGCTCATTTGTTACTGTGAAATATTGAACCATCAATAAAAGTATTTTTGTCATCTCATTTTCTATGAATACATTTCAGATTCAAGTCATATGAAAAAAGAAGCTGCAGTTTCAATATGTCTCACAGCTGTCCCACATCAGATCCCTGGTAAAGCACCAGTGAAATGCCACCTTCCCCTCACATACACACTTCAAATACTGACACAGTCTCGCCTACATCAATCTTAATAACACAACTTAATGAGAGTGCATAGTTGAGCTGGCCTGGGAGGAGAGGTGGTTTCTGAATCACTTTGGTTGCTTTAGGAAGAACTTCATTCTGGTACAGTGACCCAGCTTTCAGAATGAGAAAAATAGAATGAGAAAAATGTCCTTTATAAGGACATTTTGGCAATGGAGCTTACCACCAGATCATACAGCAGTGAGACATGAGAGAAAACAGGTGGAAAGCCAGAGTCTCATATCCACTGTGAGAATGGAATCATTACCCTAAACACAGCATAACTTCATACCCCCACTTAGGGTATGGAAGAGACAAGGCAGAAGAAGTGGGCAGAAGTGAAATGGGCTCCTATTGCTCCACTTTTAAACTTCGGGGCTTGAATTAAGTTATTAAGAGTGGAAAAAAAGACTCAGAGTTCGAAAGCATTGATTGTTACAATACAAAAAGAAATGAGAAGCACTGAAACAGCTGTCCCAAAGAATTATAGTGAAGCAGAACTGGAAGATATAGATAAGACAAAGGGTATCACAGAATACAATTTTTTGCTTCAGTATTACAAGCAGTGACTTGAGGAGAAAAGACATTAACAACACACAGATAATAAAAAAGCCATCAAACCAAAAGTGCTAATTTGATAATAACATGCAACAGAGTCAAGGCTCTAAATGTAGCTGTAAAACACTGAAGAATATTGAACAAAAACTAACCAATGCTTTAGAATCTTCCATTTTTCCTCTCTATAGTTTAAGATTACTATAACATTCAGGAGACATAAAGAGCAAATACAGAAGAGAAAGATCTGAATAAATACACGGTATAAAAAAATGAGTAAGATCCATCTCACCAGGTGACCTTACCCAGGTCTGAGTAGGGTACAAAGCTTTTGATAAGGCCTCTGTGATCCTCTTCCTCTTCTTTCTGAAGACATACATTTAGTCAGAAACTCAGTGGAGGTAACTGCATTGTACAGGGTAGTATAGTCCAAAATATCTAATTCCAGCATATGAGAGATAATGCTGGTATTGCTCACTTTTCCACTGAAACCAAAAAAATACAATAAAAATCCAGGTAGACTTGCAAATTGCAACATGCATAAGATTAGCACTGTTTCATAAAAGCCTGGACTCAGCTGAAAAGGTCCTTTTGATTCAGGAGAAAATACAGTAATATGTTGCCCAAGAGTTCCAACTGCCTCACACACTGTGGTAGTGGAAGGAATAGACTTTCTGTTCATTATTTCTTTTCATTGGAAGCAGAGAGATTCTGGATCAGACCACTAGTGATATTTGGCAAGGAATACAGCAAACTTAGAGAATGGTTTAAACTATTATTTTGGATTCAACTGTGAGTAAATTTGTAACATAAAATCAGAGGACAAAAAATGTTAGAAGATCTAGAAAACCTTATTGTGTCACCTGGCCTCCTCTGTGCACAGAATAAGAATAGCCTATGACTAGTTTGATATTTTTCCTGACTAAATCACCCTTAACATGTTGTTTCAGCTAGTACCTACCACAGTAAGCATTTAGCTGACTAAGGAACTTGAGTGAGCCATTTGTTTTACTATTGTGAAAAATGGAAGGGAAAAAACCAACAGAAAATGTTACTTTTTTCATAGGCTGTAGAACTGATTTTTTTCAAGTTTAAAATTTAGATGAGAAAATTTAATTTTCACATATACTTTTTTTTTTTTTGTTCTGAATAGGGTAGTAGAATGAGCTGTTAACACATTAATATTTACCCACTTCAGTATATTATGCAGAGTGATTTGTTACTCAGTTTTTTCCATAAGCAGTGATGATGCAGAAGCTGAATAGGAAAACTAACAGCAAAGCAGCAGCAGAAATTCCTCCAGCTATGTAGGTAATAGGCCATTTGTGATCCCAAGTTACTAAAACATGATTGCAATAAATACAATTAGTATTTTGTATAAATATAAATCAGCATTAACTCTTTATGACAAACTAAGTTGAAAAATCAATGATTACATGAAGACAGTATTCCATGACAGCTCATACTCGAGTCTTCACAACAATTTCCTCATTTCTAAAATGCCTCTGTTATGCCAAACTAGCCCTTAGGAAAGTTGTGACTGGGATGACCAAAGGTGAGTGAACACAGCATAGTTCGGTATGAAAAAAATAGCAATACCTTGTATAATCCTTTTCTATCTTCATCCCTCCCCTGATGAGAAAGCAGTCCATACATAAGTGACTCAATGTATGGTTAATAAAAGTTCTCAGACTACTCAAGTGAATGTTTTGGGCTGGTGACACAAAACCAGGAGTGACCAATACCCCAGAGTCCCATGCAGCCCTTCAGAAGGACCTCGATAAGTTGGAGACATGGGCAGAGAAGAATCTTCTGAAATTCAACAAATTCGGAAAATGCAGGGTCCTGCACTAGGAGAAGAATAACACCATGCACCAGTATAGATGGGGGAGTTGACCTGCTGAAAAGAAGGTCTGCAGAGAAGGACATTGGCAGAAGATGAAGGGAGGCAATCCTTCCCCTCAACTCAACCCTGGTGAGGCCACATCTGAGGTACTGTGTTCAATTCTGGGCTCCACAGTACAAAACAGAAATGGAGTTCCTCAAGCAAGAAAGACCAGTGGAGGGATACAAAGTTCACATAATCACAGAATATACTCAGTTGGAAGGGACCCACAAGGATCATTGAGTCCTACTCTTATCCCTGCACAAGACCATTCCCAAAAGTCACACCGTGTGCCCGAGAGGATTGTCCAAATGCTTCTTGAACTCTGTCAGGCTTGGTGCTGTGACCACTTCCCTGGGGAGCCTGTTCCCGTGTCCAGCCACCCTCTGGGTAAAGAACCTTTTTCTAATATCCAACTTAAACCTCCCCTGACACAACTTCAGGCCATTCCCTCAGGTCCTGTCACTGGTCACCACAGAGAA
>JAWWEU010000081.1:96236454-96262662 GCA_035583155.1 Acropternis orthonyx | reverse complement strand
TCCCCCCACCCCCTCCCCTCCGCTCCAGGCTCCACTCCTGGTCTGGGCGGGTGAGGGAAAGAGAAAATTCTCCAAACTTAAAACCGTAACATTGCTCTGCCTTTGGAGACCAGAAATATGATTAAAACATTGAAATGTTGAAAGACAAAAGGAACTGTGTCTAATGAGTTTACTTAAAAGAAAATTAAAGAAGAACTTGAAGATCCATGTAGACTGCAATCAAAAAAACTGAAAGTTAATGACAGACAAGGAGAGAAGAGAGATAAATTCATTAAACTAAACAGAAGGTACAACACACTGAAGCTAATTAATTCCTTGGACAGCTTGCCAAAGACAGCTAAATTTCTATTACTGAAGTTGACTGCCAAGGCTGGATATTCATTTAAGTTATCGTGCAGTTCCAGCAAGAATTTTCATTCATAGAAGTCTAAGTATCATTCAAATTAGCCTAAATTACTGCTATGATGGGACTCTATTCTTGCAAAATATGTTCCTTGAAGTGCAGTCCCTCAAATTCACTACATTAAAACAGGTAATTTTTTTATACCTATCAGATGCGGATCTGCAGATTCATTCAGGTCTGCTAGGGAAGAAGAATAAATGAAAAAAGTGCTTGAAATCAATCGTCTCTGGCACATCATACTCTCAGAGGTCAGATCCTTTCCTCAGACCACAAACTTCCACCAACTACCTGCTTTACAATAAACTGCATATTGCTCACAGTGAAGTCTTGCCCTTCTTCATTGCAGTCTTTGCTGTAATCTTCCACTATGAGCAAGCCCTACTACTACCCACATTCTCCTGAGAAGCCTCGGAGTCTCCCCATCTTCTCCTGGGTCCACCTTTGTTGTCCTGTTTGTGTCATGACTATGCCACCATCAAATCCAGGTATGTAAACATGCTTAATAGGGAAATTATGTGTATGATGACATTACTTCCCACCTTCCAGAGGATTCCCATCTGACTCAAATGACAGCCAGCCAGGACCTTATATCAACCAGCCTTCTTCCCTACTGCTTTGCTGAATATTTGGTAGAAAAATGTGCTTTACTGTTATTGTTTTGGTTTGACCTTGGCAAAATGCCAAGGTCTCTCTGCGCAGTTTCAACAAAGGAGTGAGGAAAAAAACCTTAAAACTGAAACTGATATATATACATATATTTACACAAATTACAACATATATATGTACAAATATAAAAGAAAAACCAACAATAACTTTATCCCAAACTTCCCTCCCAACAACACGCAGATTCTACCACTCAGAACCCCAGAGAAACACCACAAAAGATGTTTCCTGTGAAGAACACCCAGCAAAGAGAGAGAAAGAGCAAACGCAAACAAAAACAAAAGTATTTTACTTCCCAAAGAACAAAAGTGATGTGGATATCTTGACACAGGAGTGGTGAGGCATGTCGCTTAGAAAGCAGCAACAGCATGTCCTCTCACATCACACCAGGGGAGAAGAAGAAGGGAGGAGAACATATCTCCACTGATTGTATAGCTAACCTGACATCATATGATATGAAATACCTAATTGGTTGCTTAAGTCAGGTGATACCTGTCCCTCTTGAGCCTATGGAGAGCCCTATGGCCCAAAAGTGAGACTTGCTGAATTTGGCTTTGGGCCTAACTGAACTAAGGCTTTAATCTAAGTTATTTTGGGGTTTATCAAACCCATCACAATTACACATATGGTCAACCGGGAACAAGGAGATAAAATATTTTCCACCAGAATTATGATAATCCCCTCTGCCTTACAATTTATTAGTTAAGTCTTGTGTTGTATTTGCCAAACAGTATGTCCCACTTTCTTGATGATATAATATTACAACATTGTGGTATACTATAATAGGTACATTATAAAGCTGAGGATGCCTTGCAAATTCAGGGAAGAATTTTGAGGTATAAATCTTGATATAACTGTATAATTTGGTACTATACAAATAATAAGTGTTATGTTAATAGTGAGGACTATGTACAGTCAAATTAAAATATGATATTCTATCATATTTTGAATTTCTATCTATTTTGAACACAGACATTTGAACACAGACTCTTTTTTTGTTTGGTTGGTTTGGGGTTTTTTTTGTTTGCATATATATTTTATTTGAAAGTATGCACCAACATTAAGGTATGTTCACTCTAGATGAAAAATGTAAATGTCTCCCCTTCTTATAATACTGTACCTTGATCAATTTATATGATTATGTAAGGTACAAACAGTGGAGAATCAGGCCTACATAGTTCTAATTAAATCTTCCAAGTGCACTAAAATATTCCAGGCTTTTGTTTTAAGCAATTGTCCCATTTCATTTTGACACCAGCATCAGCACAGTTCTTTCATCCTTCTTCTCCTCTGTTCAACCACTTACTTTATTTAGCACCTCTCTAAATGCAGTTTCTTTGCTTTCAGCTGGGTATGTGTGGGATGAAAACCTCCTGCTCTGAGAAACACTTCTATGGGAAAAAAAGCACACCCACCCACCTTCACCTGTGCACACGTACAACCCAAGGAGATTGCCATGTGTGAACATTGCAGAAATGTTAAATGAAAATTTATCATTGCATGTGATGAAAACAGACTTCAGCTGCTCACTCCAGACACTGCCACTGCTGCCTGCACTGCCCATGGGCATGTCATCTTGCTTCCTGAACAGAGAGTAGGAAGAGGTGACAGCACTCACGGTCTATAGGCCTCTGCTTAGTAAGGAAGTGCTCTGTGCTTGTTATCCTCCATGTACCTGTTTTGGCAGGATGTTATCTCATATTTTGCAGTTGTACCTATTTCTATCTGCTACTAGATTTTTAAGGTGTAAAAAATGCAAGCTTTCATATTTTTATGATACATAGTCTTTTGATATTTTTGTTGGAAAGCAAATCTCAAAGATATAGAGGCACAAAAGAGTTTAAACCAACTCTAGGATTTAAAGGATCAAGCAACTAAACTAAAATTTGGCAACAGGGAAATAGTTAAACTAGAAAAAATCTTCTGTAGAAAAAATAAAATAATTCTGTAATTTCCTCCCCCCTCTCTGTTCTAGATATAAGCAATGAAAAATCAAGATAAATCTTATGTAAAAGTTGGATCCCAATTCTTTTAGATGGAGCTTTTCAGCCTTTCTCTTTTTTTTTTTTTTTTTCCCTTGTGTTCCACTTCATTTTCGTTTGGTTTGGATTTTTTTTTTTTGTTGTTCTTTTGCTCTCCTGTAAAATTAGCTGATTTTGTTTCTTCAGAAGAAAGTTGCTTAGATAATTTTACTTGTATTCAGATAGTTTATTCATTTTTAAAGTAAGTATCTATGACATTTTAATTCCTGTTCACTGTAAGTCTCACCAGTCCCACGTGTATAATTTCACACAAAATTCCAGGGTTTCACTCTGGACTGCACATCATTCTCATGCATTCCTCCTGGTTTAAAGCCACATACAAAGAAAATAATATTCAGACTTCAACATCAGCTCTGCAACTGCAGAACGGCAAAAATCAGCACAGAAATTAAAGTGCTTTGAAATGCCCTTCTGGCTTAACATGTTTATGCATCTCTGCAGAGACTTTAAGCCCAGGTCAAGTACTGCCAGAGCTGGTTTTATACTATGAGAATTGCACCAGCTGATGCATGCAAGTGAACACACAGCCAAGCAACAAATGAAGGGAAGCATACCCTATCCATAGCCAGCCCAGCACACAGACATTCTCAATGTGCTCCCATTTACCAAAAGGTCAGGACAAGATCATAGTGCTCAGACTGATGGCAACAGAGCCACCTTCAAAGCAGCTACCCTTAGGAAGTAGTGCTCTCCATCAGAAACAACTAATGACCTTAGCAGACTTTCAAAGCTGCAAAGCTAACTTAGTTCTACAGTAGTGACAAGTTCCCAGCTCTCACTTGGTTTGCTGAAGCTCCACATACAAACACAGCTTTCTTCATCTGCTTGCAATAAGTGGTGATAAAAAAAAATAATTGCAGATGAAAAGGAGGCTTAAAACTTTATGAAGATGAACTTTCTGTGGGGCTCTTCTTTTCACCAAGAAAATCAACTTTCAGAAGAGAAAGTATTTTGAATGACGCCTTTACCCTTCCTGAATAGACTAAATAAGGCATTATATTTGGATCCTATACTGTTTTCCAATTGTATTAGTACATACTACATACTACATGATTTTGTTGAGTTTCTAAAAACATGGTTTTTCCCTTTTTTGAATGAGACAGAGAAACGTTGAAGCCTAACTACTAAGTAAGTTGGAACAGTAAATATCTTTATTTCTAATGAGCTTCTGACCCCAGTTCTATGATCAGACCAGAAACTGGTAGTAGTGTTGTGTTTGAGAAGAATGCATTTTCCTAATAACAACCATTTGGATCATAAAAGTTAAAATGAAACTATTTATACTCCTATACCCTTAAAAACTCCTTTTAAATATACATTAAATTGTATTGTGAAAAACTTTGTGAATCTTTCTGTACAATTATTTCTGCATGATACTCTAACCACTTGGCATACAGTTTTAATTCACCTGTCAATTCCAGTTTGCTTGTATATATTTCATTAATCTTTGTTGCTATTTTACTGTTTTAAGCTTAACTTTATTTGCCTAGAGTGCAAGGAAAGGAAGAAGTCAAAAAGAGGGAGAGAGAAAGAGTACAATGCTAATAAGAGTGAGAAAAATCATCCTCTCTTCAGCTGTAAATGTTCGTGAACTTCCAGCAAGGAGAATTTGGTTGCTGGGAAAGAAATCATCTGATAAAAGCATATAATGCACTCTGGCAGGATCCACCTGCAGGAGAGTTTTGAAGACATGAGAGGTCAGAATTTCAGATTTTCATCCTCTCCAGGAATTTTATCAGTTCAGGATGAAGAGAATTTACCAGCAAGAGGAGTTTGGTGAGCAGACAGAGGGAATGACACAGGATACTGTGCTCAGCTTTCACTTATTTTTAATGGTCCATGCTGTCTCACAGTGGATGAAGAGAAATGCTGTACTGAGAAAGTACACTGTCACAGCATGCACGTGTGTGTGTGTGCATTCGTGCCTAGCTGCTCATACCTTCCACAAGGCTCTTGAGGGTCAGGCTTCAGGCAGAGCAGAGGATACCATGGTTTAAGCCACAGAGAAGAAAAGAGACAGGGGAGAGGGGAAGGGAAACAGTGCAAAATATCAAACTGGTTCCTAAGGACAACTGTTTGAACCATTGTTTCTCTGAAGGGAAAGTAAAGGGTGCCAAGACAATGGACAAGGTAAACACCCAACCTACTCAGCCCCAGAAGCAACACAGTGCCCAGGGGTGTAGCAATGAGGAATTTGCTGCCCTGCATCTCAGATCTTAGTTATTACTTTGAATTGATTGTTTTGCTGGCTGCAAATATATTGGGGAATAAGAAAATACATAGTGTGTTTCATAATAAGTTTGCTACGTAGCTTGGTACCAGGTAAGAAAATGGAAGAAATCGATATATCATCAGTATTTTTTACCAAATACTTACTTCCTGCTTCTTTTAATCCTCATTAAGTTATACTCCTGTCTAACAGGACAGCTGAAAGAAAGGCTCATCATTAGAAATATAAGCAGCAGAAAGTGGTTTTGCAGACAGAAAAATTTCAGAACTTAAAATACTAATTATCTGTTAGTGATTTCCTTTAGAGTATTTGAAAGTTTATCTGAATTTGTAGTCCTTTTTATGCTCTGCTATTCATCTACCTCAGTTCATTCTATAAGCTAAGTTTATTTCCCAAAATAAAATACTATTCAGTCTGTCCTAGACAAATTAATACTATCTCCTTAATTCTGAATATTTTAAAGTGATCACTTTCCATTTTCCCTGGCAATTGCATCCTGTGATTTCCAGATTGCATTATCTCAAAGTTTGATCCATCACATTTACACTTCGTGAAACAAAAAATAGTTACAAAACTCTTTGATATGGATTTAACTATTGAGTGTCACAGCTGTTATGGTAGATGCTAGAGATAACACCATACTTTAGTTAAATTGAATTTCCAATGGCTGCATTGGATAGAATTATGGAATAGTAGCTAGGAAGATAAAATATTTTTGGCTTATAGAGGTAGCCAAATATTTGACCCCTAAAAACATCTTAACCCACTAGATACAATTCCAGGTCAGTTTTCATTTTCCTAACTGCACCTATTCCTGCCAGCTCAACTGCCCCTGCTCCCATTGCATCTATACTTCCTTTTTAGATTTGAGTCTAATCAGAAATTTCTTGTTCAACTGAGAAGGCCTTCAGCCAGTTTTGATTGATTTCCTTCTTGTCTGAATGGACCATTGGACAATGTTTTCCTTGAAAATCTTTTCTCCATCACCATGGGATTCTTCCAAAAAGATTTCTGAACAGGTCAAAGTCTGCTCTTCTGAAGCCCAGGGTTGTGATCATGCTTTTTTGTTTTCATGCTCTTCTCTTGGGATCATGAACTCTACTGAGAAGGTTGCCCCTGCTCTCCACAATCTCTGTAATTTGTGATTGAGCAGAGTGCCTCCTTTCTTTATCACATGAATGAGGAAGTTATCACCAAAGCACTGCAGACAACTGTCAGATTGATGATGCCCTGCTGTGCTGCTCCTTTACAGATTCCAAGTGGTTGGACTATCCTGTGGGAATCACAGAATGTGAAGCCTCTTCCAGTTGTCTAATGAAGGCCTCATCTATATCAGACCTGATCACTCTTATCAGGCAGTCAGACACAGACACCCACCACATCACCTAAATTAACATGACTATTATTCCTGATCCATGAGGTCTCAGCTGTCTCATATGCATCCTTAGGTAGAACTTCTGACATTCCCACTTCTGTCTCACACACAGGGCAACTCCCATTCTCTACCATCCCAGTCTGTCTTTCCTAAGAAGCCTGTATACAGCCATGGTATCACTCCAGTCAAGTGTGCAATCCCACATCTCTGTGATCCCAATTAGTTTATAGACCTGCACATGAAGTTCTAATTCCTTGTTTGTTGCCTATGCTTCATTAGTACACAGACACTTCATGTGGTCATCCAGTCATTCTAATTTCCCAGAAAATATATTAGAGATTTCTAGCAATGTGTCCCCTCAGCATTTATTTGTGTGGACATACTTGGAATGGTTACCCTTGTGACCTGTTTTCTTGTTTTCAGAGTGATCCCTGTTCATATAACTGCACACCATTTGCTTGTCAGCCCAGCCCACTTCCTCTCTTCCTTGAGGGTAGTCATCATCTCACTTTCCTGTTGCATCTCCCCTCACCAGTCTGTTGGTAAGGATGCTTTCTCCCTGTGTGCTCAGGTGGATCCTGTCTCTTCCCTATCAGTCCCTTATCATCAAGAAGAGTCCATGGTGATAAAAGTCAACATGTTGTTGTTGCCAACAGCCATGCAACTGAGTCTTGGCCCACAGAACTCTTTCTCTTTCTATGACTTTTCCCTTTTTCAACAGAATCAAGAAGACACTGCCTAAGCTGCCCACATCCTTGGTCACCAACTCCAGCACCATGTAGTCATGCCTGATGTGCTCTAGGTTTCTCCTGGACTCATCTTTGTTGTACAAGTGGAAAAGCAGCAGGGCAAGCCTCAGAGGTCTCACTGCAGCATCCTAGAGTCTGCCTTGGCATGGACAGCAGGTTGGGTCAGCAGATGAACAGAAAAGTGAGAGTCATCCCCAAGCTATCACAAAATAGATAAAAGTCAGATAATAGCTATAGCATCCAGCTGACAAACAAGGGATGTCCATTAAAGCAATGCTCATAAGGAACATTTAAAACAACCCATCTATTTTTATCTTATTTTGGTAAAAGCACAGCAGTCCTCATGGGTACTGAATGTTACAATTTTTTTCCTTAACATAGCATATTCCAATGCAAGCAAAGTATCCAAGAGTACATAATTACATCATTATTCTTAGTAACTAACTTAATGTTCAAAATGGTAAGAATTAAAAAGAAGAAAAGAGAAAAAAAGCTGTCCAAAAAATCCCCAGAGCTGAATAAAAGGATCTGGATGCTCTGACTGCTAGCCAAATAGGGTTGAAAATGTTATCATGTTCTCTACTTCCAAAAGACAAATTTTCTCAGGTATGTCAACAGAGAGTCATATACAAGACAAAGGAGGTATTTTTCTGCTTCCTTTAGCAATGGCAAAACCTTAGACAGGACATGGTTTTTCATCCTATGTATCTTATTAAAATAAGCTTGTACACAAAGAGGAGAAAATTCAGATGAGAACAAAAATGATGAAATTTAGAATCATGAACTGAGAAGTTGAAAGAACTGTGTTTGTTTAGTGCAGAGCTATCATAGAATCATAAATTGCTGGTGTTGAAAGGGTCCTTAAATATCATCTAGTTCCAACCCCCACGCCATGGGCAGGGACACCTTCCACTGAACCAGGGCTGCTCAAGAGCTCCATCCAGCCTGGTCTTGAACACTTTCAGGGATGGGGCATCCACAATTTTTCTGGGGAAAAAAGTAAAGGCTGAAGGCTGGTAACATGACCCTTTATCTTTTTTTTTTTTTTTTTTTTTTTTTTCCCCCCCAGAGGACTACAATGAATAAAGTCAGTATTAAACAAGAGATATCCAGATTAGATATAATGGGGAAAAAAGTCTCCTTGTAAGGCTGGTTATGTGCTAGTATGACTACACAAGAGTTTTATGCATGCATTTCCAGCATGGGAATCTGTCAGACATGTTAAAGATATGTCTGTCCTGCCTCAGAAGGCAGAGATGGATGAGATGAATTTGGAATGTCTCTTCTAGCCTGAGGTTTCCACAATTCTACAATTCCTTTTGATCTAAACTTTTCCTTCAGAAAGGAAGAAGAGATATCTGTTCTACTCCCAACAGGGCTGGTTTGATCTCCTTCCCCTTTAGCCTTTTATATTGAAGGGGCTTCCAATCCCTAGTTCATGATAAAAGATAAAAAGTAAGAAAAGCAGCATTTAACAGGTCAATAATCACAGCACAAGTGTGAAAAAGGCAGATTCACTTGCCTCCATTCTCTTGATTTCTAATTAGGTGCTGGCAACGTGGTTGACACCATGTAAGATACAGAGATAGTTCTTGCTTCTGGGGAGCTCAGCATCTAAGAGCCAAATAATGAAGATCCCTCAGGATTAGTTCTTGCTTCCATGTGCTTTAAAAGCCTGATAATTTTTCACTGTAGACCTATGAATCACATTCTAAATTGAGACAGAGATAAATAGAAAGCAAGTTATTTCAGGTGAATAGGGACTTGAAAAAAACTATGCAATGTGCAGCTTTTGGCAGGCAGAAGAGCATTAATATAGAAGTAAGTGCTGAGTGGCATGGATATCATCACACTAGCCAAGAATAGAAAAGCTCTGTCTCTGCTATTACAGAAGAGGTTGATCACTCTATTTAAAAAATGGGTGTACTTCATGGTACATCTGGTATTTAAGTACTCTCTTAATGAACTTCCATTCTTATTCAGAGTTGCTAGCAAAACATATTCCCTGAGCAAATGGTCTATTGTCACTGATTGACAAAAACATAAATTTACTCATGAATTAAAAACAAATGCAAAAAAGTGCAATTTCCAATTGGAGAACAGAAAAAAGGAAAGGGGAAAAAAAAGGAAAAAAAACCCACAAAACCAAAAAAGAAACCATTTCAACCAGTTATGCAACTCTGAATCATTCAGATTATGGATATAAAAGTCACTAAAAATATCAAAAAATATTTTTCCCATTCTATTCAAAGCATGACATGGAAACTTTAAAATCAAACTAGTACTGTTATAACACCTAACTGAAATAAAATTCCTGAGAAAATAAACAGAGTTTTCAAAATATATAGAAATTCTTGCTAGAATCAACAGTTCTGAAAGGTGAATAAACAAACGGAGGTAAAAAGTATTTCAGGTAACTTGAACTTAATTTGTTGCCTATGTAAATAAACATACAGCTCTGTTCTGCCATAAAGGTCAGTTTTCAGTTAAACAGATAATCCGTCACTTTCAACTTTCTATCTAGATGTGTAGCAAAGGCATAGAGTGTAATAGAACTCTATCAGTTTGTGACCTCTCTAACAATGTTTATTATAGTCTATATTTTAAGGTAAATTTGCATTATAAATTTGCCCATCATGTATGATGAGATTGCTGATCCAGCTTTCACTGATTGAGCTCTGCATCACAAGTCAATTTACTTTGCTTCTAAGAGAGTCTTTGCTTACATTCAATCATTTCTGCTTCTGTTAAATTTAAAATAATCAATATTCTAATTATACCTTTCTATTTAAACTTTAAAACTCTTAATTCAGGGACTACTACATTTTGAAGCAATGCAGCCTAGGGAGTTAACTATTAATAAGGCCAAGTGGTTTGGAAGGCTGTGTGAAGCACATGAAGCCAGATGTACTTATCAGCACTTCTCAACACAGAATGAGTCAGAGGAGTTTGTGGCTGTGTAGGAGGCATCGATACAGTGGTCTGGAAAAGGAAAATTATTGCTCTGAACTGAGGTTGACAAGGAAATTCTTCACTTCATACTTTCATAAGGGCAAGGCAGACAAGGGTAAGATTATCATAATGGGTGATGACAACAGAAAGCTATAAGCAAGCAGTAATAGTACATCATGTATCAGCACAGACCTGAGAGTGCAATAGGAAGAAAGTTTTATGTAATGTCTGTACAGGGAGCCTAAATTATACCCATTAAGTTCTACAAATCACTGAACATGGAAGATATTTTATATGAAAATTAACACTAATTTATTTTGGGTTGAGAACAAGACAGAAATACACTTCAGATTTGAAAAGTCTTAAGTTCTAGGTGAAGAGATATTAATGGAAATCACATTTTGAACCAAATATTTGTCTGCTATCTTGTCTTAACTTTTTCTCTTGATATATCCTCATTATAATGTTCCACGGAGTCAAGTGCAGCTGTAAAACAACAAAGGCAGATACGTATAAGAGGATGACAAGACAAAACCTTAGCTTCCAGGCCAGAGTAATTCCTTAACCTCCTTTTCTATCAATTGATACTTTATTCATTCTTTTAAAAAGAATCCCATCAAAGATGAGTTACTGCTGTACTGATAGTTTTAACTGGAGAGAGAAGAATCCAAGGACTAAAGACAGGTCTGGAAAAGAATCAAGTAAACAAATGGATCTATGTCTCAAGTGGCCACAGGTAAACAAGTATCTGACAAACTAGGAAAAAAAAACACCACATGTAGTATGAAAAAAAAGAGAATTTTCCCAGTACCTCTTCCCACACCTTCATAAATTAAAGCCACTCAAGTCTCCATTCCAATGTTCTAGGCACTGGAAACATATTGTTTCTCTGAACACATTTCTTTGCAAAAGTTAATAATTTAAAACATAAGAAGGAAAGATTGCAAGAATTCCTGCTGCTGCTTTGCCTCTGTTCAGTATGTGACTGGCAAATGGTGAATGACACAGTTGTTTAATGTGTTTTGAGTGGCCACCTGGGATGACAAGTTAAAGAGGCACCTCTGTACACCCCTGCCTAATGGACTGCCCCAGCGCACTACTTTCTCTGCACTTTCCATTTAAAATTAAAGTTGCAACCTCTGCAGCTTCAAATGCTTTCCCTTCCAGGAAGCAAGTGCATGAATTAAAATCTTTTTGATCAACAATTCCTGTGTGACAACTTCCATTCTAGTGGCATTTCCAATTCTAATGTTTCTTCTCTTAGTATTGACTTCAATCCCTGCTCCTCACATTTTATACTGAACTCAAAATCAGTGTTCAGATATACCTCTCTAAGCATTCTACATAAGAAACTACAGATCACCCTTGAACTGTTTGATATGAATTATGGAATAAAGATAGTGACTATTCTTACATAACCTTTATACCTTAGAAAAAATATCCAAGAAATCTTCGATGAAAGTATGAGTTTTGTCTGCTTAGTGCAGGAGGATTTGTGACTCATAAAATGTGGGAATATTAAGGGTAAAAAAACCAAACCATGGAATTTAGTTACGAAAACTGTTGGATATATGCTCACACTGCAGGAAAAAAAGAAACATCAGATTGAACCAGCTGGCAAGTATCTTCCTGTGGGATACCTAGACTGTTCTTTGACGATACATTCATGTGTAACTGTGGCAGCACGAACTCTCAAGCTCTTTGCAATTATGGTGCCGAATTTCAGCACTGCATCCACTTCTAAGAATATCCTGTAGCTATAGAATGTGAAGTTTCCAGTATAATATTCCAAATATTATTTCTTTTCTGTCAGTCTGTTTCAGTAACTGCTTCAGTAACTGCCCATAAAGAAAGCATGTATAGCATTATGCAGTCTGCAAGAGTTCTGTCTCACCTATTTCTTAGATGTCATAGGAGATATTTAGTTGAACCTTAAGGCAAAAAAACCCAATATATGGCCCAACATTTTTCTTATATATTCTGATAAAGCTCCAGGACTAAGCTAAGACCACATCTAGTTTAAAAAAAAAAAAAAAAAAGGGAAAAAAGCCAATTAGAATAATTGCAGCAAAAATTTTTTTATATAAGTGGTAATTTATCACCACTTCTAGGGTTTTCCATCTATCAATGATACTCTGAGGATAGTACACCAAGAAAAGGCCTCTGTAATGAGAGCTATAATTTCTTTTGTCCCCTAGGATCTCAGGCCCTTATGCCACTTCAGTCATTGTTTAAAATTTTTATTTTTTTTTGTTTCTCACTTTTGTCCCTGATTTGAAAAGAATTGTGTTCATCCCACCCAGACCATGGTGGAATGAACTGATGTTCTGCAACCACAGATTGATTGAGCCAGAAGCAGAGTCCTAAACTGAGTTTCTCCAGTATTATTTTGGCACCTCAGACACTATAGATCTGTTGTGATCCCTTATTCACTCAATAGTATTTTTAATGTGAAAGAGTGCATCATGGACATTTTTTTTTCAATAAAGACACATTTACTCTAAAGGGAAATAAATAGAGATGCTATCAAAATACTAATAAGAAAGATGGTTAATACTTTTCAAATACCCAATTTCTTCTCTTTCCCTGTTTTTACTTTAAAAAGCAAGCCATGACCCCCAGACTTTTTTAACTTCTTGATATTTTAGTGTCAGGGTCTTGTTACTACTTGAGTTGCAGAATCTAGTGACACTAATGTTACCAGTACATAATACTTGAAATCTTTATTCAGTAAGCACCAGTGTTTAATGCTTCAACCTCTGCAAATCATAATCATACCAATTTTACTCATTTTGTATTTGTACCTTCAAAAATTATACAAAGCACATGGGAAAGCAGAATCAGACTCATGACCTCTGTTGATTACCAGGAAAGAAGCACTAGAAGAACTTTAAACAGATTGAGTGCAGAAATATTCATTGTTTTGCAAGACATCAAAAGTTAATCCAAGATACTTTATCCAAATTTATGTAAATGCCAGCAGATATGATTGACATGCAGAGAACATTTCACATTTAGTCTAGTTAAGAATCTCCATCATGAGCATAATGCCATATGGCATTACTTTAATTTATTTCTATTTCCTTTTAGTGGAAAGTTTGAAAGTAAATCATATATTCTATATCTATAATCTGTTGTCAACTGTCATTGAAGTATGTGCTGATGATTCCTCAGTGGCATACTTACCTGCTTAAATTGGTGCATGAATGTCTCTGGGTCCAACAGTAACATGTCAGTATAGAAAAATCCTGGTAATTTTCAATGCCTTGGTAGTGTGATTTAAATTATAAAGCAGGCTTCAGTTTTGAATGACACATAAACCTAATATCTACTTAACTTCACTGTGCCAATTTATCAAGCTAGCTTAAATTTCATGCTGAACATTATGTGTCCATAAAGATGCACCCTTTAAAGGCAGACTCTTCACAACTTTAGCCTTGCCAACCAATATTAAAAACTAAAAGCATGACCTGCAAGATATCAAACACCATGCAATTCACAAAAAAAAAAAAAAAAAAACCAAAAGCAAAAAGCCCCCCAAACAAAACCAACATTAAAAATTAGTCTATTACATTTTTCCTGATTAACTGTTATAAACAGAAGAAATGGATTTTTAAGTGAGTTGTTTATTTTTCTGGGGGACTGTAGGTAAATTAATGCATTTAGAAAAGTAATGTCTACTGGGAATCAATAACTTATAAATCCTAAAGAAAATGCTGTAATTGGAAAAAAGTTTAATTACCTATAAAGTGATCCTTCTAGTATGTTGGACAGATTTCTTAATTCCATCAAAAGTAAGATTCCTTAAAAAACACTTAATATACAAGGACCTCAATTATTTGTGTATATTAATCTTATAGAACAAGATCCATATGCAGTGAAATTATAAGACTTACACTCAGCTTTCTCAACACCCTTTCCCAGGTGAAGAAAAGAAAAGCACTTTAGAGATGAACATCAATGTCCTAATTTTATGGGCTGGAAGACAAAGAAAAAATTATTCATCTGGTGTCAGCAGCAAGTTAAAATACTGGTTGCATGGAAGTGAATTTGAAGTTCACAGTTTAATCACAGCAAGATGTTTTAAATATTTGGTACTGATAAAGGTGCTAGTAAAGTAAGATAAAGCCAAACTGACAACAGTTCTACTATAATTGCTTCATAAATAAATATCTTCTCTAGACACTGGTCTTAATAACATATTTCATTTTCAGTGTAGAATGAAGCTGTAACATTTTATCTTCACTGGTGATACACTTCATTCTCTTCAGATTAGTGTTTATAAAGATCATGTTTCTGCACATCTATCAGGAGATGAACAGGATTGTTATCAGAAATCTTGATTATTTAAATGGAAATGGATTAATTTCTATTTAAAATTATCTCCCTCTGTAGTAGATTTAACTGGACATACTTGAGTCATGGGGGGTTTGCTGTTGAATAAGGTTTCGCTTTCAGTGTGCTCAGATCAAGTGTGATGGGTTTGATAAATCCCAAAAAAACCTAGATTAAGGCCTTGGTGTAGGTCTTCAGCAAGCCTCAGTTTTGGGCCATAGGGCTCTCCATAGGTCCAGAGGAAAAAGTATCACCTGACTTAAGCAACCAGTTAGGTATTTCGTATCATATGATGTCAGGTTAAGTATAAAAACCAGTGGAGATGTGTTCTCCTTCCCTTCTTCTCCCCTGGTGTGATGTGAGAAGACACCCTGTTGCTGCTTTCTAAGTGACAGGCCTCACCGCTCCTGTGCTGGGATATCCATAGCAGCTTTGGTCTTCGGGAAGTAAAATACTTTTGTTTTGTTTGGGTTGTTCTTTCCCTCCCTTTGGGGTGTGTTTCTCTGGGGTTCTGGGTGGTAAGAGTTTGTGTGTTGTTGGGAGGGAAGCTTGGAGTAAAGTTATTGTTGGGGTTTTTTTTGTATTTATACATATGTGTCTTGGAAATTTGTGTAAATATATGTATATATGTCAGTTTCAGTTTTAAGGGGTTTTTTCCCCCTCGCTCCTTTGTTGAAACTCTGCACGGCTCTGAGCAGCTTGGCATTTTGCCAATATTCAAACCAAACAATAACACCAAAAGAGACATCCCATGTATCAAGAGTGCTGATCCCCACCATATCATTTAAAATCCACACCTCTGATACCCAATCCTCTTCTGTGTGGTTCACAACGTGCTGAAATCTGTTAAGGTGATTGCCTAATAGAGGTATTGGACTGAATGGTAACATCCCACAGCAAGGTGACTGCCTTGTCTCTGGCATCATTTTAGATTAACTCTAACTGAAACATTCAGGAACAAATATCTGAGATCAGTACTACCTTGGCCAGGAAAATGACTAATCGAGCTTGCAGATTTCAGCTGCATCTAACTTTCAGGATTATACAGAAAATGAACCCACTGTGAATATGGGTTTAGCACTGCCAGAAGTCAGGTTGCACTGAACAAACAAGAGTTGTGTTTTGCCTGTCTTTCAAGTGCTAGGAACTAAAATTTCCTTTCAATCCATTATCTCCTGGCTGGGAAATGCAATAAAATGTTGAGTGGTGTCTATTTTCATGCTGGAGAATGGGAAAGAGGAACAGCATCTTTCTACATTCAGAATAACAAAGCAACAAAACAATAACAGAAACTAATCTTTTGAAAGTTATTCTGTCATATGTACATAATGATCTTCCAAGGACTTCTCTCCCATCAGAGAAGTTTAGTAATTTACATCACAGTTGTCAGTTGACCAATGCTGAGTAGGCATGCATGGAGAATTACTAGAAAAGAGTTCTATCTCCTCTTAATCAAAAAGCTGAAAGGGAAACCAAATTGGATGACTGGTCAGGTAATTACAGAGCCTTTGGAAAGTACTCAGACAGCTACACAGAAAGTCCATGGGCATAGGAGGCTCTTTTTCTCTTGTTCTTCCCTTTTCCATCTTTAAAAAAGACTCCTCTTAGAGAAAGAGTGTTTTTTATTTCATTTAAGCTTTTCTATTTCACTCCCTTTTGTTGCCACACCATTCCTAAATGGTTATTTTCCTCCTGAAAAAGCAAGCCTAGGAGACCTTAAGGTAAACAACAATCCTAGTTTCAGACAAGGAATGCCCTCACCACATAACATAGTAATCAAAATATAGTACCCTCCATGGGTAGTTACAGGGCTCATCAATGTAATTTCATAGATAGTTGCAATTTCATCCTCTGAAGAGCTTCTGCAGCTTGTTGGAATGCTATGACAGCCTTGTCCCACTGGAAATATCGCCATTTCAATGACCTGAAGTCTGCCATTTAATACATGGCTCTTGTGAGTTCTGTCTGTCTTCTCCATCTCCACTCCTTAATTCCCACTTCTCTTAAAATGATCTTTTGTCAAAGTACTATTTTTTTTCTTGTTGTTCTAGTCCTTTCCCCCAAATTATTTTATTTCTGCATCCCATGTAAGAGAAAAGAAAAATTGCAATGCCAGACACTCCCTGAATTGGCATGGATTTCTGTCTTGCATATATGTGAAATTTAAAAAAACAATGAGGGATTTGATTACCTGCCTGAATAATTTCTATTCCCTTTTTCAAAATTCCATCTGGGTTAATAACAATGAAGCAAAAGTAAAGATCATCAACATCCAAAGTGCTCTTGAAGGATGCGGACTTGTCGTCCTGGAAACACTTTCAAAATAAATTCTTCCATTGTATTTGTCTTCTCTATGAATGCCATAGATTGGATGCAAGACAGCTGTATTTTCTTTATGAGCTACATTGATTTTCATCCAGGGTATCTGGATTGTCACAGGGGGGTTTATATATATATACACACACATATATATATATATATATATATATACACACACACATTGCAGTTTCACACCTTCTCAGTAAACTTCACAGATGAATCCACAAACTATGCTTCCACATTGGCTAAGGCACACACCAAAATTCAGTTTCAGAACTAACATAATCAAAAATTGAATTTATAGAGAAACCCAGAGACAACTTTGGCAGCACTACAAGCAACATAGAGAAGAAAAAGCTTTCTAAATCCTACAAATTATTATTACTTCTAAATTGTGAATATCACTGAACAGCTAAACTTTGTCTGAGCTGTCAGGATATGATAAAAAAGGAAACATGCTAGCTAGGAATAAGAAAGTAATTTTGCTTGCACAAAGCTGAGGGTCAACAATAAAAAGAACTGTGTGGCCCATCTCAAGGAACACTGCAGTCAGTGACTACACTGTGACACGGTTTTATTCCATCTCTGCACACCAGGTGCCTCTCTCACAAGGTGTTTCTACTTTCAAAATATGAAAAATACTCTGTGCTTTTTATTTTCACATTCTAAGAAACACCAGGTTTGAGGCTTCAGTGCAGCTGCATCAGATTTTCTAAAATCCTACCAAAATCCACCTCAGAATGAAGTTTTCCTTACTAATGAGTCTACAACAATATGCATAAATACTATGATGACGCAGTGATCTTTAGCTTTCATCACCAGAAGAGAACAGAATTCTTCCCTGCCAGGTATCCAAAATTAACAGAATTTTTCAGACACTGCAGTTCAATATTAATCTATTATTCAGGGAGTACAAAATCTAAAGAGAAGATAAGAGACTTCCTATATATTACAGGTCATAATTCTGTGACTAGTTATAAAAAGTGATGTCTTAAGGTCTGAGAATTTACTTATGATAACATGTCATAAAGTATTATTTTGGAATCAGAATTATGCAGCTTGAAAATTCTTGTTCAAAGGTGTAAGAATCCTGAGTATTCATGACTCATGTTGAAATTTGTCAAAACAAGTCTCATTCTTACATTTTTTATGGATTTTCCCTTGAGACACTTGCAAGCATTTTTGCGCCTCAGCAGGCCATAGTTTTATGGAGCTGCTCAGAACTGGAACTGATTTGAAGTGAAAACTAAGCTTGAATCAATTTATTAAAATTCTCAAATGAATAAAAAAAATGTAATTTGAACAAAAGCTGACAATAGAAATGAATATTTCAGGTGAGTAATAGCTTGAACAAGCTTCAGTAGGACTCAGCATTAGATCTCCTTAAAACACCTTCCACAATGCAACAACATGTCTGGTAATAAAAATACCTATATATCTATCTCTATAACATCAAGCATGTTTTAGGATAATACAAGCTAGAGTTTTTTCCAACTTGATTGATTCTGTGATCTTCAATGTTTCGAATGACTCCATTTTCCCACTTCCCAGTTAGATCTGTAATTCCTCGTTGTTGCAGTTGCTCTTCTTTCTACTCTACCTTGACAACAAACAGAATCCATCAAATGATGAAATAATAAAAAAAATATACTCTATACCACTTTTTAACTCAAAAAGATGTACTAGCTGAATGCACTTACTTTTAGAAACCAATAAAAGGTAATATATTTAAATAAATATATTAATAATATCTCTTTTTTGTTAAAAATTAGAAAAAATTAGAAAAATTATAAAGGTGACTTTTCACAATCTCTTAAGATGGCATGATTCTTGTGCTTCTGCTATCCACAAAAAGTTTTACAGAAATTTGATTAGTTTTCTTCTTATGGAGGACATCTCCCAGAAAGAGAGGAGATCTGAGTTTCAGTGTGAAAAGGCAATAAACCTTGACTTTTATTTCTTTTTTCTTTCCTCACAATTTTTTTGCTTTAACCAGTGACTTCCTATTTTTTCTTGTGTGGGAAGTAATGTTTACATCTGTAGGTAAGTGCAATTGTTGATAATGTATTTTCTAAACAGGCTTGGTTTTTTGTTTAATGAGGAAGTTGTATACCTTGAATTAATAGATTCAGAATCATAGAATGCCCTGGGTTACAAGTGTTTTTAGAAATTCCTAGTTCCAACCCACCTTCCATGAGCAAGGACACCTTCCACTGGACAAGGTTGCTCAGGGCCCCATCCAACCCCACCTTAGACACTTAGTGGGATGGGACATCTACAACTTTTCAGGGAAATCTGTTCCAGTGCCTCCCCACTCTCAGAGATTCACCAGATATGTTACAGATGAAAAGATCTCTAAAATATTAAAAAAACATATTATATGCAAAATCTTTTCTTAAAAGCCTGAGTTTGGTTTTCCAAATTATATGTAACAGAACTGATTCCTCATTAAAATGTCTATTGAACTTGTCTCTTCATTAGTGCATAGTTTTTATTTCAATTACTTGAATATTCTGAGAACTTCCTCAAATACTGGAACTTCACAGCAGTGCAAGCTTTGAGGATTAATAAAGTCTTACAACATAACCAGTTTCTTTAAAGGTTCTTCTGAGAGTATTATTTACATTTTAATTGAGTGATTGAAATTATCCTGGATTCACAAGGTACATCCAGATATTCAATAGTCCATCTGATGCTCAGTATAAAAAACTAAATAGAAGAGAATTGAGTTGGAGACTGAGCCTGGTTTTATTTGCATGACAAAGTTATATTTTCAAATAGATCAAAAGATTAACTTACATTTAGCTTGTCTCAGGAAACACAGAAGTATTACTGATAAAAAAAACAGGAAATGGGAAGCTTCAGATACTATACCACAGATTTTACTGGAAAAGAAAGAATTTATGAGTCAAATGTAGCAGGTTCCTGGACGCTGCATGATATTGCAGCCTTTAAACCTGTTATGCTGAAACTATATAGAGCTCACATTTAAAACTTTGACTTCCTTGGCTAGCAGTTCTCAAACTATAGCTGCAGAAGAGGCAAAAGAAAAATTACCTAACTTGAAATATTATTCTTTATGCAAAAACACATGTCACACAGTAGTTTACAGATGAGTGGTGTTTCACAAAATCTTGAAGTGGAATAGAAAATAGAAACATATGTTAATTTTTTTACTATTATTATTACAAATGAAAATTTCCACACATCTGTTTGCTTAATTAAACCTAAGATAAGGTGTTCAGAAAATCTCCAAAACAAAGATATATTCCCTTAAATAAAAATTATTTTTCACTTATCTGTCTATAAAGATAAATTGAAATTTTATTGCTCTGAATTTCATGCTCCATTCCACTTCTCTCCATCTGGCATTGAAAGAAAAACAGAAGGTAAGAAATAAATTTCTAACCCCACATGATGACTACATATTGATGATATCTTAATGTCTAAGGACACTTATTTGCTCTAGAACAGATATGGTTACTATAAATGTTAGGAATTTTTGGCCACCTAGTCAGTGTCGCTCATCATGCCTGCTAAAACAATAGCCTGTAACAGAGCACTACTGGGTCTCCCTCTGAAGGCTGCAATTCAAGTCTCTAGACAGCGGGAAAAGTCCCTAGAAGAGACATGGGCAACACACCCACAAACCACAAATCTGAAAGCCGAAGGCATTTTGAAAGTTTATTTCACTGGTATAATTTGGGAGCAGGCACATAAAGCATCTTATTTTTACAGAAGATGTAATCTATAAAAAGATAAACACACACCAAAAGATAAATGCACAGCACCCTACCCACCCGGGCAGCGGATGGATCAGAGCAAGGTATTGTAAGGGAAAACTCATTGAGCAGTTCCCTCACTTCCAGCTTCTCCTTGTTTCTCCCTTACCTCTAACCCTCTTTTCTCCCTACTTCTCCCAGCACTGAAAGGTTGAAAAATCCATGTACCTCTGATCATCTGCAGATACAAGACTCACAACAGCAGCAGCATGTTTCACAGTCATTCCATCACTTGAACAGTTTCTTGGTCTCTGTCTTTCTGTGTTTCTGCCGACCCTTCTCCACAGCCTGGCTCTTCTTTCCCAGTTATCCAGCTTTCCCTGTATCCTTTGAACCCCAAAGCAAAGAAAGGGAATGCTCACAAACAAGATGTATTTAACAGTTGGCTAAATGCCAATTACAGATTGACAGCAAAAGAAGCACAGTGGAATTTTCCGGCTGAATTTACAACTGCAGGATGTGGTTTAAAAGAAAAAAGAAAAGAAAAAAAAGGAAAGGAAAAAAGAAAAGGAAAAAAGAAAAGAAAGAGCAAAAAAGATTGTGCAGCAAACATAATGCGGACCTACAGCTTGGATTTTAATCATGACTTGAACATACATCTTCAGAGACCCTGGGTGAGTCATTTCGTTTCCTGGTGCATTAATTTCCCAAATTCCAATACATAGATAATATGTAATGAATGTTGCTGTTTCAAAGCATGTCACAATAATCTTTGTAATGAGGTTTTTTAATAGAAATTGCTATAAAACGTGAAGAATAAGACACACATATAGGGCTAGCAAATATGTTAATACCCTTTTTAATGATTCATTAGTATTTAAGATTTAACAGATAGGCCTGTAGCAATAACACAGAAAGAGTGGGAAATATACTTGCGGAAGGCTGTTACCACCAGAAAAAAAGGCCTTCACTGTGGCAGTACAGTGAAGCAGGAGCCAGATAAAAGGGAGACCACTCCAGGTACCACTTTTACCTGCAAACATGACCAACTGGAAAATGACCAGGGCAAAAAGGCTCTTTAGTGTCAGTGACTTTTCAGTGAAGACAACAAAGTGAAGGGACTGTGAGGAGGGAGGTTTTAGCAATTTCACATCTACTGTGAGCATCCCTATAGATTAGCTCTAACCCTGTAGAAGCCAGGTTAACCAACACAGAACAAAAGTTCAGTAACAAGCCATGTAACTCCTATTTCTCTCTGGATGAGGGTCTACCACCAAGAAAAACACCTCTTTTTCCACTCACTATTCTATGCTTCTTTCAGCAGGATGGCTAAATGGTACAGCCAGATAAAGGCACAATAGTTCAAGTTGTTTTTCTTATTCTGCATGTAGTTTAATTAAACCAATAAAGCACACCAAAATGGATTAATCTATAGACGTGCCTGGCTCAGTAACATAATGGATAAGATTCTGCAGTATGTATTCTTTAACCTCAGAGGAGAAGTTAAATGTACCTCATATATTACTACAAAGAGAAAGAAAAACTTTGTAAATTAAATACAATCACATATTGGGGATATAATTATTAAGATGACTCAGAGAGGAAAAAGAAATTGAATCAAAGAGGCTTTCCCAAATGTAGAAAAGTAAAGAAAATACGACCCACATGCTCAAATTCTCATTAATTCTTTATTCTTAAACATACTAGCCTTCAAGAGGTTAAGTGAATAAATTATAGTTCTATGGTCAAATGCTTCAAACAAAAAAAAAATCAATTTTTGCAAGAGGATATGAATTCAGGAATCTTTAGATAAATGGCAATGTTTCTGCATTTCTGAAACTGAAAAATTATTTACATTTTTGGATATTCATCCTAACACAACATTGAATACCTAAATGTGTCAGTGTCATGGTATAGTAATGGTATTCTCCAATTTAGAGTTCCCACTGAAACCACTTGGTCACTTCCCTCTCCCCCTCCCCTGCATAGGGCTGAAGAGAATTGGAGGCACAAAAGGTAAAGATCATGGCTTGAGATAAGAACAAGTTACTGGAAACAACGAGAGAAGAAAATTAAAAGTAACAGCAACAATATTAATAACAAAACTGTACAAAGGAGGCAAGAGATACACGCACAAACACTCACCACTACACCACACAGAGCCCAACAATACCCAGCCACTGCCACGCTATCCAGAATCAGAAGGGACCACTTCCCCTATTCCCAGAAAATTATGTATAGAGTAACCTCTGGGTCCTAGCCATGCCCCTTCCTGGCCACTGCAAAAATTCACCCTGTCCTGGCCAAAAATGGGACAGTCAGGGAGCTAAAAGACGGGTGATGATAAAAATACAGTTCCATGAACTGTTTTTTATCTGGAGTAGAGTTAATTTTCTTCACAGCAACTAGTATGAGGCTGTGTTTTGGATTTGTGCTGTAAACAGTGCTGATAACACAGGGACATTTTGCTTATTGCCAAGCAGTGCTTACACAGCATCAAGGCCTTTTCTGCTCCTCACCTCACCTTGCCAGAGAGGAGACTGAGGGTGCACAGTCAGGACAGCTGAGCCTAACTGACCCAAGGGACATTCCGTACCACCATGTGGCTCAGTATATAGAGTTGAAGGAGGAAGAAAGGTGCAGGGGTATGTTCAAAGTGATGGTGTTTGTCTTCCTAAGTCACTTGCACCGGTAACAGAGCCTAACTTTCCTGGTGTAGTGGATTGACCTTGGCTAAATGCCAGGCACCCATCAAAGTCACCCTATCACTCCCCTCTGCAACTGGACAGAAAAGAGAAAATATAACAAAAGTTCATGAGTTGAGACAAGGACTGCATGGGGTCCATCCCACAGGAGACAGTCCTCCACAAACTTCTCCAGCATAAGTCCATCCCATGGCCAACAATTCTCCATGGCCTACTGCAATGTTGGGTCACTCTTCCATGGGGCACAGTCCTTCAGGCACAGCCTGCTCTGGCAGGTCCCCCACAGGGTAACAAGTCCTATCAGGAAACCTGCTCCAGCATGGACTTCTCTCTCCATGTGACTGCAGATCCCTGACAGGACACTGTTCAGCATGGCTTTACCATCAGTTCACAGCCCTCTTTTAGATATCCACCTGCTCTGGTGTGGAGTCCTCCATGGGCTGAAGGTGGATCTCTGCAACCGCATGGTTCTTCAGGGGCTTCAGGGGCACAGCTGCTTCACCATGGTTTGCACCATGGGCTTAGAGGGGAATCTCAGCTCTGGCACCTGGAGCATCTCCTCCCCCTCCTTCTCCTCTGACCTTGGTGTCTGCAGAGCTGTTCCTCTCACATGTTCTCACTCTACTCTTCCCTGCAATTGTATCTGTGCAGCAACCTTTCTTCCTTCTTAGATATGTTATCACAAAGGCATTACTGTCATTTCTGATTGGCTTGGTCTTGGCCAGCGGCAGATCTGTCCTGGAACTGGCTGGCGTTGGCTCTGTCAGGGAAACTTCCTGCAGCTTCTTACAGAAGCCACCCCTGTATTCCCCCCACCACCAAAACCTGGCCACACAAACCCAATACATTCTACCTCTTGCCTCTGTGTATCACATATTTAATAATTATCATTAGAATCCATGTTCATCACACAACCTTCACTTTTATCAACAAAACCAACCGAAATGAAACAGAACAAAACAAAAATTTCTGACAAAAACATCAAAATAACAGCATTACAACTCTGAATGAAAGTGGGTAATTTACACAAAATCCACACTAGTGTGTTATCAACAGTTTTGTAGCTACCAGTGCAAACCACAACACTGTGAGGATTGCTAAGGAAAATGAACTCTACCTCAACCAGACCCAACACACCTGGAGATGGATGAACACCTGCCATGGGAACAGGTGAATGAATTCCTTGATTTGCTTGCATGTTCAACTTTTGATTTCCCCACTAAACTGCTTTATCTCAACCTACGAGTTCTCTAGCTTTTCTTACTCTTCCAATTCTCTCCCAGATTCCACTGGTGGGGGAGTGAGCGAGCAGTGTGTGGGGCTGAGCTGCCAGATGGGGTTAAGGTATGACACTGTATTATGAAGGCTGATGACATTAAGTGTTGGAACTAAGGAAGAGTATTTTCATAGCTTTTTTCAGGGAGATTATATGTGTGTAATGGATGTCACTTGAACATATAAAAGATACACTTAGTGACAGATGAAGCGAATGGTGAGATGCACTAATGGTATAAAGGTCTGATTTAAGCAGCGGAAGAAACACCACTAGTGAACAATTTTTGAGCATCATGAAGCACTACTGCTGTCAACTTTCAAGTAAAAGGCATGTTGGTAGGAGATTAGAAGGTTTGTGGTATTTTGAAGTTCAGTGTGTGTAAGTCACATTCCTTTGACGTGTTCATAGCAGGAGTGTCCACCTGTGCTGACTTTCTGAACTTGAGGGAAGCTTATGAACCTGTAGGTGAAGCAGAAATTCTTAAAGCAGGCATTCAAAGTACTCCTCTTAAATAAAACAAAAGTGGAAAATATGATGAAAAAGTGAATACAATTGTGAAGATAATGAAAAAAGATAAGTTGATATCCTTAGAAAAGAGAAAAAACCTCAACAAATAATCCCAATAAAATATCTAGTTAATTAATTTTGTTTACATTTTTATTTACATGATTGTTTAATGACAAAAACTGTCACCAGGCATTTTTCTTCAATTGAAACTTTTTCTGTTCAGTGATCTTGGCCATAAATATCTGCTACTGATTATGTCAATAAGGTATCAGAAATTTCCTTAGAAATATTTTATAAACATTTCTACTTTTATAATAGGAAAATAGTACTGGATTTATATTCAAAATTTGTTGAGAATTAGTCTATGCATTCTCATCCAGTAATAATATGAAAAAAAAAATTTGAAATATATGAAAAAAACTAATTCATGAAGGAAAGTAGTGAAATATATTTGAGTCTAAGAATTGAATGTAGCAATACTGTGTAGTTGACTATACTTATTTCTTTCAGTTCAGTTTTTGTATTTCTGTTGGAGTCTCTGATTTTACTAGTTTGCAAAAAATTATATCATTTGCGGAAAATATGAAAGTTTCATTTTACTGGAAGAAAAATGAAAGCAGAAAGGTTTCAAGGTTCTCACACAAATTATTGGGACAGGAAATGGACTTTTCTGTTTCAGAGGACAGCCATTCTCATACACTTATTATTTTCCCCTAATTATCCTTTTCCTCATTCAACTCTATTTTTTATGCCCATTATGCTACTAAAAAAAAACCCCAAAACTGTTAGAAGTTTGTTTAAGGAAATTAATGTTGTTGGATTTTTTTTTCTTTTGCTAGCTGTGCTGGTTTAAAGGTAAACCAGCAGGAGGAATGAGTCTAAATCACAAACAGATTACAAGTCAGAATTATAGTTTAGTAAAAAGATCAC
>JAWWEU010000081.1:96211182-96228539 GCA_035583155.1 Acropternis orthonyx | reverse complement strand
CATGAGGGGGCCAGGTGGAACTCTTTTCTATGGGGCATGCAGTCTCTTTCCAGGTTCCACGGTTGAAGAGGAGACAGCAGGTGATCCCTCTGAGGTGCAGGGTTGGTAGATGAAAGAAAAATTCCAAGATTTTAAACCCATAACAACCCTCTTTCTTCTTTTCTAAAAATTTTGCCCAGCTGAACCTGTATTGCGCAAAAATGGTGTAATATCACAAATCAGAGGAAAAAAAAATCAACTTGTGCCTATTCTTGTCAGCAACAGATCAAGAATATTTAAGGCACACCTAAAACAGCTTTTCCATCATTTTCAGACACAACAAACAAATTGGAACTTGGTTGCAGTTTTTCCTTACTATCAATAAACTTAAAAACTGCATTTATCCAGAGCTTTCTTTCTCTAAACGAAGTGAATCAGTAGTCTTTGACCAGTGTATCCTTTTAAGAGATGTAGATCAATGCTGTCTGTCTAACTAACTAACAGTATTGAAACTAACACTTCAAAGTTAGTTTAAATACTGTCATCATGGATTGTGTTCCTCATCTGTGCCAGACTTGAGCTGGTTTGCTCCCAGCAAAACTTTACTGTGAAATAGCTATCAAGTTGAGGATATTGATTATTTCAGTTCAGAAGGCAGTTTGGTCTGTTTTTTTTCCACCATATCCCATAAAGTCTCTCAACATCCATGTAAATAAAATAGCACACATGAGATACTAGAAGACTACTCCTAATCATAGAATCCTAGAATCATCAAGGTTGGAAGACACCTTTAAGATCACTAAGTCAACTATCCACCCCGAAGTGCTGCTGTAACCCCTACAACACTAAACCACATCACCCAGCACCAGATCCAGACACCTCTTGAACACCTCCAGAATGGTGACTCCACCACCTCTACAGAGTGCCTGCCAGTGAAATTTTTTTTCTCTAATATACAGTCTGAATCTCCCGTCTCAGCTTGCTAAGACCATTTCCTCTGGTCCTCTCACTGGAAGCATTGTAGAAGAGACCAATCGTCACCACACTACAACCTCCTTCCAGGAGAGAGTGATGAGGTCCCCCTTCAGCCTGCTCTTCTCGAGACTTAACAAACCCAGCTCCCTCAGCCATTCCTCATTAGACAAGTTTTCTAGACCCTTCAAAGTTTTGCTGCCCTTCACTGGACATGCTGCAGCACCTCAATGTCCTCCTTTTTAAAGTGAGGGGCCTAATAGCAGACACAGTGCTCAAAGTGCAGCCTCACCAGTGCCGAGTACAAGGGGAAACTCATTTCCCTGGTCCTTCTGGCTACACTATTCTTGATACAGGCCAAGATGGCATTGGCCTTTGTGGGGTGATAGCCCCAATAAGCTCCGGGTGGGTTAAGGGAAACACCTCAGCCCCTGGAGGGGTGCTCCCAGGAACCTTTGTCAGATGACAAAGAGGCTCCAGTAGTTTCCTTAAGGTGCTGAAGCCAGATTGATAAGATTAACAAAGAATGGAGTGTTATGGAGATAGCATGGCCTTTCTTCATGATATCTTGTGGAAGCACAGGAAGCCAGCCCTCAACCCTATGTCATCTATCACCCCAAGAACTATTATTGACTATAGCCACTCAAACTATCTAAGGAAAAATAGTGTAAAAAGAGATTGGACATAAGCAAAACTCAGAGGGGAAAACGTACTACCATCTCTGTGGGGGTAACCATGGAGCTCCCCTGTTTCCTCCCACACCTTTGGACAATGAAGGGATGAGCAGTCTTTTACTCTATTTTCTTTTTCCTTCTATACTTCATACTCTCCCTTTATATCTTTGTACATTAAGCTAGGCCTATTACTTTCTATGCGTATTACTTTATGCTTTATACTTTTCCATCTTTACCCCATAGCTATCTTTATCTACTAATTTTACCTGGCTAACATCTTTATTTCATAAACACTATACCTTGCCTCTCACATCTCATAACCCATTGGGACTTTATAATTGTTGTTGTGTTTCTTTAAGGTGCGTAATTCCTTTTAACATGACTGTTAGTGGGAAGCAGCTATCTTTGTGTCATATAGAGAGTGTTGTGTGTAACTCTTTTCCATGCTAAGGGTTACTGGACAGGTTTAGATTGTTGTTTTAGGTTGTTGTGCTTCTGGTTAGCTTTCTGTTGTTAGTTAAGTGTTTGTGACAGGAGTATGTTGTTTGATGCTGTAATTGAGGCTTAGATTGATGTGCTGCCTGTAGAGTATGTTTTGTGTTAGTTTCTTTGGGGTCTTTTGTGTTATCAATTAAACATAATCATGCAGCTAACATTATCATCAACAATGCAAAACCCACAATAAATGTCACACCTTTGTATTAATAAAAATCATTTCGGGAACTGCTAGAGTTATTCCAGTTTGTTTCTGGTGCTGGCAGCGGTATAACTGTTAAAGAGAACCTGATGGAAAAGGGTCTCTCTTGCTATTAAGCGTAGTCCTCGTTGGTGTATTAAAGCTCCTGTTTGACCAGTGAATCTGTCTTAGCAAAGGATCCCTGTAAGGTGGGACGCAGACAGTCTGTGTTGGGCATTAAAAGGCTTTGATATTCTGAGGACACTTATAGCTAATAAAGATATATTAATACAGCTGGGCTCAGGACGAGAAATCTTTGCATTTCTGCCTTCCTTTCCCCTTTTCATGTGACAGCCTTCTTGGCCACCTGGGCACAAGCTGGTTCGTATTGAGCTGGCTGTCAATCAACACCCACAAGTTCCTTTCTGCCGAAGAGATCTCGAGCCACTCGTCCCCTGTTCGGTTGTGCTGCATGGGGTTGCTGTCGTGCAAGTGCAAGACCTGGTATTTTGCCTTGCTGAACCTCATGCAGTTGTCCTCAGCCCACTGATTGAGTCTGTCCAGGTCTCTCTGCAGAGCATTCCTGTCCACGAGCAGATCAACATTCCCACCTGACTTACCATCACCTGCAAATTTACTGAGAGTGCACTCAATCCTCATGTCCAGATCATTAATAAAGATATTAAACAGGACTGGCCTCAAAACTGAGCCCTGAGGAACACTGCTAGAGACTGGCCATCAACTGGATTTAGCTCAATTAACCACAACTCTATGGGTCTGGCCATCCAGCCAGGTTTTTACCCATTGAGTGAGTAATCAGCTCCATCAGATTCCACACTGAAGGATGTTTTGTTTTCTGCAAAATGCTTATTAAACGAGTATTCTAATATAAACAAAGAAATCTTGCTTGCAGGTTTAAAACACTTCACACATACTGATACATTTGTGTAAAGTACTTAGAACACCGCACCATGTTTAATATGCATAAATTAGCATTAATTAAATATTTTTGCTTGAGATACATAATGGCCACAACTATTAATTCTGGTAACTTCTTTCACTGGGTTTGCACAGGAAGGAAGCAGGGTTAGCAAAGATTTCAGCTTTTTGCAGAGAAAAGCATGCTAAGTTGCAGTGGCATATCTGAGAGCTTAGAGGTATAAAAAGGAGCTTGCATGCATCACCCATGCTTTGCAAATCCAGACCAAGATACCTGTTAGCTTCTTGAGAATCAGCAGCTGCATCTGCTAGCAGCAAATCTCAGTAAATTCACATGAATGTTGGTCTGAAGGTGGGGAAAGTAAAAGAAACAACAGATGCTACTTAAAAAAATAAAGGACAATAAAAATTGTAATAAACCATGTAATTATCAATAAAAAGCCAAAGAGTATTGAAAGGTATTTTTTATTTAATTTTAAAAGAATCAACGTCCTATTTCAGATTAGTTTGATAACAATGACATAATTGTTCATATCAAGGATTAGAAATGTCAAATCAAATACAAGATTCATGTATTCAACAGAATCTCTGGCCAGAAGAATTTACATTTTTAGGCTCTAAATAATGCATTATTGGATTTAAAAGGTAGATAATGGTGTGTCAGTGATTCACAACAAAGGAAGACAGAATAAAAGCAGAAAAAAATTAGCACTCAAGTTATAAAAAATGTATTAGAATTTCCTGAAAAAACAAAGCCATCTTAAAATACATGAAAAACCCATAACATGTAATACTAATAAAAACATATTTATATATATTTTTCTTTATATAGTAGATTGTTTGTACTTTCAGCTGAAGTGGAAAGGAAACATTAAAATTCTGTGGAATAAAAAATGAACTTGTTTCCAAACAGCTTCATCATCTATTTATTGGAATCCCATCTAAGTGCAACTCTCTCCCAACATTTCCATTTTGAACATGACAGCATCATATGCAGTATTGATTTCTATTAAAATTCCATCTCTGCTCAGCAAAGACTTGCAGACACATAGCAAATGCTAAGGACTCGGACCTAAAAATGTACAAATTTATAGTGCTGTTGGCAAGCAATCAAGAAGCTGGAATGACGACATAAGATCCAGATAAATTCTACAAAATAGGTCCATGTGCTTATGAGGAATGAGCACATTTGTGACCCTGAGCACGTATGTTTCCTGTAAATCCAACACAGGCTGATGCGGCCCTGAGGGCTTGGTAGAAATCTGGATCCTGCTCCTGAGGGCTCCTTTGCCTGAGGATCGGTGCTGGCAAGGAGGGTTCCCTCCCCAGCCGGTGCCCCGCACACGCAGAGACACAGACATGTCGAGGAACGGGGAGAAAAGAACATTTTATTTGAAGTGAACCAGCTTAAATAGAGGGCTAGCTGCCACTCAAACTCAAGGGGTAGAGCAAGGGAGGAGTTAGGGAGAAGCCCGCCTGATAAGGAAGGGATGAACATAAAAGGAGAGGAAAAGGTGGGGTTGAACAAAAACACAACCAAATATGGGGGTACTGCAATGCAGAAGGAATGAACCAATCGGGGAGTGGATAATAGGACCTAAGAGAGCAGGAGTGGAAAATTCCAGGTGCCTCAGGGATGCAGTAAACTGGGAGGACTATAACAAGGGAGAGGAACAAGTCTGGACATGTAACTGGGTAAGTACAACATAGGTAGAAATAGGGAACAAAAGAGGAAAATGAGCAATGTAGCCAAACCATAACACAGCCCATACAGCAACCATTACAAATACCAACTTCACAGTTAAGAAAAAGTAACACCAAGGTTCCAATTCCTTACTTCACCACAGTCATAACCTCAGGGATCTTCACAGGTTCTCCTGACTCTGTAATCTGCCAATATGTGTAATGTTGGTCCCTTCCAACAGGCTGACAGTCTCCATTTTGAATGCAGAAAACCAGGTGCTGTGAGAATCTTCTCCCCGGTAAAATCGAGACCTGCTTTTCCATGTACTTTTTTACCTTGAAAAAATGTTGTGGTGTCTGAGGTAAGGTTGAAAAGGTGGAGTGGAACATGCAGCAGAATACCAAATTGAGTTGTAAAATCTCTGCTGATGATCTTCAGCACCTAAAACACTAATTATAAAATGAAGATGTGCCCAAAAATAGCCTGAACCCAGGATGGAGGGCACAGACTGACCCTCCTCCAAGGGGCCAAACCTTTCTGGGTTAAAACAGGGAGACCAACCAGGTCTTGTGAATACTGAAAGGCTATACAGAATTGCTGAATGAGGTCAGGTCAGGTAATCACCAAAAGATGATGATGAGGTGGTGATAAACGCAGAAGGCACATCTTCCACAGTGCAACCCAGGAGGCAAGAGATGAGCCCACAAGGACTGCAAGTGCTGTGAAATTATATTTACCACAACTTCCTCCCTATCTTGAAGTAAAGGTAGCATGATTGCTATCACAGCAGTGTAGCTGTAAATGATTACTTTAGGAGTCATCTGGGAGAAAGAGTTGAAGGAATCTTTTTTTTTTTTTTTGCAACCAGAAGAAAACTCAAGTGAACTGTAGAGTGTCTCTTAGACTTCCCAGTGGACAGCAATCTTCATGTGCCTGCTAACTACATTTTTTCACCCTAGAAAACAGGAAAATGTTTCTCTGAAAGACAGGCAGATTTGAGAAGCTGTCACAGTAGCTTCTACTTTACTGTGAAGGGAAATCCTTATAAAATGCTGGGCCAAAGTCTCAGTATAGAAAATTCCCCTTCCCTGTCTGGCCAGTACTGCTGCCACAAGCCCATAATTGTTTTAATTTGCAATTTTGATATGGAGGGCAACCAACAAAATACTCCATCTGGGGCTGTGTGGTTGCTGAGTGGGAAGAATCCATAGGTCCCAATTTCTGGAAGAGCACAAAACAGTTCCTTTCTCATAAATGAAATACTTTTTCTGAGGATTTTCAAGTAGACTTGGAAATCTATTACTCAAAGGTTTGAAAACTTCATCAGCAAGTCATGGCTTAATGTCTCTATTTGCATGAACATACACAATCAAAACTAAATTATTTAAGTTCAATCTACAATTTTTTACCACTCAAGTGAAAATTATTTCTTTGAAAGATTTGAACATGCACTAGATGACACATCCATCTTTAAAAAATTCTGAAAGCCTCATTTTTAGTGGATTTTATGCACTTACCTCTTTTGAATTTAATAACTTTTTTCTTGATCACAAGCTTATAGTAAAAGATAAAGCAACCAAGTAAGAGCATGATATATCTGCACTTAGTGCAAATGGTAATTGTGTTCCCCTGGATAAGAATTATCGAGAGACTCCTAGCTTGCACGGCCATGCCTTTTATTAGGGAAACTAGATGGAAGTTGAATACTACCTTTTAAAATTCTATAGTCTATTCAGGGAATCCATCTTCACTTTAATTGCACTTTCCTCTGCAGAGTAAGGAATGATTTTACAGCTTTTAGAATGTGAAGGTATTTCAGGGTTTAATTTTTCTCTGAAAACACAAACATGATAAATTACACCATCCTTCAAGATAGATGGATCTCCAAAATTTTGAAATTAACTGTGAATGAGGTCTAAATATTTTTATTTTCTTTCATGAAAGCTATTAAGACTAAAGGTTAGTGTGAGGCTATTTATGCTAGTGCAAGTGCCAGTGAACAGAAATTATATGGTCATATATGTTTTATAACTCACTTTGTTACCATGCAGGAAGACAGGATGCAGTCACCGTACGTCCCCAGTTTTCAAGGAAAAAGGTGATGAAGGCAGTGCTGTCCTTTAAATAAATACATAAAGCCCTTTCCTTAATATTGAAATAGAAAAGCTTTAAGCACTCACAATGTGATTATAGAGATTTTAGCCCTTAGAGGTTAAAAATTGTTTTGATTTTCCAGAATAGCAGACAGAAGTATTTACTTATGCCATTGCTACCGTTGCTTTCCACAACTGCAAAATGTTGCAAAATGACAAGAAAATAGCAGTTAGATGTATGTGTATTTTGAGATAAACACAGCACTTGCACTAAGGCTTACTGCTACAACAAATGTATTAGCAATTTATCCAAATTTTTCAATCTGAATAGTTTATTCAAGAACTTACACAGTTTAGTAAAATAGAAATGTGCAATAGAAAACAAGCATCCAGATCTTCAGTGGTGTTATTATACTGTACTTGCATTTAACGAAGTCATGCAACTCTGGAGCCCTATTTCACCCCACAAAATCCACATATATTTCTATGCTTAGAATGAGCTGTCACCATCTTTGAGAGACTGGTTACTTTCAATAGAAATCATCTGGCATTGTGTGCTCTTTATTTTTCGTGTCTCTGAAGCAGAAAAAATGGCAAACAATCTGCATTTTGACTTAGAGACCAATTTATGAGAAAGATCATTGGGGTTGAGTATGCTGAAACATAAGTCTCTGAAGAGACTCAGCACCCACTAGTCTGAGGGGAAGAAATCTCCCCATCAAGCCCAGACAGGAAATGCTGACTTGCAGGGCTGTCTGCTATTGAAGTTCTCCTCCCCTGCAGCTGACTCTTCTGCAACACTGTGGGATGAGTGTGACAACATTTAACAATCACTTTGCAAAATACAATCATCATGCAACACAGCAAGTGGAAAAGAATCAGGCTCTGGTGGTCCATCCCTGCTTTTAGTTTGGAGGGGTGGGAGATCAGACAATAATTATATTTCTAGTAATGACTTAATCCATCTGTAAGTATCACACGGTCAGCTGAATAATTTACAAGCATGGCAAAACAAACAAAAATTCCCTCAGTTAGTGGAAAATCACCTGGTTAGGAAGAAAAGACTAATTACAGGTAGACATGGCCTTGCAATGACTTTTAGAGGTGTTACTCAAGATTTTTCTTTGAATTAGCTCAATTCTCTCTGACTCTGACGTAAAATAAAACCTTTATATGTTGAAAGAAATTAAAACACCCTGCTAGACACTCCAGAAGTATGGTCAGAAAAACTGTTGTGCTCAGACACCAAAGTATTTTTCTCTCAAACCTTCCGCATAGAGTATTGAAAAACTCAGGACAATAGTTACATAGTAGCACTTCAAAGACAACACGTACCTGGATAATAGAGGGTTTTTTTGCCTCAAGCAAGACTTGAAGTGTTTATAAACTAGAAACCAACAGATTTTTTCTCAAATATTTTCTACAGTGTTGTAACAACTACAGTGAATGCATACACCTCATAACCTGAATAAACTGCTACATTAACATAACTGTCATCTGTAATATCAGCAATTGAGAGCTCTTTTTCAATTCTTAGCATCTTAAAAAATTGCAGCAGTTTGAACTGAAATTGCCTTCAAAACTAAAACACACACCTTGCTGTTCTGAAACTAATATATATGACACACCACAACTGCCGGCATTTTCAGTTCTTGAATCTGAGCATACACTGCACACCTGCAATGTTAAAAATTACAACTCACCAACAGCAAATGCTGATCTCAATTAAAAACCCTTTTATTAAGAACAATCCAAACCAGAAATTCTAATACTTTATAGTAACAATTTAAATGCATAATTTAAGAAAATTATTGATTTTTCACATCCTTTCCCCTCTACATTCCTTCTTCTGTGTACATACTTTACACAGCAGTATAATTATAATTTCCCATTGGGATTACAGAATAAATAGTTTGAACCATATCTAGTGCAATTTCTTTGGTTCAAAGCAATGAACTCCTTCTCCTTCCTCAAAGGCTTCATAAATTTCTTCCATAGCACATATTCTGCTGCCACAGAACTGTGAATCAGAAGTGCTTTCTTTAAATTTCAGGCTCCCATTGAACAAGCTGTTGAATTTCAACATGAGAAGTCAACTGATGATCATTAAGAATCAAGAAGCTGCACTATATTCTCTAAGCATTTTACATAGTAGGCATGCAGTTCACTTTCTTGCGGCTGTGAAGAAGCTAAAAGAAAGAAAAAAAGATTTGAATTTCTAATTGATACTTAATACAAAATTACTTTTTCAAATACCTTGCTAGAATTCATGCTTTTTTATGACCTTAACCTCTGTATTATGAGTAGCAAATCAAATGCTAGTACTTTACATTGTAACGTCTGTTTTGGTTTTCTCACTGCATAGGACAAAGCAGGAAATGTCAAAGAAAAATAGCCATGTTGAAAAATTCTGCCACTGCAGTCAGAATAATGATCTATCATTTTAGCCCAATTATCACTATTAAGTGATCAAAGCTTTACTAGCATAGGCTAGCTGATAACTTTAATGCAGGCAGATATTAATGACAATATTGATGACACATTACATGACTGTAAGCTGTAACAATTACAGCATAAAATCTTTTATACTCCATATTTTGATATGTAAATATTTATTGAATTGAAAATCAGTAGTTCCTTCAAGGACGTTATGGTTCTAAAGCAGAACACAAATAAAAGGGGATAAATGTTATGTTGTGCTAGTCCACAAAAGCTGCCCATTTCTACCTTGTTGATTCAACATAGCATTTTGAAAAGTCTCTGATCAGTGGTAACTATACTATAAATAAAAATGTATCTGTTTATTAATATATTACCAGTATATAAAATGTTGTATTGTTATATTTAATGATTGACTTAGTGAAGGCTGAGTGTGAAACAACAGTACATTCACAAAATCAGTGGATTTGCGTGCCAGTACAGGAAGAATTATCATGAGATGTTCTATGAAAAACACATCTCCTCATTAGGATACCAACAATGGCAAATGCAGACAGAAAGTTTGCTGCAATTCCGTTGTGCAAAATACTACGGAAACCTGGTTTTATAAGCCCTTCAATCAATACACCTATTTGAGTATATCTACAGAACAACTAAAATTAGTAGAAACGCTCATTGGCTTAAAATGAGACATTATCGTGTTCTTTCACAATCAGAGGCTTAATGTGAGTAACAACCAATAAACCCATTATTAGCTACTGAACCTCCAGCTACATACCAGTGTTTGAACAAAACACCTTTCAGAATGAATGTTCTTCAGCTGAACCTATTCTATAGAAGATATTCAAACAATAGTTATGTTCAGTTACTTGCGCAAAAATCTCAGGCTTTCATAATGTCAGGTACCTTGTGGTACTCATTTTAAGATTGGAACAATGCTCTGTTCTTGATCCCTTCTTTATGTAGCTGAACACTGTGAGTCTGAGCACTGTTCAGCAAAGTCAATGCTAAAGAAGAACTTTTCTTATCTCTCAATTTAGAGAATTTGCACAAAACTGTACTGTGAAAATAAAGAATTCTGTTGCAAGCATGATCAGACCTATGCATAGAAACTAATCTTAGCAATTTCCCAGGGTCTTATTTATAGCTTGTTAACCAAGAGGCATTTTTCTCTATCTGTATTTATAAGAAGCCTAACCAGGAATCATATTGCTACTTGTGATTTCAGAGACAAAAGTATCCTTTCAAAAACTTGTAGCACAACAAAAACGTATAGTGATGATATAAATTTAAATATTTTAATGATGGAAAAATAAAGAATTGGCATTAGGTGGCAGTAAGACTTACTTTTCTTCACTAAAGAATAAGCCTCATCTATTCTTCTCCTTATCAACGGATTCTTCAAAGTCACTTTTGCCTGTAGCACACACAAACACAGAAAATACAATGAGCTGACTTTCTTTCCCACATGATCACATTTCAACAGCAAAGTTTAGAAAATTACAATAATTCAGCAGAACATGAGATGCAGGAATTTTAGAATTAACATGTGATTGTGTTATCATACAGACTGCATTTATAGAAGCTGTCACAAATTAGAGAACAAGCTGCTTCTTTACCACATTATTTAATCTCCCAGACTTAGCCACTATGCGATTAAAATAAAATCAAATTACTACTGTAAACTTTATTATTATTTACTTAGAGACATCTGTATTGTTTACAGCATAAAAGTATAACATTACAATTTCTTCAAGCATTTCTCAAATACTAACCTTCTGATAGTTGTGAAGCAAAGCCCACAGCGAAGCTGCTCCTATTCTCTGAACAGCAGGACTGTCACTTTCCAAACATGCAGACAGTACTGCAATTGCTTGATCTAGTGAGAGGAATAAAAAAATGAAAGAAAAAGCGTCTAGAAATATAATCAAAAGCACACAAATATATTTACATGCTTCAGTATATTGATGCTTGGAGTACACTTATTTTTATGACAAGTATTGATATAGCAGAGGAATTTCAGAAACTTTTTATTACCAATTAAATTTCATATGCTCAGGAAATCAGCAGACTACATTGAAAGAAGGACTGAAAACAACATAGCAAAACAAAAGACAAGTGGTGCTAAAAATTTAAGCCATCAGTAATAAAACATGCACATTATGTACAGCCATCAGCTACACGTAGGGACTGAGTAAGCCATGAAACTGTTTTATAACTCCCAGTAGCTGCAATTAGAGCCACATCAGGATGGATATTAAGATGTTTCTATTTTCCTTCATACTTATTATGCAGATGACTTGCAACCTATGAGAAATATTTGCCATCCCACTGTAGGTGCCATAATTGTCTGTCATTGGTCTGAAGCCAGACTCTTCCAGTTTGCTTGTTCACTTCACACATACACAAAAAAAAAATCACAGATTATGTAACAGAATAATAATGTATGCTTAATCAAGGCAGTAAATCCATATCTTAGGAAAAAATAAAAAGCATGGACACCATGGAAAATCTGCTGAGAACTTATAACAAACACAGGAGCATTCTCTTGGCAATTAAATGGGGGAAGAAAACATGTCTTTTACAAACAACCAAGAAAAAAGTTCTGTTCAAATTGTTACATTAAATATATAAGCCATGATAATAACTTAATCATTATAATAAATATTTTCTGCACATGACAGGACACAAAGTAGTTTGTCTCAACATCTCTGACTTGCAGGAGCTAACAAGGAGCTTTCAGGTTTTGTCCATCTGAAATATAGGACCTTCAGTTATTTCAAACTGACTGACACAAAGAATCCTTCAATCCCTCCTGAAAAACTAGCTGTTTGAGAAAACTACACAAATCTTTTCATTCAATACTGTTTTACAATATTCAAATGATCTGTCTCACAATGGATCTTGATTTTCTTTTTAAAAATATTTGTTTTTCCTTTTATTATGTATTATTGTAATTGCCTCTCTGCCAAAATATGTGCTCTGTAACCACTTCTACAAAAATAATTTTTACAAAAATGGTTTTCTAAAAATCAACATTGAGTTCTTTGTCAGTAACCGAAACTGTAATGAAAATATGGTCTTCTGGAAGCCACAATATTCTCAGAGTACAACAGCATACATATCCTTTAGATACTTACCATTACCTAATATCTTTGGTTTATTAGTTGGACTAAAACATATGTTATGTAGAATAAGAAGCGCCAGATGTTGGCTGCTCTTGTGTTTGTATTTACACATTTCCACGATCTGGTCTAAAAACCCATTTATCTTCATGACCATCTGCTGTCCATCTTCTCCAAAAGATATGTTCAGTAGCAGCTTTAGCCAAAGAGTAGACACATTACCAGGATTTTTATTACTTCCTTTTGGTAATGAAAGAGACAGAAAATTCTGCAGGAAGTTACTCTGTTAGAAGGAAGAAAAAGTATGTTAGAATTTGTAGTATTCCATGGCTTGCTAGCTGCTGTTTGACCTTCCAATCTATGTACTTAACCAAAAACTAGTACTTCATTTACCTATTACAGACATCCCATTATTAGTCAAGGATTATTGAAAGAATTACATACAAAAAAGAATCTACTTCTTGGTTAGAAAGTTAGTATGATAAAATAAATTTTCTTCTATAATAATTTATCTGTGTAGACACATGAAAATTGACCCAGCACAATATATTTCTTTAAAGGCTAATTCTCACCACTATATAGGCTTTTTGTTCTGCACTTTGCATTTCTGCCCAAAAATAAGCTAGAAACATTTTAAGTGAGTCAATGCACTACTTACATAATATATTCTTTATTGCTTATTTATTATTGCATGTATTACTAGCAAATGTTACTGGTATCATAGAATCTCAAGTTGGAAGTGACTCATAAGAACCTACAGCACCACTCCTCTCTTCACTGACAGCCATAGAAATGTCCTCTATTTTTGCAAGATTTCAAGAAAAACAGGATGTCACATCAATGCACAGTTCTAGCTCAGGTTTTGCCTCTATTTGAAGTAGATTCTGAGCAGGTGAAAATCTGTCTCCTTGTTGCAAGAGGGCGATGTTCTAACATCAATTCCTGTGATGAAAAAGTCCTTGACTAAATATTACCAACCTCACTGAACCTCAACAACATACACAAGCATCTGGTAAAAAGTAAACAACCCAGGATACAAAGCCATTCTGGTTCTCATCATGTGAACATAATATTGGTAATTTAATTTTCACAGATGGAATTAGTTATTCATCATTGCTTCCACTTATGAAAGGAGAGCTCAGGAGAGAGAACAAAGACTATCACACTAGAGTGAAACTCTGAAGAGAGCAAAAGGAAAAACAATTCAGAGAACATAACAACTGCTACAGAAAAGATCTCAAACTCTTTGTTTCCATCAAAAAGTTTGAGTTATTAGCCATTTTGTAACTTTATGACCAGGTTTTATATAATCAGCATCACAAAAAGATCATATTTCCCCCTGCATTTTCTAACAGGTAATTAGGTCCAGGCATAGAACATTATTAACAGAGATCAAAAGAAATTATTGCAATTATTAGACTACTATAAAATATGTTAAAAACAAACACACTTTTTATAATTTCTTTTGTGTTAGCTTATCATTATCACTACTATAGCTGACTTTCTACATGGTATGACTTCTCAAGGTGTTGAATTTATTTACATTATCAAAGTTTAAGAGAAACAAATTTTACAAAGAACATTTGACAGAGTAAGAATCGTTCTATATATAAATTTTAAAAAAGAAAGACACTACATTCCTCTGTGTAATAAGAATAGATTTCTATCTAATATCCAATTACTGACATGTAGGACATCTTCGCTAAAACTTTCATAAAGATTATATTTCACACAGTACACCTAATGATTTATACAATATTTAATTTCTTGTTTTTTCACATGCAGTTTGTTCTACTGCATGCTCAGTTTCATGATCCACTAGTGATTGCCATCAATATATATGGGTATTAAAAATTTTACACCCCACTGAAACTGAGAGGTTATAAAAAAGGCTCTATCAAAAATTGTCCAGCTCCATATGGTGCTTCTGTCCAGACTGTGAATATGACTGAATTACATACTGCTCTTAGGGAACAGTAACACAACTAATTGAGAAGATAAAATGGTTTTGATTCCTGCAGAAGCATTTCTATATGATCACAGGACATTCCCTATTGAAATATGAGCATTTATTAAAAAGGAAACTGCATCCATCACACTGGAAAATCAAGAATACTATTTACTTACCTTCTGAATAATGCCTTTACAGTCATGAGACAGAGCAAGGTTAGAAATGAGACAAAAGACCACCTGCTGAATTGGGCTGTTATCATTTGACACTTGGGAAGCCAATTTTAGGATGTTATGCATTAATGAATTGCCAGCTGCACCTCGTGCAGATGGAAGAGATGATTGTCCACCACTGGCCCAACAAAGTGAAGTACAACCTTAAAGCAATGGAACATTTATCATATTAGAAATGCAGATAGATATTTATAATAAAAGTCTATAGAAAGAGCATCTAGCAGCTCAGAGATTGAGATGAAACTTCTGAAAGGACTTGTTGTGTTTTTTTTTTTTTGAACTACAATCAAGTCAATGGGACATGCCTTGAATAGAAACCTGCCTGAATGTGGCAGTTTACTAGAATAGGCACCTACTGTTCTAGAATTTAAGGGGCAATTCTGCTGTTAAATAGAAGCCATTGCTCCATCTCAGAGTGTTTCCTTAAAAACCAGAACATCGTATCTAAGGCATTATACAATTATTTGGCAACAGCATCTGATAGGATCCTCTGAAACTGGTTCAGGAAAAAGAGGTCTTTGTATAATCATATGAGTTTTTGTGAATACTTTTCTGAGAAATAAAACCAGTGCCTGCACCTGTTCACTACACTGTACAACAGCAGCATGCACACTCGTATGCCACAGAGCTACAAGCTCAAATTAATACAGTGGAAGGAAACAACTATCCTATGAACCTGATAATTGCGCACAAATATAAACTTTTCATTTAGTGGCATTTGACACCTGCAACAAGGTTTAACTTCTAACATGGCAAAAGTAAACAAAAATGAGACAATATCTACATGCATTTCTTCGACTACACTGCAGAGGAGTGGTTAACCAGTTCAGGGTAGGTAAATTTGAGACACTTCATAAACCAGCTATTTTGAACAGAAAGTGAAAACATGACTGATCAGAGAGTACTTGCTTTTATCAGTAAGAAATATAAAAATGCAGCCTAAAGTCACTCAGAGTTAAGAAACAAGAAAGACCATCAAAACTCCAGCTTGATTTCTTGCACAGGACACTGTATTTAAATTTTACAACCTGTGGTTGACTAATACACATTTGACCTTTCTTCAGTCCATATTAGGAAAAAAAAAAAAAAAAGGCAGTGGCAAGATTATTTAAGGTCTGGAGACATAAACTTTAAAAAAAAGAATGAAAAAAGCTCATAGATTTTTAAGATAATATATTTTAACCTTGCTAACACTTATGGTATCTTGACCAGGAGAAATTAATAGACACTTATATGTCTCTTCAAGCTACTAGCAAATCATTATCTGAGTAAATAACAAGGACACGGAATGACAAAATCCATACTGGATAAAAGAGCAGTGTCTAGTAGGGGGGATAATTATCAATTATCAATGGAAATAAAAGGTTTGCTCAAATGAAGAAGAGAATCCTTTTGAAAAATATACAACTGCAAGCTACTGAGTCCAAGGCATAAATAAATTGAAGAAATTTAATACAAAATTAAATTTGATTATTCAGTATTTCAAAATCAGAATGTTCTCAATAAGTACTGAAGTACAAACCATATAAAGTACTGATAAACTGTTCTCTATCAAAGAATTCCTAGAGTAGTACTTCTATAATATAAGTATTCAGCTTGGTAGGACATTCAGTGAAATCTTCAGACATAATGATTTGAGTTAAATGCTATTTAATCCTTTAGTACAATTGTACTTTTGCTAAATCCAACAGTCTGAAACAGGATCCGAACAAAAGTCTTTAATGTATTAAAATCAAAACTCCTGATAGACTTTGATGGACCAGTGCTTTTATACTTTCCTCTTATTATGGTAGTAATAAACATTCTTTTCCTTTTATTATGCTTTTCCATCTTAATTATTCTGGTAAAACATTTTGATGTTTTACATCACAAAGTAACTCTCATACCTGCAGGATAGTTTGCAGTGTAGACACAAAGCAAATGTAGAGCTGTTTGCATTGAGGAATCATCTGTTAAAAACCACGGCCATAGTGAATGCAGAACAGGAACAAGATGAGCTTTAAGTGCTGCCATCTACAAGAACATGAGGAAGAATTTAAACTACTGTATCCTTAAATACTTTGAAAATGAAATATAGAATGAGAAAAGCATATTTTTGTCTTCTTCTTGAAAAGACTGTGCAGAGAACTGACACCCTCATTTCAACACCAATGAAATTAACTCTATGCCAGTCAAAACCAGCCCATGTTTTAATTCCTGAGAGACATGTAAACAAAAGTAGAGATTTATTCATTCCAACTGCAATTGTTCAAGAGCTCTCTCTTTTACAGTTTTATTCAAGTCCAACTAAAGTAATTATCAGAACTCTAAAAGCACAGAAATACAAGAGTGCAATTGTGTACAGAGCAAACAACAGAAATCTTCAGTTATCTACAGCAACCTCCTTCTCTCGTCCAAGCAAGTGTCGCTGCAGACCCTGATCAAAATAAGAAAAACATTCCACAACAATATTAACTGAGATTATGGCACAACAAAGTTATGGGGACCTTCGAGATAATTAGATGGCTTACTCAGATGTCGGGATCCTGGCCGTATTGGCAGAATACAAGCGGCTATAGAGGTCAAAAGCTGCTGATGCAAGGTCAAAGGAGG
>JAWWEU010000081.1:96186328-96211082 GCA_035583155.1 Acropternis orthonyx | reverse complement strand
GGATCAGAGAAAGGCGCGTGGACAGCGACTGCTGACCAATCGCAAAGGCGCGTGTTTGCGTGATTGACCTCTTAGAGCGTATATAAAGGTGGTGGTTACGTGAATAAAGTGGATTGAATTTGCATCATATTGGTGCGTTCGTTCTTTTCCGTTCTCACCCACGTATGGGCTTCGGCACTCAGACACAGGTGTTCTCTGTACAAAAGGGATGCTAACACATGCCCTAGAAAAGGGGTACTTCTGGAAAGTCAGGAAATCTTGTGGTTCCACTAATGTATTTGATAAAAGTAGAACAAGTTGTATAAATAGCACAAGTAACACAATGCCATGACAAATTAAACCATGAAAGAGAAAATGAAAATAAATGTGTGAAGGGTATCAGCAATAAGAAAGAGCAAGGGCAGGGATCAGAAAGAAAGAATACAAGAAAAAAGGAAAAAAAATAATGTAGTATTTTCCCCGTGGAAAAAACAGGTAGGCAGAAAGCTGAAAAGAATTTGAAAAGAAAAATATTTAAAAACAGAAAAATACGAAGAATGTGAAATGAAGACATTCAATATTTTTAAAAAAATCAAGAAAACAAGCCAGTGTTTTGGAGGATTAGTGCACTTACTTTTCAGATAAAGAAAAGTAAAGGTCAGATTATTATTTAGGATTTGTTTTTTGTTTGGTTTTGTTTGTTTGGGGTGGGTTTTTTGGTTGACTTTTTTTTTTGTCTTTCAGAAAGGGAAAGGAAATAAGGAGAGCAATAAGGAGAGGAAACCACCTTCCAAGATCTGAAGTCTATTTCTGTGTGCCTTTCTGGTGGCCCCACACTTTTCTCCACATCCATTTTTCATATTATATGCCTTAAAAATTAGGATTATTGAATTAAGCAAAACAGAAGTGGATAAAAAAGATAACAGCCATCTGAAACCATTGGGAGATAATTTCAATAAGAACACCGAGTTTCTAATGAATGTATGAAATATTCTTGGAAACTGGGAATAATAATGAAATTTGAAGCATTTCCTGCTATTAATATCAAACTTAAATTTAGTCAGCTTAGAAATAACTTCAAAGTAGAAAAAAAATTATCATCATTCCCTAACTGAATGTACTCACATTGCTTCAGAATGAGAATACTTACTTTGCACTCTTCATTTTGAAAAAGACAATTTCTGAGGAGCTGCATAGAACATCTTAACTCCTTGAGAAGGTTATCCTCCTATCCAGAGAAAAATAATTGAAGTCATCAGCATCAGACCAGAATGAATTTTGTACAAGGAGGAAAGAGATTTCTAAGGAGAGGTGCAAATCTAAGGCATCAACATTTGGGTCACGTCTCTTCCACAGTTTTTTTTCTGATCTCAGGTAGGATTCGTCTCAGCTAGCTTCAAGCATATTTACTGAAGACATTTATAACAAGTTACTTAGAGTCACCCTCATCCCTCTCATGACCCAGATACTATTTCTAGGGGCACCAATCTGACCAATTGCAGGGATCTGTAATGCAGAGCTCCATTTCTCTTACAACAATGAAGAATGGGTGGGAACATTTCCAAGTATTTGGTTCCACCCTGAAGTAAACATCTAAAATAAGTCAAATGAATCACTCCCTAGAAGTACCTTTTTTCTTCCTTGGATAAAAACAAGGTTAAACTAGCTCTGTCTTGAAGATCTCTACATTTGGTAAGACTAATCCATCCTTATATTCCCATGGTCTTAGTTCCCTACCCTTTAAAAAGGAAATAGCTTCCAACCTGATAAGAATATTATAAAGATAAATACAGACCTTTGGATGCTGAGGTACTATACTGAGATTCAAGTACACAAGTAAACAAAAAATCCATCTTCATGATAGAGAGCTGTGACACCAGAGACTAATGATGGCTGACCTAACTTCTATAAGGTTGACACACTAAACCACTTATGAAAAATTATCAAATTCCAACATGCTTGTTCACCATAGGATACTACTTCTGTCTTGTAAAGGAACAAAAATGTAAAATAGGATTCATGCTTAATCTCAGACAATTTGAAGCAATGTGTGCTTATACAGAATAACATGCACATTTGATGACATTTAGAGATGAAGTAACAGTCTATACCCAAAAGGTTAATGAAAGTCAGGTGTAGTAGATAAAGAAGAAACAGACAAATCATCATTAAAAATACATTTTATAACTGGTTTGTTTCATTTTTAGCCAAATAAAATGCTAATTCCAACATGTTGTTCCAAAGGAATTCCCTACATATTAATTTAGTTAATAAATAAAACAGCACTAGAATGCCACAAGCTACAACTCATATTTAATGTATAAACTTCTAGGAGGTTGAAAAAGTTATGGATTGCATTGATGGCACTGTTGTATTTATTTATTTTAGGATATCCTGATTTTTACAAAGATCCTATTTTAAGAGCTCTTTTTGAAAGTTTGGCTATTTGTAAATATTTTTCATGCTCTTGGTTAGCATCACATTAATTATTGTGAAAGAAATGGAGTATCAGGTAAAACACAACAGTTGCCTTGAGAACGAAGCTAGGTCAAACACAATTTCCCCAACAGTTAAAACAGAGAGAAAGAAAAGAAGCTCTCATAAATTCCCTTTGAGAGTTGTGCCTCGAAGTGCACCGAGAGGCAGTTTTGTGAATGATCAGTTACATCTACTATGAAAGCAATTTCTCTGTTTCCTTCACATGAAATTGTTTGTCATTTTGCACCACATATGATGAATGTCACGCTTACATATGACGAAGCAAACTACAGTCCCAGTCCAGCAGGGAAATCTGTCATGTAGTCTTTCACAAATCTTTCAGAGAATTTTTAATTAACCATAAAGAGTCTTTCTGACCTTTCTCAGAAGCTCCGTTCCTCCAAATTTTTTCAAGGTTTAAATTCCTTCTACATTTAGCAGAGGAGCAAATATTCCTGGCTTCCCTCTTCTCAACCCAACAACTACAAAGAGCTAGCTGACTTCAACCTTACAGGACATATCCAGGGCAGGACACCTTTGAGCTTTCAGCCCTTGAAGAAGGGATAATAAAGGTGTTTAGGAGCTCTCATGAAAAAAAAAATCTTTTAGCCTTCAAATGTCAGGGTCAAACTCGAAGTTTTTTAGGAGTTCATTGTTATAAAACATGGTTCCACACTCTCCCAAATCAAGGCTAAAGTCTGTGCCAAAACCTCAGAGAAAACATAATCGCACATAGATTATAAAGTTTAGGTAAACAGGAGCTTGGAGTTCCAGAAGGAAAAGTTGGTGGCAAAAAGGATTCCTGAAAAGGTCCCCGAAAGAAAGAAATGGGCCCAAAAAGAACATGAAGATCCTGGATGGAGGAACCATGCTGCAACTGGGAGAAGATCCTGAGGACCAGAGAGATGCATGAAGAAAAACACCAGTACATGCCCAGGGGCTTTGTCCAGTAAACACCCAAGACTGAGCAGGATGAACTGATACTCATTCTGCCTGACATTCCTGAACTAGCAGTCATCTCCATGTTGGAAAAGGAAGTTGAGACCTACTAAGACCTCTGGGTGGGAGAGCATGTGAAATAATCAAGTTGGTAAAAGCTCTAAAATCATTGACTCTTATAGAAGCTCCAGTATCCAGATCTACTACAAGCTGCCATCTACCCTGTCTCATCTGTGACAGATAAAAGAAGTATCTGCCTCAAGAAAAAAAACCCCAAAACAAATGAAAGAGAGTTGGGAAGAGCCTTATCATATCAGTCTTTCGGTTTTTATAGCTACCTTTTTTCTCTGTGCTTTCCCAGGCTTTAGGGAATCCAAGTTCAGCTGTGCATGAATGTGCTTCATGTTTTCTGTACAGCTGTCTATCAGGTCAACTGGAAGACAAAAAACAGTAACATTTATAATTACATTCATAATCCAAAACATTTTAAGAAACACAAAGTATCTTTCTTGCAAGGATGTTCTTGTTAACTTCTTGATATCAGGAAGTAACTAACAGTTTCTGAAGTGAAGTGCATCTAGTTGAATGATGTCAAGAAGCAAGAATTTTATTTGAGTACTCTTGCAACAGAGTCCCATGAGAGCAATGCCCAAAGGAAGGACTGGTAAGATGGAGAGAGGAAGATGATTTGGGCAGGAGAGGATAACAACTCATAACTCTCCAGGACATCTGCAATGATGCTGCTCCAAAGAGTGAAGCTTCAAGAGGTTAGGGCATCCATTTATATTACCCAATCCTCCCTAATAAGAGCAGATTTGCGGCATCTGAGGTGGGACAAAGAAGGGCAATTGTTCAGGTGACTCAAAGTGCTAAATGTTGAGTTAGGCTCTATTCTTTGGATCTAGAGTCTTTAACTCACTAAATGATCATGGAGTGACTACATGAGTGGACAAGGTAAGAGCTACAGATGTCATCTATCTGGACTTCCCTAAGGCTTTTGACACAGTCCTCTACAACATCCTTCCAAATCAGAGAGTTATGTAATTGACAGGTGGACTGTATGGTGGATGAGAAATTGGTTAGATGTTCATTCAGAGGGGAGGAGTCAGTGGCTCAAAGTTCAGATGGATACTGGTGATAAGTGGTGTCCCTCAGGGGGCCATATTGGGGCTGGTACTGTTTAATGCCTTCATCAGTAACAGTGGGATTGAGTGCAGCCTCAGAAAGTTTTCAGATGACACCAAAATAAGTGGTGTGATTGACATGCCTGAGGATGGGATGCCATCCAGAGGGATCTGGAAAGCTCAAAAAGTCCAGATGAGACTCATGATGTTCAACAAGGTCACATGCAAGGTGCTGTATTTGGGTTGGGGCAATCCCGAGTATCAGTACAGGCTGAGGGATAAAGGGATTGAGACCAGCCCTGCCAAGGAGGAATTGGGGCTGCTGGTGGATGAAAAGTTGGACATGACTCAGCAATGTGCACTCAGTCTGGAAGGCCAAATGCATCCTGGGCTGCATCAAAAGCAGCCTGGCCAGCAGGCTGAGGGAGGTGATTCTGCCTCTCTGCTTTTCTCTGGTGAGACCCCAGTACTGCATCCAGCTCTGGAGCGCCCAGCACAGGAAGGACCTGCTGGAGTGAGTCCAAAGGAGGGCCACAATAACAATGAGAGGGATGTGATACATCTGTGAGGACAGGCTGAGAGAGTTTGCATTGTTCAGCCTGGAAAAGAAAAGGCCCCAGGAAGACCTGATTGCAGTCTCCCAGTACTTAAAAGGAGCTTATAAGAAAGATGGAGACAAACTTTTTAGCAGGGCCTGTTGGAATAGGCCAAGATGTAATCATTTTAAACTATGAGAGGGCAGACACAGACTGGGTACGAGGAAGAAATTTTTTCACAGTGAGGATGGTGACACACTGGAACGGGTTGTTCAGAGAGGTGGTGGATGCCACATCCCTGGGAACATTTAAGGTCAGGTTGGGACAGGACTGTTGAGCAACCTGATACAGTTGAAGATGTCCTAGATTACTGCAGGGGGGTTGGACTAGATGGCCTTTGAAGGCCCCTTTCCATGCAAACAATTTTATGATTCTATGATCATGGGATAATTCAGGTTGGAAGAGATGGTCTCCAGAGGTCATATAGTCCAACCTCCAGCTTAGAGTACACTCTAAGAACAGGCAAGGTTTACCTGCAGCCTTATCCATTTGGAAAATGTCCAAAGACAGAGATTGCACACTATGTCTAGCCACTGCTTTACTGCCTTCAAAGGTTTACTTGCAGGCAGTCTGACTCTCATGTTTCAGTTTATGCCCATTCTCTCTCATCCTCCTACATCATATACTGCTGTAGCAAACCTGGCTCCATCTTCTTCAAATCTCATAGGTATGAGAAGATTGCTATTATGTCCTCCCAAAACCTTTCCTCCAGGTTGAACATAGTCAGTTTCCTCACCCTCTCATCTAAGGACAAATAGACACAACCATCCAAGAGGCCCTCTGCTGAATTTGCTCCAGTTTGTTGACATTTCTTGCATTGGGCCAAAACTGGATGGATTATTCTAGATTTAGTCTAACAAGTGGTAAGTAGAGGAAAGACAATCCTTTCCCCTTGACCTACTGGCTGTGTCCTTGTTAATGCAGTCCAATATGCTATTAAATCTTCTCACATTCAGTTTCCTACCAGATCCTTTTCAGCTGTCCAGTCAGCCTCTACTACTGTAAGGGGTTGTTCCTTCTGAGGTGCAGGACTTGGCATTTGTAACTTAAGTATTCCTTAAGAGCTGAACAGGTGATGTTAGGGTTACAGATGTCTTTAGGACATTGATTCAAACCCCAGACGTCCTTCTCCTCTTTTCTAAGATCTGTGCTGCATTACAGCAAGGATGACTTGAAGGCTGCTCAAGGACAGAACATGATGCACTTCTTCCTGCAGTGGAAGTGCCTTCACGGGAAGTCTGATCTTAGATGATCTAGTAGGTCGTCAACAGAAGAACCCTGACTGAAGCAAGGGCTAAGTACAATACACTGGGAAAGAGGAGAAAGCACAGGATTTGAAGTTCAGAGTTTTCCGTAACTGTTAGGATGAGACATTCAACAGCTATGTCTAGGCTATCTATTACAATGTAGTGTGGGTTTAAAAAGCAGAAAAATATCCAACTGAGAGATATAAGGAAAAAGAGACCACCCAAGACAAAGTGCACTTGGACTGATCAGAAGGTATTAAACGCGTGATACATGAGAAATGCAAATTAACCACTCTCCTCTATATTCTAGAGGACTTAAAAAGCCTTTAATTAGAAGCTGATGTACTACTGTAAAAACCTTAGGCATGAAAGATATTGCACAGAAAGGGAAAAAGGTCCTACTTAAACTGTAAAATGGGACTGAATAAACAAAAAGATAGGGAAGAACAAAGCTGAGAAAATGAAGTCTTCTTGTCTAGGTACAACCAGAACTGAGAACACAGGGCACACTTTCACCTACAAAAGTATTAGGTATAGCATAAAACAAGAAATGGAAGATACTCCAAGTGCAAAATCTCCAGTTTCAAATGCATGAATATCCATTCGCAGTAAAAGCTCACAGGTCTCTTCTCACTCTAACAGAGCTGTGACTTCACCACAAGTTTTTAGACTGGCTACAACATAATATTTTATCTGCAGTTGAAAACTTTAATTATTAATACAATTTCTTAGTAAAAATCAAAAAAATCCCCTGCTGCTGAAACCTAGATCTTTTGCTTTGACAAAAACTGTTATGATTTAAAGATATTATGTAAAACACCTGCAAGCATTTGACTTGTAAACCATTTAACACACATTTTGAAATGCTCACCTTCCAAAGCACATTTCTGGGCATTTTTACTGACTGATAACAGAGACAGCAGTGCATTTGTAGCAACTTCTTTCAGCACATCCTTTGAAGATTTTCGTTCACAAACCTACAAAAAATGGAATTTTAGTATGGAAATGAAAAAGTTACCATATTAAAAGTAGGATTCATATCTATAAATGGGTTGTCATAGTCCACATTTTCATTTGGATGATTAATCACTATATTCCTATATGGAGTTCTCTCTAGATATATATATTTATGCTTATAGTCAGTCTGCATTAAAGTGTTTCTTAATTTTTTGTAATTAAAATGTTTTTTAAAATTAAATTTTTCTTCTTTTCCTCAGAAGCCCACTCCTCTCACTCTTTTCTTGATATTCTACCTTTCTAAAGTCTAGATTTCCAGTCCTGGCATTCCAGACCTTTCCTAATACTCAAGGCTTGCTACTGCAGACAATTCCCTGACCTGCCTTTAGTGCCATCTCACTTTCCTTCAACACAATGATGACAATACAATGAAATTCCTTAGAATAAAAATACCACCGATAATTATCTTAGACACTCTTCTAATCAGTGAAAAATGGTAGTTTTTCCTATTTTTGTGAGGCCTTTGTAAGCATCACCACTTTCCTAATAACAAAAGTACTTCAGACAGAAACCTGATGAGTACCTATCCATAGGACCTCATAGATTTTACCTCTATACACATCACATATTAATAGCCTAAGGAATTTTTCAAATTTTAATATGCAATAGAATATAGGTATATTCTCTAGGGTTATCCTGTATTGAAGTGTTCACTGTAACCAGGAGTGACATGGTCAAGGAATTAAGACTAGTAAGTTCATAACTTGAAAAAAACCCCATCAGCTCACTGATAAGGACAACTGACACCAAATTAAAGCACCAAAGCATGGACTGGGTTCTGTGTTTATAACCAATGAAAAATAAATTTACATTTAGACTACAACTGTAGACCTAGTGTGAAATCTCTGGTTAGAGGCTAGAGAGCCACAGCAGCAGCAAGGGAACACAGTGTATGTCACAGATGTTAGCTAGTTCAGGACAAATCTCAGTAGGAGTAAGGTTATTCTACAAGAATTTAGCACCCACAGGAAGAGAGGAGATGAAGTGATACTAAGAGAGCATTATTTTGGTTCCACCATTCAATATGCATGAATAAATGTAAAATCAATTATGTTTCACATAGCAAAATCTTACTAAATAAAATACTTATTTAAAAAAAATAGTTGCAAGACAATGACTCCAGAACATCAGAAATTACAATCTACACTATATGAAATGTGCATCTTTCAGACAAACACTACACGTTGAATCATGGATCACTATTACTGTTACAGTGAAAAACTGCATATAATTTAAAGAAGGACAATTAGTATACAGATAAAAGAACTAATTTGTAAGGGAAAAAAATTATACACAAATTTCACATGTAACTTTGCTTATTACTAAGTAATGGAAGACATTTTAGCAATAAGTGAAAGGTGCAAATATAAAGGAGGTAAAAGAATAATTTAGGGCAGTGTATAAAAGTAAATAAGAATAATGAGATTACGTTTAGCAGGACAGAACACTCAGAATACATCTCAAAAAATCCCCACCTTGTCACCAATATATATTATGTTGGGCAAAAAGTGCCTAAAAGAATTAGTGAAAATACAGTACCTGGTCAATTAAAAACTAGGTTGGAAAATGCATTAATATGTGCTCCTTAAGTGCAACAACACTGATCATACACTATCACAGAATGAACTAGAAGGCTTAATAATTCATTTTGGTACAAAATTTTTACAAAGGCAGCTCTTAAAACCTGCAATGGGGATAACTATGCCTCAAACCTTAACATTATTATTACATGTTTGGAAAAGCAGGGAAAAAGTGTATTGGTATTTGGCCAAACGTATTCTACCTATGTATCACCTTCTCTACGTTTGATCTCATACCATACTGTTGCCGCATAATTGCCTTGCAAGGCACTTCCTAGAAGTTGCTTCTTTGCAACAGTTACATCTTTTTACATTAATTAAAAAAATTAGTGTAATAGATGTCTCAAATTAAAGATGTCTTGGTTTATAACTGGAAACGATTTTTCCTTAGGTAACTATATATTCCTCTTTAACAAAATATAAAAATGCAAAAATATATCCTGCAATCACATTACCAAATTTTAAGTACCTGAATAATTAATGCAGTAAGTTGAGTTACTGATGCCTGGCATCCTTCAACATGATCCAGAAGAAAGCTAATAGTTGGATTCTGACATATGCTTGGTTTATCTTGGAGTTGTCTTCTTCCTTCCTCATTCAAAAGGACAGAGAGGAACTGTAAACTAGCCACATATAAAGCAGGATATGTTGTAGACAGATGAATACAATCAGAAATGGTATCTGAAAGGTTAAACAAAAAAATAAAATTTTTTACATTTTGTTGTGCATAAAGCTCAAGTGCTTTGGAACACAGAAAGACTTATGAAATAAAGTGTGTAAGCAAGAAGCAGTAATACTTGTGCAATGCACAAGGAATTCTACAAATTCTACGCATCTAGTAAATCTTTTAAGAAAATCTAACAAAGTTTAAATTTTATAAGATTTGAATTAATTGCTCTGCACTGATTTGACTATAAAATAAAAAAAGCCATTTCCATTTCACTCAAATCACTCACTTATTCAACAATTTTCTGAACTCTCCTCAGTTTATTCAACAGCTTATGTAACAAAATCAACAGTATCTGTCAGCTGTTTTATGTACAATTGGATTTGAATTCACTAGATCACTTAACATGCACCTGGTTGAAATCAGAAGCTTGTCTGGACTACGCTCAAACTTCAATATTAAAACATTGTACAGAATCTTGCCTGACTATGCAAGTAACTATTATAATAATTAAGAAGTAAACAAACTCCTGTATAATAACCTTGAATTCCTATGTCTCTTATCTCCCCTCAAAACTTTGCTTTCATTTTATGCAAGATAGTGAAAAAAAAAAAAAAGGAAAAACAAAGTGCGAATGAATAATTTCACAAATACCACATTTGGCTAAGGTTTACAACTAAAATCACCAACCTATATATGCAAAGAAAACTTCTGAATTTATCTGGCAGTTCAAAAGTTTGTCTTACGGTATTATAAAGAGTTATAAAAATTCAGTTAACAAAACAAGTCAGTCAAGCTCTGGACACATTTGGCTTTCATTCTGGATATCTCATTGGTAATTACTTAATAGCATCTAAACAGGAATGACTCTCTTTTCCATTTGCTTGTTTTATTAGCTGCTAGGTTAAAATCTATCCAGGAATAGCCATTACCAATTATTGCTGTACAATGATTTGCAAGGGCTGCTGTCACAGATGGAAAAGATATCTGGCCACTTTTCCACAATAATGTAGCTAGAAGGCTGAAAAAGTCTACCCACGTTTCATGAAGTACAGATGTTAACTCGGGATCTGCAAAGACAAAACAGAAAAATCAACGCATTTACAAATGTGCACAAATCTGTAAAGCTAAACCTGACAACAACTGTCAATTTACATGAAGGTGGTCCACAAATGAAGACCTGCCTCTGGTTATGCTGGAAACAAAGTACTTCATTACCTAACCCATCTTTGGGGCGTATGGTGAGAATCCTGAAGGTATTTCCCAAGAGAGGTTTCAACAGTTCACTCTGAACTACAAGCTGAGAGTCCACCAATAAACATGATTTTAGAAGCCTGGACACAGATGACAAGTATTGAAGTAGTATTATGACCTGTTAAATATTTACAGAAATATATGAAATAAAGCCATATATTTACATCTTCCATATTATTTTAAATTTACTCACATTATGTCAACTGATTCATAACGTACACCACTTAAAATAAATAATCGGACATAACTTAAAAAAGTGTTCTCATATTTTTTACTGTGGAAGGTGAAAGAGAATCCCCAGTCTGGAAACACATGCATGCAATCAATTTTCTAGTAATAAAGAAAAGGTTTCTTGTGAGAAAGTTATGACTCTTGCTACACATACAGCAGCGTATTCATTGGAAGCTCACAAAGAAAAACATAAAAATGGTCATTAATGCTGAGAAATACATGTATATTTCCTGAAAAGAGAAGCTCAATATGAAGTTTTAGGAAAAAATTACTTCTGATATATTTATTTATTCTCATAAGATTTCTGCAGAAAATGCATTTCTTTAATAATTTTCTTCAAGGTAAATCTGAACACAGAGTAGTAGAAGCTATAAAATGGTGCTGTGGCATGAAACAGTATGTTCTATATGTTGTATATACCGAATTAAATTTGATAAAACAGTAGTTCTATCAGCAGTAAACCTATATGGTTTGCATACATCAAAATTTTGAAAACTATTTAAGTGTCTGCAGAATGGAGACAAAGCAAACCAGCCAAGTTTGTTGCAGTGTATGTGTCAGTTAATTGCATCTGGCTCATACTTCAATATCAATACAAAGAAATATTATTATATAATTTCTTTAATGGTTAAACTCAATTTATATTTTTAAAACACAACTAATTTTCAGTTTGATGATTCTAACATAGTTCTAAGACAGAAATTTATTATTCTGTGTTAAATAAAATGGTTTATTTTCACTTCAGTCTTGTCAAAAGCATGGAGATGTAGCCTATAGCAGCAGCATATTGGGACTATTTTAATGACACAAGTTATGCTAACATAATTAATTTCATAACTTCAAAAATTAGAAAGTAACAAATGCTTCTCTAACCTGAGCTTTTACATGTTCTATATGACACAGACGACCAAATGAAGCTTTCAGTTCCAAGATATATCTCTCAACCAGATTAGCATTTACAAGACTAAAATAAAATAAAAACTTGGTTAGAAATATAGTTAAATAATTAAACATTCTACTAACTTAACATTACAAAAAAGAGAACAATACAAATAAACAGTAAAAATAAAACAAAAAGCACTTACTGGTAAATTCCCCTATTTTAAGAAAGTCTAGTGCATTGGCAACTATAATAGCAGTGAAGTTGTTTCAAGACAGTTACACTAACATAAATTCCAACAGCCATTACTGTACTGAATTGTTTCTATATGATTGCTTATTTTTTTTCCTCTGGAAAAACATACAGCTCTCTGATAATATAAACTGTATTCAAACCAGGCTTGTTGGGATTTTTTTCTTTGCTTGGTTTTGTTTCATTTTTGCCATTAGTTGCACTATGAAGAGCAACTACAAAAGCACTTGAAAACCTTTCAAAACAACTGAACTAATTTTTCATGCTTCACTTCAGGACTTCCAAACACCTTCTACAGATGAAAGATTTTTTTATGGTAGAAGTGGAAACATGGAAAACAATCTGAAGACTATGCTGAAGTGGTTCCTTCTTTTAGAAGAACACCACCAGGGTTTATCATCCATACTTTCCCAAATCTGGCCAGTGTTATTTAATCTCTTTTAGTGTGAGAGTCCTTGGTTCATCTTCAAAATATTTCATACAATCCAAAGAAGAGTATCATAAAATTAACTGAAACTAGCTGCAATTCCAAATACTTTACTATATCATGCATTGTTTTACTCAAAAATAAACTAAAAATTACCCATCCAGAAAAGATGATTAAATGGCCATCTAGAAAAAACCTAGAACATTATGAGAGGACCACAGTTGTCCTATAGAAGACAGACACCACAAAATGAATCACCAATAAGACTACCTATTGTGTGAAAAAAATAAATAATTCTGATTCTTTTCTTTAATTGATTGGTTTGGTTTTTTTAAAAAAGGCATTTCTGAACACTTCAGAAGCAAGAAGTGATCAATATGTTTAACAGGTTTTGTAACAAACACGAATAGATCTCATTTGAAAATTTTAAAACCTCTATTGCTACACTGTTTATAGTTCAACAGTTATTGATCTCATACCTACTGAGAGCTGTTAGCAAATGTCCCTGTTGGAGAGCAATTCCAGTATCTTTTGGTGTGACAACCAACAGATTGTGCAGAAGGCTGCAAACAGCTGACAAAAGGGCAGGTGTGACTACACCATGCTGTTCAGACAGAGCAGCAGACATGGGAGAAGCATCCTGACTTGGAGATTCTGTTATGGTTGTATCACTTTGACCTAGAGTGTGTTTAATTAAAAAAAAAAAAAAAAAAAAGAAAAACCACAAAAGATTAAATTACAGCAATTACATAAAACAAGTTTCTCTTTATTTTTCATAAAACATCCAAGTCCTCTCTGTATTTAAACTGTATATTCTGGAGAGAATAAAAAAAACAAACCCAAAGAAATCAGATAAAGAAAACAGTTCTGAATAGTCCTACTCCCTCTACCAGGCCCTAATTGTAAAAGACAAACATCAGATTTGGAAAGACATAAATTCTTATTCCTTAACAGAAACATATTTTATATTTGCACGTACCTCTCTAAATACATGATTTTATATGTGGTTTTTTTACATTATATTCAGTTTTATCTTTCTACATACAAAGAGAAATATATCTGTGTGTGCGTGTGCATGACAACTTCACCTTGACTAATGTTTTTGTAAGGGTGACTAGAGGCCAGGAATAGAATCTAAATCTTGAGTTACATTTTCAAGCAGTAGCAACCATTTTCATTGATTTCTGCCAAATGTATTTCACTCTGCTTCACTTTAAAGGAAGTGTTTAGAGTTTGTCTTCTAAAACACAATCACAGGAAGCATCAATGGTGATTGTTCCAGCAGCATGCAAGCTGTACAAATACGGAAATATGGGCAGGCTAATACATTGTATTCATCATTATATACACAACTCAAACTTGACTTACCTTGTGCCACAAGCCGATCAACTACAGTTTCAGGAATAAAACTGGTTGAACTTGTTGGAACTGTTGCCTGAAGCTCAGTAACACTCCCCAGTGATGGTGATGCAGACAGAATCTAGGAAGGCATAAAAAGGAAACTAGCTGATTCCAGCTTTTGTAGACTAGTCTTCTATTTATACTTTGATTGGAAGAGGGGAACAACCTGCCATAACCAACATATCCACAAATCCACAAATGATGTAGATATTACTGTCCAAAACCAATTTGATTAAATTTTGTCCACTATGTGAGTATGTATATAAAATAAACATCCAATAATTGAAACTATTTAAAGATGTGCAATAAGAGCAGACTGAAACATTTCAGTTAAAAACTGATCAATGCCCAGGTACTAGAAATTCCTCTCCTTCATCCTTCTTTGTCATCCACATAATTGACTCAACCTACATTTGGATAAAGATAGAAAGACACTACTGAAGCATTTAAACTCTAATTTTTCATGGACTATTTGCTCTACTGAGAACATCAGCACTTGTCCATATGTACCAGAAAACACTCAGATAAAAATATCACAAGCACATTTGTCATCAGTCAGAGATGATGTCCCAGTCTTTCCAACTCTAGGTACTTCTCTTAACCTTAGTCCAGTGATCCTTATATTTATTTATTTCACAGTGAAGATATTAGAAATTTAACATGAGAACAGATAACTTTATTGTCATACTACCATGCTCATCCTACCAATTTTACATCATCAACATTATGAATTTTGCATATTTTCAAAAGTTCTTGATGCTCCTTCTACTGTGTTTAAAACCACAAGCTTGAGATCAGAAGACCTACACGATTTGTTTTTGTAACACACTAAAACCTGTAACCTGTTTCAGAGCACAGGACAAGTATCTATCATGTCAAGTCACTTGTTCACTTCTGATTTTTATTTTCTAGATGGACAGTTCAGTTCACATCAGGTAATTTTCTTTAAGCATGTCACTGTAAAGTGCAGAGAATACAGAATGTTGGAGAATCCAGTGAAATCCCAACGCAGTTACAGCTTGAAGAACGCTATTAGACTTTTTGTCACAGTGAGCTTTCTAAGGAAGAGTGAAATACTTGAAAGGTTTGGTTTTTTTCTTTAAAGTTTTATTAGAATAACAGTTGGAATATTTTCTTACCTAAGGAAATCTATAAAGTGATTTAAACCAAGAGAAAGGGTGGAGATCACAGATCACTCTCCCTTCCTAGCTATTGTATCATCGCAATCTGCATGTTGTAACTCTCTTCTCTCACATTTTCCTCCAGTCTCGAAATATTATTCATCCTACAGTCTTGAATCTTTCTCCTCAAGCCTGCTCAACTGTTCCCACCAAAAAGCCAGGAGGTTACTTTAACATAGAAATAAACCTATAGTAAAATTTGGGGTGTATGTCCAAAACCCAGCATTCACAGAGAGCTTGGGTCACATAAACACTAGGGCAATGCTTGGCTACATAATTTTCTTGTTAGCAAAACGCAGTACCAAACTGTATGGAGCAATTGAAATTCAAATTCTATTTTGATTATACAAATAAAAACCACATTTGCCAATTGAAACAGGCTATTTAAAGTTTTATGCTTGCTAATTTAAATAATTTCTAAAATCCAGTATTTATATTAAACAAATCCAGCTTGACATGTTGTAAATTCATTTATTCAGCACTACACTTCAATTTCAAGCATACCAATAGGTGAAAAAAAACAACTCTTTTCCTTAAACAGTACAAACCAAAAATGTAACTTCTAACAGTCCATATGGTTCTTCTGAAAGGATTAAAGCCCTAAAAGGAATTCTAACTATACTGAGAGTCACCTTACAGATATTATTATGAATTATTCAAGCTTTCACATATTAGTAAATAGTATCAGCTACATTGCACAACAGTTCTTTCTCTATCTTCTATACTTGTTTAAACACTTTGGGCAAGGAAATAAAAACAAGTCTTTAGTTATGTTAAAGAATAAGAAAAAAAAAATCAGTAAAAGCTTTATCTGGTTAGAAAAATATCAGCTTCCTGCACTGATGGAACATTTATTGGTAATTGCTTCACAGTGGGAAATAGGTTAAAATCATAAATTTTCTGCTATCTTAACAGAAAACACACAGTAACACAATGAAGTTGTTTCCACACTCTTCTGCCTTCCAGGGGAAAAAAAAAAAGATATTACCACTTCTATAAATCCCCTTTGATAAGGATGAACTGGGAGTCTGGGACAGAGCATCTAGTAAAGGATATTTACTACTGGCACCATATTGTTTCTGGGAGCAATGAGGCATTGTGTTGCTTAACAGCGAGACTTTGAAAGAGGGTTTAATAGGGGAAAAGGTTCATGTGTGTGGAGAGGGAGATGACGACTGCAGATTAGAACTAATTCAAAAGAATACAAAAATTGCCAGAGTGGAAACAGGAGAAATTCAAGGGTTTTGCCATTTATCTACTAGATAGGAATAAAAGGTCTTTTCTTAACCTCTAGTACAAAAATCCCTCTGGCATTGCTTTAATAGGCTTGCAGTTATTAATTCTATTCAGTTCTCCTTTCAAAGGTTTAAATTACTTAACTGTACAGCATTCTGGTAACCATGGTCCCAGAAAATAAAGCACATATTTTTATAAAATAGCAAGAAGATTTCATAGGAACGAGCAGCCATGACTTAAAGCTATTGAGAAATGTCTGCAGATCTTTAACTCACACCACTTTTAGCTCAAGTTTTTAAATAACTGCTCATTTTGCTAAACTACCGTAGGCACAGAATAGCCCTAGAATATTCATGCAGTGTGAAGCAAATTGGTATCTCCATACAGATTGGTGGTCTCTTATCATATGTACTACACACAAAATAAACATGTTAGTTAGAAAAAGGGTAAGGATTTGCACTCTCTAATGATAATGTGAATTCATGTTTAAACTATTAATTCTATAAAAAGACCAAGACTTTTAATCTTCTCAGAACTGGACTTTTTGAAGTACTCACATCCCAGTTCACAGAAAAATAATGATAAATTTAACAAAAATCTGCAATCCACTGGGATCTTAAAGATACAAAATGCTGCTCATGTGAGTTAAGAGAGTACAAACAACCCAGTTCTATTGCTGTCTTTTTACATGACATTGAATCATTGATTTCATCCCACACGGTAATTCTTTATAAAATGAGCAAAATTTTACTTATGGCTTCTGCGAGATCTCTGATTCCCTTTTTAATTTTCTCAATTTTTCTTTCTGAAAATTTTGGGGAAAATTTGGAAATGGAGGAAAAAAGATGAAGCCAAAAAGTAATTTAGATGCAATTTTCACTTGAGTTCATATGAGCCTATGTGGAATCAGCTCTTGATAGCAGAGAGCTCAAATAAACTAGTGATTACATGAAATCTGAAAGCAGAGAAAATTAACAGTGTGTTAGAAATAGGAATAGATAAGGACATATCTAGAATAATTTATTTAAAATACCACAGAAGAGTTTCTGACAGAAACAATTCTATGTCGTTTGATTGATGGTTCTCAGTTATTTGTGGCCGTTGTCATCAAATCTGCATCATGCACAAAAAATCCCATTTTCCCCTTCAATAAGACCTGTAGCTTCCTTTTGATCTGTGATGGGAAAAGCACGCCATCTCGTGGCCTTGGAATAATGACATCTTCCTGGTACCATGAACATGCAAATTTTAGTGAAACTTCTATAAACTTCTGGTAATGACTTCATAAATGTATTTCTTTTACTCACACATCAAAATTGAAAGCTTTGGGTCAAAAATTTGAAATTAGATAGGAATAAATTACAAATATCTGATTTCAGGACAAGTTTGAGTTTTCAAAAGTATTTCCTAGATGGACACTTAACTGCCCTCTGAAATGCAATTAGCCTCAGATAAAGTTACATTCCTTCATCTTTTTGTCCTAATAAATACTGGCACTGGAACATCAGACCTCTGCATCTTGCCATCCGTCATGTCAGGATTGCTATTTTTTTTAAAGGTAAGAAACTAAGTTAATTAAAAAATAAATAAAAAAAGATGTTTGCAGCTGCTAAAAAGGTCAATGAAGAACAGATGGATATTAACTTCTACAAATGAAATCAAAAGTCTTTGTGAGATATCTTCATATGTATCAGAGAAAGAAGGAAAACAAAACAAAACACAAACTCACAGACTTTTATAAAACTCTCACAGTTAGCTGTTAGACTATAACCTTTGCAAGTATGAAGTCTACAGTGTATGGAAGATTGATACAAATGAGTGTATCTTAGTATTACACTCTGCTTTCCACTTTTAATAATTAATTGTCCATCTGTTGAATGGAATTGTTGAGCTAAGCCTTTATGTTAAAATATGATGCTACTGTACATGTATAAGTATAACACATTAATCTGATCTAGTAGTTTCCAAATTACTGTTTCCATTTTTCTTTTTTTAAAAACTACTGAAGCTGAAGAAATTTAATGTAATGAACTCTTCAATTCTTCATAAGAACTCAAGCACAATTTTAAGTAGATCATACACTCAGCCCTGATAAGGATTGCTGAAATTTAACTTTTCCTTCAAACAGCATGAACAAAACAACATGATATTTGTTCAACTTTCATTCCTATAAGCAAGTGGCAGTCAATTTATTCAGTAAAAAGGAATCTGGAAACAACAGCTTTTTTAAAACCTGATATTCTCATGTAAATGTTTTTAATCAGCAATCACGATACCATATACTTCCTGATTTACATGCACTTTCATTTATATTATTTTTAATCTTCAAATTTGAATGTCTGTGTTTAAAATAACCTTAAGGGGCAGGGGGGAGGGGTTGTTTTAGATTAATGAAAATCAAATTAATTAATAAAAATTGAAACCAATTTTAACTTAAAACAAGAGTGTACTTTTTCCTCAATTATTTAAAACATGCCAGACAACAGTATGAGACAGCAATACATTTATAACAGAGAGGCAAAACAGTAAGAAAATTGTGAAATATTTTTAAACAAAACTTTGATACTGGCTTTTCTGTTTTTATTTTTATCGAGTTTCACAGCAAAACAGGGCATAGCAAATACAGGCTTAAACATCTTGTAATTTTTCAGCCATCGTTTACATCAGCATGGGTATCTGTTTAGCAGAAATTTCTGAGTGATGATATTCAGGCTTCCATAATATATTAGATGACAATTCATAAATGAAAAATTCTTGAATATAAAACTAAAAAAAGCAGATTTCAGTGCAACATGTCAGGATTTTCTTGGAGCTACACTGCAGTCATTGAAACATAAATAACTTATATCACGTAACTAATGAATGCCATAAAAGCTTCCTCTAGAGTCTCAACTGATACTCCAAATCTACTCTGGAACTCAAAGAATGTATTTCAACTTCTTCTCTTTTGCATTTGCCAAAGACAGCACATTTTTACAGCCTTTCAATAGTCATCCTAGCCAGAAATAAATTTTTAAAGCAGCCACCTGCTTTATGTTTTTCATGTCTATTTTGAATCTTGCAAACACTTGTGCCACTTTTATATTCTACAAGAGCATTTTCACAATCTAGAACTTATTATGACACAGAATACCCAATGGTTCTGATTGATTCAGTTCTGTTGCTGTGTCATGTAAATACAAGTTCACTCTGAAAGGACAGTGTGGATAAAAGCAGCAGAAATGCCAGCTAGAGATGGAGATGTTTGTATTTTGTTAATAAAGTCAATTACAAAGTAATCTTTACCGAATATGTCTTGCTGTGAGAAGCTACAGAATTTAGCACTGCCTTATGCATTTAGCTAGTCAAGGTAAGCTATCTTATTTACTTTTGCTCAGGTTAATAACCATAAAAGGTTTTTCCAGCTTATTAAAGTTACTCCAGAGTAAATTTCTGTTTGATTTCAAGTTTTGTGTTTTGCTAGAATTTTTTTTACATTTGTAACAGTGCTAATTTTCTTGAAAGCATTTCACAAACAACTCTATATTTAAAATAAATAGATTACTCTGCAAGTTACCATAGTTTCAGATGTTGAGTGAGAATGTGAAGATTTGCTTTGACTGGATGGAGCCTTCCAAAGATTAAGAGAATCATCAAAATCTGTAGGAAAAAAACCAGTAGGAATCAAAACTACTGTAAGACCAGCAGAGAGCACACGAAGCTTTACAAAGGATTGTTTCAGTGAAAAAGCAGCCAACCACAGCTATCCTTCTGAAGATTTTGGAGTATAAGTTTTTGCATATTGTACCTATGAATTCTTATCCATCAAATTCCTTGAATGAACAGAAATTAAATAAAATATTTTCCATGCAATATAAAATAGTCTGGAAAAAGCTACACAGCTCAAACTGCAGTTGCATAGCCTTTAGTAATTTGAAATAGTTCAGACTTAGTTTTATTTAAAATGCAGTAGTACAAAAGTATTGAAGATACTGGGATCTCAAAGCAGAAACTTAATGACCATGATGGTTCTTGTCTTCCAAAAATTTCAAATCCACATTTTAAGAGAAGCAGTTTCCAGAGAACTCATATTCATAAATATAATGAAGGCAGAATTACTTTTTAAATCTGTTTCAGAATAAAGAGTGCCAAAAATTCTATAGCACAGATCTGTCAATAATAGATTTTGAAGCTTTCATATATTTAGAAAAGAAAATAAAGAATAAAGCACTAGACTACACAGACTGTGAGTGCAAACTCCACAAAAGTACAAGTCTTATATGTATCTTCACTAACTAAACTGAGAAAACTGATTAATTTTAACATAAATTTGCAGATTAATTTTTCATGTTCCGGAAAAATGTGAGAAAAATATCTAGGGAAAAACAAAACAAAAATGGCTCAAGGTCCTGTTCTTCATTTTTTAAAGAACCAAAATCTTATTTCTTATTCCTGAAATACTATAGATTATTTTAAAGATCCTGGAAATATTATGACTTTGCTTTTTAATGACCTGATAAAGCCTATCTCAACTGCTCACTGAAAAGTCCTATAATCCTAGAGTTTGAGTTGCTATTAGATATGATAATGCATCACCTAACAAAACTACCAAAAGGCACAAATAAGAGGACTATGGGAGCAGTGAAATGTGTTGGATAGAAAAAATTACACTTATAGAAAAATAAAGCAGACACTGAAGAAATTGAGGATTTTTATGGCTGGCATGTTGTATGCTGCTGAGATATTTCTTCAATAACCCAGTAAGTTAACCAAGAATGTTTCTTTTCTTTGGGTCTGTCATCAAGTCAGAACTTAGCTGAGGAAATAACATTTCTCTTCTGTTCATGCTTCTATACCCTTAGTATACCCTTTAACAGAAGCAGACTTAAAAAACCTGTTTAAATTTGCAGCATTAAAAGATAGAAATACAGATACTTAGGCACAAAAAAAGAAAGTAAACAAAAAAACCCCAAAAAACCTAATTAATTTTCCATCTCTTCAAAGTTTTTATTAACTGATCTCTGAAAAATTCCCTAGCCTTCTAAACTTAAGATCAGAGTATATATTTGGACAAGAATGTGTGTTCCCACAATGAATCATAGTGAGCCTTAGAAATATTGTTCAGAAAATGATTACTCAATATAAAAGTTAGACCTGAGATACTCCAAAGATATAGAGGTTAAAAATAAATAAATAATTCCAATCTGAGTATTAAATTCGATCTATGAATTAAATTATACCTGAACCTCATATAATGTAACTATATTCAGCATATTAAGAGTCCATTCCTACTCATGTAACTTTGAACTCATCAATAAACAGGAGTCTTAAAAATAGTCCATATATTTCTTTATCCTAAACTTTCCTTGTACTGAATGTCATAAAGTGACAACTGTTAAAAGTCTTTTACTGCCCATATTTTGCAAGAAAATATTCTGCAGAACCAATTACATCTTTTCCATTTGCAACTTTTTGAAGATATAAGTAGCAGTTCAGAACTTCTGATATGTTAAACTAGTGACTTAACTACTTAAATCCTCAGATCAGTAACTTGAGTTCACAACATATTTAAGAGCATGGTTTATATATTTTCAGTTTCACTTTTATTGAGAATTATTGGAGGTAAGTTACTCAAAACTAGAAGCTATTTAAGTAGGTTTAAAATAGTACCAGGTTACATTAACATCACTTACCAGTTACACCACCTTTTTCTATGCTGAGGTTGTCTTCCTTGTAAGAATTCAAATCAAACATGTAACATCCTAGGTAACAGTGTTTCACCATCTGACTCACATGTTCATAGAACCGGCAGTGACATAAAAGGGCCTTAAGCGCAGGTATTCCTGTCTGAGAGAGGCCAGATTCTTCATCATGCACACAAGGACCCTGCAGCCATGAAATTCATGAACATAATTTCTTTCAAGAAATATAAAGAAATACAAAATAAACTGTCAAAACCCTCCACCCTAATTAAGCCTAATACTGTGCATGTGTGTGTATACAGTTTTACAGGCTGTAACTAAGAGATTCCAAAAATGAAATGTAGATTTTTAAGGCTGGGTTAAATCACAGCATTTTACAAAACTGTCATAATTTAGAAAAACGGAAGAAGCTATGTGGCTCTGGGGAAGCGTGCTAAAAGCTAAGTAGAAACCCATGAAAAGCTATAAAATGAATGGTTTTAAGACAGTATATGTATCAGTAGACTTTACAATTTTAATTTCTCCTTTAATTCTACTTAGAAATATCAAGTAATAGAACAGCATTCTTTGGAAAAAAGGGCACACTTATACTAAGATAAGAGTAAATATCCTGAAAAAGTCATCCTGCTCTAGTATACTGACATAGTAGCTATGTCAATCTTCTATGAGAAAAGATTTATTTAGAAAATAAGATATAAACTGAAAGAAATTCTCTTTGAAGCATGGTTTTCAGTCATTTCTTTCTAAATACTGACTTCAGGGAAAACTTTCTAGAGTAGTGGTTTATACCTGCAGATAATGACTTCATAGTCTTATCTCAAATAAAGTTTGATTTGACTGCCTGTGTTACAGTGTCTCCTCAGTGTTTTCTATGGTAACAGAAGAAAACAAGAAGCTTTATTAAGCTACACATTATCTGGTTTAGACTGACCATAAAAATTAGAAGTGCAAACAAGGCAAAAGAACTCAGACTGAGAAAAATGCAACCCAATTACACTCTGAAAGGCAGTTTTAGAAGGCATCTTGCAAAAGTTCAAAAATAAACTAGTTAAAACTATGGGAAGTAAAATTTTCAGTGCTAATTGGAAACATTGGCAGTCAGGAGAGAGGAGAGTTTGATCAGCTGAAAATGAGTAATTTGAAAACACTATATATTCCCACAAAGCTATACCCCAACCCCTCCATTTACACTGAATACAACTTTATTTCCCAATAAAGCAAAACAAAAACAAAACCAGATCAAGTAGAAGCAGTAAAACTATTTTGTGTTACAGGATAAGTTATAATCAAAGTTTTAAGTGGTTACTCTCATTCTTTTTGATTTCTATAATATAACAATTATTTTCACTATTTGCCTTTTACACCAATTAATGGATAATCATATATGGCAAACAGTTCAAAGCAGAAAGTAGTATTTCAACTGAACTATTTATTATGAATTATAAAACTCTACTCATAATAATGGCCAGACTTCGTGAACAAAGATCTGAGGAAGGGCTCTCCCCACATGGGTGTGCCCTTCCAGCCTGTGCAGTGGATTCTTTAGGTGAGGCACAGCATGCGCAGAACTGGCCCCACCGTTTAAGTCCTAAGGTCCATTTGCCATGGCCGAGCAAGCTTGGACGGTGACAGTGAAATCCTCGGGACTGTCTACAGAACCCAGTACTAACCAGGGGCTGACCCTGCTAAGCATCTGAGATCTGATGGGATCAGATGGCAGGGAGGCATTTAACTGCCGAGGGGACAGTCCCCACTGAGACGCAAACTCAGGCCCTTGGGATTCAGAGTCCAGAGTGCTCTCCATTACGCCACGGGACCGCCCCACTCTACTCATACACTGTCAGCAATATACCTAGACTGTATCAACTATGACAAATGCAAACTTTGGAAATCTTGTTAAATTTAGTCCAAATTTAACTACTCAGAACTGTCTTTGCCAGTTTAAAAAGCCATGCCAGATACTTTATTGTACAGTGGGAGCCTTGAAAGAGTTACTCATCAATTACATTCATAGAGTGCTCTGACTTCAGCAATCTTTATACAATACAGTATGCTTCACCCTCAGAATACTTTACACAAGTTGATTTTACCCATGACTAAAGAGCAGCACAGGAAATTTTTTAAGCAATATAGCAAAATGAAATATTATAAAGCAGATCAACTAGATAACACTAGAGACATTCTCATGAAGATACTGGCCTACAAACTATTTATAGCCTTTCTTTTCCAGTCCCATTTCTCTAAGGGATAAAACTATAATGTTCTACTTTGGCTATGGTACAGCATTCCTACTATTCTCCAATTATTAAAGGAAACAGACAAATCTCATTCAGTTCAAGGGAAAAAAAAACCTCTGAAATATCAGATTAGATGCTGGTGGTATCTTACACTTCTAATTGTTGTTTGTATTTTGAACAGTTTTAATTTACCAGTTACCATAAAGTGTTGTTTGATAATATCTTTCAGCATGAACACTTATTAAGTGATGAGCAATTTCCATTAAATTAAATAAGAATCACATTGATTCAAAGCTTCTTTTAATTGCTCTGGAATTCATCCAGAATTCTGCAACTGGATTCAAGTT
>JAWWEU010000081.1:96111776-96186228 GCA_035583155.1 Acropternis orthonyx | reverse complement strand
AATAAGAATCACATTGATTCAAAGCTTCTTTTAATTGCTCTGGAATTCATCCAGAATTCTGCAACTGGATTCAAGTTTTGTCACCTCACCATAGTCATTGCAATTTTGTTAAAGGGTTAAAAAAGCAACTTTGAATAGAGTCTATATTGATAAGTTACAATGGCTGCCCCTTTGTAATTTGCCTGCTATTATGAATTTAAATAATTAGTATTTATACTGATAAATTGGATGTAGTTAAGACCAAAACAGAGACTAGATTTGCAAAATTGCTTTCATATCTTCCTTTATGATCACATGTGAAGAAAAGATAAGACATTCTGTAAAATTCAACTCTGCAAGAAATAGCACAATTGATTTTTGATGCAGCCAAACCATAGATAGCTTATCCTAGTAAAACAGCTGGAATGTCTTTCAGGACTAACTTGATCTTTTGCAGAAAGGAACAGAAAAAAGACGATATGGTTACATCCTCAAATTTCTTCAAAAACTAGCATATACTGTTCTCATATAGGTATGGTCTCACATACTGGAAGTAGCAAGACACGCAGAAAGATATAGTATTAAGGCCACCAAAATTTTAAAAAATTTAAACTTTAAAAATTGGGAACTAAGATGTATGTACAATCTGTATGTACAATGGACCAGACTTGCTGAATGTAAAATATGATGGCTGACTCAAGAGCAGAACTGGAAAGTCTCCAGTGGATCTTATCAGTTTCTATAAATATCTGATAAAAGAAGGTGAAGGGAGACAGGCTCTTCTTATTGGTATCCAATGACTTATTGCTATCCAAGGAGAAAAGGCAAGGAGCAAAAACTGATACACAGGAAGTTCTGTATAAACCTAAGAAAAAACTTTTTTCCAAGGGAAGTCAAACATTAGAACAAGTTGCTCAGAGGTTGTGGAGTCTTTGTTCTTGGAGAGACTCAAAATCCAACTACACATAGCCTCAAACAACCTGCTCTAGTTCACCCTGCTTTGAGCACAGGGTTATTTCTTTAAGAAGCATTTAAATTGACCTAAGTAACAAACTGTTTCATCTTTCTTTAAAAACATTTTATGAACACCGCATTCTCAGAATTTCCTTGTGCCCTTCAAATCATGTTTAACCACATGCCAAGTTTGGGTAAAATAAGTGAGCAATTTCTATCCTAAAACATTAATGATACTATATAAGTAAGTCAATTTCCTAGGAGTTCATACTCATGAAATGCAGCATATATACAAACTAAATTTAGTGCTTTCATTGAGTTTGCTGGATATTTGAAAGAAGTTTGTCTATTTGTTTATTTCTCTTTCCAAAATGTAACCTTAGACATGTAATTTTTTAAGTTTATATTTTATAGGTATGCTGACACAAGTTTTCATATCAAATTACATCTCTCTGTGACACTATGATCTTTCTCATCAAATGTAATAATCACTCACTTGCCAAATGCAATCTTTCATGTCTTCTGTAGGAATTGGAATCACAAGGAGATTTTGTAGAATAAAAGCAGCCTGAAAGAAATTAAAGTATCAATATCGCCATCTAGCTATCATGGCTCAGAAAAACCACATCTGATTGAATAGTACAGTCTGTATTATTATTCCATTGCTTTAGATATATTATGAAACACAAAAAAAATCTCACATTCATGTTGGAAAAAAATAATTAGAAGGATATAACCTAAAAGCCCTCAAACTTCGTCTACAACAGATGTCATTAGGGCATGGCACAAGAGCAGGCTGATAAGAAAAAGAGACAAGGAAAAGACGGAATAAAAATCACTAGGAAACAAATTTATTTTTTGATTAAATACTTCCAGTAGAGTCAATCCTATTGAATGAGCATTACATAAAAAGAAGTACTAGGGGAAAAAACTCATGAACAGGAAAACCTAGATAACTGTTTATGATCACTCACTCTCTTAGCCCCATGTTTTTGGGTTTTTTTTTAATTATTATAAAGTAATTGGGAAAATGTGGGGAACACACAAGGACACACAGACAATTTTCAAGTATTTTCCTTTCTAAATACATGTCATGTTTGTTTCTCTAATTTATATTACACACACTTCTCATCTCTGTGTGTGGATTACATAAAATAATAAAGCACACATTCTCAAAAGCATTTTGCACATATAAATTCAAGTATTACTTTGGAAAGTGTAATTAGTTGGGCAATAGATCTGGGAAAAATAACTCACTGTGAGGTTTTTTTCTTATTTATGGGAATAGAAGAAAACTCTTACCACTAGAGCTGATAAAAAGTTGCAAATAAAGTGTAGAGTTTAAATACATCTTTATATAGTTCTATGTGCTGGTCTACCAGAGTACAAACTTTCAGTTCTCACAAATAAACTTTAGTACCTAGACATATTAGATTACCTCAAGTCTGCAATGAAGAGATATTTACTGCAGATCAGGTGATAAGTTTGTCATAAAGCACTCATAAATGGAACAAAGCAGCCATTAAAGTTTTGGCCAATTAGTTATGCTTTAGCAACATATTAATCTGCTTGAGTAAGCCTTAGGAGTTTTTATGTGTTCACCTGTATTATTTAGATCATTTCTGTTTTTAAGCAAGTAATCTGTATTTGTTCCTTCTTGAATAATTCTAGATTTTAAATGAGAAGCTAAACATTTATTTTGATCAGGTAGTGTTTAACTTTCAAAGCAGCAAGTACTGTAGAGCATCAGATAATAAATACCTAGAATTAAAAAAAAAAAAATTTCCATAATGAAAGAGAACTTGACAATCTACAACAGTAGAAGGACACAAGAAACATACCTCCCTGCGTACCATGCTACATTCAGATTGATCCAGGAGGATGTTTATCACTGTTCCCCAGAGGCCTCCTGAAATATTCTGGCAACTTCCTGCTAAAGCAATACATCCTACTTCAAGAGATGTAAGAGCTGATCCTATTCCAAGTGCTGTAAATCTGACCTGGTACATATAAGTACAACATAAAGTGGTATTTTTTATGGTAATTAGGCAACACTTTTGTTTTTAATTATTATATTGCAGCAACTGAATTTGGAGCTTAAGGGAATCGTTTAAAAAGGAACAACCTCTTTTCATATATTTCTCTGTCTCTATATTCATAATCATAACTGTGTATGCAAAAATGACAAAATGAAAGCACTTTTAAGTATTCAAAAACCTGTAAGATAGTCTTCAATATTCTTCATATTTTACCACTTGAAAATAGTTCCATTTAGCAAACTCATATAATCTAACAGATTTGCATCAAATACATTTGCTCTAAGTCTGCAGTTCATGTAAAAGTTTCTGCTTTGCAGCTAAGTAACAGCAATGTCAATGGAAACGGCCTATGAATCATGATAGTGAGTGACTAATGAAAGCACAGCAGACAGAAGACATAGGGAAGGATTTCTCAGACAATGTTTATATGGAAATACTCCCCCTATTGTATTACTACTGTTATTTAGGATACAGTCAGTAACATTTTAAGTAATTCAAAACAGCAGTTTTAATATTAAATAAATTAATGAAACAAAAATTTTAAAAATGTTTAGGGGTCAAAATAAGATACAAACTTAATATTGTGTTAACTAACCTCAGGGTCTCTATCTACCCACAAAGGAATCAACCATGCCAGACCTAGGTGAGACAGAACTTGTTCTTCACTGTTATCACAGGGCAAAGACCAAAGAGATATCCAGTCCTGATTAGAAAAACAAAACAAATTAGGAAATTATTTTATAAATCTTTCAATCCATACTGGTCTACCAACAGTCTGAGTACCACCTATATACTAAAACACTTTAAATGCACACAACACTGATATTCCAGGAAAAAGGATTCTGCAGCTACAAACATTTATTTAATCTGCTGGCTTTACCTACAGGATAAAATTAAATTGTGTCATCTTCTTCATAGCATGAGGACACCAGTGGTACAGGGAGATTAAATACTTCTCTTCAAACACTGTGATAATTATTTCCATTCAAAATTTACTCCTCACGTGTTTTATTTTTGCTTATTATTTTAACACCTGTCTTCCTCTCTTATACATGTGCAGAAAACTACTGAATAAGAATGTGTTATTTCCTTGCTCATAATTCATTATTTTCTTCATGTACCTGCCACATGATGAAATAAACTCTTGCAGACTACCTCATACTACTTAGCTGCAGATTCCATGCAATCATACTTGACTTTGTCAATCAATTTGTTTAGCTCAGGTTAAAAACAAACAAACAAACCAACCATACCTGCAAAATGTTGTGTTTAAACATGGCACTGCACAAACAATGCATTAAGTTCATAATGAATCATGACAAGTAAAATCTTATGTATGTGCCTTTGACAATCTCAGTCTGTATATTTTGACCTAGTAGATAGTTAATGTTTCATTTGGAGCAGGGTATTTTGCACGTATTTTCTCAATACACATAATATCAATTACAAAAAGTGCTGGAGTTTACAACCCTTGACTTTGGGGAGAGAAAACATTAAAATACAAAATTAAAAAATTAGATCAACAAAGCACAACCAGTGAAATGTTATCACAGCAAACAAACATTTCAGCAATTCTAGCACACACTAAGTATGTGCTCTATTTCTCATGTACTCCTACAAACACCTGTGCAGTCCATCAGTATAAGCTAAAGGATCTTACGTCTGACTTAACAAGGTGGATCTTCAAATAACAAAGAACCAAAATGGTTCATAATACTCCTAATGAGCTTAAAAAAAGGCCTTAACTAGTCTTAATTGCAAGTCATTAGATTGTGCATTTCAAGTTAGGGTGTTTTTTTAAAGTAACTGTTACCCAGTGTATTTTTATATAACATTGCTTGCACAGAAGAAGGATAATTTTGTATTTCTCCTTCCACAAGGACTTAACACTAAATCACATGATTGTAAACAACAGCCAGGATTTAAAGTTTCTTTGGGAATGTAAGTTATTAGTACAGTCCAGACACTAACACTGTTGTATGGACAGAATATGATTCAGAAACACAAGAAAATTACACCTATCATTATGCAGCTATACATATTATCCTACAATAATGATAATTTAAAAAAAAAAAAATCAGTTCATGTCCACTCCTTCATCCATGTATTTAATTCTTTGGAGGCTGTAGTCTTCCTGCAGTGTACTTAATACTCTGTCCCGCCGTAATTTTAATACACTCTGTCACTACTTAATATCTTGAGAAAGGAGCAGAGCATTGAATAAACAGACATCTGGAATATGGAGAAGCAGGTATATTGCTTTTTCTAGTTACATGTGTGCTTACTCATAATGAAAAGTTTTCACTTATGGCTATCACAGATACTAACTGGAGCGGATTTTAATTCTCTAAAATGATTACACTCAATTGCTGAATTTGCTTTAATTGCTTCAGGATGAGGGTTGTTTTTTCCCTAAACTCTCGAAAATCTAGCTCAAAATACGCACACGAACACAAAGAACAGATACGAATATCGCTAATAGGTAATGACAGCTCCTTTTACCCAGAAATCCTACTTCATATATACACATGTGGAAGAATAAACATGTTAGAAAACTAGTTATCTGTATGAGGTTGAAGAAATAATGATGTTGTAAATCCTTAAACTTACTCATCCCATATAAAATCCTGGTTTTTCATTTTTTATAAAAATAAAATTATACCTTATTCTGAAAGAAGGCCTTTCAAAATCCACACAATTATTTACAAAATAATTTCAGTAAGGCTAGAACTGATTCTTCAGCTTTCTTGCATACCATGTTCTACCCTGTACATTTATCTGACATTATATTCCAAATGAGATCAGTACTTGCGAGACATCTTCCCAACCACACACATCATTTAACTTGGTGCATAGCCCTCACAAATGACAAGATAATGACAACTGTAATGCACTCACCGTATCCTTGGCTTGAGTCATCATTTCATGAGATAAGTGAAGTAAGCAAAGAACTGTGCTTTTTGTAACACCTTTTCCCATGAAGGACATGGCATTTCCCCCCCATTCAACATAAAACGACGAGATGACCTAGGAGTGGGGGTACAAGTTCATTGCAGCTTTACTGTAAGCAGTATACAAAGAGAGTACAAATTGTCTTACATATCCAATCATAATTTAAACTCATGAAAAGATGACAGATTTTTAGCTTAATTATAAGAATGTCTTTATTTCTGAGTCAGTGGGTCATGTGATGCTTTCCTATACAGGTCAGCTTCTGAAGATCTGTGGTTTTTAATTACTTATTCAAATGAAAAATGCAGTCAAGCTTAATAACAAGCACAAAATCGAAGAGAAACCTGGAAGTTTCTATTCATGGACCTGAAAGTTCATTTATTATTCCCAGGATTTCTTCTGCTGTTTGTAATTAAAAATAAAATTTCTTTTCAAAATTCTATGTTCAAGAAAAGTATAATTCATATCTTTTATTGTGACTTGAATTGGAATAAATTTATCAGCTTTCTGTATCAAATACTAATAAAAGTCACTAGATCATAAAAGAAATAAAGGTCACTGGATCATAACGGAAAATAACCTCTCTAACTAAATATCTAACCACACACATTAAAATAAAAGGTATGCTGCTTTCAGCAAAACATGCCCCAAAAAACTTTTTAAAAAATAATAATAATCTAAAAACTTACACTTCCAGATGCATTTTTCTCCACAAAACATGGCAAACAAAACGTCAGCATCTTTGCTGTTGTTCTTTCTTCCTGTGTCCCACTCTACCAAAATTCTCTAAACCCACTTTCACCCCTTCTCCCAGAAAAGAAACCTACATTTACTTACATATTCAGGCCAAGTAAAACTGCATAACTCTTCTATGTATAGAGCTTATGCATCACTAGTTGGTTTAATTCCATAATATTTATTTTGTCCAGTAATAATCTTTCTTTTGCATGATAACATCTACAACCTTGGTGTGATTTTCAGTCTAGACTTCAAGTCACAAGAGCTCATCTAATCAAATAGCTCTAAAACTTTTTTTTTTAACTCAAGACATCTTGGAAAGGTAAGACTTACCCCCAAAACAGTTTTTTTTTTTGCTTCATAAATATGATTATACATATTCTTCCAGACACTTATCTAGTTGTTATTCACATGATTCAAAACTACAAATTAATTAAAATTATCTTAAAACTTTTAAAGCCTCTACCAGTATAACAAATAGATTTTGGTATTTGAAACTAAAGAGAAACCTTCTACATGCACATTACTGAATATGTGTTAAGAGAAAGCCAGAACTATGCTTTTCCTATAGTTTCAAGAAGACGGAAGTTTTCAAAATATATAATTTTAGGAGCAAAAACTAGTTGTCCACCACACCCAGGGAGTTAACAAACTAATAAAAACAAACAAGTAAGAATAAAATTTTGGCTTCCCAACAACTGCAGCATCTTGAATTACCTCTTTCCTGCTTTCTTGGTGTTAACAACCTACCTAATGAGTTACTGTTCCCCCAGACCACCTTTCATAGATGGATTTTGCCTGGGGGAGATTATCTGGGATTCTTCCTCTTAGCGTGTCAGTCATTAGAAACACCACACATATTCTTCATCTTGCTTTTAAGTCCATTTGTATTACCTCTTGAACTGTTAATGAAAGTACATGCAGTACAACCAACCTTCATAACTACAGATACACATCACTCAGTCAAGTCTCCATATTTTTTCTATTTACTTGGCAGGAAAAAACATCTTTCCCACACCTATTCCTACTGATGACATTCACTAAAAGTACATTGTGAAAAGTGTAGTGTCATTAGTTACGCAGCTCTTTACAAGCATTCAAACCGAAAACTAAGTAAGAACAAAAGCTAGTTACCTCAAGAAGACCTGTTAAGTATTTCTTACATATTGTGACAGGTTCAACTGCAGCAGAATAGGTACTCCAGTCTGGAAGTGCAGTAACATGAACCATTCCACGTAATGTTCTCTCCAGTGAAGGAAGTCCATAAAAATGTGGTGCATCTGTTAGCCTTAAGCATTGAAGCAACTTCAGAGCCAGCTCTGTTCTGAAAGAGCCAGCAAGTTCCAAGCCTTCTCTGGTTTAATTGTAAAAAAACAAAAAAGATCAGCTGTCAACATGAAACTATTACAATGAATCATTTTGCAAGAGGCCAAGGCCTCATTCTTCTTACTGTTTATCTCTCAGTTAACATTGCGTTATGCAGAGAATAACACTGAATTCAATTTGACATTTCTAGCTTCACCCAGGTTCTGAAAACAGAATATTGCATCTGATTACAACAGGGCTGCTTAAATAAAAAAAAGACAAATGAGGTACAACTTTTGTTATTAAGGAGCATGTTAAATAAAGACCAAAAGACTGAGGATGATGCACGTCACAATGAAAAGAGTTGCAAAGCTCAGCAGTTACAGAATCACAGAATATTCTAAATTGGAAGGGACCCACAAGGATCATTAAGTCCAACTCTTAACTGAACGGCCTGTTACACTTGTTTGTTTGTTCTGGTTCAAGAGGCAAGTTTAACAATATTTCCTGCAAAATACAATAAATCTAGAACTTAATATATAAAAAATACAGGAGTGTGAGATATAGCTAGCAGGGATTTCTAGAATATGCCCCTTTTCCCACTGTCAAAATTTTTAGAATATAACCAAGTGGGAATAACGATGAAGGTAACATTTTGAAAGTATCTTGACAAACAGTTATATTGTGGCACTTAAAAAAACAAATATCTTGAGCTTCAATTTTACTAGCTCTGAGAATAGACCTGGACAGAGAGATTTAGTGTGGGAGAGATTTTTTGAGAAACTTGAATTAAAAATAATACAAATTAATTTCTATGTTTGCTCTATTGACAGAAACTTCATGCTAAAAAGTAGATGGCCTAAATAGGCCAAAAAGGAGTTACATATAAAGATTTCTTGAAATTTTAAAATATTTCAATGTTTTACTTTGCTCTAAATATGTTACAGACTCAATGAAATTATCATTTGCACATGCAAATTTCCAGCAGTGAAAAAGAAATAGCCCATCTTCTCTTGCAATCAATTTAGTTATCCAATTGCTGAAAAGTGACCACTAGCACATACTTTTTCATGTTTCCTAGTTAACTTCCTAACTTTACTGTGAAAAGGACTACCTAGTGTTGATATTTACTTCAAGAAGTGTGCATTCCATTTATACAGTTAAGAACAATTGAGTGATGATGCAATTATTTTCAAATTCTGGCCAAAATTCAGCAGCAATAGATGTTATGATTCCCAGTAAGAATTACACAGGCAAGTCCATTTACACTGTACCTGTCAGTCACTGACATGGAACAAACTAACAACATGTTGAAAAGGCAAATGAGTTCTTTATCCAGTCGCTGCCTGACAGCAGTCTGTGTTTCATCTATTTCATCCCGCACTTGGGATTCTGGTCGCACCAGGAGGCTCAAAAGGGATTTTGGCTGCTAAAAGAAACAAATAATAAAAATGCAGTCACATAATGCACTGTTTAAACCTTGTTTTAAAACCCATATTAAAGCCATTTTCCTGTTGAAAGCTTGCAAATTGCACATATTATAAACCACAAATTCCATTATTCTTTTACTAAGAAGTAACTCTGTAAAAAGCACAGTGAAAAATTCCTATAACTACCAATAACTTAAATCTTGACTCTCCTAAATGCCATAAAAGAATCTACTTAAGGCCTTTAAGATTTCCTAGCATTAAATGTATTTAATGTGTTTAAAGTGTATTTTGAAGCATGAAAGAAAACTCAAAGTTACATACAGAAATAACCTGCAATAAAAAAACAGATCACAAAAACCCAGAAAACACAATTGTACCAGTATTAGTTCAGGTTGTATTTTGTATATCTCAGCTGCTTGAAGACTTTATATCAAATGGCTTTAAGATTTTGTATTAATATATTGAATGGGGCATAGTTAAAAAAAAATTATAGACTTCTCAGCTAGCAATATAAATTGAAGCACTTGTAGTCTATAAGAAATTGAAATTAGGTATACTAGTCTTTTCTCTTAAATGTTTAGATTATATTTTCAAATGGGAAAATGCAAGTGCACACAAAACAGTATTTAACATAGGAATCCCTTCTTTAAACATTACATATGCATTTTACTTACAGCAACCAAACTACAACACTCATATAATACCTTCCTTGTGCTTATAAAATATTTTACTTAGATATATTATAACTACCTAAAGTCAGAACTTTAGTGAAAAACACACTGAAAGCAAAAATCTCTGTTCTAACTTTCAGTTCTTGTTTTTAATGTGAGACAGGTAATGTTCATTTCTCTCTTTCCAAACAGAACGTTCCAACCCAACTGTATGGAACCTCATAATTTAAGTTACATAGATAACATATGTGTATATATATACATGTAGCTAAGTATAATCTTATGCAGACTTATATGTATGTACACCTGCATGTAAGTATAGTTACATAGTCAAGCAAATCATATACATATATATAACAATCCCATTCTTACATTTTTAAGCAATGATTTCAAGATCCACTTTAGATGGTCTGACTCCAGACTTGACCTCTGCTCTCTAAGCAATTTGTTTAAAAATCTTAAAACATCTACTAAAAGCTTTTCATCCTCCACAGAAGCTGGAAGCACTTGCAGAAACCTGCAATGCAAATAAAAATACTTTCATATTTGTAGCACATTAAAATAGAGTTTAAAATCTCAGGCTAATAGGACTGAAGTCATCTGCAATTGTGAAATTATATAGAGCAAATATGTATATTACATGTATTCACATATAACAAATATGGAATTATATTAATATATTGTACATATCATGTATTAAATATATTTAGACAGTTTTACATAAAATATTGGATATATTAAACAATTGCAATATTATGTGTGCATTATTAGAATAGAAAATTGTGATTTATATTTTAAAATGTATTTACATACAGTAAACATGTAATTCTGTATAGTAAAAGGTCACCGACAGGAAAGTTAATTAGCTATTAAATACAAGCATTTAATAATAATAGCAAACCCCACTGACACATTCTAAACAATCCTTATTTTAAACACTGCATTTTAAATATTTGATGTGTTTGTGTATGTAAATTACAAAATCACGTAATTTTTGAGACTGGAAGGGGCTTCTGAGGTCACCTCGTCCTGCCACCCTGCTCACGACCTGCAGCTGGTTTCTCAGGACCACATACAGTTGGCTTTTGAGGAACTCCAAGGATGGAGATGCCACAACCTGCCTTTTAACCTCTACCACTGCTTGGTGACCTTCACACTAAAAAAGTGTTTCCTGATGTTCACAAGGAACCTGTTGTGCTTCAGTTTGTGGCCATTGCCTCTGTCACGGGGCACCACTGAAAAGAGCCTGGCCCCATTTCCATTATTCCTTCTCTTCTGGTACTTGTGCACACTGATAAGAGGCTTTGCTCTGAGCCTTCTCTTCTTCTGATTTATCAGTCCCAGCTCTATCATCCTTTCCTCATAGGAATGATGCTCCAGTCTTTCATCATCTTTGTGATATTTCATTGGATTCTCTCCTGTATGAATTCTCCATATGACTCTCTATTATACTGGGAAGTCCAACCCTGGACAGAGCACTCCAGATGTAGCCTCATCAGTGCTGAGTAGAGGGGAAGGATCACCCACCTCAATCTGCTGCCAATACTTTCCCTAAAGCAGCCCAGGATACCAATTATCTTCTTTGCTGCAAGGGCACATTGCTGGCTCATGGTTAGCTTGGTGTCCATAAGGACCCCTAGGTCCTTTCCTGCAAATCTGCTTTTTAGCTTGGTGAACTCTAATATATATATCAATTCCAGAAATTTAAAATATAATAAGTAAGAATTTACCATTTTAGCATCACAACCTTTAATGGATTTTTGTAGTCAATATGCTTACCTGTTTATTGCTTTTTGCCAAACAAAGCTCTTTAAAGTGGCTCCACAACACCCAGAACTGCATTTTAAAGCAAGTCTGTCATTCAGAACATAGAAACTGAGCCTAGTGACAGCAGTCCTAACATCCTTGTGGGATGCTGCCTGAATGATTGAATTAAGACAATCCTGCAATCCATAGTTTGTGTGAGTTATTTTCAGTATAAGAATGTCTTCTGAGGATAGTTTTAGCGAGTCTAAAAATCTGAAAAGGCATAGAGAAAAATTAACAGTCAGTATCTTTACAAACTGTTTCAAAGAGTGTTGATTCCTTCCTTTTCTTGTTTAAATGAGAAGATAAAACAGAAATTATCTTAAAAATTTATTTTTGTTAAGAAATTTTTTCTTCCAAAAAACCCAACAACAGAAATAACACCACCCCATTCAATCATGAGGTGTTTGGGGTTTTTTGAGAAATGGCACCTCTCAAAAAGTTACCCAAAAGGTGCTACTTCAACTATTTGTAACTTTTTCTCTATGTTATTGTAAATGTTGGTCACTTGGACTATTCTCCTATTTTCTTCTTAAGAAATTGCTTTGTTTTTGCCAGAGGGCACTTAAAATTAAAATGATTTGTCAAATCAATAACTACAGTTTCCAATGGCTCAGTAGTACACTATTTAAAATTAATAAACCCTGTAGAACTCTTCAAAGGACACAAGCAATACCTAGAAAATTGCAGAGAGAGACAGAGATCTAGATACAAGCACTTCAGTCCTATTAAATCAGGAATCTGGTGAGATATTAAGTTCTGTACACAAAATAGTCTCAAAAGAGAGAAACTATGCTCAATCAAGAGCTACCCAAAGGAAGCAAAGATAATTTTCTTCATTATCTACATACCCTAATTCTTAGTATTACCATTAAAAAGAATAATTATTTGAAATTTAAATCCTCAAGGAAAGAAAAGGCATGCAACTTTATAGTTGTGGACTACATGGTAGGGGAAGACAGGCAGCTTACTAAAAAAGCCACATGGGAAAACAGCCACAGAGCTGTTTGAAAATAGCCTAACCATCAATAAACATTCTAGACTTCATGTATAAATGCAATTCAGGTAAACCATTAGCTGTGACAACATACCTTCATCCTCTGGAGATGCAATCCTTTATATTTGCAAGGACAGCATTCTCAAACCAGTAACAACTTGAAATGCTGTGTGAAGTTAAAAACCTACTTAAACTTGATGAAACACTAACTTAATTGAAATATAATGGAACTTAAAATGAAAGGTCAAATAGCTCACATTTCTGCTTCCTTCTCATAACTTATCAGTTGCAATAGGTTTTCAATCCCATGGTACCATGACAGATTCCAAGCCATCTTAAGCATATCTGACACAGGTTTCATAGTAAAGCACTCAGACGACAATGGCATCACAACAGCATTAGGGCTAACAACATGATGAGCAGTGACCCTGACTGGGAGATGATACCTAAAAACAACACAGATAGCAATAATAATTTTTAAAATAGCAATAACAATTTTTTAAAGTGGTTGGTGAGGGTTTTTTTGTTTGTTTGTTTTTAAATTAAATCCTCTATTACAGCTAGCTTTTAAACTTGCAAATAAAGTTTTTGAAACTCTTTTTTCAGAAAACAGACTTGGAAGAAAAGCTCAATGTTTAAAAATGCTGACAACTTTTAATATTAAATCCAAGGTTTCCCTTCATTCTCCCACCTCTATACCTTCAGGAAGGACACCAAATGGAAAGCAACGAAGTAAACTGTAAAATAAACAAAACCAACCAACCCTCCCCCCCTCAAAAAAAAAAAAACCAAGCAAAAAAACATGACCCACACGTACCTTCTAACAACAGCAACAGGTAAACTGAACGTAGGTACACCAGTATCATTACGGGTTATGCCATCAGCCCTGCAAGAGATTTAGTCATAATTATTGTGCTCTCTTTTAAGGTTTTACCTTCTCCTAATGCTACACTCATTATTTCCTTATTATTTGTATTTTCCCTTCAGCTGGATCTCTAGCAACCCATTGGTGAATAATTTGTATTAATAAACAATGTTTCTTCATGATTATACAATATTAAGATAATTCTTAGATCACATGCATATGGAATACTTGTTGCAGATCTAGTGGACATTAAAAATCCCACATGCCTGTTTCTTTTTTTCTATTAGGAAAAAAAATACAGTACAATTCTTTTCAGTATATTTCAAGTGTGTGAATTCTAAAAGTATATTTTTTCTTATGTATATGCAAATTTCAAATAATATAATATCATAAGCTGACATCTCCAAAGACAACTGCTACACTTAAAAGTCAAAGTAAATAGAGGAGAATTCTAATTAAGTTAAATTAAGTTTTAAAAAAATTACTGTAGATAGCTATTTCATTTGCGTAGTTTCTATTTATGGAAAAAGATAGATTACAGATCAATGAGGGTTTTTGAAAAATAAACTTAATACTGAGGTATTCATACTGCAAAACTATGCCATGTAGACCTATACAGCATGTAAGTCAAGTGTTGAAACAATTTTGTTTGGGTTACAAATATGTGATTTTTGGATCTATAAAAGTTTGGGCTATAACTTGTTTGGAGATATATAAAAACTTATTTCCATTAAAACCTTAAAATTTAAACTAGAGAATATGCTATTAAGTAACCGGTTTTTCATACCACATTTCTGTTCTTGCTACTTCATCGAACAACAGAAGACAAAGCAATATTGTAGTTTCAGTTAAAACCACACGATCACTTTGGAGAATCAGGGAAACTGAATAAAATAAAGATAATTAAAAATATGTTAGGAAAATGTTAACACCTAATAATACATAGGACACTAGTTAAAAGCAGTTGTTTTCCACAGCTTTTTGCCAACATCTTCGATAGATGCCACAACATGGTTAACACTAGCACACAATAATTTATCTTTTAAATATTAGACTCTGAAGTTATCCAACATTCTTAAGGAGTTTGGTTAAACATCTAATCATCTTTCTACACAGGTGTTACAGTCAAAATACAATCTTTACCTCTGAATAGCAAAAGCAGTACAGATGATTGCTGTGCTAGAGACAGGCGAATTTCTGGATCAGCACACACAAGCTTGCGTAAGAGTGTTAGACATGGTAACACTATGGATTCCATAAGCTGCAGGAACAGAGAAAAAAATTAAACAGAGTTAACTATTAGTATCATCTATTATGAAGTGCTATCATAGTATTAAGCAATATATTCCATCATTTATAATAGAGAAGCCTAGAACATCTTTAGACAAGAATGTTTCATTCGGAAGACAAACTGCATATTCATTAAAAATTTTTATTCACTTTTAGTTTTAGTTTTTTATTAATTGGTGGTCATTTTATTGATCTCTGGCTTCATAACACAATTATAAGTATCAGTGAATGGCCAAAAATAGGACCAAAGTCACAGCTCCTAAGAACGAGAAGACAGTATTTCTTTCAGAGTATCATTACTTTGCCTGTGAGTTTCTGCCTTTAAACTTTTTGTAAACTGCATCAACAAATACAACAAATAGTTTAATACTGAATGAACAAGAACTCTGTTTATTTAGTATGGAAAGTCTTTTGCACAGCTATATATAAAGCCTTATTTAAATTATGCTTTTTCTGCAACTTCTTTTATCCTTTTCTCGGTAGGCACTTTTCTAAGAATATATAAGATTTTTTGTTGGTTTTTCCTTGCCATTGATTTTAGGACAAAATAAAAAGATCATTTGAAGGGAGAACCACAATCTCGCATATATTCCCTCAGGAAAACGTTCTAATGTCACAGGCCCTAGAATTGTTGCTTGAACCCTTCCTGGACTAAATTAAAGTTTATAAAGGGCTAAAAATATTATTCTAAAGCTCATTTTAGACACTTACTTGGCTATGAAGGATCTGCTTAGGACAATATATTTCCCATACTTTTACTCCCGTAGTATTAATAACTACTCACTACTCAAACAAACAAAGTACTTGCACTACTCTCTATCTCTAAACAAGGTCTAAAAACCTGACATTAAAAAAGCCCCTATAGTAAAAAACCTAAGGAATCCAATATTTCAATTTTTTCAACTCTGTTTGAGTGGTTTACAGAAGTACTTGTATACAAGCTATCATAAATTGAACAAGACATTCCTTAATGCTACAGGGATAAAATAATCTTAGATACTGATAATCTAAAAAAAAAAAAATTACCAGTACTGAAGAAGAATGCAATTTTCATTAGTTTGACAAAAAAAAAAAAATTTACACCAAGCATCAAGCAGTTCTTTTCTCTGGTACATTTCTTGGAAAGAAGTCACTGCTACATAAAAATTCTGATGGTTTCTTAAAACAACTCAAGGTTTGGACTGCTGGACTGTGATAATACTATGCAAGCAAACCAAGAAATACACAAAAGGTTTATCCGCTGCAGTTATATTGAGCACCTTAGAGTTTAAATATGCTTGCATAAAATTATTTCAAAGAATAAATTTCAGAGAAAAAACAAGAATCAGATTAGACATATTACAAAAATGAAAGGCTCCATCATCTACAACAAATATATGCTCAACTCTAAATGGGATCTTATCTTGAGACCCTCCCTGGTGAGGTGACCTTTTATTGGTCAGAAAATTACTCCTACCTGAAACTCAATCTGACACATTTACAATAACATGTCATACAATAATAGGTAATTTTAAACTATAACTTGCTTCAGAATTTAAGTTTAGAGACTATGATATATAACACTTAATTTTTTAAGGTCATTAAAATGTTTTTTTTTTGTCTACTCAGAAAGCTTCAGGGAAGCTCTGATACACTCCAGAACCACACCATACACAGTTTTCTGGCTAACTCTTCTCCTAAGTAGGCAAACCCTTCTCTCATTAAAAGAATTTTATCAGAAATAGAATAAAATACACATTGCAATTACAATCGTTACTAAACATTTTTATTCAGTGCAGTATTAACACACAAGAACTAGTGTTACAAGAGCAGAAAAAGGCAAAATCTACTACTGTCATGCTGCACAGTGCTTGCAGAAGAACCTGTAACAATAATTTCACCTTGCCATCCACATGTACGCACTCATTAAGGTAAGCCAGTATCTTTTCTATCACACCCAGCTTTTTCACAATACCATGCATTTTGGTATCTGTAGGAAAAACAAAAGACAGTAAGAAAGACCACCACTCTTTATTGTTCTTCAGGGCAACAGCAACAAATAACTACTTTTTTTTTATTTGAACTGGTACATCAACCACAACAGTGCTAATAATCTGGTCCAACAATATACTTACAAAGAGTAACCTTAGCACAAGCATACAGAAAACATAGCAAAACTCTAAGCACAAGAATGACCAGCACATGAATACAAATTTTCTGAAGAATTTTACCTTCTAAAATGACAGCAAGTTGCTCAGCTGCAGACTTTCGTAAAACCAGGTCAACAGCATCAGAAGTCAAGACATCATAGATCTTTTCAACAGTTTCTGCCTAAAAGTAAAACTATATTAGATTTGTATCCAGTATGCTATCATGACACAAGCAAAATTTCCTAACAGGAAGTAGAAAATAAAAATATCTAAATTCCTTAGTAACATGTATTTGATTAGATTCCACATGATATAATAAGAATATATTAGGTTATAATATTTTTGCAAAAAATCTCTAATAATACCTGTGGAATGTAATAGTCTGACAGTATACAGTGCACAACAAATGCAGTTTTATAACAAATAATGCTTGACTGAAGTACTACTACTCTAATTTAAGGGCTACAGAAAGTTCAACACTATACAGAAATGCTGCAATATGCTTCCAAGTCTGAAGGGGACTGACTTTTAACGGCAATAAGGTTACAGAAATGGATGGTTAGGATGTAAGGAAAGAGTACAAATCAAGTGTGCAACGAGCTGTCAGAATAATTTTTTTCAGAGGACAAGCATCTTATCATTTGTTTATCATACTGTTAATCTGAAAGCATTGAGGGTAAGGAAGGAATCAGAAAGAAGGGGAGATGGCAGAAATGGAAACCCAAAAAAGGTATGTTTTCCCATAGGTAAAATACTCATTACTTACTTTTCACTTTGCAAAAGCAGCAATATTAAAAAAGCACCGACCTAAGTTTCTAATCTGTGCTAGTGTATTCAATATCAAAAATTGCATGTGCCTGTTTCAAGAAAAATTGATTTTGTGGATAAAAAATCCTCTATGTGAGAAAAAAAAACAGATTCTATCCATGCACAGTGAAATTGTTACAAACAAAGCAGGCCTGTGTTCTCTGCACTCAAGTCTTCTCTGTAGAGAAGAAAGAGAAAAGAAAGGATATTTTCTTATTGCTGCATATGGTATCATAAAAAATACTGTTAAAGTTCACACAGAAAGAATATATCAATGGATTTCTTTTCATGAAGCAAATGAATTTGTATGAAATACTGCAAACAGCAGAAAGTGGTAATTTCAGTGACTGGTTAGGTAGAAGAGCTCATCAATGACAAAATTTAGACAGACTTTACTCACCTTAATTACTGACTCCATTTTATCATCCAATTTTAGCTCAATAGCTCTTTCTATAATAAATAAGTTGGCAATGCTGGAAAGCACATTACCATCCAGACGTGGTCTTTTCAGGTTTGCCCCTTCTTCATTCAGAAGATGGAATGCTAAATGCTTAGGTGCTACAGAACGAACCCTGAATGAGTAAATAATTAATATATATTTATATATATGGGGGGAGGGGAGTAATTACACAACTCAGTATTGATTAATCTTTCAAAACAACCCACTGCGTAACAATCAGTTGCTTTTTTTAAGAGAAGGCATTGCTATATCATTAGCATTAGAAGAAATGCTGAAATGCTACAGAGCATTACTTACAACTGCTTTTTTGAGAAGAGAAGACGCAAAGCAGCCCGTAGTCTAGTAGTTCCAGGGAGAACACCCTCTCCTTTTTCAGAGGCTGTTTCACTCAAAGAAAGGATGCAGTTACCTAAAGTATCTTTCGTGTCAGCATAACCCTAAGAAAAACAACAAAAATTCTCAAATTCAAAAAAATCCACTTATTAACTTATCAAATTGGACAAGGTAACTCCCTTTTTAGAGGTTAATGGAGGGTAGGGAAGAAGCAACACCCAGAAAAAAAATTAAGAAAGTATTCAAATTCTGCAGATTAATATTCCTCTCTGAAAACAATTTTAAAAAACAATAAACCTGAACACAAATAAAAATAAAGATTTCTTTACATGGCCTACAGATACTTTGAAATTTTATCCTTCAATATATTAACATGATACTGCTCTGTAAGGCCAGTTTTCATTTCAATAAACATAATTCAGTCCCTATAAGAAAGTTACTTCAAAACTTTTAATTCCATCTATCTACAGATCTTTGTCAAAGCCTTTTCACACACAAACCAGAATCAGTTATGTCAAGCAAGGATATTGCAAATCTTTTAAAAGTAGAGTAACATACTCTATATACGTGATGAGTAAACATAGGTCTCTGCAATGCTCTGTTTAAATATCTATTGTACACAGCCACTATAGGCTATAGAATAGGGGGATATTCTACTCAAAAAAATTTCTCACATGTTTAGCCTACAGCTTATACTAAATCCCCACCTATTTAATCTTGAATATCAAATCATATGTTGGATGTGTATGCAGATAACAGAAAACCTAAAATTACTGGTTGAGAAAACTCTGAAGTAACCTTTCTCCCACCACTTTCAAGTTCTCAATGTATTTCCTCTGCATATTTTTCTGTATGAACCACCTATTTCATGGCCCATCTTATTTTGCAATTTCTCCTTATTTTTGCCTTGACTTTTGTGCAGTTTAAGTAAAGGCTTAAGTTATATAAGCAGTTTTTTCAACTTAAGGCAACTGAAGTGCAGGCAACTAATGAATACACAGCAGCGAAAAAATTAAATAGGTATAATTATCAAGAGTGGTATTTTTTGAGAAAACAAAGACAAAATGTATACTTGGATGTATTAGCTAAGTTAAATAAAGGACAGAAATGCGGCAAAAAAACAGGTACATGGAGCAAAATATCTAATCTGGAAGACTATGGGCAGGATCACACAAGGGAAACTTCAAGGACTAGAGGAAAAAAAACAGTAATAATTCAGACAGACCAATTAGGCTGAAAATCAGTCTGAGAATAGCAAAAGTACTCATTATATCAAGCTGAGAGTAAGGGTAACGAAATAAAATTTGCACATTGTTGGAGATAAGAAGACCAAGGTCTAAGGATAATAGTAACTGCTGATACTTCTATAATATTGGAAGCAAAGAAACAAACAAAAAAAACCAAAAAAAATCAAAATATACTGAAAATACAGCTTACACCTATTGCTATTTTTTGACTGTGTATTTGGCCAGAAAACTGTATCAATACCACAGAGGAGTTATAATTTTCAAATTTAGGATATGAGGGACATTATACTAATTTTAAACTAATTTTAAAAAGGATGAATGTTTTAATCTGTACTTGGATTATCCACTTGTGCCTTCAAACCATTTAAGTTCCAGTCAGTCCTTGCTCATTTGTACTAAAACATCCCAAATTTCATATTCCAGTAATACCTATTTAAAATTTGTCCACAAATTCAACATACTAACTTTGACTGATACAAGGACACCTATAAAACATTTCTTTATTTGACATCTGTCTGTAAGTATACTACTGTTATTCTATTTTCCACCTCCTACTTCTATTTGTTATTTACCATGATCGACATGATTTTATATATCCAGTTCAGATTAAAGCACTTAGAAGTACCTGTAAAACAGGAATGACAGGACTGAGGGCCTCAATAAACTTGTTCCAAGTCAATACTGCCATCATTAACTGTCCTTGCAATAAATGAATCAGAATGGCCTTGGCTGTTGAGTTCACCTGTTCAATAATAAACAAAACCAAATCACTAATGCAACCTCCAATGTGTCTAAGTCAGTTTGTCAATGGTGTAATTGGACATGTTATACAAAAACATCTCAAAGGCAAATACTGCTACCGCAGAATGCTACTTTTATATTGCCAGTTACGCTAAACCTTAAAGCTGTTAGAAAAACTTCTCACGGGAAACACACCACACAAATGTTTCTGCCTAAATGGCATGCAGTCATTTTCCCCTTAGAACTCTGGTTTGTCTTTTCTGAAATAAAATAAATCATTACTTGAATTTATTCACCTATATGCACCTATTGGTCACTCTATCCTGCAGGTAAAAGAACATCTGTTCCCTTTCTTTCCTGATCATGCCTTTCCCAGTCTAGGATATGCATCTGCAGATACAAGGAGTCTGAAAGCCTCTTACATGGCCATTTCATTTTCTTCAGGCAAACAGTCAAACTAAGAAGACTACCCAATATTTCAAGTTGTACAGTAATTCATCTGAGGCTCTTTATTGAACAGGAAAAAAGGTATATGATACAGCAGTTATACTGTACTCATGTATGCAGTATATAATCTATACAATATGCAATATTAAGAGTATTTACAAGCTAAAACGACTACGGTAATGGGAATAGAGGGGAAAAGCCCACTTCTCAGAATTCACTCTTCCTTACATAGTATAAAAACACCTACTTTTACCAGTTAAAATCCTGCATTTTATGCCTGAGGTAAAAATCCTCTCACTTCAGTCAATAAGGACAGCCTTTGGTAATATGACTCTAGCCTAACTTTAAATAGAGACTGGCTTTATAAAGTCATATGGCAAATCTCAAGCACAACCTTGGAATACAAGGCTTTTCTCAATTTTTTTCTCATTGTCAAGTGTCTGAAAAATTCAACTGATGCTTTATGAAAACTTTAGTAGCAGAGGTACATCCAAGAAGCAAGGGAAAAAAAAAAAGAAAGGCTTGGATATGATCATCATTATCTATTTTGTTAGAAGTATAATAAAAATGCATTATAAGGTAAAGAGAACAAAACATGACAATTTTGTAAACATGCATTCTCTTTCTCTGATCTTTTTAAATTCAATATCCAGTATCAACTGAAATCTATTTCTTATGCTTGATTAACCACTAAGAGAAAACTGTCAGTCTTTTCCATATGGTATCCAATGAAGTCATCAAAGTAAATGCTTTCCGTGCAAAAGATAAATTACATACAAAGTATAAATATACAGCATTTCATAAATATTTAATTCTTCCTTTAAAATGCTCACATCTAAAAAAAGTCACTTCTAAATGGAATACTGTGGTAAGTAAATGTGGTACTAAATTGTACTGTGTTAAAAAAAAAATCTCATTCCAGGAGAGAAGCTAAAAATAAATAATTTGTTAGTCAGTGTTCTTTCCCCCTGAGGGTAGGGACATCATAGATCAGCTATAAAGGAGTTACAAATAACCTAAGTACTTTTTTTCTCCTCTCACAACTCCCTACTTAGCTCTATATGTAAACTAGGAAATAAAAGACCTATGTTAAGCAGTCATGCATATAAATAAACCCAACAGAAGCTTGGTCCTATTCTGTAATATTACAAAACACTTCTATAATACTCAGGTAATCACATTTAAACAGATGTGTATGTAGCGATGAAGTACAACTTTATGGCAAAGACACTGCAGACTTAAAGTGTCTTTTTATTCCTCAACCATTTCAGTGGTCAAAGACTTGAGACTTCAAAGTTTATGCTTCCTATAGGTGTAAAGCATCATCCACACTATTTCATCATATGTACATTTTACTAAGGCTGACTATGTGACAGAAAAAGAGTAACAAAAAACATATTTCATTTTCATTGATCTTTAGCAAATTTAATAGCATCCTATGACTATAATATTATCTTGTCTCTGAATTTATTGCTAAAAAAAAAATCAAAACAAACAACAACAAAAAAACCCCCAACAAAACAAAAACAAAACAAAAAAACCCCAACCAAACAAACAAAAAAACCCTTTCCAGTTACTACAACTTCACTATTTGCATAGTTTTTCTATATACAAAAAACCACATTCAGTCAAAACTTCAGGTAAGCCTCAGACCACTGTGGAGAATATCAACACCTACTTTGTGTTCACATCAACTTATAAATACAGTTACTGAACACAGTACCTCATTCTTATCTTCCTGAAGGCCAAACGTACAGATTTCATATAACACTTTAGGATGCAGAAGAAAATGTACTCCATGGCAGACTGAAGACACTGGCTTGGCAATATTATGAATACCTAAACAGTCCTTCAGTAAAAATAAAGTCAGTTAGTTTAAAAATTCAAAACAGTCTCCAGCACTACATCTTGTTTTATAGACTGCCTGAAGTTGTCATGCAGTGAAAGGCTTTGTCCGTGCACTTTGGACGACTAGTTCTGAAAGCTAAATATTACAGCCCTAGAAGAAACACAATCTTTATAGATCTCTGATTGAAAATTCCTGTTACTACACAGGACTAAGAAATAGAAAATAACGTTTTTAATTTTAAATAACAGTGAAAATAAATCCGAAAAACTGTATATGTTGTTCAGCATTACATTAAAATAAGGAAAGCCTATAACAGGCAGGTAAAAATCTCACAAAACCAGATTAATATCATTCAGTGGAGATAGTGCGTTTTTTTCAGAAACACTAGCTCCAGCATATTTGCACATTAGTGAATTGCAATGTAAGCATGCTAAGTATAGATGATGTCCATTATAGACAATAAAAATTACAATGAAGTATTATAACAAAATACAAAAGTAATTTACATTTTGTGAGCCAATTTTACTGAATACCTAAAATGACATGATGAATATGACATTGCCACTCTCAACATAGAGTACAGCCATACTTCTAGAAAGTTCACGCTCGTTATTCCTTGGATTATCATTACAGAAAACTAAGGCAGTGATAAAATATCCATATAAAGCAAAAATCAAGACACACATAACCTCACACACACACACACACACGCACGCACGCACAAGAAACCCCCCCTAAAAAAAACCCAAGAAACCAAAGAAAACAAACCAAGGAATACATAGAAGGATTTACATGTTCTTAAACACAACTCATATATTATACATACACATGAACAAAAAAAAAAAAAAATCAAAAAGAAGAGAAAAATCCCTATAAAGCAAATCAAATCTCTCCTTGAAAAGTGGGCCCATGTGAACCTCATGAAGTTCAACATGACAAGTAGAAGTTCCTGCACCTGGATTGGGGCAATCCCCAATATCGATACAGATTGGGGAATGAACAGATTTAGAGCAGTCCTGCTGAGAAGGATTTGGGGTAGTGGCAGATGTAAATTTGGTCATGAGTTGAGAAGGTACACTCAAAGCTCAGAATGCCAAACATAACCCGGGCTGCATCAAAGGAAGCACAGCCAACAGGTCGAGGGAGGTGATTCTGCCCCTCTACACTGCTCTTTTGAGACCCCACCTGAAGTGCTGCATTCAGGTCCAGGGTCCCCACCACAGGAAAGACAGAGACCTGTCAGGCCACAAAGGAGAGCCACAAGGATGATCAGTGGGCTAAGAGAGTGTTCAGCCTGGAGAAGAGGAGGCTCTAGGGAAACCTCATTGCAGCCTTCCAGTATTTTATAAGCAGTCTTCTAAGAAATATGGGGACAATTTTTTTATTAGGGCCTGTTGTGATAGGACAAGTAATGGTTTTAAACACAGAGAGGGCAGATTTAGACCAGATATTAGGCAGAAATTTTTTACAATAAGGGTGATGAAACAGATTGACCAGAGAGGTGGTGGATCTCTGGAAGTATTTAAGGTGCAGTTGGATGGGGCTCTGAGCAACCTGATCTAGTTAAGGGCCCCAACTCAAATCAGTCTGTGATTCAAAGAACCTCATTTCAGCAGACAAACTGAACACTTAAATTCTCTTCAAAAACAAAACAACAGCCATAAAACAAAGTGACCACCATTATTGAGACTTTAAAAAAAAACAAAAAACCAAAAAGACCCACAAAACAAACAAATAAAATTTTTAGTCACTGCTTTCCCTCTCTACAGATCCTGTCATTTTGAAGTGCAGTACCTGACATATAACCTAGCCAAGCTGACTTAACACCAAAAATATACCAGCAAACTGCAAGCCCAGGCCTACACAGATTTTCCAGCATATAACATGGTAAACTGAATTTGCATTAAAAATGCTTTTATTGATGAAATCATATAATACACATTATTGACTGCAACACGAAGAGTGTTAAGTAAGCATTAGTTCTAACCTTAACCACTTCCAAACAGCAGTGATAGGCTTCAGCTTTTATATTCAACAAAGGATGAGACAACAGACGGAGAAGCACCTTCTGACCCTCCGCCTGGAGCAATGAGTTGGCCTCAGCAGACTTCCAACTAAAAATGAAAAATAATTAATTTAACTATTGCTTGTTTTACAGTACCCAAAGATGCCTACAAAAATTTTCCTGTTCAATTTCAGAATAATTTCTGAAAAATACTTCCTGCAAGGGTATACATCCTAAAAAACAGACAGAAGTCCAGAGATCACAATATATTTGCCAAAATCATAGTGTGAATCTTCAAGCCTGCATATTTCTTTTATACATCAAAAACCAAAGATTTTCAAAATTCTCTCATCGAAATTAAGAGCCTGACAAACATTTATGTTCATCTGAAAACATAAAATTCTACTCAGCTTCAATAGGCCCCTTAGATCATATATGTGATTGTAAAAGAAATCTCTGCTTTCAGCATTTTTTCATTATAGAAGTCCATCTCTATCAAATGAGTTGAAGTCAGTTTAAAAAATTGAAGTGCATCTCCTGTGTCAAACAGTAATCAAGCAATAATTAATTCTAAAAGCATTGGAAGACTGAAAAACGTTTTGACATTTCATAATTTAAAAACACTTACTGGACAGCTCTCAAATGCAGTTCCCTCTGAAAAAAAATCCAGAACATCAAGTTCTGAATTAGTATAAAATTAAATTTTTGTTTTTCTAATTAAGTGTTCAATACAGAACTTTTCCAGGCACCACAGGGTAACTTATTCTCTAACTAGAGACATGGAAAAATCTAAAAAGCAATAAAAACATGCTATTTAATAAATGAGATGCTGTATTGTAATATAAAGTATCTACAATAAAGTAAGTCCTTCACAATTTCTGAAAGTAAAATAAAACTAAGTTATAAAAATATACTTGGAACAAAGTATTTTAAAAAAGTCTGAAAAACAAGTCAAAATATTTTAAGATTGCTTCTTTGTGAATCACATAACTTCATATACAAAAATCATAACAGTTTATACATAGAATAAAACATTAAGCTTTTAGCACCTGAAATTAAATTTCAAGAAATCCACTACAGAATTACACGAATCAGAACAGACCTTTAAATGGCTAAAAGAAAACAGTTGTTCAAATATAGGGAATAAACAAGCTGAGTTTCTATTTGAGGAACTTTATTCATTTAAAAAAAAAAAAAATTACATTTTCACAAGCAGTGTTTTAAATAGTAATGTACTTACATATCTGAGCATATGTGAATGCATTCCTGAAGCAAGGGAAAGTGTTGGTGGAAAGGTAGACTAATCAAGGCCTGATCTGCCAATTCTACTAACTCAGAAAGATTCTTGTCCCCCTGTGAAGTAAAATGAAGAGAAATAAAGAAACTATCAGAGTTCATAACATTAAAAGTATCCTATGTTATTGCATAACCCTTCAGAATTTATCATAATTTAATATTAAGTAGGTTTTGGTTTAGTCTTTCACAGAGAAGTTTGTAATTAACTAATTCAACACATTTCAAACAAAAAAAATTAGAACCTGTTCCTGAGAGCTGAAAGCCCTTCAGCTGCTGAATCCAAATAAACTTCTGTGAACTCTGTGGGAATAATGTATGTCTAACATTTCACAGCATGAACTCTATAATTCTATTAAAATTACTATTTTTTTAATCATTATGCATTTTATGTGAGATGAGTATAATGAAAGATTTAACTATTGAACTTTTTTTAAAATCACTATTAATATTAAAGAGCAAGTTTCCTTTTTTAAAATTTCAGTACGTATGTCTCTATCATATTTAGTTACCACATACATTAGACATGAGCCATTTAAATTTGATGGAGTTAACTTCATTGTAAACAGTATTTTATGAACAAAGTATTGCTTCTATTAAGTTCAGAACCGGCCTAAATAAAGGACAGATTAACTCTGATTTAAGATAGCACTGCATTTATATTGTTGCATTTTATTCATTTATTTCAGTATCAGTGGAACCAGTCCTTTGCAAAATTGCTTGTCTATTTAGATAATAGAGAAGAATATTTCAGTACCGTGCTACAAACTCTTAACTAATAAAGCAAGGTACATTGGCTCTCTTCACAACAAAGTGAACCACACGAATCTCAGCCAGTCCAGAAGCAATTGTTTATTAAAGCTGCAATTCCCAAAGTAGTTGGGATTTAAAATTTTCTGAACAACATATTTAACTACGAGACAACATATGTATGCTATATATTTAAATGAAATAAAATAAATAGGGTATTATAAATAAGTGTACATAGTTATATAAACATAAAAACATAAATTATTTCCTGCTTCTTATTTCTTTGGCCATAAAAGGTCCTGTGCCCACATCCAATCTCCAGGTGTTTATTTGACTGTTTTTACTTAGGACAAGATTTTTTTTTAATAAAATATCATGACTAGGATTATGAAAACAAATACAAATTAACTACATCTTGCAAGGTATGGAATTCTCATATTTATGGATCTTCTTCTGCTATGTTAGACTACAATTTTTACCACAGAAAATATGAAGGCAGGAAATTCGCCTACAGAAAGTATTTTATATAATAAAATTCCACACCTTTTTATGAACTTCAACCATAAAGCTACAAGTGCATTCAATCGAATACATAGCTTCTGAAACTTGTTTATAAATACTGTAGTTCTCGGTGTTCATCTGCTCCAGATAGGCTGCAATGGATTCATGAATGCTTGGGTATTCCAAGGAGAAGGGCATGTCCAGAGAGAGAAGAAATAAAGCGTTCAGCAAACTCTTTTGTAAGACTTTATTTGCCTTTGAAAAAGAAAATAACTGTCAGAATAACAGCCTGAAAATACAGTAAAACCAACAGCATATGCAGTCATTCAACAAGTACAATCAGTATTGCTGCTACTTAAAAATTAGAGAAAGAAATGCACATCATTCAATGAGTGCTATACAAAGATTTTTTTTTTCATTAAAAGGTGACAGTTAACTAGATGTCACTCCTAATACCAGACCTGCAACCAGTCACAAAAGCTGTGTATGATCCAGGCACAGCTCTAGCACACACGGCTCGCCAGGGTCAATTCACTGTCTGACCACGAGATGGCAGAGAATACAGAGACCACAACTATTTCTGAATTTAATAAAAAGCTATCTACAATTCTATGTGGTCATATTGTAAACTAAGAATTGGGATTTCTCTTTTTGATTTGGTTTTTTTTGATTTTTACGTGCAACTATTCAGTATACTTTCAACTAAAATTTTGACCTCAAATATAGTAACTTTTTTCCAGCTCCTTCCTGTCATACACAGAATGGAAATTTTATATTATGTACATAAGAACATAAAGACAAAAATTATAAAAACCTCATTAGATTAGTATGCCTACACTTATTTGCAAGTACAAGATGTAATATTTGTGACAAAACCCCTGTAATCCCTGAAAATCAATCTTTGACTCTGATGGAATAATGTCTGAAAAAAAGCTACATTTCACTAAAAACTGGTCCAAAAAATTTAAACCCATTCAGGTTTAAACATTTAATGCTTTCCATCATACAAAAATTTCATCAGACCTTCCTATCTGAAATAAACAGAAAAACCTTCACCCTAACCACAAGCAAACAAAAAAAACCTCAAGAGCTGTATCAGAATTTCTTTTAAAGAGCACTGGAAGCAAAGAACAATAAAAATCACTATGATGCACGCAACATAATTCCTTACTATGTTTCATCAGATTAAGAGTGATGATTTGAAATGTTACATAGTTCTAGTCTTACTTGCATGCATATTATAAATGAGCAGGGGGCAGCAGAGCTTTGCAAACCGTACATCATACCAGACAAAATACACTATAGGAGGGAAAAGAACACCAAATTTCAAAAACTTGTTTAAAAACTGTATTCAAAATGGCTTTTTAAGATTTGAAATCTGCAGTATGCACTAATAATTCAAGAATGGATGAAGCTGCCCTCTGTGATCATACAGAAGCCAATGTAAATCAGATTAATTTCTCTGTCCAGTGCTATTTTCCCAGTATTAATCCCTGAGGAAGGCATCCCTTTCTGCCCTCTTATAATGAATATACAAAAGACAATTACTTCTAATTAGTAATGGCATACCTTCTCTACAGGGAGAAGTATTTGCAGCAATCTAACAGTGAAGAGTGAAATGCTAATAAATGCCATTCTGTGATGTACCAACATCACCTTGGGCTGTTCTGCACTTATATTGGTTTTGTGATATAATATAGTTTCTCCAAGCAAACCCAAGACCAGAAGCAATTTGTCTTTCTGAAAACAAAATCAGAAATACAATAATTAGAAAAAAATGAAACATTCCATATTTACAGTGTTTATACAGCACCCACAGTATCATTAACACAATTATACCAAATAAGTTAAAATTGCATAAATACACAGCACTGTTAGTCATCCAGAACTATGCAGTAGACCTCAGTCTACTTTCACTTTTAGTTCTGAATACTCAACCCAATAACTGTCTGTTACCGGTTGCTCTCTCCCTTTCCTCTCCTGCTTTTCTCCCCTCTCTCCTACCATAATTTCTGTTCACTATACTTTCAAATTTCAATTTTAATATGGAAATATTAAGCCCTGGTCTGACCCTGCAAATAAAGCTTTGCCTTAAAAGTAAAAATAAATAAATAAATAAATAAACAATCAATCCCAAACCAATTCACAATCCAAACTGTCAAAACATCAAAGGTTTTTTCATCTCTATTCATTCTCAAAGGAAACAGTAAAGTTGTTTTCTATCTTTTCACTTTTTTTTTTTTTTAATCAATGTAATTGTATACAATTACTCAGCTTATTTGCAGAATTTTTCTTGTTAGTAGCCTGGATGTAAAAATTATCCTACTAGTAATAATCAGTATGATATACATATAATGATGATCACAGTTTATACTTTAGTTTGATAGACTTGTAGGCAATGAAACATACTGATTTAGATCATAAAACAACTAGACAAAGAGATATTAAGCCTCTGAGATGAAATGTTCTGCAAGAAATCTTCAGCACTGACTTGGAATTGATCAATTATAATAGATTTTCACAGAGCAGCAGCTTAAACTAAAAAAAATTCTCATTTTCTATTAGGGACTATAAATAATACAAAGATCAACATTTATAAAATAGAAAATAAGGAAGCCCACAGCAATATTTTAATCAATTAATATTGTAGTCATTATTGTTTCATATTCAGTGGTATTTTCATGAATTCTAACAAGGTGCATTTAAGAGTACATTTAATTCAAGCTTCTAGACAAGTTTCAGTCTGATACTCTGGTATGTTTGTTACATGCCTAAGCCATGTCAGCTTATGCTTCAGCTTTCACTTCCCTTCAAAAAAGCAAGTCAGCCACTACTATTTTATCTGTTATTCACTAATTTGATATTTCATGTATATAACACTTCACAACCATGCTCAGGTATATTTCCAGCGATTTAAATTGTTTGGTCAACAGCACCTTAATGCTTTGAATCTCTCCTTTCTTTCCCTGTTAAGCAACATAGTTAAGGATATCTGAAATCTGTGCAAGGATCTACAGTTCCTGTGTAGGAAATGGATAGCATGTATGCATCTTACAATTTTAGTCTTGGATCTAAATAGTATTCTCCCTAATTTTAATCAGACAGTTTATAAAGAGTAAAGAACGTGAAAATTGCCATTTACATCAAATTGGTCTCCAACATTTGTAGTCAGTGCTTTTCACTCAGATACCTTTCCCTACACGTGTTTCTCTCAATGGCTGCTTATTTTCTTGACATGAAACTCCAAGTATTGTCTTGTAAAAGAACTTCCATTTAAAACAAATAATGATGAACTAGTAATAAACTACTTAAAATTTTCAAAAGGGTAGCTCCACAGAAGATTAGATATGTGCATGAATCACTGCAGAAAATGTCAGAGACTTATAAAAGAAGAATGTTAAATATGGCTGAACAAAGCCTGAGGAATATTACCAATTCCAATGCAAAAAGGCTATCATCTTCCCAAACATTTTCAGAAATAGCATCACCAATAAGGAACATGTCTTCAACAAGCAATTCAAGAACTTCCATTGTCACTCTCCGACTCCCTAGGAACAAAAATGAGGATAAATCCAAATGCAGACAAAATACTATATTTTGATATTCAGAAGACACTACTGTAAACACGGGTTTATTCTAAATATAAAATTCTGGTATTTTAATTTTACACGTCTACAAAACTATGCTAACTTCACTCAACCACCAAGAGCTCTAAATCACAGAAGATGAAAACCAGCCAAAATTACAATAGCAGACACTGAAGCAATTGTATACTTGAAAAAAAGTCTGCATTTCCTTAAATCCTATAGTAAATTTAAGAAAATAATAATGAACTTAAGTACTGAATTTCTTTAAAATTCAGAATAAAGTCACTGATTTCCCTCACCTATTCCTGTTAATCTGCATTTTGGTATAGCAGGAGTGCCTTTTTTCACAGATCATTTTGTTTGAGCTCTTTCAAAAGACAAGATGAACACCCACTTTATCTACTTGTACTATTCTCCATAACAATTTCCCCCCTTTGTTTTTAGGCTAATATTTATTCATTGGCATTGCTTCTTCTGAGTTTCTCTTAAAAACAAGGTAAATCTGGTCTATTAGTGACTTTCATACTTTGTATAGTTTTAAACTTGAACACATGGCCACAGAAAAAAATGGGCCTGAGCTTAAACACATAGAGGCTACATTTACTATAAATTTAAACATCTCCCTAATTTCCCCAGATAATGAGACAATAGAGGAGAAGCAGTCAAAGGCTAGAAGGTTTGGTGAAGAACAAGGCAGAAGATCTGAAGCCAGACCAAATACCTTCAACCTCATACAACTGAGGACGCCAAAACTGTCTGGCATCCTAAGGAACCATACGGTGACAGTCTCCCCTAAATACTCGATTTAGCGCAACTGTTGGCTTAGTTACTTGTTGATGGTATGTTTCCATATAAAACTCTGAATGGATTTCACACAACATCACTGAATTTCCAATTTATTTTTTAACTAAGATAAAAATTTTGCATCTTTCAGAATCCTCAAAACAAAATCTTTTTAAAAAAGAAAAAGCTCTATTTGTTACAATTAAACATTAACTAATTTCTTTCCCACTTTTTCTATCCCTTGGAGATTTTACACACTGCAGAAGCATTATTGATGTACTTAAGGAAAAAAATTATATCTGTGTGTGTGTGACTAGATATGTAGTGACAATGACCACAACTCATACAATTTGCAGCTTCAGTAACATTGCTCTGAGTGAGCATGACAGAGAATGGCACAAGGCCTTTTTTGAAAGCTTGCTTTTACCCACCTTATGGAAGGGCTGATTTCTATTTATTTTAGGCAAAAGGCTGCCAATTTGACTTAATAAATTTCTTCATTATAATAAAATGATAAAAAACCTCATCAAACCAAAACAAAAAAACCCCACAACCCACACCACTAGTGATTTCTGTAATGACTTCACTCACAAGACAGGTCAGAACAAAAGAAGAAAAATTCGAGTGAACATCTCCACAAGGAAAAGAATTTAAGCTTAACTAAATACACATTATATTGCAAAATACAAGGAAGCAAATTTTACAATAAGCTTACCATTTTTCCTTTACCCACTAATTTAAACAGAAGAAAAGCTACATTATACCATACAAGTTGATAATAATGTTCATAAAAGTGCATGTTGATTTTAGTGAAGACAAAAAACTCAAAATATAACCACAATATAAAAAGTGTGTTACTGTCTCACAGTATCACAGTCTCATAGTGTGCCTTCAGATCACAGGCTTTCAGGTCAGATATTAGTTTCCTTACAGTCTGTGTCTCATTACAGCACAGTGGAAGAATGGAGAAATATCATCTAGCAGAGTTTAAAAAGTGCAAAAAACCTAAAGGGAAGAGAAACAAAGATCAACTTTATCTGAAACTACTTTAGGTCACAGAATCAGAGAATGTGCTGAGTTGGAAGAGACCCACAAGGATCATCAAGTCCAACTCAGCCCTGCACAGGACCACTCCCAAGAGTCATACTATGTGCCTGAGAGTATAATCCAAAAGCTTCTTGAACTCTGTCAGGTTTGGTGCTGCGACCACTTCCCTGGGGAGCCTCTTCCAGTGCCCAACCACCCTCTGGATGAACAACCTTTTCCTAATATGCAACCTAAACCTCCCCTGGCACAACATCAGGCCGTTCCCTTGGGTTCTGTCACTGGCCACCACAGCGAACAGATCAGTGCCTGCCCCTCCTCTTCCCCTCACAAGCAAGTTGTAACTGCAGTGAGGTCTCCCCTCAGTCTCCTCTGCTCCAGGCTGAACAGACCAAGTGACCTCAGCCACTCCTCATACAGCTTATGATAAGATTCAAAGAATCTTGAAAGGTGGAAAAACTGTATTTTAACTCTGCAGATTTGAAGTGACAGGCAACAGAAAAGGAAAAGATAGAAAATACATTTTCTGCAGTTTTACATTATAAATAAAAGATGCCACAAGTCACGAATGTTCTTGTGGCTAATTAATATTTAAATATCACTATTCTGAAAGGAAAAAAACAAAACTTTAATTCGTTTTAGTTGGTTTATTACCAAAAGAAAGAGAATTGAATAGTTTTCCTACATATTTAATAGAATTTTTAGAAGTTAGAACCTCTTTTACTATCCTAGTCATAGACAGACAGATGCACATTTCCAGCTCCTATATTACAAAGCCTTACTACATCTACCAGTACCTGTTTTGAATTACATTATATTTTACAGCTAAATACTACTTTAGACAACCCAAGAACAAGAAGACTCTCCTTCAAAAAGGCTTTTCAATTTAAAACCTTTACAGGTTAAAATTAAAATCATCAGTGCAATCAGACTATCATCACCTGTGTTTCTTAAATCAATTACAATTTGTTACTGCATTCATATGAATAAAAACAAACCTTTTCCCAGAATTTTTGTTTTATTTTTACTTGAACAAGAGGTAAACTAGAGGTATGCCTAAAGTTTGGTTAAGTGTGGCTTTTTATCTGCTTGTATGACATTTTATCCAGCCACATCATTTTTTCGCTACACACCCACTTCTTCCCACCATCAGTAAAAAGTACTTAAAACTTCTGCAGCAATTCAAGCTTCAGAAGATTCAAGCTTTATGACCTGAACAAAGTCCCTAGAAAAGAACTGCTCTAACTAGTTACAGTACTTCACTAATTATCTGTACTTTGATTACTTGAGCTACTCACCTCATAATACCAACTCCTTAAAAGGTCTGAAGTAAAGATGGGAAAGATACATAAGTGAAATACTTAACACTTTCTCACCTGTTCTTAGAAGAGGTACTGCATTTTCCAATATAGAAACACAGAACTGAGGAAGGCTAAGCTGCTTCATCTGTAATTCCAAAGTGTCTTCATTTTCAATATCTGGTAGATCAATATGTCCTACAGCAAATGGGGAATGCAGGGAGATTCTGGAGTTTGCATTTGCTTGAGTACTGTTTCCACTTAAAACAATAAGCAAACAAAAATTCAAAAAAAAGAAAGACTCAGTTAACTCTTGCAAAGAGAAAACACTTATATGTACACATGTCAAAAACAGCATCAGGTATTTTCATGTCCTCCTTCCTTAAGCATATTCTTCCTTCCATCACAACCTTTCTCTGCTATCCACCAGTGTTGCAGGAAGAGGGGGATTTTGTTTGGTTGGTTTTTCAAATGTCAGAACTGGTAAGATCACAAGTAAATGCCTAATGTTTTGTCAGTCATCTTCAAATGCACTTAGCACTGTGTACTGGAAGAAATACACATAAAACAAAGACAATATTGCAAAAGAAATATAAGTTGAATTGAAACTTGGTTTTTTTTATGAACAAAATCTCTCAGTTGCAAGGCCACTTAATCAAATTTCATCCTGAATGATACTTACTATATTAAAACCATTCTATCCAGCTAGCCGCAAGAATTGTTAGAAGGAAAATTACGAAGCATACCCTATGTTAAAACCTTAGGACTACCTTGCCAACTGTAAACCAGAAAATATTCCCTTGCCCAAGAAAGCCTTAAGTGCAACCAAGCATATATTACAAAACATACATAGTGTTATTATATTACAGATATATTTTAATTATGAAATATAATTATTAAATATATAAAGTCCCTATATTATGAACAGCATATACTTTGCAACTGTATTATTTTCAACTGTTTTTAAAAATAATCTAAATCTGTTGTCAGTATTATAATTAATACAGCCAAGAACAGATTTTTTTATGCTTTTTTCTTATTATGAACCACTTTTAGCAATCTTGATTTGCTTTAAAAACCTGTATGACTTTTAAAGCTGGGTTTTTAGTTCCTTTTTTTATTCTTAAACTAGTTCAAGAAACTGTGTTGCGGCATGACCATGTTACATTATATTGTCTAAACAAATGTAGACGATATCTAAAGAATATCAATTACGAATTTAAATGCCAATTGATTGAGAGGTCAGTAGAAGACTACAAGCAAAACAGAAGAGTTTGCTAGTCTGTAGTGCATTTGGCTGCACTTACCAGAGGGTAGGGAAGGAGAGGTATCAGTCATAAAAACAATTCAGAAGAGGAAAGGTTAAGTTTCCAGGCAGAATTTGAAACAGACAAACAGATAGATTGAAGAGTCTCGAGATTTAAGAACAAGGAAAAGAAGAGTTACATATAGAATAGCAATAAACAAATAATTTACATTACAATTATCTTGAAAAAGACAACATTCACTAAAAGCAGCTCTTCCATATCAACATCAGCAACGTCAGAGCAGCACTTCTGTCATTTCTCTTTATCATATCTTCTATTTAACATTATGTTTTTCTTCATGCTACCTCTGGGCTAAATTATATCTTTGTAAGAAGTGAGATTTACAAGCACTGAGCAATTCTATGACAGCACATAGAATGCAAGAAGATAAAAGTGTACACTCATGAACAGCTCATAATATGGCCTTATACTTCTAATAAATTACCACTCCCTGGTTTCTAGATGTCTCATCACACAGATTTCCTTACTAGACTGATAGCCAGGCCATCGCTGTCTCTTGCACAATATACACCAGCTACTATTAAATGGTGAAATGTTCAAAACAATCAGGTCCTAAAACGCGTAAAGCCTGCAGTTCATTGACATTAGCATATTAGTAACATAATTAAAAAATTAACATATTAGACAGACTTGAGCAAAAATAAACTTGCAATATAATGACTCTCAAGATGCATTTACAATTAAATATATGAGCTGCTCTCATCACAGTCTATTTGAATACCTAGGAGTTACTCAATCACTAAGCCCATACACCACAGAGAATCGAGAGACTTCCCAGCAAGCACACAGTAAGGATTTATACGGACTTTTAAACTACTACGTACTAAAAGACATTGGTTCTTGAACACCAGATGTAAGTCTGTTAAGATGAATAACAAAACCACACATAAACCTCTCCATTTCGAGTGTATACAAGCAATTCAAAATTTCACACTGGAGTAAAATTATTAGATGTTTTAGGACTAAATTTTGTTGTCAGATTTAAAAACAAAGTTCAAAGGCTTCAATGGAAATCTTTCTACAGCATAGCATTTTTCACAATACATTACACTGTTACCTATGGGATGGCCATTCTACTTAAAGGAGCTTATGAGGGCATCTGCAGAAAAAAAGAAAAATCCCTGACTTTACAGCAATAGCCTGAATAAAAGCTTTTCTGTGTATTACAAATACATGCACAAGCAATAGCAATTGATACGAAGAGATTTTGTTTAAAAAGGTGGTTGGGTACAAAATGTGACATGATCTTATGCATTCTAAACACGACTTAAAGAATGGTTTAATTCATAAACATGGTTTGAATTTTCACAGGTTATCAAAATTCTTGCATCATTCCACACAATGACAAGGAGCTCATGATATAATCCTTGCAGTTTAAGTTATTTCTTGTTTTATTCACCTGGAAGATACTGCATCCCAATCTTGACCATCTCCTCTAGGACGCTGAACTGTCCGTCCAATTACAGATGGCCGGGGGCTACTACTTCCAGGTGATGGATTCTGAGAACGAAGAGGACCTCTTGCTTCTTGGCAGTAGGATATAGATGAATTCTGGGAAGCTGTACCTTTATGTAACACAAAGCATATACTTTCCATTAGTGGAATCCATTATTCTGGAAGATACTACATAGTGAATGGTAGAAGTAACTAAGGTCGGATATGGAAAAAAACAAGTAAATACTAGTGAGCTAGGACAACCTATCACTGGCAAGTAGCAGAGTTTGGAAACTCAATTCCAAGGCAAAACCAATGAAGATCCCAGCTGAATCATAAATCTTGAGTTTTAAAAATAGAAATATAGTGTCTGCCTAAGGTTATCAAACTTGTCAATAACTGAATAAGCAGCCAATATAATTTATTAAGACACCTAATACAGTGGCAATCTTAGGAAGAGAACCGGACTACCAATTTACAGAGAGAGAATTGATTCAATTCAGATGACAAAATGGAAAGAGGAAGACTATTATAACTAATTTACACCATTAAAGCTGTAACATTTAAGCATTAAGAGCACTGTGAAGTAGCCCTAATGACTGCAAAACTCAAAACAATGATTAAACTACTTTTAGCCACCAGTATAAAAAAAAAAGAGTTAACATAGCTCATGAAATTTGTAATTACATTGTTAAGTACCAATAGCTTGAAAACTTTTCTGAAACTTCCCACTTTTATTTTACAGATTTAATGTAATTTTAGTTAAAAATCCCTCTCCTGCTGACATACAAATAGTGGGACACTGGGAAAAGATGATGAATGGGGAATCACAGGAAACTGTAAAAATGGGTAAGTACTGTAAAACAGTGCAACTCAAAACGTTTTTATTAACATTACTAGTACTGAACACCATTTATTTAGCAGCACAGTTTCACAAGATTATGTTTGCTTTAAGGTTCTGGGCTTTCTTTTCTAAAATAATTTTAGACAATCTTAACTATAGTAAAACCAACACTATCTTAACTGCAGTAAAACCAACAGTATCTTAACTGTAGTAAAACCAACAGTATCTCAAATACTCAAAAATACCTACCTTGTTCTGTGGAAGAAAAACTTGGATCTCTGTGAAAGTTAAGCCTGCTTTTCAAGAAGATGCACAACTGTTGCAAGCATGACACAGCCTGCAAAGCTAGCCGATGTCTTCCATCTCCTCCAAAAGCTAGTTTTAGCAGGGACAAAAGGCTCTGCAAAGACAAACCCATCAACACCGATAGCTGAACATTAATCACCTTCATGAACAACTATGCCAGCAAGAGTCTTGCACTAAATACAGTTCACTATATAAATATAGCTCACAAATGTTTCCAAGTGTTTTTCAAAATCACAGCAAAGAATAAATAGGCTTAAATACTGTTTCTTACTGAATGCAAGAACTATCAGTTCTAAGGAAAAAGCTGAGTTCCACACTGTATTTCCAACTAAGTCACTACTTTCATTATCGAAATCCATTAGAGGGTGTGCATACAACCGTGACAGGAAATTATCTTACACAGAAGAAACAAAGTATTGCTTCAGAACACACTTCATTACTGATTCGCAATATACGTAATGACAACAACAAAATTTTCTAAACACAATATGCAGCCAATGTCCTCTTTCCTATGCACGTACAGTAAACATAAAGGAACCTTTCATTTATCTATTTTGTTTAGAAAAGTATCATATCATTTACATCAATTCTTCCTTAGTTCAACTTGTACCAAAGCACAATAAAAACTTTAAATTTTATGTGAATTCTTGCCTGTACAATCTTTGGTCTTTGAAGGAAGATCTCAGCAGGAAAATCTTGCATAATCACATCCTGAAGAAGCTCACATGTACTCCAAATTAAACTTTGGTTGTTACTTCTCAAAGAGCTAAATGTTCATATTTAAATATGTATTAAAATGAAAAGGAAAAAAAAAACAGTAATTATTAGATTGAACAAGTGTTTACAGGTTATATCACAACACTGAAGAATCTACAGAAAAAAACCCTCTGAAATTCTATTGTCATACCATTTTGAAGATTGAATTATTCCTAAACCATGCTAATCCTCTATACAATAAAGAACAAACTCAATTCCAGCTGTTATCAAGACACATGCAAAGTTAGGTATCAAAAAGAGAAATAACTTTATTGATACTGAATTTGAAATTAAAAGAACAAATACTGGAAATTCCCTCTGAAGCTGGCAATTATCTCAGTGGTATACAACAAGTAATCTACCTCAAACCAGTAAGAAAGTTTCTTTCATTACTAAGGCTCACCTATAACTTAAAAGCAGTTGACTTACGTATGTGGGAAGTTCCATAAAGGAAGAAATTTACTAGCTATTCTCTAAGATGTATATTTGTAAATAATAAGAACCCTTAGGATATTCTGCTTCACTTTTTTCCATTTTAGTTGTTTCAGAAACCACTGTAAAAAAATCAAATATGTCCAGTTTTAAAAATCTCTGTTCTTTTTCTATACTCAGGCATAAAGGAAATTAAATATTAAAGACATTTTCCAGCTTCAGAGATCATTCAAAAGGAAAAAACAAAACAAAACAAAATAAATAATTAAAAAAAACTATGCTAGAAATCTATCACAGTTCTGTGTCAACTCATAAGGAATCCCAATTACAGAAATTTTTCTTAGGCCACTTGAAACACTGTTTTTTCTAAATTAAAGTTAAAAAAAAAAATCCCTGCAGAAAGACAATCTGAATGACTCAATGCCTGAATAAGGCCCTGTACTTAAACTCATGACCTAAATCTAGTCAACCTACTACTGAAAGTATGGATTTTCCTGTCCAGTGGTCATGGGGGTAAAGTAAATAATGATTTTATTCCAGCTTGTTCTAATATTAACTGAATTAAATCTTTGATCCATGTAGAAATTTAGAAGGCAGTCTGAAGTGTCATGAACAAAAAAACTCCAACAGATTAACTTAAATATTAAATGGAGAGTGACACTGCCCAACTTCAGCACAGCTTTTACAGTCATTTATCAAAAATTAACTCATTAGGTTATTTACAGAAAGAGCCTTATGATGCAGAAAGACAGAAATTTGCAACCACTATTCCAGAAAAATAAAAACTACAAGCAAATGGTACTATTTCTATTACTGCACCTTTCATTTGAAGAAAGTACATGTCTATCTGTAGAAGTCAGAGTTAGCCAGGGAAATGTGGAAAATTTCAAGCACTTCACTGCAAAATAAAAGAGCAGATATTTTGCAATATATTTTACAGAAGTATTATACTGTATACATACAAGACAAAGTCAGAAACTTATGAACTATATAGAATCTGAAAAAGAACTACCTTATACTAAACACAGACTTGTACAAATTCAAGTGCCTTTATGAGAACTTTCAATCATACCAAAACATCACTAAAGTCACCTTAAAACCAAAGGAAATATATTTGTTGAAAGAAGTTTTAGCAAATCACAAACACAGCATTAGTAAAAGAGTACTTGGTCCCCCACATCATGCTTTCATTCAAATTATAATTTTGTTCTGGTACTACAGAATATTTATTAATATGATTTCTAAAAATGAAAAACTGACCTCATGCTTTTACTCTTAAAGGTAATTCTTGTTCTTACCAAATTAAGACACATAATAACTTTTTAAAGAAAATAACTTCAAAGTTATGTTTAACTTAAAGTTTGTAATAACTACTGTGCAATCCTTAAGATAGCTTATACACTACTAAAAAAGTAAACTGGTGATTTACACACAGTAACTGGATGTTAATATGACACACCCCTGTGAACTGCTACTAATATACTGACATAGGCAAAGACTTGACAAAGTATTATTGGTCTCTTCTTGTCAGTGACACACTTCATAACATCTTACTGACAAAGAATGAAAGCATAACACTGGTTTTCATTTAGATACAAGGAAAACATTCCCAAAGCATCTAATCCAGTTTTTTAACTAGTAATGCACTTCAGACTGTTTTGTTGAAATAAAAGGTACTTAAACAGCCACTTTTGACTATGAAACACAGATCTTCTGAAAAGCATTAGCAATTTTAAAAAAATTTTAAATAGCAGCACTTTTTAACACACTTTACATATTCCAAAAAGCTACACTATTTAGTAGAAAAGAGAAAGATCTATTAAGATATAATTATTATAAGCGTTATAATTGTAATTTCTGTGGTACTATTTCATAATCAATATTGCTGTGCACATTTCTAATGGAATTCAATCTAAATTACAACTCCAAGCACTTTATGTAATTAACATATTCCTTCATAACTACACATACCAACTGTTCTTTTGGGAGGTATTTCTAACTGCGGTGGATGACTTCTACCTTGACAAAAATATCCAGTGAATAATTCCTCTTGAGGCAGAACTAAAATAATAAAAGGATAAGTTTAAAAAGTGTACACACATTAAAAAAAAAGAAAAACTCAATTTAGTTTCCTGTTTTTCCTGAACTACCTCCATTTTGCCCTTGAGTTTTAAATCAGTCTCCTTAATAGGTTAAAACAGTCTCAGATAAGGAAAATGGAGTAAAGAGAATGCGTCAGTGTTTATTTTTTCATAATCATATTCTGCAATACCATTCAAGCAATAGCAAAAAAAAAAAAAACACATCACACAAAATGTATTGCCTGATGGAGTACTGGCAGATAAACAAAAGGTTTCCTTTTAATCTACATATGTAGCAATTAAATTAACTTTTTTAATTAACTACTTAAAACCTTTTCCTACCAAAACTGCTGCCTTCTCAGGTCACCTGAAAAGTTGTCCCCCTTGTATATAATATGAATATTGTTAAATACATGCCATTCATAGGCAAATTGTACAAAAATATACACAAGGTAACATTAAAAGCAATCTCTCCAGACCATAATATTTGGTTCAAAGGATCAAACTAAATAATGCCTAGATTATTCATTTACATTTTTTCCCAGTAACTGAAGTTCAAATAGAAAGAAAAACACAACACTACTGTTAGGAGGTACTAAGATTATTTCATCCACACATACATACAATTTACAGCATAAGTAATTTCAGTTGAGTAGTTTCAAAAAGGTAAGATAAGAATGCACATGTACAAGATTATTATATTCTTCCCCATAGACTGGAAACATGAATTAAAAATCTGCCCATATGAGGGCACTGGAAGGGAAAAAAAGAAAAAAAAAAAGAAATAAACAAAAAATCCCAAAGAAAAACCAAACCAAACCAAAAAAACCAAAACCACAATCATCAGGCACCACATAGTTCTAGCAAACTAGAACTCCAAGCATTAGACAGGCTGCAGAAATCACAGAAAAACTGCTTTTATCTCTGAGACTGTACACTATGAGTGGCAGAGGTGTGGCCATTACTACAGCATGCACTGTAACAGCAGTGTCTTTCCCACAATAACCAGGAGAAGTAAGGACCTCCATGATAAGTAATTTTCTCCTCCAAAGTTTGTGCTAAAATTTTTAAGGCAGAAGAAGAAACCACATGGGTTACATTACATCTAAGAGGCACTGTAAATCAATGTAACAGACAGATAATGAGCTAAATAACAGAGACAAGTAACATCACTTTGCATATATGTGAAGTACTTCACATGTGACATTTTAAAGAAAGTTATTTTCTATGACAAATACTTATCCAAAACTAAGAAGATAGTGCATATAATAAAAACCATTCTATTAGGATCAACTGCTGGTTTTCTTCTCTTTTTTTGGTTTTAAGATTTGAGATGTTCTCAAAGCTAAAGCCTACTACACAGTGAACAGCAGCAAAGCATACTGGCAAAATTACAGATTTATTTGAAGTTCCTACGCTTGCTGCCATAAAGTTGTTTTTAAAAGTTATGTCATGCTCTTTGTACATTATAGACAACAGATACTACATACTGAATGGACAGACAATTCCATTATAGGAATGGCACCAGGTGGTTTAGCTAAGATCACACTGTCTCTGGCAGAATCTGATTACCACACACTTCACTGATCTCTCAGAAACAATTCACCTACTATGCCTGAAAACATCAACTTTTCATAGCCTTTCCATCTACTTTATTTAAATTTAAAATAAATTACATTTCAAAATATGTAATTTACCTGGGTGATCTACTGAAGGCTGAGACTGAGCTTGATAACATACTGATAAAGAACTAGAAGGAAGTTCAGAAGGAAGGAAGAACAGTCCATCCACAATACCATCAATTATGGCCTGCAAGTGTGGATCCACATCAGGGCGGAGCTGAGAGAAAAATTCCACTGCCCCGATTCCAATCATTTTCTCAGCAGCAAGGGGATGCTACATGAGGACAAATAATTGACAAAAGTTAGTCTGAAAAGTCTCAAGGTCTCTGGATGGGGGTGGGGGATAGAGAGCAGCAGGGGGAGGAAAAAACAGAATTCTAATATCTAAGTTATATTTTGCCTGTATTTGTTGAGACCACTGTGTTGAGTGAGTCCATTTTTTTCACAGTGGCTGGTATGGGGCTAGGTTTTGGACTTGTGCTGAACACAGGGTTGATAATACAAAGATGTTTTTGTTATTGCTGAGCAGTGCTTACACAGAGCCAAAGACTTATCTGCTTTCCATACTGCTATGCTGGCAAGGGGTCTGGGAGTGCATGGGAGGCTGGGAGGAGACACAGCTGGGACAGGTGACCCCCAACTGACCAAAGGGCTATCACAGAATCATAAAATGGCCAGGGTTGGAAGGAACCTTAAAGATCATCTAATTCCAACAGCACGCTCAGACTATAAAGTGGGGGAAAGGAGGAGGAAGAGAGAGTCATTTGGAGCAATGCCATTTGTCTTCCTAAGTCACCGTTATGGGTGAACGGGGTCCTGCTTTCCTGGGGATGGATGAACACCTGCCTGCCCGTGGGAAGTGCTGAATGAACTCCTTGTTTTGCTTTGCTTGTGCATGCTGCTTTTGCTTTCCCTACTAAATTGTCTTTATGTCAACTCACGATTTTTCTGCCTTTTACCCTTCCAATTCTCTCCCTGATCCCACTGGTGGGGGAGTGAGTGAGCGGCTGTGTGGGATTTGCTGTCTGGCTGGGGTTAAACCATGACAGCCGTTCATCAGTATCAAGGATGGTGTTTTTTTTGTTTCCTCTGCATTGATGATCTTTAGTGATTAAAACAAAAGAATGTAAAAATCTGAGATATCTGAAATTTCTGCAACATTTTCTCAATTTTCTTAAGAAAAATTGCACCAATGTCCAGGAACAGTGCAAATGCTTAGCTGCAAATAATGCTCCAAGACAAAAATGCAACACTAAGAAAGAAACTGAAGAAGCACAAAAACTAAAGCAGAAACACAGAAAACAACCATTTTTCTCAGCTATTCCTCTGATCCATTTCAAGTCACTCAAACTGCTTTAAATTTGTTCTACACACAGTGGCTTTATTATTCCTGTCTTACAAAAACATTCCAAAAATCTCATTATATGGAGCTAAAAATTCAAATAACATTCAGCCTTATTTAGCTTTGGCATTCTAAAACTATAGAGTTAAAAATAAATAAATGTTAGTATGTCATACCTTGATCAAATTGTTCACAAAATTTAGCACTTCCTCTTTCATTGGTACGACTGGGAAATTGAACCACTCCAAGAGGTTACGAAAAAGCGCTTTTTCGTGGACCAGATCAGCATATGAAATCAAGTTGTGATCTAATTTAAACAGAATAGTCTTCAGAGACCGCTCTCTTATCTCTGTCAGTTCATGACCTGCCCCAAGATAAAGAGGTATTAAGAAACCCAAAAAATTACTGTATTACTTTTTTTCTTATTTGGATAAACAGAATACTGCCAAAGATCTGTGGGGGAGGAGGGGAAGCTGGCTTTTATGCTGTCAGTATTATGCTTAGCAGGAAGAGAAACACGATTACACTCAGCAGCGATAACCTCATCAAGTATATCTGCATGGTGAGGTTATAAAGCGCTGAGACACTACAAACTATACTGATATATAATCTGGTGCCAAGTGCACCTCTCCTGACAGAACCCGGTGCCTGAACCTCTACCAAAACCTGTTGCGGACATGCAAAGCTGCCTCGGACTCCGCAGTCGGACAGAAAACTACCCGAGCCCACTGAACCGAGAGGAACCATATCTGAAGGAGAAGCCTTTGGCACTCCCACGTCGGGGCGCGCGGCCGTCCCCCCCAGGTCTGCCCCGGGGAGCCGAGCGGGACGGCGGAAGCCGAGGGGCGGCGGCGGCCGGGCAGACACGGCCGGGCTGCCGGGCCCCTGGCCGCAGCCCTGCACAGAGCCCCCGGGGCGAAGGGGCGGACAGAGGGGAGCCATTACCCAGCTTCCTGACGAGCGGCCACAGCTCCATCGCGCCCTCTCCCCGCCCGCATTCAACCGCCGCGCCGACCCCGCCCGGCCCGGCCCGGCCCAGCCCGGCCGCGGGGCACCTCGGGAATCGTAGTCCGCCCGCCGCTGCCCCGGGGCCGCCGCGCGCAAGGCATGCCGGGAGCCTTCCAGCGGCCCACGGAGCGCCGGTGGGAGCGCGGGAAACTACAAGTCCCAGAGGGCCCCGCCGCGAGTGCGCCGCCTAAAGCTCTGTGTGTGTCTGTCTGTTGTGCGTCTCTGTGCATGCTTGCGCGTGTGCCCGTGTGCATTTGTGTGTCTCTGTGTAAGTGTCTGAGGGGGCTGCCAGCGGGTAGCAGCCTCTGCTCCCAGGGCCGCCCTGCCCCGCCTCAGCCCTGGCGTTATCCTTTGCAACAGCAACTTCGGCAAAAGTCGGATTCTTTGCTTGTTTGGTTTGATCAGCCTTTAGTGCCCACAGGGCCCCAGTTTGGAAGCCAGAGAATGGTTTATTCCTTCCAGTACCGGACACGGACTTTTTATGAGGGCACGTAATGATAGGACAGGGGGAATGGCTTCAGACTGAAAAAGGGTGGGTCTAGATTAAATGTTAGGAAGATACTCCTTTTGTGAGGGTGGTGAGGCACTGGAATAGGTTGCCTGGAGAAGCTGTGAATGCTCCAACACTGAAAGTGTTCAAGGCCAGGTTGGATGAGGCTTTGGACAACCTGGTGTAGTGAAAGGTGTCTCTGCTCATGGCAGGGAGCCTGTAACTAGATGACCTTTAAGGTCCCTTCCCACCCAAGCCATTCTACGATTCTACAATTTATATTCATAGTAATAACTGAGTATTTGCTAATGTCACTTTGATGTGTATGACTCAGGAAACAGCTCTTGCAGACTTCGGTAAAGTAAAGGGATGAGGAGGTGAAGTAAGAGGTGAATCATTAGGGGGGTTGGGTTTTCATTTCTGTGTAGCCTAGACACTAAAATTACTTTGTTTGTAATGGAAGGCAATTTCACAAAGCAGAGGTTCTTAAGCATGTAGTAAAGATGCGTACTGCATCATTGGTCATCTGACCAGAGAGCTTGTTTTTGAAAGTTTGTGCTTGTCATCATAATTGGAAAAAATATATTGATGATAGGTGGACAAGTGATGGACATTGCTGTGTTTATATGCTCCTGAATTTTTTGCATGTAACTGCAGGTGCACAAAAGAAAATGGCCTTGTAATACTCACAGGAGGTTTCTTTATAATATGTATTTCATGAAAAACTACAGTTTTATCAGCATTGAACAAAAGTGTAAAAGCGTGGTGCAGTATATTCAAATACTTTCCAAAAGGATTATGTCAGTTTATGACTAATTTTTTTTCCACTCTAGTCTTCATCACTGTGCTACTCTTTTGCAGTAAACTCACATTAGTGTCCTCCATGTGCTGTATCAAGACTGTACTAAATTATTAATTGCAACTCAGAACTGTCTGTTGTTTTCCAAGCCAGTATTTCTATCCACGGAGCAATAAAACAAAGGGACTTTATTAAGCTAATTTTAAATGTACTGTGATTGCTGCAACAAGGGTTTGTTTTCCACAAGAGGCTGAACTTACGTGGACCTATCAGTGCTTTTTCAAGAGCAATTACAAAAGAAGTATCATTGACTGAGTAAAAATTCCTTTTAGCTGTGCATCATATGCTCATGCAATGAAATATGAAGAGCTCTGACCAGATGCACACAGGGCTGCTCACATTTCCCCAAACAGGACTGGTGGGAAATTCATGAGACTTCATGTGATACGACAATAATAAAATGGGTTCATATCTCATTTGTCCTGCAACGAGAAGGAATTGCTGAAGCAGGCATTTCCCAAAATAAAAACCTTTCTTCAAGAGGAAGAGATCATTCACATCTGTTAAGAGTGTTTGATCCAGGTCTTTCTTCCCTCTTTAAATGTGGTCAATCCACACTGAATCAGAAAAATGTTTTCTTACACTGTCTTCAGTGTCAGAGTGTAGCTGCACAAGTGATTCATAGAGTTGTTACTAACACAGAGAAGATATATGCGCTCTCCATTGCCAATATACTCCTGAGCTGTAAGCATGCATATTAGTCAGATTTTCTTAAATGGAGGCCTAATTAGGTTAAACTTCAAGAGGTATTCCTAACCTAGAAGAGCAGCTTCAATTTTGCTGCTCTTGTTTTAGACCAGAAAAGGGCTGGTTGTTTACCCAAAACTGCGATCCAGGAGCACACTGTATCAGGTGGTGCAATACATTTTATGCTGCCATGGCTGAAGACTGGTATTCAAGATGATCACCAGTAATAAAGTTTTTGTTGTTACAAATAGGAGACTGATACTTTAAGGGCAGAGTGTGTATCTCAATAAAGTAACAAACCACACATACATACAAGTTTACTGGATATTAAAAATGAAAAGAGATAGTGGATGGGTTCAAAAATTATTGTTGGCATTGCAAACTACTTAAAAATATAAGATTAGTCTCTCATTACTGGGAGTGCTAACTCCCTCTGTGCCTGCATCTCCTGTTTTGGACTCCTGTTAGTGCCTCCACTTTCCCTCTTACCTTCTTGTTCCCTTTAGCTTGTATATTCCCATAACTGCTTCTGAAGCCAGTTTGACTTTTTCCTCTACATTGGCATTATTTCACATGGATGTCTCTTCTACCACATGTATTCTTACTGATCTGCAGTTAAAACGTGTAGGAGTTCCACCATTGGGGAAATTAGTCACTCAGTCTCATTTACATTGTCCCTTGTTGCTTCTTTACTGCACTCTACATAAGATGAACTTTAAAGAACTGCCTACTCCTGACTCCTCACAAGCTGGTTTCTATAATTCAAATAACTTCTTTATTTTTTATATTTTCTGTATCAGATGGGTCCTCTCCCAATAACTTGATGACAGGTGTACAAGCAGTGAATATTGCTGTGTGTCTATGCTTATGGAGGTTTTGCATGTAACTACATGTGCTCAAATGAAGATAGTAATTCTCACAGTTTGTGAAGATTTTTTGTCAAAAGCCATCTTTTAGCACTTTCAATATGGGATGTGCTGTAACTTTAAATTTCCCTTCTGTTAGGTGTTGTAGAGAGCTTGAAAAAACTTTGAGATTTTTTTTTTTAAGGAGTTTTCAGCTTCAGTTTATTTTTATTTATCATTTCTGTGACTCATCCATTGCAAGATGAAGTCTTATTATCTCTGCATCCTTTTTTCAAAGCTGTCTATACATAACATTTTTTCCCTTCCTCAGTGCTCTGAGTCCTGTCCTTTTACATTCTTAAAGTTCTCTGAGACTCTGACAGGATCTTGATAGCATTATTGATAATATCCTTACCATACTTCTGAGCTTAACTGTTGCAACTTCCAATTCTGTGTGAATTTCCTGGTGTCTGACTCTTCACATATGTCAAGGAGCAGCAACCTTACAAGGAAGCATCAGGGCATGTCAGATGGAAAAAACCATAAATTCCAGGTGCCTCTCTGACAGAAACACCAAATAGGGACTGTCCAAATATCACTGACCGCTGTAGTTAAAATGAACCTTATGACTTGCCAGCTGAAAGAAGATTGCAAAAAGGAAGGAGAGAAAGCAAAGGGAATGGGAGCATTGGGAATGTAAGGGGGCAGAAACGGACAAGAGAGTTTAGATGAGGACTTCTCCAGCAGAAGGGGGAGGAGAAAATTATCCCTGTGTAGTAACTATTTTCTCAATGTATCTCTCAATTAATTTCAGAGTCCAGTTAAAAGTGTCATTTCTGGCCCTGAAGGCCTTCCTTGCTGTTACCTCAGGCTTTCTCATCTTTCTCTGTTCACTAGCTGCTATTGGTAAAAAGGTACACCACTATCTGAAATTAAAAAACCAAACCAAACCAAAACAAACAAAACACAAAAAAACCAGCTATTGGTTACCTATATATACAGAGTCTGTACTGGACCTACTGCACATGCATAGTAAAGACAACCATATGCATATGCAGCAGCTGTGTGTTTATTGCTTTCACTGACTACCAAATTCCTGAAATTAGTATTCTAAATCAGTAGGATGATAGCAGGCTTCTAAAGGTTTTCTGTAAATGTCAGTGGAGCTGCATGTATAAAACCCCTTTCCTTTGTGATTTCTGCACAGCCAGGAACAGCAATTAATTGCTGCATTATCCCAAAGTTTGTGACATGACCTCAACAAGTGCTTTAATGTAAATTTCTGAATTTTATTGCTTCTAAATCAGGTACAAAATACCCAACCTAAATACATGTTACAAATGTTTGTATTTGCAACAGTGCAGATGTAAGTTTGGAAGCTCATTTATTATATTACTAATTTATTGTTTATATTTTCTTGCCTAGTGAGACTTTCTAATTTCTCTGTTTTCCTTTATTATTTTCCATTTAACTGGATCTATCTTCTAGGGTAAATTGCATATGCAGATATGAAGTTGACTTATAGAGTTGTGCAGAAAAAAACATTTCATCTAAATAATGGCTAGACAATTTAATTTCATATAGATTATTGTATTTGGTGAGTCAGTCATTATCAATATAAATGCCTACCACAAACTGCAAAACAAAAGGACATTAAAAAAGCTAAATGAGAAAATCTTTCTTCTGTGATGTTTGTTTAAAACATATAAAGGCATATTTTTACACCACAGGTAATGAACTCAGGGAATTTGTTGGCACAGGAGGTTGTCAATGCAGATAATAACAGTAACCCCCCCAAAAAAGTTAGGCAAATTAATGAAGAACAGGCCCATACACACTAGAAGCACAGGCATGGATGTGCCCACTGACCTGTCAAGGCAGTGGTTGTGGTGCCTGGGCAGGATAGGGTGGGCAGACTGGGGAACGCAGCTCTCCCCCAGCAGTGTATTTGGTCATTGTTTGGGGACAGCTAGATCAATGTCCCTTGGTAAGGCATTTCTTACTTTCACTGGATATTTGAATTTAGATCCCATCAAAGGAAACACACCAAGACCAGAAAGAAAACTTCAGGAATGCAACAGCCTTTACAACTCCAAAAACAGCTCCTGCTTTTAGCATTTGTCAGATTCTAAACCCTTCAAAAGAAAGATATAACCCACAAATTTTTAATTACGTTTTTGCAGGTAGTAAGCATCTTCTTCCTTCAGAAATATGAAGCCAAATTAAAGTGAACATTGGCATGTTTGGGGTTTGGGTTTTTTTTGGTTTTTTTTGTTTTTTTGCCAAAATTAAAAGGCTGGGTTAAAATGCCATTAATTGTATCTTCATCCACTTCATAGAAGGAGCTGGCAAGGCAATGCCTAACATACATGACTGGTTTGCTTCACTTGAGGGCACAGTGCATTACATATGATTTTTGGCTCAAGGTGCATAATTGCCACATACATTTTCCCTTTTATGAAGAAATTTTGTGGTTATATCATTTAACATTAATAAACTACTGATGAAACCTTTGATGTTATTAAAACATCTAGCATTTTATCAGGGCACTTCTGTACTACTTTTATATAATTTAGCACATTGTTTAGTGTACTTCATGAAGACAGTTTATTCTGAAGGAAACTTACTCTGTAGTTATTGCTTGGACAATATTAAATATTGCAAGATGGTTTACAATTCTAGAAAACAATATGTTCTTGAGAACTGTTAAATTGTCATGGGGGTTACTCTTTTCTACTAATGCTAATTCTGTGCATCATTGCAAAGGATAAAAACATTTAAGTAATCAGTTCTTGGATTTGTAAGATATTCCTACTTTAGACAACATTATATCATATTTGTTTTTATTCTGATGTAACTGTAATTAAGTTAACAAGTCTAGGTCAAAACAGGAAGTAAGTCTTAAAGTACTGATGGAGTAATCATTTTGTATCATTAACTTATGAACTTGTAAAAATTTTAGGTGACATTAATAGAGCTCACTATAATTTTGAACATTATCTCTGTTAATTAGTAATAATAGTACCTACAAGCTATGTAATACTCTTTATTTGCCTCAGAAAGTGAGTTTTCCTAGCTCATGTCATTACCCCTACGTATCTCAGCCACATGGTCATATTCACAAGTCTGGCCATTAATTAACCACTGCACTTAGTTCAGTCTCTACATTACAGAAGAAAAGAGAAGCCAATGTTGAGTGCTTCCCAGTTAATACTTTTCTCTAGTGTTACTCTTCCCTTAGAACTACTAAATAACCAAAAACGGGACCAAAGAAAGAGGAAATGAGATTTTGTTTCCAATCTCTCTTTTCAAGAATCTGCAAAGTGCCTCAGAGTTACGGTTCTCACCACGCAAATAAGAGATGGCCCACTGTTGACACATGGGACTTGCAGCCTCCAAACACCGTAGATTCTCATCAGGCAGAAAGGACAATAGGGAGAAAACTACCAAGGCAACTATTGTAGTGTAAATTGGGCCTGTGCTTGAATAGGGCACAATTTCTGAAAAGAAAGATACACTCACACAGCACTGATTTGACTGGAGATGCAGTTGGAATTACATATTTTATGTTCTCAACTTTTCTAGCTTTTGAAAAATGTTGAAAACAAAATAGTTGTATGTTGAAATATTTGACAATGGAGTTAGATGCTCTTTATCTCATGATCAGTTGGAAGAATGGGAAAATTTTCTGTCAAAAATATTTAAAAATAATAAAAATATTTGTATTTCTATCTTAAACAGGTGTGTTTTTTTTAATAAATATTGTCCCTAAAATAGATCTGATTTCCTGATTTCTCATGTGATTTTTCTAGACTTTGAAACTCAACCTTGAACTCCAGGTATCTTGCAATGCTATTCCTTGTCCTCTAAATATTACTTTGCTGTTTCATTTGTTACTGCATGCTTTTATATAGGCTCAGTAACTTATAGAGACTCTAACACTGCACATGGCTCAGTTGCTGTTTGTGAAGGCAGCAGAAAGTCACATGACTTGTCATTGCCCACAAATCTGACATCATGACATCTGCAAGAGCTGTAATTGCCTGAATGTTCTTGGACAGTAACATGAACAATGTGAGATTTCTCAATTTTTGGCAAGCTTTCAGAGCTTGTTAAGATGACTACACAGTCTTGAAAATACATGTAGTTTTTTATTACTAAAGATCTTAAGGTATTTGTTTCTGATAATTAATCTGTAAATTGATCTAAATTATTTGATATAATTGTCACTCTGCTGTGTTCCTTACCATGTTTTCCTACTCAGCCTCCTATCTCCCTCTGAACTGTTAAAAATTGAAGAGTGTCAGCTGGCGTGCTCTGAATGGCAACCTTTACATATTTTTTTTTGATCCCATAAGAACTTTTTCAAAAGCATCATACTCAAATTCACCTGTAGCACTTGTAACAGATACAGTCCATGCAGAAAACCTATTTTCTCTACAAAACTTCAGTTCTGTCTTTAAAAACAGGCGTTTTTCCAAATATCCTGAGAACATTTTTCAGAAGTCAGTTTGAAAATGTAACCATATGTATGCCTTCACCTAGTCACATTTTCTTAGTGAACTGACAAAAATAAGTTTTAGATAATGTCACACTGCGAAGTCAGAATAGCTGGAATAGCTGCCAAGTAGTGAGTGGGATGGACTGTATTCTGCCTCCAGAATCAACCACATGGCTGATTATTAGCAAGATCAGATCTCTTTGGTCTTCAGTGTTGGTAGGCAATGAATGACATAGAGGAGAGAGGAAACAGTAGCTGAATACACTCTTTTACTGTACTGGCATATGTAGCCTTAGAGAATAAATGAGACATCGACAGAGAGACACCCAGTAGAGCTGGCAACCTGTCATTTTTACAACTTTTGATTGTAATTTCATTTGGTTAACATGTTAAATATAATACACAGAGCTTCAGTAGCACTCAGTGAAGAAGAGGTTATATGTTAAAACACTGATGCTTAGTTGTCAGCACTACTCAAAAAGGCAGAACAAATCCAAAACCTATGTTGCACCAGCACTGTGGGCTTATATATATATTTATTTTAATTATTATTATTATATGTGTATACATACCTGCATCAGTAACACAAGGAAAAGATTTCCACTAAGTTTCTCTTCACCTGTCTCTTATTTCCATCTTCTTTTAGCTCTAATTTTGCCAAAGCTGCCTAAAGGAGTCAGGTGTCTGATGGCATACATTATCTGAGGATTTATTTTCAAATGTAGGCACTCTTAAGGGATGTTAATAATCTGAAGTATTCATAAGCATGAAAATATGGAAAGCTTTCTGCTATTATCAATGAGTCACTTTTAATTGGTTTTCAAAGTGTAAACGGCAAAAATTTATATTTTTGCAATCCCTGGCAATGCATTTTTCTGGTTTCATATAGGAAAATTTTATTAATAGCATCCTAAAGATACGAGATATATGACACATGCTGGGCTAAAAATATTTTTATTCAGTACTGAATTCTTTACCATCTTAGTTCACACATTCATCTTTAACTAGTAGCAATTTCATGCATAATATGCATATTTGGATGAAATGATGATAAAATTATAAGCTGTTTTAATTTTCATTTTTTTCATCAAAAAGTCATTCTGTTTACTGGTAGTATTTAAATGTTCCAAACCACTATATTTAGTGAAGAAAAATACTTTTTTTTAATGAATAATGTAATGGTGGCCATTAGGAGAGCTAACATGGTTTTGTTGGACAGTGTTTCTATTCTTCACTTTATGGAACAGAAATAATGTGTTTCCTTACATAAGGATATTTTTGAAGGCTGTCTTTTTGTTTGCTTGGGTTTTTTTGGTTTTGTTTGGTTAATGGAGGATTTTTTTTTTGTTGTTGTTGGGTATGTGTTTTTTAGTTATTTAAATCCTATATATTGAGTGTGGGCCAATGCAAAAGGGCCACCTAGCTATATATACCTTCCCTTTGCTAATGTCAGGAGCAGAGGATACCAGTGTCTATCTATGTAGATATATATATACTTATCCCTAATGGAGACATTTGTTATAAAAACATGCTGTGAAATTATCTCTTAGTTTGCACTAAACAAGTATTCTCCACAGATACTGAAAGACACCCAGATTCGACAGGTATGGCAAAGGTTCAGCCAGGCTCAAATAGTTCAACAATCCTTTTAATAAGGCTGTAGCTGAAGAATGTGAATACTGTTTCCAGTGCCAGCAGGTCTCTCTTTACAATCTAATAAGATCTACAATTAATTTCATTAAGAATCTATTTGAGCTGTGCGAGCCTTTTAGAAAGCAGTGTATAGATTCTCTGTTACTAGTGCTGGATAATCATTTTGTCCAATATGCACCGCAAATCACTTCTTAGATCTCAATCTTGTAATTCTTTTAAGTCAGGGGTCTATTACTGGCTCACACTTTAGTAGAAAGATGACTGTGGGCTCATGCACCTTGCTATATATGGGTTAAACAGCATTTAGCAGGTGATGCTTCTAAATGAGACGTTTGGTCCCAAACTGTGCCTCCCCAGATTTCTTTGTTAGCTCCAAGTCACTCATTTAGCTTTCTGAAAGCCATATCACTATGTAGACATATTTCAGTGAGATGACAAGCTGTTGGCTAGCATTTCTCCATAAATGTATGCAGAGAAATAAAGATGAAGAATAGCATATTCTTCTGTTTCCTTATTTTGCTCTATTCAGAACTTCATCTGTTTCATCAGGACCTGTCAAAAATGATGACAGAAACCTGATTAATGGTGGGCAGCAGCCATGACACCGTTGAAGCGATGATGCTGTTTGTACACAGATGTCAGCAGAGATGGACTGGTGTAGGAGAGGGTGTGCAAGCTCTCCGTAAGGGCATCAGCAGCTGCTGTATGCACACTCCCAGCATAAAAGGGAGTAATGCTGGGAACTGTTATTAGCATACAGTTCATCTTCCTCACTGCTAGCATGAGGTCAAAACTGCAATCTAGCCCCCCCAAATTACCGCTTGATGGGTTGCATGCTCCAAAATTACATGATCCTGCTCTGCTTCAGCAGCAGCATATTTCTATCTGAAAGCCCCAGCTGCAGCCTCACTGCTGTATGTTTATAGACACCCACTAGCTAACACGTGGTTTACAGTGCATGCCAACTAATGAAAAAGGAGTATAATTAAAGATTTTTGATTTTTTTTCCCTGTTTTTAAAGAAAATGTTCTAAAACTTGAGAGATGTAGGGGCACACTCTGGGCAACTTGAACCACTATACAAAAGACTGTCAAGCAGGACAAGACTGCTTTTCTGTGCCCTGAGGATTGAAGTGCAGCAGAAGCACAACTTGGGAAAACAGGAAACTCTCTGAGATGTGCAACAGACAGAAGCATGCTTTAGCAGTCACACCAGAATATACTCAGAGGATTCATTACCAACTTCTGTTTGGTCACTAGGTATATTATCACAACTGAGTGTCTTCAGTGGGGAGGGAAAAAAAAACAAAACAAACAACTACCCCAAGCTCATCGTTTTCCCTTGAAAATATTTTTCAGGTCTCATATATTAATGAAAATATATATCTCATGTATATTAAGCCAGCAATTATCTTTAATTCATCATGCAACTTTTCAAAATAATTTTTCAAAATACCTGATGCATGCTCTAGATTCCTAATTTTCCTTCTACACCCAGCCATCACTGATGCAAGTAGCAAAACCTGGGACACCTGGTAAAGGACAGAGTAGAATTTACTCACAGTCCATAGGCAGTGAGAAGGGTTTCCTGCATGTCCCCTTGTGGAATATTAAGGGAAAAAAATTAATGAAGTAAATGGCTTCATTGGTATAGTAACTCTACTAAGACAGAGTACTAAAAAAAGCAATGCATGACCTGTAACACCAACAAAAGAGAGGATAGAAACACCCTTTAGCTCCTCAAAGGCTGTAGATTTTTTACAAAACATATTTTTCACCACAAAATGACGGACTAGGGCTCAGAGATTTCATAAGAAGCTAAGAGAGCTAGATATCCCAATCCTGTTAACAGTAAGCAAACCGGACACTCAGTGTTGCTAGGCAGTCTTGCAACATCCCCATCTAGGAACTACAAATGAAAAACAGTCTAGTAAGTCTTCCAGCTCATTTTTACATTAAAGAAAAGATTGTACTGTCTAGCATTTATGAAGGCTTTATTTAGCCTATTTCAACTGTTTCTAATGATTGACTTCTATGTTTCTATTGTTGACTTCTGTAAATATTCTGAACTTTTTTTTACTTTATATATTTTTGACTGAAGATAAATCTTGTTTCTCTGCATTCCATTTTACGTGCTTACATTTTCATTCTTGACAGACAACAGACTATTTATACCCCTCTGATTCTAACACCCTCTATATATTTATCATGGGGTAGCATGTTGTTTGTCTCAAACCTTCTTCCCCCATGCAATTTTTATACATATTCATTTTCATTCATGTTCTTAAAACATCAGTATCTCGAAGATTTTCCTTCTCTTCAGAAATTCAGGATTAATCAATGTGATTTTCAAGCTGTAGTACATGAAAATGCAAGCCCATTGACATCACTGCAAATTGCACACCAGCCTAAAGTGTATATTGGTTATTTTTCAAAAAGAACCCAGTTCTTTACTTTTAAGAACTTAGTTTTCTTCTTAAACATTTTGCTGGCCTCTCAGAAAAATAGAACTGTCAAATCCTGATATCAAAACACTGGGACTCAGAATAGATGGAGAAAAATATCCCTCAATACGACTCAGTCCCAAAATATTACTGGTTTATATTTTATTCAGATCAAGTCAAGATGATTTAAGCAATATTTTACAATTAATTTTAAAAGTGTTTTCCAGATCTGAGGCCCTATATGATAAACATTCATGCTGGAATTGTTTGACAATTATTAGCTTCAAAAAAGCAGAGCTAAATAGGGTAACACTGAGATAACCCCAGCTATTCTGCTGCTTCTAAGATAAAATGATAGATTATAATAAAATATACAGCTACATTTACAATTATTTCTGAGAAAATGAGCAGTAATTCACTACTGAAGAAATTCTACTGACTTTATAATCCGTGAAAACTTGAGTGCTCTCTGAAAGAATGCCACTAGAAATCCAAGAAGATCCTGTTACTTAAATATTTCATCACAAGTTGTTATTGATGTGACAGTTTTCATAGTTAGCACAGCAAGCTATCTCATCCAGCAGCACTAAAATGTCCTTTTCTAGAAGAGACCCTGTCCTCAAGTATGAAGGATATTTAAGTGAAACTTGCAGGAGTGAGGGTGCACACACATATGTAGTCAATGGTGCTTTTTAGTAGCAACCATCAGATTATACTCCAGCCTGAAGTCTGGCTTTTCATTAACCCTCTTGTCTCTAGTTCTCACTTTTTTAAGGGATTATTTTCATGGTTCCCTTTGCTTTAAGTTGGTTGAGAAGAGTTGAATACAGCTGTGGGCTGACACATGTATTTGACAGGGAGCAAGTACAGGAGAGGATTCCAGGGTGCCAGTCACCACATCCCGGCTATGGTCTCAGGCCAATTCCTGTACTTTAAGGAAGCCTAGGAGCTCAGCTTAGTATTTGGTCAATTTAGGAAATAGTTACATCTCCTAAGCTTTCAACAGCATTACACAATTATCTTGGTATTTGAGAGAGTAGCAAGACTTCCTCTTTAGATGAAGCATCCCTCTCTGGGCAGAGCTTTAAATAGATTACCAGGTTTAGATAGGATGTTAACACAGATCTTGATCAGGTATAATAAGCCCTGTCTTTGTATCTTTCCATGACACAAATAAAACTAGTGTTTTTTCTCTCTCTGTTACTGTTTGTTTAATCTGAGATGTTAACATTGCAAATTTTTGACTTTGAAAGATTCTAAACAGTTTTGAAGTTTCAGGCTACAGTTGTAAAATAGTTTTCTAAAGCTGATGTTCATTCTTTTGATAACAGATGAGTCAGAGAAGAACGTAGACATGGGCTTCTTGCCTGTAAACTTTTATTAATAGAACTTCCTTGTTTGAGAAAATTGTTCATAACTTCAAAAAGATATACTGGCTCAGTTGAAGTAAACACTCTCAAGTACCTGGATATGTTTTGGAAATAAAAGATATTGATATTAGACATAGTTTAGCTCAGCAGTGTATCGGAACAGCTACAATGAACAGCACAGCATTTCAGGAGGCATTTTAATGCTTATTCCTGGCAAATGACATGGAAAAAGTTTTTGCAAAATGTAGAAAGATACAACAAGGTACTGCGGATTGCCAGATATATTATGTTATAATCATATGTGATATGACTATAACTTCTAGTTCAGCTAGAACATTATGACAATTAAAGCAAAAATGAAATATACTCTTAGGAATTATGAGCTATCTAATTACAAATAAAACAGTTAGAAAATGTCTATGCTGGAATTTCTACTTTATTTGCATACAGAGGAGCAGATCAAATTTTTAAAGAAAGTCTGACTCTTGACTGGGATAGAGACCTTCAATGAAGGCAAAAAATACAGGACTTTTATAGATTTATACTTTGCCAAAGCACTGAGGTAGATTTATATTTGTGTGGAGGGGTTTATCCCGATGCATCACTGAAGTTACTGGGACTATGAGTTGAAACATGGGAAGGGTTGGCCATTAAACCTAAGAAAGAGGAAAATGAGATAAATATATGGTCAGTCATACTCATCAATATACACTTCATTATATTATTAGTTTATATTATATGTTAAAAAAATCTAACATCCCAGTATTTGTTCTTCCTTTTCCTATTTTCTTTAAATAGAAATTAATACTCTAGTCTATGGCATTCCGTGTGATTTTATGGCTTGTAAAATCTATGTTGGAAATCCTAAACATGTAGGAAGGTCCTAAATAGAAAATTCTAATGACTATATTGAACTACATTTATATACTGAAACAGGAAAAAGTTTCCATTGATTTTCAAATTAAACTTTTCAAGTCAAAGAAAAGGGACATAAAAACAAGTGAGAGTAAGGAAACTGGTTATATGTCTTTCAGTGGAGACTTATTACCTGTACTCAACTATGCATTACATTCCCATACATATTTAGTGAAAAGACATCAAAATTTGGGAATAGGAAGAGCTTTACAGATTACGTAGCTCATTTGTTATGCCAAAGTGCTGCATGTCCCACATACATATGCCAACGTGCCATCAAATTTTGGAATTTTTTCCTCTATGATTAGCAACATAAAATAGATTAATTTTTCTTTTACATGGAAATGTCTATAATTGAAAGGAGTAAATGCCACAAAGATGCTTGGCTCAGAGTCCATAAAGTTTTATATTATGCAAATCTATTTTATAAACAACTGCTGAGTCACAAAAAAATTATGTAAATTATATGCAGAGTAAATTTATAAGATCAAACTTCCCATCTCTTGGCTGTTACAGGATTGTTCTGTACACGGTCTAGTACAGTCCACTTCATTATCATCAAAAAAGAGAGGCTAATGTAATCTGGATCCCCCTACAACAGATTTTGTGTTTGTTTAAGTCAATATAACTGTCATGCCTAACTATTTTGCTATTTTAGATCAACTCCAAAATGTCAATGAGTGTACTCCTTCCTGCTTCCCCCATTTCATACAGCTTAAATGCACATTTCCATAGGATAGCACATATCCTTTCTGAGGATCCTGAGATTTGACAGCAACTGCACCAAAAATACTCTACACAATATGCTACAGTGAAATCAACCAATGAGGTTATTTTAGTCATATTTAATGCCCTTTAAATATGCTTTGTGAAGAAATAAAACATTAATAAATATCTAAGAATTCTTATGGATTGAAATAAACCTGCTTCTCAATGCAAACTTCTTTTTCTTTTCCTCCGGGGGTTTTAACAGCTCAGAACCCTCTGATAAACTGAATTCACACGTTTTCTTTCTTTTTCTGTGCACACTTCTCTCCATTGTTTCTTGGGGGCAAGACCTTCATTCCTCCACCAAGGACTGGTTTATTTATTTTTAGACGTTCCTGCTGTTAATGACAAGAGATGTGGACAACTGGGAAAATGGATGTTAACTTCTTGTTTCTTTCTTTTTATCTCAGTCTATTGATCATTTGCATACACTGGTGTAGTTGGATTTCAACAAGGACTGTCCTAAATGGCACATTGCAGCAGATTTGCATGACTAACAATAACAAGCAGTGAAGCCTCACAAATGGCTTTGTTTGCTAATTTGTAATGTGGAGGTCAGATATAATGGAATCTGACCTCCGAGGGTAAGAGGAACTGCCCATATGCTGTTCCCAGATTCAGAAACAAGAGCTCTACACATAAAATGAAACTATTGTTAAACCGCTGTTACATGGAGAACACTTGATTCTTTATTTCTTTGTTTGTTCTGTGAGCCATTTTCTCAAAACTTGGTTACATTGGTACAAAATGCAACCAAGATCTGCTCTAACTTTGAAGTTCTGTCTTGGCCTAGATTTAAAACAAACCAAACCAAAAGAAAAAGTGACCGAAGTATTGCAGTAAACTCCAATTATGTTTTCAGAATCTGAAAGTAGTCAAGAATGTGAAATGTCATTAATCCAAGACAAAATTAAAACTAAAGTAAAAATTAATTAATATTTTGTTTGTTTTCTTCAAGGATATTATTAAGTATTGTTTCACTGGATAATTGTATTTTAGTGATATAATTTAATCATTGGAGTAAAGGTAAGATTTCCCTTTAAAACAAGTAACAAATTCATTACAGTATAACTGCACAGGATTATCCAGTTTCTATAGACAAGCTTTGGTAAAATATTTTTCAGTTTGACTTGATATTAACTGGAACCCTAACACTCAAAACATAGCCAACTAGTCACAGTTTATAAAATTGTGAATTTGAACATCAGAGGACATTACAGTCAGTGACATAACTATAATTATTAAGCTGTATCAAAATACTGAGGAAAAGGCAAATTTTTCAAGTTTTACAAAGCTAACTTTAAGCTACTTAACACCACAGTTGATTGATAGTCACTTAAAATTCAGGACAAATTTTAAAAAAATATTTAGATTATTAAATATCTGTGAATTTGACAAAGTACACAAGTTATGGTTCTTGATTTAGTGTTAGAAGAAAAAGGTTGTTTTGTTCTCATACATTGTCTTGAATGCATCTTGAAATATGTGATTTTTTTTTTTTTGCTAATTTTTTTTTAAAAATTATTATAGTTGCAGACACCTAAAGATTTTGCAGATTTCCTGATTGTTAGCTAGGAATCACTAGTTATAAAAAAAATTTAAGTTTGAATATCAAAGCTTGTAAAATTGGATATTTAAATTTTAGCATGGTTGATTTAGTCTCTATTTTTTTTCTGTATAAGTGAAATAGAGTACCATTTGCTTAATATATGTATGATTATATAGATTATATTTTTGATTTAACAATAAATTCAGATGTCTCTGTTTCATATGGATAGTGTTGGACTTTGCTTTGTACATTACTAGTACAGAGATTTTCCTATGGCCTGTCACTTAGCTTTTCCTATTATTTGTGTTAGGGCATATGGATAATCCTTTCCTTAGCCTATTTTCTACAGGGAGTATAGATTGGGCAAACAGACACAGAGAAAATTTGTCAAGTCTGTCTAGCATTTAGACCCCTTAATAAGAAAGCTGCTTTTTCCAAGACGCTTTTAAGTTTACTTTGAATTTATGGAGGAAAACAACAGGGAAATTTACCTCAGTCCAATGTGCTAAATATGATTGGCCAAATTTTTATTAATCGCAGCCTATTTGATACTAACATTAAATAAATTAGTGTTTAATAATGGAAATGGTACCTGTGCCACAGGCACTGATTCTCTTGGCAAAAGTTCCCAGCAGATATATACTTAAACACTTGCATAAGGGTGTCTTTACCTGAGACTGGAGATGCTCAGGGATGCCTCAAGACCTAGTCTCAAGTACTATCCAAGGGTGGTTATGCAGAGGAGTCCCTTATGAAGTACTGTGCATTCGTTACTTGTATAAGATCTGTAGAGCTGACACTGGCAATGGCTGTGATCCTCAGGTTTTTGTCTCACCACTGAACTGTTCACCCGTGTGATCTGCAGCACATGCCCCTGACTCCCTTGCACTGTTTCTCCTGACTTTCCTTTTTACACTGATGTGCTTTCTCCAGATGCTACTCCTCACAGTGCTTGATGCAACACAATAATCTCTGAAATGAAGAACTCTGCTCTATGGTGACCATTGCCATACAATGAGAAGATACTGTGACTCCCCAGAGACTGAACAAAGCAACTCACTCTCTAACAGTGTCATCTAACAGAAAGTGATCTCTGCCAGAAAGCAGACTGGGGAAGTTGGTTTGTCTTCTTTTTATTACCATCTTGACAGCAGGTGAAAGGGACAATATTTATGATTAGTACTACAAATACGATTTTGAATGTGATGAGATAACAATGCACTTAATTATTAACACTTTAGTAATGAAATCAGCATCCTTTTCAAACAGATAGCAAAAATGCACAGCTTTGCAAAGTTTCCTGGCTACATAATTTGGTAATAGTACATCACAATTTTGCAAAATCACCTTTCTTTTCCTACACATTTCTTCAAATTGTGTGATATAAATTAATTTGGAATATAGACTTCCTATAAGTTTTAAGAATTGCTCCCCTCAGTAGGTGCCAACCACTTAATTCTTTGCCTGCAAAAGACCTAACTGCAACTCTTGAAAGAATGTGTTGTGGGGGAAGCAAATTTAGTTGTTTAGAAATTAAAGAGCTGAGTATCTTGTATCTATATTTGATTCTGTGCTTCTAGACAGTTAAAAAAATTCCAAACCTGATGCCTACACTGTGAAACTTTTCCCACAGTTTTACAAGAACTGACAGGTCACAGCCTGAGGTGATATGGTTGCCAGATGTCACACCATTAGTTACAATCTTAGACAGAATAGGTGTAAGTAGGGAGAAGCAAGACTTAAAATAACTCTTCATGTAATGTTTTTCCTGCCAATGCTCTTCCAGCAATGTAAGTGCTATTTCTTATTTCATAGTGTTAGGTGAATCTCGATATTTTTATTTAACAGAAAATAAGTATTTAATGCAATTTATAGTTAAGTGAAAAAACCCTGTAGCTATTTATCCAGTACAAACTGTGTTTTTTAATTATCAAGCTTTTCATTTTCACAAGAAAGAAGCCTTTGATCACTTCAGATCCAGCACTGATCTATGATTTCTTTGAACAGAATATTTGTGCAGTCACTTTCAGATATATTTGTTACCTACTTCACTTTAATATATTGTATTCGATAGAAAGCATAGGTTTTTTCAAGCAGGGACAGTATTTTTTTCAGAACACCTCTCTTACCTTTGAAAGTCACTATCTATACTGGGATGCACATTAATAAATCATTGCCTTACTTCATTGGCTTTTGATGCACGTTTTCTACAGGTCATTCTTCACTGAATGAAAGCTATGTATCTTTAGTAGCAAGCTTGGTAATGTCAAGCTGATGGTGGTTAGTTGTTGTGAAACTTTCAGAGAAACTGGAAAATTGGGAGTAATTTTCTATACTTTTGCTTCTGTTCACCCTGTCTCTCCTGGACTAAATATTCTTATTTCTCAAATAAGGTTTAATATGGGGAACTATTTGACCTGCTGAAAGTTTTCTAGAAGTTACTTTTAATTATAAAACAAAGTTACACTTACTAAAACAAATAGATTGGGTTTTCTTCTGTAAGAAATTTAGTGATGCAAAAAGAAGAAAATAACTTACAGAAAAATGAATATGTGTGGAAATATATATATATATATATGTCCATACCTGTATTCTGTTTGCAAAATAATATGCTGTTCTTTTATTCAACGAATTGTATGCATCTGCATACATAAGTGAAGGGCTAGAAAAAAAATAAATCAATAGTATCCTAACATACAACTGCTAATTCTCTCTTTTTTTTTGCAGCAGAATGGTGGAGGCCAAGGTCTGACACATTTCACAACGTGGCTAACAATGTGGCTAGTGCTGTTATGCCAGCAGACTCAGGAAAATATATATACTGCTTGGTATGGAACCGATGCAGCGGAAAATGCTAGGCTGGAAAGCAAGTCTGTAAATTATTATATCCAATCATCAAAACCACATCCAACCATAGATGTTTAATACAGTAAAGTCTATAAAAACATCAATTCCTCTTCCAACATGCTCTCCAAATCATCCTTAACCAGACAAATGAGAAACTTCTAGCACCAGGAACAATAAAAGTTGTGGCATTATTGAACAGTAAATCTGAACTTTGAAATAAGGAAATGATCAAGACTGACTTTGTAACATTGAAAACTATTAAATATTATTGCTCTTTGATGTGTTTAAGTCTGGTAAACTATACATAACAGTATCATTCACCCATACACAGAGCACCATTATTAAAAATTCAGGTCAAAATAATAGAGAAATTATTGCACTGCAAAAAAAATGTAGGGGAAAAAAAGAAAAGTACTGTACATAGACTGACCACTGTAAACTTTTCAGTGTCATGGTGAGGGAAGTAGACCATGTAGGAGACCCTAGTAGACCACTGCATGTAAGTAAATAGTTTTTCTATGCCTGTTTTCATATGGTGTTCATTAGAAAAACGAAAGTGCCTCCAGCGGTTTTTCCTTAGAAGCAGACAATGCAGCTTTTGTGTTTTGAATCCGCATAAGAGAGTCACAGACTGGAAAAAACATTGATGTTTCCCCTATGAATTAATGATATCTAAAAATAACAAGAATGAAATATGTTTTGATTATCAGATGAATGTTAAAGTGTAAGTAATGCTCTATTAAATTTCATTCTTAGAGGAAAATGACCCCTTTTAGATGCATTGCCTATTTGCTTAGGGCAATTTTGCTACGAAACCTACCAGTGAATTATCATATACAAATTAAACTTTGATATGAAGAGGGTCCTTAGAGAGCTGGTGAGAACTACCTGCATATAAATAGTCACAATATGGTATGGAAGAATCTAGTGACTTGCAGAGTAGTGATAGGTAAACAGTATAAATTGGTACAGAGAAATAAAGTCACCACAGTGACTATCTTATGTGCCAGTAACCTGAAAGTTGTCACGCAAGGCATACATTCACTTTCTATTGCACCAATGACCAATTAGTAAATGATTGGCTAGAAACTGGTAGTATTAATTAGTGTAATTTCATTGAAATGGATCTATTACCATCAAAGATCGGCCACTTGGCACACCTCTACAAGCACATTGGAAAATCTGAAACCACTGAGCATTCCCAGAAGATCCTCCTCTGGCATAAAGTGACTAATCAAGTAGTTATTTTGATGTTTATGAATGAGATTGCTTCTAGAATCTTTACAAGATTTTTTCCTGTAAATGCTTTAGAGTTCTTACCTGGTAGAGAAGATCAATTCAAGGACCAGCAGTCAGATGAAAAAATACTCTGAAAAGCTGTCTGCTGCTGCTGAAGTCCTATTGAACTTTGGTCAAAGCACAATGTCTTCCACTTATTCTCTGATTGTCTTACCTATTCACATTGTAGTTTCAGTAAATTTGTGATTTCATGCACTAAAGATGTGGTTTCAGCTCACACTCATCTGGTGTAACTGTGGGCTGCTGACACATGGGTGAGCCTCCTCTTTCCCTTTCCCTCCCAACCTTGTATTGGATCTATCAAACACACATCGGATCAGCTTGTTGAGCTGTCAGAAAACAAACCCATCTCCTTCCCTGGCAGCCCCCGAATATGAATAAGGGATTGAGTTGATTCTTCCCTGCAGCAGCACAGTCTCCATGCTCAGTTCAAAGGAAGCATCAGGGACACACTGCTGGGAGTGGAGAATGAAGAGATGTTTGCAGATTTAACTGGTTGAAATGTTTATGACACATCCAATCACACACAGCATTGCAAACTAGTTTCAAAATCACAACCCTGTTCATGGGTGTTGCATTTGCATTTCAGAGTGTGGATTGGGTAGGAAGTTAAATACATCTCCTGAAGAGTGCACTCCTCCCAGCCTGATACATGTAAGCTCCAGAAGAAGCTGCAGACTCTACATCACAGACACTGTACAGGCACAATTACACTACCATCTTTTTCAAATATATATATATGTTTGTGCCTTCATCACTAACTGAAGTCCAAAAAGTTTCCTCTCCTTGCCTCCCATACATGTTAAGTGTTATCAGCCACAGGACTTCTCTTGGTGTTCAGTAAGATGGGAAAAAAGTATGGCAAATGACTATCCTAGGGTTGGATAACAAAGACTTGAAAGAGAGAAATATAATTAATTGCCAAACATTTTAAGTTTATGACACATACATCTCATCAAACTAATTGAACTTCTTGTGAGTCTCAAGTTTCCCTGCTAAGTGAAGTAGTATTAATGTAATAGATTGCTACTGACCTTACTATGAAAAAAGTCCTTGATTAAGTTTTAATACACTTAAAAGAAAATGTCGGATAATGAGTAGATTAAATCTCATTGAAATAATATATTTAAGGACAGTTTTTCATTTACAGTGCTGAACCTGAATGCTGTGGACAAAGAAGCTGAACTGTACAACAATCAGTATTTATTGATACCAGTTCAACCAGGAAAGAACAACAGCGAGCAATAATGATCAATAATAGTAAAAAAACTCTCAAAAATTTAGAACATTATTTAAATAGAGCATTTTTACAAGAGCTAACACAACAAAAATAGTCACTTCTGTTTAAATTAATCTGCTCTTGATGTTCCATGTAGCTAATTTTGATGGTTTTAATAATAATAAAAAAAAAGTAGTTTGACTTCTGAATCTGAATCAAGAAAGTTTTAAAATGAAGTGCCATTAATTTTGTCTTTACATTGCCACAGGAAAGATTTACCATTCAGTAGTTTACATACTATTGCCATTCTAGTTAGAATTTAAGTGACAGTGAGGAAGCCGCAGTCATCCTGAAGTGAACAGCAATTTTGCAAAAGATTTACATAGAATAAAGACTTGTTTCAAATTTTTGCCCATAAAAAATTAAATGCTGATTGATACGTAAGCATCTACCTTGAGTTGTCTACATATAAAAATTGCTCCCACTAGGTATATACTTAGATATTTATGCATTTTCTTATTTTTATGAAAAATGGGTATCATTGTGAAAAAAGTAGTATTCTATATTGGTCAATGTCTTCTTCTTAAAATAGTGGTTTTAAATACTATGTTCTTAAATAGCACATTTTTTAATAACTTTGTTTTCCTGCCTTTTTTTCCCCCCCAAAATGATACAAATAGAGATTTTATTATTTTTCCTGTGTGATAAAACATCCTTTCTGGTGTGATCATAGGGAGATTGCATAGGGTTTTTTGTAACAGTTGAATACCATTTAAATCAACATTTCTCAGTTCATGCTTTTCACTTTTGCTAAGTATCCTTCAGCTTTACAATTATTAATGTTTTACATGCTGCCTATCAACATACTTAAAAAACAAGCGTATGTTTTATTTACAGCAAAGACATGAGAGAGGTGAGTCATAAATGAAGAGAAATTTTGTGTTAAGAAAATCGTAACAGAGCAAAAGAGGGTGTTTTTTCAAAGGCATGACGATCCATGAGGCACCTAACTGGTGTATCTAAGTGCCCTTTATGTCTTTGAAAATCTGCCCTGAATGCATACTACTTAGTAGATCAACATTGCTTCCATCAAAGGAAGCATTTTCTTTTCTGGAGCAAAATTTGATATCCAGCTAAAGACTGATTTTTACCCACAAAAGAGATTGTGTTTGTGTATTCACTATGTAGCACTGATATCTTTTGCAAACATATTAACCTTTTTTTTTTTTTTCCTAAGAGAATAGCTTTATTTATCAATTTCAGCTGAAAGACCTCAATCCCGAGGTTTAAGATAATATCATTCTTAATGCTGTCTTTACTGATGTTGATTTTAGTGGTGTATTGAGGAACACACTCAAGTCCACTGCATTTACTCTGGAAAGAAGATGCTGCAATGTTATTTTACATGAGTAATAATTTCCATCTTTGTAACAACACATTGCATATTCAACACTGCTCTTTTCTTTTATTAAGTTCCTGCATGAAAGGCATGAGAGCTGTGATACAATCTTCAGCATGTCCAGGTTGTAGTCATTGAGACTTTCTTTTAATTTTCTTCTAAAAGACGCCTCCAGTCACATAAATACAGAGCAGAGTAGTATGACTAAAAGGAGTTTTGCTACACTATAATCAGTGGTGACAAAATTTACTGCTACATAAATGAAAAACAGTGAAATGTTTAAGGGATCTGCAAAGCTTTTGTGGAAGAAGAAGGCTTAATACAAAGGATCATTCACTTACTACTGCAACTCTGTCTTTGGTCACCGAGTACCGGAGAAACTGAAAGAATATTTCCTGACTGTCTTGCATACTGAAAACAACCTGCACACCCAGTTGGCATCTGAGGATTTTCACCTTTTTAGAATCATGTTCTCATTTTTAAATTTTCAAGGTACTTTATGTGATGAATTTGATAAACTGACTTCTGAAGAACAACCCAAATTTAATGAACTGACTGTAAAGCCTTCTCATAGTTAAGTGTTGCCTATATTTCAGTGTGGTCTACACTTTATGCATAGAGTTCTTCATAAATGTTCTCAGGATGTTTTTGAAAATGATATGCAGAGCCACGGTAGGCTATTTCCTAAGAAATACAATGCCATTTCAGGATCTTACAAGGATCTCACTTGTGACGAAGGTCTATCGAAAATGAGTAGTGTGGACTACGGGCCTTTCCACGCTGCCTGCCAATCAGCTTCACCTCTACTGATGTAATGCACCGTAGTTGAAAGCTCTGACTTCATTAAGAAAGCAGATTTCAGGTACAACAGAGAATTTAATGTCAGTATTTTATTACTTGTTTAGATAAAAGTAATAAAACAGTGTTTTGCCAAATTGTAGAGGTTGGTACTGTTGATTTCTTTTTGATAGACATGATTTTTCATTTTTGAGAAGAAACAGCTTTAAGTGTGCATGTTTAGCATGTATTTAGAAACAAGTCTTCTGAGCTATCCACTTCAGAAAGCAACTCATTCCACATCAGTATGTAACAGATGTCAGTTATTGAAAGTTTTAATTTGCAGGTAATGAAGACCATATTTGAACTTGTGACCTAAATGTGAAAAGTTCCATATGTACCTCTGTAAGCCATCTAGATTTACATACTGTTTCTTCAGCAACAGGAAATTTTATTCTAGAAGGCTGTCAACTGTATTGCTTGACTGATATAGCCCAAAGTCTTCTTTTTAAAAATCTGTTTTATTTGAGCTTTATAAATATAATAAGTATGAGCTGAAATTATTTACAAACTATGTTCAATTAAAACTAGGAGCTGCAAGTGCACCCTCTAATGATAAGATCTTAACAAACAAGAGTCTTGGGGCAACTCTTGATCTAGCTGAGAGTACATTGTGTAATGATAAGCACATGAGAAATGAGAGTACTGGAGCAGCCATGGGTCTAGCTGAAGTCAGTGGGAATACAGAAATCAAAGGAAATTGCTCATGGCATCACTGGAACAGCCTTACAGTGTTGAAGTAAATGTGAATCTTTTCTGTGAACTGGAAGGAAAGGATAGTCAAGGCCTGACAAGAAAAGCTCAGCTGGAATTGTGAAATCTATTGACTTCCTGCAACCATACATCCATTTTGGTGGGCAGGGTTGTTTGTTTGATTTAAATATGCTTCTGCCCATGAATTGAGTATTTTTTGTGCTTTTATGCTTGTTTTTAAAAGGATATTCTTAAGAAGAGGTTGAAAAAGAACTCATTTGACCTTCTTTTTCATAACTAAGGAGATTTATAAGGTCAAAATGAGCTAAGTATGATTCCTGAGGTCTAATCAACTTTTTTTTAATGATTTTGTAATAAAATTCTAGCTAAAACTGTATGCTTAGCCCTCATATAATTCTAACAGGAGCTGGCTGAAGAAAAAATGCAAAATAATGTTACCTCTTTTCAAAAAATATTTATGCCTGTAAAAATTAAAAAGTAAGTAATCTTCTAACTCCTTTTCACATTTTAATTCCATCCTCTATTTCCTCTTAAAGATGACAAAATAAACTATGGATTCTTTTCCTTTTAAGTAGTCCTGCTTAAGAACAATAAACTTCTGACAAATAGAATTATTTATTTGTAAGTTACCAGTGTTATATTTGAAAATTTTGGGGCAAACTTTTGTCATGAAGTTTATTCTGAAAAAAGCAGCTCAAGTGCAATGTTTTTTGAACCAGTTTCACTCCCTCAGACAGGGAAACCAGAAAACAGAGATAGCTTGTTGCCACAATCTCAGTCAAATCACCCAAGTCTAATTTGATCCTTCAGACCTATGGCAAGCCCCTGATCAAAAGTTCAAAATGTTTAAGTATAGTAAAGTGACATTTGGAGTTGTTTTGGTTTGTCTCTGGCATTCACTTTCCAAAATGATTGTCTCTTGGTGAGCTCTATACTCCTTGGGCCAGTTGTGAATACTGAAGGGCGGGCTGCAAAGCCAAGATCATGAGCTGCATTGTAAAGGATGATTAAGATATTGAATACAATTAACTTGGCTACAGGGCATAATATAATGTTCCAAATAAAAACATAATTTTTTTTTTTTTAAAGGGTGTTACACCAGTAGCCATAAACATTCTTACTCCATTTTAACAGAAGAAACTCTACAAGTTGAAGCAGGAAGTCTCTGTGAAGTTTCTGCTCTTCTGTTATAAGAAAAATACATAACCATAGCCTTCTGTATGTATTGCTTTGATGAACTAGTATGGGAAAACAGGTGAAATAAGCCTGTATGTACACCAGTGCATTGGCTTTGAGAGTACACACTTCATATTTTATATTGTCTTTGCTAACTGTGTCCTATTCCAGGTCAAAGTCCTCTGTGCCAAGAAGTTCAGACTGGTTGTGTCAACAGTGATTATACAGATGAGATCTGAGCTGGGACAAGTTCTCCACCTTGCCTATCTTTCTGCATCTCCAGATCTACGTGACTCAATGCAGATGTGAACTAGGTTACAAGAGAGTGTACAGGCAACACAGACAATCGATGAGTAAGATGCATAGGCTAACCTACCTGTATAGATCTATTTGCAGCCAACTATAGTCATGATTTATTGTGCGTCTTTGTCAACAAGGAAAATGGTATTTTATTTCCCTAACTTTAGCAGGAATCAATTTGTGAGGCCCAATTTACCCTGACTCTATTCAGGTTTCGGTCCATAAACAATTAAAATGACTCTTCCCTTTCTCCTTTACTCAGCAGATTAGAAGTCAGTCCACTTGTCCTGTTCTTAGATATGCCATTTTGCTATATATACTCTGTTGACTACTATAATTGTTAGAAATCTTTGATCTAAGTAAATATTAAGCTTTGGTCTTGCTAAAAAAAATGAACAGAATAATCAACAGAAAACTGTAATGAGTTTAAGAATCTTAATTTCAGAAGAGCTTATAATTTTTAAGTATATTCCCTCTTGAAATGAAATGAAACAGGAGAGTGACACTCAAAAATATGTGTATTTTAGAAAAAAATCCCAAGTAAATAAGCACTGTTTTTTCAGGCATCAGCACAACAGATATAGGCTATCACGACATAACCATAGTATGAAATAGAAGCAAGAGCAGTACTCTGATTAAAATGTAGCATATTATTTATATATATCTCTTACAGATAGTTTTTAGTAGCTATTATGAGGTCTTAATGCCATCTATACCTTAAACTGATTTCAGATGTGCCAGTAAACAATACCAATTGAACTTCAATCTGAGACAAAGAGTTTGCATGTGTGAAAGAACTTCCAGCACACTTCACCTCATTTTGGTGTGGTTTTTTTTTTTTTTCTTTTTTTATGCTACTATTAACCTGGGTGTAGGGGGAAGTCCCTTCAGAAAAAGGGAAAAAAACCAAATCAACTCTGAAAATATTTACATAAATTAATGACTATAATGGAAATGGAATTTACCAACAGAAAATGTACAAGAATCTATGAGAAAACAAAGTGGAACAAGCAACTTATAGTGTCAAAAAACTATATGTGAAAATGTGATATATAAAGATTTCTAAGACATAACATAGGAATATAAATATACAATATTATCTAAAAATACAAATAAAGGAATGCATAAAATGCACATAATAAAAAGACTACAGAAATTAAAAAAATCAGAAAATTAGGCCACACAAAAATTTATCAATTATCTACAGTGACTTTGTATAAATTGCTTTCCTTAAAACCATATGTTTTCCAAGGCCATTTGAACATTTAACATCTAAAAGATCAAGTTCCTGTAAAGCATTACAGTAATTTGACAAGTGACTTTTCTGAAATAGACTTAAAAGAACACATTTGGGTTCTTAAAATGAAATCACATGCAGTTGCATGCCTGCAAAGAGCAATAAGAAGACAAAGGCATTATCCTCCCACTGCAATTCAGGCCCAAGAGCCATGGCCAGAATAGTTGTTACAAGATGATGATAACCTACACCAGGCAGGTAGGTAGCAAGAAGATAAAAATAAATATAGTGGGGATAACATTGGCTTTGTTATCAATGAACAGTCATAACTAAGGTTTCTGACCTGTCCCTCTGAACTACAGATTTGCATATACAGATTCGGGTCTTAAAAGTTATGAAATAATTTGTAATCATGCTTCTGAGTATAACAAATGAGAAAAAAAGGCATAGACAACTCATCAACATGCAGACCTCAAAGTAATTAGAACTGGGTGTGGCACTCCTGATTTTAGAAGCTCCTACATATAAGGATGCCAGATATGGAAGATCTGAATTTTCTATTACTAAAACCAAATTTCTAATTCTCATCATTTTAAACAAAAGCTAGTAACTGTGAGGCAAGTCTGATAAGTGATACATACATACAGAGAGCATTACAACAAGACGTGTGAATGTATGAACAGCCCAATTTAGCTCAATAAGTGTTTTAAGCCAAGAACAAAATCATCTGAGTGATCCTGCTAACATCCTTCGTGTCTGCCACCCAAGATGCAACACTAGCAGCACACTTATGTGAGTTCAGACTTGGTGATAAATTGTTGCTCTTACTAGGATATGGCTGTTTGCTGCCACATTTTGATGGGAAAAAGTCTATCCCAAAAGTGAAGCTATAGATTAAGGCTGAGACAAGCCAACACCACACTGATAACCTATAGAGAAGAGTGCAATCCTCAATACTCCTCCCCTTTCCTCTAATACCACTCTAAACACACAAACTACCTCTTTTATTTGTGTAGGCTGCGATACCCACCTCAAAACAGGTTGAACTACATCAACTATTAATCCATCTGGAGAGTATTGTTTGGTTTTGCTTATTCAGTTTGCATATCTGCCTTGAAAGATCCTGGTTTCTCATAAACTCAATGCTAACGATCTGAAAATGCTGTTCTTGTGAACTCTTACAGCACGAGACACACCTTCTAAATGAAAGGAGTGAGAAATAAGGCATCTACTCTACTTTATGTCATGATTTATTGTTAAGTAAATGATCCTCAAGAGATTTTGCTACCTGAGCTGACTTAGAGAGGACCAGTGAGGACTGGAGCCACTATGAAAAGAAAAAGAAAGACGTGTACAGGCAGAAGGAAAGAAGGAGACAGAGAGAAAATGAGGAAGGTCACTACTTGGAGTAGCAATGCTAATTTAAGCCATATTTAACATCATCCCTCGTGAGAAGAAAGGTAAGGTATGGGAGACAAACTGGGGTAAAAAGCTATGAGGCATTTTGCACTACTTTCCTTCAACCTTCCTGTAAGCTTGTCCATCAGTCCCATTTCCAAAAAAAACGAAGTATTTTGATATGACTGACAAAGGGGCATTTTCAGACACATGAAAACCTTTGGTCAACACATGGGCTGGAAAACCTCATAATCCAGAACCAACTTTTTTTAATAGTGTGGGAGGCTGTAAAATAAGATGTCTAAGACCATTTAAAAATTTTGCCTCACATGTAATATAGACTACTGCAAAAGTTGCCTATTGTAAAAGCTACCCGAAGGTGGAAAAACATTCTTAGCCCAGTTGGCTTCTTCACTTACAGCTGCTATTGTCCTGCAGCTGCTGCTGAAGATGCTGCCTAAGTTAATAATACATATATGTGCCATGCAAGAAT
>JAWWEU010000081.1:96092651-96111766 GCA_035583155.1 Acropternis orthonyx | reverse complement strand
GAATACCGGCTGTATCCTGAAAGTAATTACTTGTTCAAATACACGACTCCAAAATAAAAAGCAGGCCTGAAAAGAAGGTAAGAACCTACACACACACAAAGAAAACCTCCTTGTTTGAGGAAATGACAGAACTGCAGAAAAATTAAACCGAAACTTTCCCAGTTAGGGCCTTTCTTGCTTACATGGCTCTCTCTTATTCCCCTTTTTGACTAGGTTGCTAAACTAGGAAAGATGGAACCTGCTATGCTGTAAAAAAGTCTTTTGTTATTTATTTAATTTTGTTTCTTTCTTTGAACACCACTGCCAGCCTAGAAAGTCACTCGTATTTTTTCATATCAACAGTATTGGTTTTACAAACAAAAGTTAAAATCCATAAGGTTTCCCATACAATCCACTTGAAGCTATTCTTATTTTGTTATACCAGTGTTAACGTGTAATCATAATTGTAAAACAAAGTTTTAATATTAAACACTTAACAAAAACATAAATCATTCTACATATTAATGAAAAAGCCAAACGTTATATTTGAAAAAAAATAATTTCTTTTTGCAACTCTGATTAAAGTCATCATCTGCTGAAATGGCCTGCCAGAGACTGAGGTTGATCAGATGCATAAAGAAGACTATGAGCCTTGGATGAGACTCAATAGCCCTTAAGTCTCCATAAATGCCTGAGACATATAAATGTTAATGAAATCAGAACACACTCTGACCTCAAACAACCTTGGTAGTTAAACAACTCACTGACCTCAGCCCACAAACACCTTTGATCTCGGCAGAAGAATTCAAGAAGGCGCATGAATGTTCTCACAATCTTGAGTTTCAACGGACCCTTTTTAACCTTGAAATCAGTAGTTTCACAACGAATCATACAAATAATCTCACTGATTCTCATACGACTACATAGGTACGCAAATTATGCTTATCTTTGCAAATCGGGTACTAGATTTGCATCAGTTATATACCACAAACAGGAAACAAAGGTACTATTTTACTTTCTCCACATCAGTCAGCAACTACGACTTGCAACAACTTTTAAGAGTCATATCGTCCACAGATTTTAATTCTTTGCCCCCTGCTAGTCGCTTCTGTCAGTCTCACACATCCTAAATTAAGAACTGTTTTGTTACTCTCGATTTAGCATTTTACTTTTTTTCTTTTTTTAAAGGGCCTGGGGAACAAGCAACCAAACAGCCTGCTTGGCTTAAGCTGCTGCTGCACAGCTGATGTGCCTGAAGTTTAGTGTCACTTTTCTCGTGGAGTTGCTTGTGAAGCAAAGTTAAGCGAAAAAACATTGCCCGCTCTGGCGCAACGGTGTCCCGCCAAGGGACGCGCAGGGAAGGCGAAGCGGCGGGGGAGCACACCTGAGGGGGAGCCCTCTCTCCTTGCCCCCTGCCCAGCGCAGCCCCCCGGGGGAGAGGCAGCGGGCGGCCCGACGGCCCCTCCGGCCCAGCGCTGCCAGCGAGGGGCGGGAGCTCCCTGTGAACTTGCACCGAGGAGCTTCGGCAGCCCAGGGTAGCGGTGGCATAGCGGGGCGGGTGGGGGAGCAAGGAAAAGCCCGGGGTGACAAAGCCTGACCGCCTCCTTGCCTCCCTCCCACCGCGGCTCCCGGCCGCCCCCCGCGGGTCTCCCGAGCCGGGACGAGTCCCGGGGAAGGGAAGGACAGGGGCAGGCGGGCGGCAGGAAGAAAGGAGGGAGGGCGCGGAGATGCCCCCGGCCCTGCCGCCCCCACCGGGCCGTGCGCGGCCCCGGCAGCCGTAGCCGAGCCTGTGGCAGGCGGCGGCCATCGCGGGCTTGTCGCCCCCGTGCGCCCCCTCCGAGGACGGAGGGGTGGGGGCAGAGGAGGCGGAGGAAGCGGCGGCGGCGCCAGGAACAGGGAGGCGGCGGCACGGGGAGGGAGGGAGCCAGAGCCTGAGCCGGGCCGGGCCCCGCGAAAGCAGCAGCAGAGCCAGCTCCTCCTTCTCCTCCTGCTCGGTGAGTGCCGCTCCGCCGCCCCCGGAGCCTGCCCGCCGCCGAGCCCGGGCGCGGGCCGGGTCCGGGTGCCCGGGAAGAGGCCCGCGCCGGGAGCGGGACACCGCGGCCTGCGCTGGGTGAGCGGCCCCGGCCCCCCGCCCTCCTGCTCAGCCCAGCCCTGCCCCGCGGCCGCGGAGCGCTGTGCGGCGGATGGGGCCGGCGCGGTTCTCCGCTTGCCCGCCGCCCTCCTCCCGAGCCGCGGCCCCGGCCTCCTCTCCCTTTGTTTGCTCGGCTTCCCGAGCCCGCGGCTGTGCCAGGCCCCGCGGAGGCACCGGGGCCGCGGCGCGGCCTGCAGGGCGGGCGGGAAGCGGCGCCGGGCCCGGGCCGGGGAGGCGCTGCCCGCTCCCGCCGGGACAGGACGGAGCCCGACCGGCCCCTCAGCCCGAGGGGACTCCCCCGCGGGGCCCCCCGGGGCCGCTGCCCGAATGCGCCCCGCGCCCACCCGTGCCATTATCGGGGCTGGCGGAACGGGGCAGATTTCCCCTCTCCCCGCCTCGGAATCCGCCCGCAGTACGAGGCTTTGGCGGGGACCCCGTCTCCGGCGGAGGTGGCGATTTGGGCAGCCGGGGTTTGTGCGGTGGCGGAGCCCCGGGTGGAGGGTTTGTTGCGAAGTGTTGGGTGCGCCGAGGGCTCCCGAAGGGGCGAGCGAGAGAAAGACTCCTTTCTGTGAAGGCCGCACTTAAAAACTTGACTTTAACAAAAAGCAGCACCAAATCCTCAAACTTTACTTGCTTTCACTGTTCTTCAAGCCGCTTCTTACACTCTCGTTCCCTAATGATGCCACTTCGCTCTGAAAACAATTGGTCCCGGCCTGTGCCAACCTGTTTGCTTAAGAAAAAAGCTTTTGCAAAACAATGAGGTTTTGAGAGGTGCAGAGGATGATGCTTCAGTAATGTGAGGTACTTTGGCTATGTCCTTTTGTCTCTTTTTTTCTTTTGTCTTCTTATGTTTTCAAAATCATCTTAGTTTGGAACACAATTTTTTTATGGAGTAGGTTACAGCATTAAAAAGTTGATCACGGAATATACTTCACTCAGGGAAAGTTTCTCTTCCACTTAGTAGATTCTTGTGCGCTTTCACTATTAGGTCCCAACCCCTCTTTTCTACCTGCCAGGAACACTTACACCATGTCCAGCCTCTTAACACACCTGTAGTTAAAAAATGCCTGCTGCAGGCCTCCTGTCTTAGAGCGCTGCTGTCTGCGTAAGTGCTCGAGGAATAATGCATATGCATTTCTGCTCTGGGTGGGAAAATAGCACTTGTTTAGTTTTATGCTAACAGCCACATCTTTGGATTGTAGAAAATATGGAAGCTTTGGTGTCGTTATGAAAGAAATTACTTAGCTTGGCTGGAAGACTTTAAAAAACTGGAGAATGTGTAGGTATTTTTGGAGTCTTCTGCAGTAAGGCAGTAGTCATAATCACAGTTTTATGTCTAACTTACTAAAAACAAATTTCAGCTTTTTCAAAATGCTTGTTTTTATGAAGTGTTAGTGCTTGAATGGAGTCTTCACTTCCTATTTGATATTCCTTGGGTTTGTGGCATTGCACTGTGTTTGGAACTGAGCTTTTGCTTAAGACAGGTTCATCTGTTGTATGCTATATCAGGCATGTTTCCCCTATATCCTGAGTTTTGAGATTTAAGTCGATTTTTTTTTAAAGTTAAACTTTAGTGAAATTAAGCCTTAATACTTAAAAGTATGAGTGATAACAGTATAGTGTTATGTAGAGATACCTGCATGTGCAAAGCTGCAAGGCTGCGGAGTAGAAAGTGAGAAGCAGTGTGTTGTTTCCAGAGGTTTTGTGAGCATAACTTCATGGCACTGCATGTATGCAGCATCAAAGTGTTTTCATGGATTCAGGAGACGAATGGGTAATTCTTAACTTCCTGAGGACTTGACATACTGAAATCTATAAAAGTTGTGTATTAATTTATGCTATGCTATTAGCTTCTTTGATCCTAGATTGTGAAGTTGGGTGGTAGCTGTGGGTTACTCTTGGAGAGGGATGGCTTGAAGAAATGGTAACTGGTCCACGTTGTTCTGCAAGTAGATTTCAACTCACAGCTCTCCATAGTACAGTGAAGTGGTGGAGTGAGAGAGTGAACTCTTAACTAAAAGTTCCTCTTATGAAGCAAATTAATTATTTCTGCTCTTTTTAATGACATTTTCTATAGTCATACAGTAATTTGAACATAAACATGTGAAAGACTCATTTAGTAGCCTTGTCCTGAGTTCACTACATATTTGCTATGCTATTGCTGGCAAAACTGGGGCCACAGTCCAGCGTAATCCCTTACTCAAGTGCCTTATTTGCTGTTGCTTTACTGCCCTCCTGGACCTACACAGCACTGTTTTGGAAGTGGGGGTAGCACAATGTGATAACAGAGTAGATAGAAAGGAGACTTCTCTGATGGTGTGTGTCCCAGCATTTTGTTTAATGTGTGTTAGCAACAAATTACAGGGGGTAGCTCAAGCAGTTGTGGTGCTTTCAAAGAGGGGAAAAAAGATACAAGTAGTATAAAAGTGAATTGAATTTAATTTAGGAATGCAAATGCTAAAATGTATTGGACTGAAAAACAGAATTGAGATTTCTTATGCGACTTAACTGTATATTTTGTCCTGTGAAGTATTAAACTGAAAGAAATACAGAACTTTGAGTTTCTTCTTTTTTATGTTTTTTTATTTTTTGGAAGAGAAATAATTGTATCTGTAGTGTTCCTTCTCCTTATGTTTATTCCAGAATCTGATTTCATTCCATTTTAGTGGACGCTTAATTTTCTGGAAAAGGTCCCAGTTCTTATAGGCTTTGTCCCAATGCCTCCCAATACATTTGTAGTAGTAGACAAGTAAGTATCCTTTAAAGAAAATAATTCTTGAAATTTTTTCTTGACAGTTTCAGGTGGCAATTTACATACAGCAGTATATTTTTCAGAAAAGAAGAAAATTGTGCATGTGAGATATTTATTGTCCAGGTGTAAAAAGCAGCTTCATACCATTCCAATATGCTTTTGATACAGTAGTATATAAAGATTCATGACACACTATAGGTTCCTTCTTTTATTATTTTCTTTTTTCTCTAGAAATAATTGATTTCTGAATTAAAACACTGTACTGTGCAAGTTGGATAAATTTCCATGTTAAAAATATTTACATTACTTTTGAAATAAACATTTAAAAACTCATATATTTGGGTTTTTTGTTGCAGTAGGTTTTTTCTTGCTGTAGCTGAATAATCTTAAGCTGTCGAAATAAAAACCTGTCACCTACTCTAGCCTCTCCTGGTGATTAAAACCAAAACCAAAACAAGCTGGCCTTGAATTATTGCCCTGAATGAAAATGAAAACCTGGCTATAGGTGAAGTGTTGACTGATATGTCAAATATATGAAGAAGGGTACACAAACTTTGCTAGTCTACACAGACTAAATTTGAAAAGGCAACATGGAGCAGAATCTGGCTTAGTCTACTTATTTTGAGAATCAAAACTTTAAGATCAAAGCATTAGAAATTTAGTTCTCCAATTCCTTAAGCTCACTTAAGTTCCTCTGGATATTTTCTTTTGCCAGTTTTCATGGTCTTCTGACACCTGCTTTTGTCATGTACAGGCATGCAAACAATAAGCATCTGCAACTCCAGACAATTTCAGAAAGCCTTAAGGTATATGGCTTTGCAAATCTGACTGCTATTCATTAGCCTGTAATGTGGATTTAAGAACCTGTCTTTGCATATTTTTATTTTTTAAAAGATTAATTAAACTATTATCTCTCATGAAGTGTTGTTCTGGAAAATATTACGACAAAATACTCTGGAAATTATTGATCCTTTTCTGTGTCCTTAACCATTCACATAACACTTTGGACTCTGAGGAACTCAGCTTCATTTATGACAAGGATGTAAGCCACGTTACCTAAAAAATTCTTCCTTGGTTGCTACATCACCAAAAAAACTATTCAAGTTAAATGTAAGTCTTTATTTGTTTAGCATGGATGTGGATACATTGGCTGACTTGTTCTGCCTCTGACTTAAAACTCCATTGAAGGAATTTGAAAAAAAAGCTTCTTGCTTGCAGGTAATGCCAACCTAAGGGTACTGTATATAGACATTTTTGTCCAGGCACTGATCTCCTAACATTGCTTCCTTTTATGTATATATAGGGCACATAGAAAGCTCTGTCTTCTGTGAAACATTCTTTTTGTAATCTGCCAAGTGCAATAGGTTGGCAGTTTAAAATATTCTCAGGTTTGTAAAGTGTGTAGGTTTTTATTATCAACACCAAATAATCTTGCTGTAAACTGCTGTAAAATAGTTTTGGATGAGAACCATTTTCTCTGGTGGTGAAGGTATAAATAGTAGATGTTAGATCATACAGATATGTGGTATTTTTCTTTGTTTCTCAGCACAATGCATAATCAGCAACTGTATTTGTATCATTTAACTTATACAATATAAGATGCTGACCAGTAAGAGGAGTTGCATAAAGTTTTGATGGTCTCAAGTTAATGTGGTGAATGCAGCTGGCAGATAAATCAATTAATTTTAGCATTTGAGATTGTGGACTCAATAACTTTGGTGTTTTTCCTCAAGGATATTTCGTATTGCTTAAAACAGCATGTAGAGTGCTACTCTTGATGGCAAAATTGTTGGAAATGAGGTTCCAGTCGGGCTTCGTTTTACAGTGTGTGATCTCTTGTTTTTCTTGCGTAGTTTTATTCTTAATTAATCTCGACGTTCTCTGGTAAATGTGCTAAAACAGTAGTTTGTAGGAGTCTTGAATAGGTGATTGTTTTTCCTTCTCCAAAGCAGTCTGCATTCTTCAAATATATTGAGAACATAATAGTAGTCTATTCCAAATGTTTCTGAAGCATGTTTGGTCTCAAGATGTCTCCAATAGAGTGGTCAAGCTTGCTTTCTCTCTTTGTTCCTTCTGATTTAGGGAATCCTGTCTCCCATCGCTTTGCCTCAGTACGTGCTACAGGACTGGACAGTTACAAGCTATAATTTTAACTATGTTTTTGGCATCAGTAATGGGCTTTAATATCTATAGAACCCCTTTGAGCTGGTAATTAGGTATCAGATTAGGAGTTTTAATAAAATAGAGAAACAGGAGAATGGCATCAGGGCAGAGGTTTTTGATTACAGAAGGTGTGCCTTTGAGGATGAGATATATGAGATATATACTCTACAAACAGGGTAGGCAGCTTTTCAGATTGATGTTCTTTCAGGAGTTGGTGGGAACTGGGTGAGTGAGGAATTCTCTCTGGATTCACTGAACAGAAGCTGTTTGTGCAGAAGTACTGGTTTGGGTGAAACCTGCGCCAAGGAAGATTTCGAGACTGGAATTTTGGTCAGCCTGAGGAGGCTGACTCTGGAATAGTTGGTTTGTGTATTCAGAGCTACGAGTCACTAGGTTATGTGTAAAAGCTTAAATCTGGGTCTGTGTAATGTAGGTGCCTAGTGGCTTTTTATGCTCCTTCCCCTCCCTGTTCTCTCTTCAGTGAAAGTAGATGCAAAACAGTACTGATCCAGTACACTCTGAAACATTAACTTTTTTCCTCTTTTTGACTTTTGAAAGGAGGAGAGCTGCTGGTTAGTGGTAAGTAATGTTGAGAGTTAATAAAATATTAGCCATAGGCCTTTGGCATGATTTTATGTGAAAAATCCAGTTACCTGGGAAAATACTTACATGTAAGTTTAAATACTCTGCTGTTCCTCACTCACTTCAGGGATACAAGAGAATCTAAACTGACCAATCAATGGCACTAGTCTTAATTGCGGTCTCATCCAGTGATGATCAGAAGACAATAAAGGGAAGTTGTTACATCAGTACTGACTCAGATGTCCTTTGTATTTACAAAAATTAGTGCTTTTGGAATCTTCAGTGTTTTAAATGCTGTTTGACAGAGAAAAAAGGAACAGAAGTTCTGCGTATATCAGCGTTGAAAAGTATGTATTTTTCCTATTCCCTTTTTCTTTAATTGGGATAATACTTTTTTTTCATTTTATTTATAGTGTGTGTTTAAATTTATGTCAGAGCAAAGAGGAGAAAAAGAAGGCAGTGTGCATGTACATGACTCTTTTTTTCATGCTTGAACTTTGAAGCTTAGCTAACTTTTGCAGCCCTGCTTCTATACTCCTGGCTCTGCAGAAATTTGACCTTGCACTGGAGATAGCTATCTTAAGGGCTTTGAGTTTGTGTAACTCTCATAGAGCACATTACTTCATAGAGACAGTGAAAATTTTATATTTGATCCTGTGTGTGAATTTATACACCAATGTGAAGTTACTCAGTGTAAGGCCCAATTTTTTTACGTGCAAGTTGAACACAGCGTACAATGAGCAGTCCTATTGAGTTAGATGTCTGCTTACAGTTAATTAGTCTTTGTTGGATTAGGACTGAATATTAGCAAAATCAGATTTTTTAGGGCTAGGTGGAAAATGATTTTCTACTTTTCTGGAACATTATTTTAAAAAACCAACCCCCACAAAAAAACCACAAAAACAAACCCAAACATATTCCCATGTGCATCAGAACAAAGCAGTGTCTGTCTAAAAACTTCAGTTAAAATATTCTCCATCAGATTTGCTGATTGGGTTAGTGAGCTGTTTCTGTCTGCAGGTGATTAGAGCGTAGGTGTAGGAGAAAAAAAGAACTTCCTGATCTTAATCATGAATAATTAAGAGTCTTTCTCATTTTGACCCAAAACGAGAAAATTTGCATGTAGAGTAAGCTTTGTCAGAACTGGTATAGTCCTGTAAAAAGGTTTTATTATGACAAGTCAGGACTTCATGATAAAGATAGCTAAGCAGCTTTGCCTACATAGTCAAAATTCTGTTCCCATTCTGGTCAGTGTCTGAGCTGTGCAATGTTGTTGTATGTGCCTTCTTAAAAGTACCTCCTGGACTTAAAAAAACATGTGAATTTAGAAACCTATTTAATGTTTCACCTTCTGTTTTAGAGGAAGCAAAATGTTAGAGTAATTCTGTGAAATTAGGAGATAATATTCTCTCTACAGGTGTGTTTACCCTGTGTATCTGACAGGGTACTTGGAGCACAGCTATGTCTCCTGTTTCCCATATATGGATAGACTCTAAGCTATAAAGAAGATAATTAATTTACTCTATTCTTACTAGACCTTCTGCCAGTGAAAGTGGGAAGGGAAATATTTTAAATAAGCTGTGTTTTACATTCTCACTTTCTGAAACGCAGAACTTGGATTACTCTTTGCAGTGGGTCCAAAGACCTTGGAGGGGCAGCCAGGCTGAACACATGGGAATCAGTGGACACATGTTAGGTGGGACTTTTGCTTGACTGATCTAGGTTCTTCTTCTGGAGTGTGTTCCAGGGGAGACTGCTTAATTACAGAGGTACTCAACGAGGGAGAAGATTTTCCCTTTGGCACACCCCTGATTTAGGATCCCCCAATATTTAAACAAGGAGAAGGAAGTTCTCTTCCTGCCCCTCCATCTCCTGCCTTCTGGCTTGTTGTGTTGTGCTGGCATGTCTGCAAAATAAAATTTACTTTATCTTTCACTGATTGGATCTCTTTTTCCTGACAGTGAAGGATTGATCATCTGTAGCTGATAGTGTTTGACAATCTCAGCTGAATTGTGTCTTGTTAATATCATAGGTGTTCCAGAATAGAAATGAGATACAACTATGTAACAGGAGGTTCCTTACACTTGATGTATTAAATGCTCTTTTGCCTTTAAAATGGATTCTCAAGTGTGTACGAGTGAAGTAGATTGTTGTTGCTGTTATTTATTTGGAACCAAGTAGTAGCTGGACATTGGGCCTAGCATCCACACGATGGACAAAATGTATCTGCAATGAAATATGAAATTAAATGCAAAAGTATGTAGCTAAAAGTTCCCTTGTCATTTGCATGTACAGGTTTCACAGACTGCAAGCAGTACAGGCTGGATTTCCCAGTGATGTAAAATACAGGATGAAAGAGCCCTCATTAAGAACATGAGATAGCCAAGCTAATTTTCTACTGCTATCCTTTCTGTATGAGGACTACCCTGAACACCAGTCTTTTGACTGCTCTGCAATGTGAAATTCCTTCTTTTAAAACTGTTCTACAGAAGATTAACAAAGCTGAAAAAGAATGGGCTAGATAGAGATTATATGTTTTTCTCATCTCAGTAGAGTAAGCAACTGCCTTGAAGAGCGAAAATGTGAGACTGACTTTCTGGCCCAATTCATCCTGCATCTGAAACTCTTAATGCACAGTAGTGTATCTTAGTAAGTGAGAATCTCCCTTTCATGGTGTCTAAGACCACTGTCCAAGTAACTAGAATTTGTAGTTTGATTTCCATTAGTGCAAGCTCCGTATGTGATCCAGAGGGGATACTATGATCATTCTTCCACTTCTCGTGATGTCCATAAAAAGAAGTGATTGCCACTGAATTTCGTGTGGCATCATTCTGTGAGGTGATGATGATGGACAGTTTTAGAATACGCTTGAGGAGGTAGGTGAAGGTGTTAACCACGAGGTAGCCACTGATACCATTCTTTTAACACTAAGTACTTCTGCTTTTAGATGCAAAAAATAAGGCTAAGGGCTACTGAGGAGCATTTAATTGAAAAAAAAAAAAAAGTCCCTCTGAAATTCTGGTACTTCCTAGATTAAGCTGCTCTGTGTATGTGAAGAGAGAAGGCTTTTGGTGAAGAGTTTAAGGTCCTCATTTCTGTGAGAGCTTTAGGGAATCTGACTGTTCTGGTATGCCCAGAGTACTTGCAGCTCCTGTTGAGTTTTAGAGCGATTGCTTATGCTTAGGTACTGAAAAGACGATCTTAACTTGGATGTAAGTTAGATCTTTTATCTCTCTTTTAGGTAAGATAGTTGTTCTGACCTTTGCAGTTTGTCAAAATGTACTTTGCTTTCAATAGTATTTTTAGAAAGCAGGCCATCAAGCTCAGATCTGTTGTGTTGCAAGCAGAATGTGGTAGGGGTTGTGAGAATGCTTTGTGCCTTGCTAGAGACACCATTTAGCCAACTCGGAGTTTGTGTCACGCAGAGCTTAAGCTCTGGGCCTTGACCTATTTGTTAGTCTGAATTTGCTTTCTTTATGGGTCAAACTTTAATTAATGGTTTAGAACTGACCTTGAAGGGTGTTTGTTGGTGTGGGATTTTTTTTGTGTGTGTGCTTTTGTTTGTGGGTTTTTTTGTTTGTTTTGGTTTTTGGTTTTGTTGGGGTTTTTTGGGTTTTTTGGGGTTTTTTGTGGGTTTTTTCTTTGTTGTTGTTGTTGTTTTTTGGGGAGGCGGGGTGGAGAGGTGAGCTAGTTTTATTACCTTCCTCCATAACTTTGGTGTTTTGCTTTTTTTTCCCCTGCATCTTTTTAACTTCTTTCGATATATACTGCTGTGAATCTTCTGCTCCTCGTTTTGCTACCTGATACATCTTTGTACTGTAACACAGATTATTCCTTCACTTACTGCTTTGATAAACAAAACAGTTGGACTGAAAGGACTTTGTAAAATACGTGCTGTATTGTGATGTTTTAAAGAAACTCAGGAAGTTGAATGATGACTAAATAGAGGACAGTGATAGAAGGGTAGACTGAAAGGCTGGGTATGTCTCAACAGAATGATGAAGCCCAAGGTCTTGTGTTTGACTTATTCTCAGCAAACCCCTGAAAAGAACAAGCTTTAACTGATCTCTTGATGCATGTGCCAATTTGCTGTTGCAGGCAGCTACTGGAGTTGTGCTCATTTTGTTTGTTGCCATCCCAGAAAGACTGGGGAGATTTCATATTTAAGTAGGTGGGTATTTACTCAAAACCCCAACAGGTCACACCCCTGCCCCCATTGCTCCACTTTATGAAAATTCAGAATTTAGGTTTCATAATTAAATTACCTTAATTTTGCCTGATGGTGAATATTATTCAGCTTATGAATATATCTTAAAAAGTGGAAATTTAGTTCTCTGTATTCTGACTCACTGAGTGTTGAATAGAGCATTGAGTGCCTGTGCACTAATGTTTAAGTGTTGGACATAGAGACAGCAAAAATTCCCTTAATGAAGCCAGTAATTCTGCCTGGAATTTCAAGTTTGATTGGTGTACCATAAGTAAATGGTAGGACCATACATTTTAAAGAATGTTGGAGAGCAGAATTATGGTAATTAATGTAAACACTTTTGTCCCATATGTGAGAGAAGAAAGAGAATTGCTCAGGCAACTCTTCTGGCTTTTCTCAACTTCTGAGTTCTTGGACTTTGAACCTTAATGAAATTGTCCCCTGTATTTCCTATAGAACTGGTTCAGATAAAGGTTATAAAATTATTTTTCTCAGTATGCTGGTCAAGAGGGGAAACACAAGGGATTTTACTTACTGAAAGAAGTTGTCTGATTATTTGGTTATTTTAGTGATAATGCTTTAAATTTTCCCGAAAGTGAAATTGTTAGCAGACCTTACGGATCACTTCAGGAATGAAGACTCTCCAATTTTGAATTAACGTGATAGATAGAAAATGTTTTTAAGTTTCAATAGCTTTTTTCTTAAAAGTATCTCCTAAGCCTTTCTCTTTCAACTGTTAAACAGAAATTAAGAACAAGTCACAGTAACAAACCACTTTTGCTTCTAATGAGCATGGGCAGTATCTTGTAGGTTAGAGGTAACATTTGTATGCTAGAAAGAAACAGTTTTGTTAAAAGTGTGTCTAAGAAATGGAGTTGTTTCATGCCACTTGCTAGAGAAAGCTTTTCCTGTATTTAGAATTGTTCTTGGATTTTTTCATGTATAAGAATATAAGAAATTTTGCCAGGGTTGCTCCCTCAGTTGGGAACACTAGCTATTTGCTTATTTGATAAAACCTCAAGAGGCTGCAGGGCATACAGACAGAAGGAACCTTGCATTCTTGAGCTTTGTTTCTATAGTAAGTAGTGCTAAAAGAAACAATAGTCTCCAAATGTAAGTTTCACTCTGAACTTTGGAGAAATGACTAGGGAACTTGGTTTCTTAACAAGTAACCTGTACTTTATTTGAGCACTGTATAACTCTGGTTTTTCTAGTTGTTGTTATTATTTCAAGGATTAGAATAAACTTCACTGAGGAAATGTAATTATTATTTAAATGTAGCCAATGCCTTTTCACCCCAGGACCATCATATTTCAGTCAATGTCTACTACTCTTGTCAATGAATTGTATTGAATGGGTGCATAAACTTTCAAATTATATGTATGTTATGTGTGCTTTTGTAGTACAGTTTGTTATTACTTTGTAAAAATGTTACTGTTTTTAGTAAAAAAAAAAAGGAATTAAATGAATGCATGAAATCTATGAGAATTTCACAAAATTACTATTCTTTCACAAATGAATACCTGAATAATATCACTTGCTGGTGTTTGTAGTCTATCAGAATTTTCAACTGTTAGAAGTTAAAGGTATGAACTGATTTAATGTGCATGAAATAAGCAAAGCTATAGAGGCAGGAGCCTGCAGGTTTGAAACTTACTAAATCTTTGAGTAGTATGGCAACCAAATGCCTTGATACAAGGCAAGCATTATGAAGTACTGACATTAAACCTTTGTATGGTCTGGAGGAGAGTAGTGGAATCTTTGTGACATCCATGTAGCAAATACATTGTATTTCTCTTTGATAATTTAGTGAAGAAAGTTCCAAAACAGTCTGTCCCTTCTCCTCTGTGACTCTGAGCATTGCCTTTATTAACTACTTCTTTCTCCTCAGCATGCTTGGAGAGTTCTCTCCATGGGTGAACTCTCTACAGGTGTTGTGGGAGATAGCTTTCCACTTTTATTTTGGTTTAATCAACACATTGCTCTAGCCCTTCAGACCATAAATGGGTTCATTTAATCCTTCCATTTGTGTAGAGGGTTAACTGCTTTATAAAGGATTGATGAATCTTAGCTTAAATTAAGAGGATAGAGTGTTATCTTCTAGTGAAAGAAAGCTTTTACTTCTATTAAAGGTGGCATGGTGAAAGTAGTGAGGGTGATAGCTGCAAAAACATCAGAGATCCTACCTGACCATACGAGTTGAAAGGGTCATTCAGCCTAAGTCAGAAACTATGCCAGAGGAGGTTACTTTGAAGCCACGGATGCAGACAAGGTCAGTCATGGTAGGTACAAAAGACAGCATAAGACTGCAGTGTGTCACTGTTTGTTTAGATCTTCTAGGGAAGCTGAAAAATAGGAAAATAAATCCTCCTTCAGTTGCAGGTTCTCCAGTTGTAGCACATGATTGTACTTGATATAGCAGAAAAATTGAATCTTTTTCTACCGTGAATTTTGAAAACTTGTTTCAGCTTGTGTACTTGTTATACAAATGTCTGTCGAATATAATTGTTTTTTAGAGTTCAACAATATTTCTTTTGTTGCTAGTGGAATGTATTAGAGAAGTAAATTTGGATTATTGCTAGGTTTTTGGGGTATATTTACAAAGTGGTTTTTTTTTCCATCAGGATATTTTGGAAATAGTTTTATTACCCTGAGATAGTGTGTGCAAATTTCTTTTCTTTCGTTTTTTTATATCTTTGATGTCAGGTGGATGTTATTGTAGAAATAAAGGCCGATTATGTATGTTTCTGCTTTTCTGTCAGATAAACGTCAATGCAAGTGGGAAGATGAACAATTTACCACTTGCTGGTCAAGATACCTGTTTTACAAGACTATGAGTTATGAAGTTAACTGTTGGCTAGATAATGTGGCTAGTGAGGTGTTTAAAATAAAACTTACGTTTAACTTTGTTTTGTTTTCCCTGGGAATGTGACTTTATTGTTCCCCTGATATGTTGTTTTTTCATTTTTTCTCAAGAAGAGAGTATCCCATGTTGCACCTTAAGGAGAGCATAAGCATCAGTCATGCCTGCTTGGTGCTACAGTGCGCAAAAGCTGTTTCCTCTGTCTTCATTTTCACCTCTGGTGTCTGGGACAGGCAGAAGCAAACATGAGTATAACAAATTAACAAATTAATTTAGGGAGAATGGCATATTTAAAAATTATTAGTATAGTGACTTGTGGTGATGCTGTGTAAAACTTTATAATTTTCAGCAGAAATATGAATCACAGAATCACAGAATATTCTGATTCAGAAGGCATCCACAAGGGTCATCAGAGCTCAACTTCTGGCCCTGTACAGGATACCCCAAGAGTCACACCATGTGCCCAGCAGCATTTTCCAAATGCTTCTTGAACTCTGTCAGGCTTGGTGCTGTGACCACTTCCCTGGGGAACCTGTTCCAGTGCCCAAGCACACTCTGGGTGAAGAACCTTTTCCTAATATCCCATCTAAACCTCCCCTGATGCAACTTCAGGCCATTCCCTTGGGTTCTGTCACTGGTTACCACAGAAAAGAGATCAGTGCCTGTCCCTCCTCTTCCCCTCACAAGGAAGTTGTAACTGCAATGAGGTCTCCCCTCAGTCTCCTCTTCTCCAGGCTGAACAGATTAAGTCATCTCAGCTGCTGCTCATATGGCTTCCCCTCAAGGCCCTTCACCATCTTCATTGCCCTCCTTCAGACACTCTTGAACAGCTTAATATCTTTCCTATACTATGGTGCCCCAAACTGCACACAATATCCAAGGTGAGGCCGCCCCAGTGCAGAGCAGAGTGGGACAATTCCCTCCCTTGCCCGGCTGGCGATGCTGTGCCTGATGCCCCGCCAGGACAGGGTTGTCCCTCCTGGCTGCCAGGGAACTGCTGAGTCTGATTCAACTTGCCATTGACGAGGACTCCCAGGTCCCTTTCCACAGCACTGCTTTCCAGCATCTCATTCACTAGTCTGTACGTACATCTGGGGTTACCCCATCCCAGGTGTGCAATCTGGCACTTTACCTTCTTAAACTTTGTATGGTTGGTCACTGCCCATCTCTCCAATCTGTCAAGGTCTTTCTGCCTTGGAGGGTGCAAGAGCTCCTCCCAATTTTGTAACACCTGCAAACTTACTTAGTATCCCTTCAAGACCTGGGTCGAAGTCATTTATGAAGATGTTGAAGGGCACAGGGCTGCCAGCCTGATGTTGCCCCATTCACTGTAAGTCTTTGTGCCTGGCCTGTGAGCCAGTTGCTCACCCATTGCATAATGTGGTTATTCAGCTGTGTGCTGGACATTTTGTCCAGTAGGGTACTGTGAGAGACAGTGTCAAAAGCTTTGCTGAAATCCAAAAATATTACATCTGCTGGCTTCCCTTGGTCATCTAAGTGGGTTACCCTTGTCATAAAAGGAAATCAGGTTTTACAAGGAGGATTTTCCCCTTATGAAGCTGTGCTGGCTGTGACTTAAGACTGCATTGTCCTTCAAGTGTTTTTCAATATCTCCAAGAATAATCATCTCCATAATGCTATCATATGACTTCTCTTTCTGAAAGTTACTTTGTATTTTCCTCTTTCCCTTCACAATGTCTTCCCTTTTTTCCTAATATTTTTTTCACTGGTTGTGGGAAACGAACATGTAGTGCAGCATGTACACATGTTAACTGAGTGGTGTATTTCTGTGTTGCCTGTTCAGTACGTGCCCCATGTACTGTGGGGTTCGTGAGTGACACAGGTTTGGCCTGAGAAGTTGAATGCCTGTTCTGATAGCACTATGGGAAAGATCATTCATGGTACCTGTTTTACCTCTCCTCATCAAAATATCTCTTGGCAGCAGGCCCTTTTCAGCTGGTTTTGTTCATGTTTTGAAAGTTGCACATAATAGACAGTGTTTCTCTGCTTGCTGTAGAAATACTAGCCTGAGCTTTGAAAGTGAAACCAAAATCAATATAAGTCAATGTGAAGTGGTAATATTTAGCTGTTGCATGTCTGCTGAGTGCTTTCTTTCCTTTATTGGGAAGGGCTGGAAAACTGTTTCTCACAATTACATTAGTTAGTCACTAATTTTAAAAGTGATGAGATTATTGCTGACCACAAAAATCACTTCAAGAAAATGGTCTGCTTTATTATTTCTGTCTTTCTGGTGTTTGCTTTGAATGGATAAACAGCATTTCCAAACCTGTGCTTTGAAATGCATCGGCATTCACAAAGCTGTATTCAGAATTGGTTTTTAGTACCTGCATCCATGCAATTAGATAGGTTATGTTCTTTTCAACACATGTTCCAAGATTTAGACATTTGTGCATACTTTTTTATAGAAAGAGGCACAGAAACGCAATTTTTGTTTTTGCTTTCTACTGAGTGTCTTTCCTGTTCTTTCTTTTGTTTTCACTATATTAATTTCAAACGCATTTGTTGTTCTCAAATACCTAGGCACAGAATCTGTTCTTTTCCAAAGGCAGTTTATTGTTGTAAGCTGTGTACTGGTTTCTATGGATAGCTTTACACAAATCTTAGAGTGAAATGTTTAAAAATATCTTCCTTTCTACAGAATGTGATGTTGGTCCTTATTGCTAAATGAAATGATACTTTGTAGAGCATTATAGTTTTACAGCTTTTCAGACTCCTAACGTAACTGTGTTACAGTTTAAGAGGATTAAGCATAAAAATCATCCCTGTTACCATGCTGAGGGTACCTTCATATCTTACCATGGAAGAGAAACATTTTGGTGTATCCCACGATGGAGAAGGGAGATGGACACTTACTCAGCAAGAAATTCTCATCATCTCCCAGGAAGTCTGGCCTTTGCCTATGAAGCTAAACTCAAATTTTGCTGACAGTCTGCTGCAGTGCTGGCTGCTGCAGTCTTGTAAAATAGTAAAAAATGAAAACAGAGGCAGACTGAGCATTATTCTCATTCTTTGTCTCCTGCACAGCTGTGTGAATGCTGTAAGTGTAGGTTTATTTGTACTCAGTGGATGTGATTTCCTGCAATGAAACACGTGCACACATGAGGTTTCTTTAGTGACTTCTCTCAGTTGATTCATCAAAAATTTTCCACTTTTTGAGTTATTTTTGTTTACTTGTTTTCTCCTTACAGTTAGTTCATTGGGGTCTTAGAGCCAAATTGTGGCTTTCTTTTTCCTAGTATTTTTTCAGCATGCTTGAAAAACTTTGTTAGCAGTATACTTTATTATCATGAGTCTGCTTAAAAGAAACTGATGAAAGGTGGTGCTTGTGCCTGTCTTTAAGTAAGTGTATTAAAAGTACAGTCTACTTGGTTACCTTTTTGGTTGTTGATTCTCAGTTTGTGAGAGATCTAGCAGGAATGGCTGAAGTGGTTACTGTCTGTCATCCACCCAGCTCCCCTGGAGTTTCCTGCTCCAATAACAACTCTGACATCCTGATGCTGTGTGTATTCTTGAGCCAATACCAATTGGTGCTGACTTCAGTTTAACACACCCCAGGCTGGGGGGTCTGTGATAGCTTGGGAGCAGACATGCATCCCCGGCATTCATCCTTGGGTAAGGGAGGTGTAACCTTGGCTAAGGACTGTTAGTATTAGTAACTGGCTTTTGCTGTTGTAGTGATGAAAGTATTGTAGTTACAAGACTGTATATACACATATGAACCATAATAGAGATGCCATTTAACACTCTTAGTTACTCTCCAAAGGAAAACTACCAATCAGATAGAAATACTCTGTCCTGAAACCAAATATGGGAAGGAAGAACAGGACTTACTGCAAGCAGCCATGGATTGAGTAGTGTTCAAAGGAAAAAAAAAAAAAAAGGCCAAACAAATGAGGGAAATCCAGATGTTAAGGGGTATCCTTTTTCAACAACAGGTCAGAGACAAGCAGTCAAGGTATTTGAACTTTTTCAATGGCTCTCTTCCTGGTTTTGCATACATTTAATTCCACTAATGGTGGTGAAGAATAATTCATTTGTGTCAAGTTTTTATTAATATTTTACTCCACTTTTCTACATATTTCCAAAGGTGTACTTTGCTTATTCTCTGCTGAAGATTGCTAATAGTGATAAAAGGGTTACTCTGTACTGTGCTAGAACATTAGTGCCCATGGGCTGTTTTCTCTTTAAGCTTTGTAGAAGGAGGGAAAAATTAGGGGGAATGCTATGACTAACTGACATACTGTTGGTTGGTTTGTTTGTTTTAAATTGTAATCTGTGTAAAACCTGTTAAGTTATATTGGACCCTAGAGAAGCTGACCATATTTTTCTCAGCTGCTCAAATCTTAGATGGTAGAAATGTAAATTTTGGTAATAACATCTACTCTATGTTCAGGTCTTTGATTAGGTACCTTGAAAA
>JAWWEU010000081.1:96061245-96092551 GCA_035583155.1 Acropternis orthonyx | reverse complement strand
ATCTTAGATGGTAGAAATGTAAATTTTGGTAATAACATCTACTCTATGTTCAGGTCTTTGATTAGGTACCTTGAAAAGTGAGAATTTGGGGGCAACAGGAGAATGATAGCTCATACTCCTGCAGATAATTAGACTAGCCTTCGTTATCTGACTGCAGTGAGAACCTAGTGCTTGTCATCCCCAGGAATGCAGAAACCTTTTACTTTCAAGATATTTTTAGCTATTTTGTTAATAATTATGTTAAAATACAATAAATTGAAGTTGTAAATGCTGTAAGTCTTATGATGATACAGTGTAAGAATAAAGATTATATATTTCTAAGGGACAGCCAGACTCTTCAGGAATGATGCAGCTATGGGTTTAAAAAAGTCAAGTTCAATGCTCAACTGTTTCACTTTATGGAAATAAGTAAGCAGATTAACATTTATTATAGGAAAGTTACCTGAAATAGCATTGATTAAAAGTTCCAAGTAATTTTTGTGATGGTATTTTTATCGAAGTTTTTAAGGACAGTTTTTTGTTTCCAGTATGATGTTTTCTGTCCCAACTCTTTAAAGTTAATTCTGATTTATTTCTATAGTAGTGAATTTTGGCAGCCTTGTTTATAATACTTGTCTCAGGAAATGAGTGTGCCTATCCTAGAAGTGTGAAAAAGATAAGAAATAATAAAGACCCTATAAATATTATGAAACTTTTTGTTGGTGTACTTTTGTGAACACTCTTTTGAGATAGGTATGTGATTGTGGTCTGCTGAAACCATTTTGTAGCACCAAACTGAAACTACTCCGTATTGTTGGACTATTCAAACTAGAGTGAAGTTTGATGAAGATGCAGAAGCTGATTGATACATATTTTAAAAACTTTCATATTTTTTCATGCATCAATGCTGGCCACCATAATAATTAATAAATGATTGCATGGCCTGCTCTTCAGATTTCTGAGAAGCAGTCTGTAAAGTCTTAGCCTTAATTATCTTCACTAATAATTTTCACATTTATGTGTGGCTAATAAATGTTCTTTTTCAAAATGAAGTGTGCAAATTTAGTTTTCATTATTTTTATATGCACAAAGGCAACGTGGTGTATGCTGGGCAGTAATCTGGTAGTTTTTGTCCAGAGGCCTGTATTTTGTCAACCTGCAAAATATGAAAGATTCCAAGATGCAGACTTCGTGATGAAAGCTCATAAGTCAGAATCTCATTCTGCCTCATTATTCTGTGTGTTAAGATCTCATTCTCTTTCTGATTAATCTCCTATTTTCAGTCTGTGTGTTCCAGGTGTTTCTGTATACATAGCAATCAGGCTTTGGGAGTACATTGGCATAGTTTAGTCTGTTTATAGTTGTATTTGCTTACCAGAAAAATTTCTAGAGGTGTCTCTTGTTAGACTGTCTAAATTCACTGTACAGCAGATGGCACTGGAAGAGCACATCAGCGGGAGACTTCAGTGATGCCGTAATTTGTGCAAAATACTCACCAAGCTGTGCTAAGGGTTGTGAAGTTGTGTAGTTCATTTTATTAATGTATTCCAGAAAGGGGTGCATGCTGGTCTCCTTGGCTTCAGCTCTTTTATATGTAGACCATGGAAAGTTCTATACTTGCAAGTGTATTAGTGTATAATCTATTGAGATCTGTTTATACAGCATTTTTAAACAAATTGATTTGCAATGCAGAATTACTGATATTCTTTAAGTATGTGCAAAGAAAGAAGAGTAGCTGCATCAGTTAGGGCATTTGACTTTAGGGTGTATTTGTTTTCTCCTGTCTTGGATAAAATATCAGGTATCCTAGAGTGGATCTCATATGGAAGACTTGTTTAAAGACTTGCTCTCATCAATGGGTGTGTTCAGTTTACTTTGGAGAACTTTGACCAGAACTGTCACTCACTGGATTTTTATCATCTTCTCTTGCATGAATTAACTGGACTTCTGGATAGATTCATGTTGTTTATGTGCTCTATAGTTGAGCATCAAAGCTTTCTTATATCCTTATATGAAATTTTACAAGGATACAAGAAATGAGTCATGTGTTTCATAGAATCATAGAATATACTGAGTTGGAAGGGACCCATCAGAATCATCAAGTCCACCTCCTGGCCCTATACAGGATGCCCCAAGAATCACACCATGTGCCTGAGAGCATTGTCCGAACACTTCTTGAACTCTTGTCAGGCTTGGTACTGTGACCATTTCCCTGGGGAGCCTGTTTCAGTGCACAACCATCCTCTGAGTAAAAAACCTTTTCCTGATATGTACCCTAAACCTCCTTTGACTCAGCTTCATGCTGTTTCCTTGGGTCTTGTCACTGGTCATGAGAGTGAAGAGATCAGTGCCTGCCCCTCCTCTTCCCCCTGTGAATATGTTGAAGACTGCAGTGAGGTCTCCCCTCAGTCTTCTGTTCTCTAGGCTAAACAAACCAAATTACCTCAGCCACTTCTCATAAGGTTTCTACTCAACACCCTTCACCATCCTTGTTACCCTCCTTTGGACACTCTCTAACAGCTTAATGTCTTTCTTATATTGCAGTGCCCAATATTCAAGTGCATGCAATATCCAAGGTGAGGCCGCTCCAGTGCAGAGCAGGACAATCCCCTCCCTTACCTGGCTGGCGATGCTGTGCCTGATGCCCTCCTGGCTGCCAGGGTACTGCTGACTCTGATTCAACTTGCCATCAATCAGGACCCCAAGGTTCCTTTCCACAGCACTGCTTTCCAGCATCTCATTCCCCAGTCTGTACACATAACTAGAGTTGCCCTGTCCCAGGTGCACAATCTGGCACTTTCCCTTGTTAAACTTCATATGGTTGGTGGTTGTCCATCTCCAATTTATCAAGATCTCTGCAGGGCCTCTCTGCCTTTGAGGGAGCTTCTCCCAATTTAGTGTAGTCCGGAAACTTACTTAGTATCTCTTTGAGTCCTGTGTCCAAGTCATTAATGAAGATGTTGAAGAGCACTGAGCTGAGGATGGAGCCTTGCATAACCCCACTAGTGACAGGTCACCAGTCTGTCCACTATAACTCTTTGTGCCTGACCTGTGAGCCAGTTGCTCACCCATCATGTAATGTTTTGTTCAGAAGGATACTGTGGGAGGCAGTATCAAAAGCTTGACTGAAGCCCAGGATTACATCTGCTGTCTTTCTTCGATCAGCTAGGTGGGTTATCCTGAAGTAGGAGGAAATCAGGTTTTACTTTCCCTTCATGAAGCTGTGCTGGTTGTGACCGATGACTGCATACTGAAAAACTCCAGGTATTTTTTGGTACCTCCCAGGATAATGTTCTCCATGATTTTACCAGGCACTGAAGTGAGACTGACAGGCCTGTAGTTTCCATGGTCCTCCTTCTTGCCCTTCTTGAAAACTGGGACAATGTTCACCATCTTCCAGTCAGCTGGGACATCTCTGAATTCCCAAGACTGCTCAAAAATAATCTAGAGAGCTTTTGCAATGACATCAGCCAGCTCTTTGAGGATTCTGGGTTGAATTCCATTAGGCCCCATAGATTTGTAGGGATCCAGCTGGAGCAGCACATCCTACACAAGTTCAGGGTCAACTGGGAGTTGAGCATTCTCACAGTCCTCCAGCTCAGCGCACTGAGACCCCCTTGGTCCATCGTCAATGTTGAAGACAGAGGCAAAGAAAGCATTAAACACCTCTGCTTTGTCTCTCTGTTTGTGAGGTGACCTCCCTCATCCCTTAACGGGCCAGTGATATTTCTGTAGTGCCTCTTGCAATTAATGTGTTTGAAAAAAACCTTTTTAATGTCCCTCACATTTCTGGCCAACTTCAGCTGAGCTTTGGCTGCACCAGTTTTCTCCCTACTGCAGTAAGCAGCATCTCTGTTCTTCCCATGACACCTGATCTTGCTTCCACTGGGCATACGCCTTTCTTTTTTGCCTTACCTCCAAGAGAAGATCCCTGATCAGCTAAGCTGGCCTTCTGTCGCTTCTGCTTGACTTCCAGGATTTTGGAATTGCCTGCTCCTGTGCCCTGAGGAGGTGATGTTTAAAAACTGCAAAACCTGCAGAAACTTTTTCCCAGGGGACTTTACTCACTAATTCCATGAGCAGCCTGAAGTCTGCTCTTCTTATGTGCAGAGCTGAAGTTTTGCTGGCACCTTTCCTCCTGTCAACTCTATCACCCCATGGTCACTGTGGCCAAGATTGCCACCCATCTCCACTCATGAGATCCATTCTGTTGACAAGCAGCAGATCAAGGAGGGCATCTTTTCAAGTTAACTCCCTTAGGACGTGTACCATAAAGTTGTCATCCAGGTTTTTTAGGAATCTTCTGGCCCGGGTTGTGCCAGCTGTGTGATGATTCCAGTTGATTTCTGGCAAGTTGAAGTCCCTCATAAGGACAAGGGCAGTTGACTTGGAAGTGTCCCATATAGATAGTCCTGCATTTTTCTTGATAAAGATATTGGCTACTAAGGTAGGTTGGCAGATGTAAAACACTTCTTTTCTCAAATAGCCTGAGTAGTTGCTTTCAAAGCAAAAAAAAATTTGACTACTATGTGTACTGCCTGAGAGATTGATCTGTTGAGATTATTTTTAGATATTGGATTTTCATTTGTAAAAGAACATTGTGATACAGAAAGACTAGTATGTGACAAAAACCTATTTTTTCAAGTGACTGGTTTAATTTTAGTTATGGAGAAGCTGAAGCAATATTCCTTCTACCAAATTTTAGGTAACTAATTGTTTTGAAACACACCAATGACAAAAGATGTGTGAATCATACAGTTTGAAGCATCTTCTTTCCCCAGTCAGCAATGTGATAATACTGTTTGTTTCTCCCTAGCTGAGAAGGCAGATTTTACTTTGTCATGTTTGTTTTTTTTCTTTTTTAGGGCTAGGAATTGCAATCAATATGATGTATTTTTCCACTGAAATGGGGGAACTTTTCTGGAAAAGTGGAAATACTATCAGCTTGTGGATATCAGTCAGAAGTAGTTGGAGAACATTGTGGATTTCACAGGTGGAGCTAATGTGAGGGTTCCCAGGTTTCTGGTACTACATATACAAAAGCACAGTTCAGTTTATCAAATGAATCAACACTGACTTTGTTAGTTTAGGAGCAGCACAGAATTCTGAAGTTTATAATTTTCACTCATATACTTATGTATGACAAAAAGAGTACTGTAAAGTGGTAAGATGGCAAAATCCAAATGGTTTAGGAATAGAAAGTCAAGATATTTTGAATCTGCTTTTAATTGGCAAGTAACTCTCCCTTTATCTGTACTTGGAAGGAAAGTAAAAGCAGTGTTTTAACCTTTGAAAAGTCATACTTGTATCTCAGTATCTACTTCAAATTGTGAAAGTGGAATATGTAATCTTAAGGTTTCATGACTCCTGGTACAACAGGCATCATGTTAAAAGTTGAAAATAAGCAGTGAACATCTGATAAAATACTGGTTCTGGTTTTTTACAGTTTTAGTATTTGTTTAGCAAGAAATTGGTTCTCTTAGTCTTTTTTTTGTTTAGGAACAAGTTTTTGCAGCATGATCATTCTTTGCTGGTAGGAAGTAAATCAGTTTACAGACAAGAGAAACCTTTTAGTTTCTCCACGTTGAAAGTGCTATTTAGTTTGGTAATTAAGGAAAGGAAATGGGAAAAGCTGAACATACATTATAGAGGGACTTGTGAAATATCAAAGGTTGTGACAAAGTCAGAACAGGCCTTTGAAACAGGAAGATGTAGATAGTATAGGGAATTTGAAGGTAGGACTAGGGTACAAATCCAAGTAAATCAAGCTTTACTGCCTCTGCTTTTTATGAAGCCGTGTCCAACCTTCCAGCAGCAGGGCTTTACTTAAAATTTTTCAAGGTATTTTAAAGTTCTGAATCCACAGATACCTTGCCTTGCCTTTTAGTTTGCTTTGAATATGATCCTTCAGTCTTTGTGTACTTGAGGACCACAAAAGTTGGGCTGGACAAGAGTAATAGCCAATGGACTGCTGTTTGGTTATAGTAATCATTCTCTTTACATGCTTTTATGTAATTTTTGAATGCTTACATAAGAAAACCATATTGTTTAGTTGAAAAATTTATTTCAGTTTGTTGAACTGCTTTTCTCAGTTGCTTGTATTGTGATACCATGGGAGAGAAGAGGGAAGTGTGTACATAAGGGCTGTTTTACTTTTCCCTCAGTCCATCGAGGTTGGAAGATTTCTTGAAAGATTCAGCTTGCCATGCTTAGATTGGAGCCAGGCTTGCTGCTGCAGTTTGTGCTGCTAACATCACAGGTATTTGGAGGTATGTGGAATAATGGCTACTACTACTGGTAGTACCTACTTCTGTGGCAGTAGCAACTTCTCTCTCTTCTCTTTCCCATGTTATTCTTCTCTCTGCAGAGCTGTTTACTTTGGAAGGTCTAACTAACATTAGAAAGAACCAAACCAAACCCCCTCAGGGTCCCCCCAAAACACAGCCAAACCTCAAACAAAACAAAAAAAAATCCAAGCTGAAAGGTCACATTTGTGGGTACATGACTCTTCAAAATGCCAGCTGGGAGCAGTTGACTAGGACTTGAGCAGCTGTGTCCACTAGGTCTTGGCAGAAGTACAGGAGGAAGAAAAGTTCTTGGACTAAGAGCCTGTGACTTGGTCTTCTATGCCTAAAACAGTTTGGAAGTCTACTTTACTTTCACAGAAATTCAGGAGGACACTTGCTGTAAGCATATGTTACTTTACTGTTAATGTCCCTCTATTTTTCCTCTAGAGTTAGTTTTCTTGTAATTATGTAACCCTTTGAATATTACTCAACTTTCTTGTCTAAAGCAAGTCTGACCTTATCAGACCTTGTTTTGAGGACCAATTGCTGTTTAACCTATATGTAAGAATCCTGTTGAATATCTTCTGTAGTTTTATCTTCTGTAATTATATATATAGGGACTTCGTAGGAGCCTTTGGAAAGAGAGAAGTGTTTCTGTGCTTGAAAATTATGTATACATGCATTGAATATATGTGCCTGTGAGAGTGATGTAAGGTGTGTGTATGTTTCAAAAAATACCATGCTGAAAGCAGGAAAAAAGCTGTGGAAATCTCCAAGGCAGAGGTGGCAGATTCATTTTTTTGAACCTGATTGGTTTCTAAGTCAGCTCTCTATTTTTACTTTTATTTGATGCCCATCATTTAACTACTGCATCTTCTGTTTTGTTTGGAGAGGGGGGAAACCCTTATAGATAATTTTTGAAATATTTCTTTTGTGAAGTTAATTGTTTTTTATTTGTTTCCAGGAAATGGCTCTTGAAGTTAAATGAGGCTGGATAAAACACATAAATGAAGCAGAAGCTGCTCTGCATGTGTTAGGGCTATATCACCACAAGCACTACTGATCAGCCAGATTTGGTAACTTGTCATAATGAAGAAAATCAGTCTCAAAACAATTCGCAAGTCCTTTAACTTAAATAAAAGTAAAGATGAAAGTGACTTTGTGGTGGTTCAGCAGCCATCATTAAGTGAATTTGGAAAAGATGACTCCCTGTTTGGCAGCTGCTATGGTAAAGATTTGGCTAGCTGTGAAGTCAATAGTGAAGATGAAAAAGGAGGCAAAAATAGATCAAAAAGTGAAAGTTTAATGGGTACGTTAAAAAGGAGGCTTTCAGCAAAACAAAAACAGAAAGGCAAAGGCAGCACACCCTCTGTAAGCTCTGCAGATGATGACACCTTTTCTTCCTCATCTGCTCCAATAACCTTCAAAGATGTGCGAGCTCAAAGACCTCTGAGATCTACTTCCCTCCGTAATCACCATTACAGTCCAACTCCATGGCCCCTTCGACCTACAAATTCGGAAGAGACTTGCATCAAAATGGAAGTGAAAGTCAAGGCCTTGGTCCATTCCTCTAATCCAAGCCCAGCACTGAATGGTGTTCGAAAGGACTTCCATGACTTGCAGTCAGAAAATGTGTTCCAGGAACAAAACAATGCATTAAAAAGTACAGAATCTCAGAACGGGGACTTGCATCTTCATATTGATGAACATGTGCCTGTAGTTATTGGATTAATGCCTCAGGACTACATTCAGTATACTGTGCCTTTAGATGAGGGAATGTATCCTTTGGAAGGATCACGTAGTTACTGTCTGGATAGTTCCTCACCCATGGAAGTGTCAACTGTTTCTTCTCAAGTGGGGGGAAATGCTTTCCATGAAGACGAGAGCCAAGTGGATCAGGATGTAGTCGTTGCACCAGATATCTTTGTGGACCAGACAGTGAATGGTTTGTTGATTGGTACCACAGGAGTCATGTTGCAAAGCCCAAGAGTTAATCACAGCGATGTCCCTCCACTCTCACCTTTGCTACCTCCAATACAGAATAATCAAATCCAAAGGAACTTCAATGGATTAAATGGCACAGATGCCCACGTGGCTGAAAGTATGCGCTGCCATTTGAATTTTGATCCTAACACTGCCCCGGGAGTTGGAAGAGTTTATGATTCTGTACAGAACAGTGGTCCTATGGTTGTGACAAGTCTTACAGAAGAACTGAAAAAACTTGCAAAACAAGGATGGTACTGGGGCCCCATTACACGTTGGGAGGCAGAGGGAAAGTTAGCTAATGTGCCTGATGGCTCATTTCTCGTTCGAGATAGTTCTGATGATCGTTATCTTTTAAGTTTGAGTTTTCGTTCCCATGGAAAAACTCTTCACACTAGAATTGAACACTCAAATGGTAGGTTTAGTTTTTATGAACAGCCAGATGTGGAAGGGCATACATCTATAGTTGACTTAATTGAACATTCAATCAGGGACTCTGAAAACGGAGCTTTCTGCTATTCGAGATCCCGGCTGCCTGGATCTGCAACTTACCCAGTGAGACTGACAAATCCAGTATCTCGGTTTATGCAGGTGCGCTCTTTGCAGTACCTGTGTCGGTTTGTAATACGTCAGTACACCAGAATAGACCTGATTCAAAAACTGCCTTTGCCAAACAAAATGAAGGATTATTTACAGGAAAAGCACTACTGAAAGCTTACGGGAATCTTGCATCTTGCACTTTGGGAACGACAACAACAAAAAGAGATTGAATTACAGTTTACAAACTTCCATTATTATCAAAATCTTTTGCTGCCATAAAAATATTTCATTTTTGTGTGTAAAAGAAAAGTAATGCATTTGGATTTATGTTTGTTTTGGGGGGGTTTGTGTATTTTGGGAGGCATTTTTTTTTGTTTCGTTTTGTTGGAAAGAATGATCTCAAGTTTATTTTTAGAAGTGTGAAATAGCTATCTTTCATCAATGTGCAGATTAATCACAATGTGAATGATCAAATTCTCCTTAATTTCCCCCAAGTCCTTTGCTGCTATCCACTGTGATTTTTATGCATTGAAAGCACATTTCATGTGTATACAACGATAAGTAAAAGTCAAATGAAACTTGTTGAATGGATCTTTTTTTCCTTTAAAACAACCTCTTTAAAAAAAAAAAAAAGATCATTGATAAAGAACATATTGGTATTCTAAATCACTGAATTTACATCTATGTTAAAAACTATTTCCTAACGTCCTAATTAGAAATTTCTATAGAGATATGCCCTAACGTATAGACAGAGCTGTGTGATAAGAACCTGCTTATGCAGCATATCTTTGGGAAAAAACCAAATGCCTTTCTCCTAAGCCTTTTATTGTCTGTACACTCTTACATTTGATAAGGTTGGTTCAGCCTTCTTCTCGCCTCAGTATTTTGTCCTCTAAAAATGGCCTTTAAAAAAAAAAAGTTTATGAAAGTCAATGTATAGTACCTATAAGGAAATTGTGGTATTTGGATCTTGTCAAATCTTACCTTTTATAATCATGCCACCAGTTAAATAAATGAACAGCTACCAAGTACCCTCTTTCTGTCCTTTTCCCTCCTGCCTCGTCTTGGGTAACAGGGGAGTGGACTTTCCTGGACTTGTAGAAAGAATCTAGGAATTGTTAATGTGGGAACATAAATTTTTAAGCCATTTTAGGAATGGGATAAAACTTCTCATAGGATGATTTCTACCTTATTTATATTCAAACTACTTGAAATTTTACCATTTTTCTGCATTTTTTCCACTTAAGAAATTACACTAATGTCCTTTGGATCATTTCCGCCTTTTTTGTATATCCTTTGGGGAAGAAGGAACAGGACTGATAACATTTTGTATGGAAGATGCTAAAAATGCATCTCTAAAGCTCTATTCTCATAGTCTTTCAAATGATTGAGAAAAGATGTTTGGATATACGGTGAATACAGAAAATATTTCAATTTACTGTCATGAAATGTTTTGACATATGAAATATTAAATCAATTAAGTAAATGTTTATGATCTCTGTCAAAGATTCTGGCATGTGTAAAGCTTACAGTTTTTCTAACCTTCTGTAGGGAAAAAAAAGACTTTCATTGGGGAGTACAGGTTCTACACTGTAATATTTTCATCATGCAAGGTTAACCCATGGCATTTTCCTGTTTTGTTTTAGTTTGTTGGTGTGTTTTGGGTTTTTTTCCTCCCATGTTTCTATCACTTCTATGAGTTCTTTCTTAAAGGAGTCATAGCTAGCTTGGGAGGGAGGCTTGCTTTGCCTGCCTCTGGCCCCTGTTTTATATTTTAGAATGTCGTATTCCCTGTCTCTGGCAGGAGTGGTTAATCAGTAAACATCACCTTAGAAAAAAAGGCTGTTCATCTTTGATACAGCTTTTTTGTTTAGGTCATTTTCTTCTTGTTTAATCTAGCCTTTTAGTCCCCTGAAATGAGTCTTTAGAAATGAATACAGTATTGCTGCAAGGTGGTGCAGTAGCACTACATCTTGGGTTGCCTGAATTGATAGACGAAATTTATATTTTTTTAATTTATTTTTTTGACCATAATGTTTAACTAAAAAATAAGAAAATCAAAGGTAGATAAATACTGCCTTTGCTTTTAAGGGAGGGAGAATAAGGATTTCCTCTTTAGTCAGATAAAGTTTTAAACTTAAAAAGTGAAATAATCTAGAGCAGTCTATACATGTAATTTGTTGGCTCTGCCATGGAGATATATGTATGAAAGTGTGGCTTGTGTTTTCTTTTTTTTTCCTCTACTGACTTCTACCCCATCCAGTCATGCCCTGTCCCTCCCTCCCCTGAATCATGATCACTAACTTTATTCAAAAAGGCACAATAACCTATTGTATGGTACAGTGTTCTGATTCTGTCTACGGGGAGGAAAAAGAAAATAATTTTTATGGATTTCAGATGCATACTTTTGGAAGAAAACCTCTGGCATTTTCTTCACTTTAAAAATTCTTTCCCCATACTAGAGGGCCTATGCATTCTATGGAATCTTTGAAAGATTATAGTATATTAAATATTTTCTTTGCCATTTAATACCACTATTGAATGCATTAAACATATGTTTATACTATGCCACATTCATTAATTTAGCAGTCAGTGCATTGAAACAAATATTTGAAGCTATAATGTCCCAGTCTTATTGCTGAATTGAAAAACATGCAAGAACACACCTGTTAAAATTCTTGCCCATGCCTTTATAAATTTCAGTTTGTTCACTCATAAATGTTGATGCCTTTTTTTTTTAACTCTGATTTAGCTATCCAGTTTCTGAATCGCCGCCTTTGCTTGTTCTTCATCTGTGTACTTAATCAGGTCAAATTAACTTTGTCATTTCCCCACCCCCATAAAACTACCACAAAAGGAACACTTTAAAGTGGTTGAGGTCTAGGTTGTGAGAACCGTACAGCACTTTGCTTCTGAATAAAATGGTGGTGATATTTCTACTAAGCTCAAAATACTTTAAATCAGTAGTACATAGACACAAATACTTATTTTTACAAGTTTCTTTAATCAGAACCTCACAGCATTTTTTTTTTTTTTTTGTACTGAGGTAACTGGCCAGCCAAGAGAAGGAACACAGAAAAAATACTTTGAAAAAGGTAAAGATACTTACAATTTCTTATAATAAAGATTAATATAAAAGAAACACAGTAACATTTAGTTTTGAGTCAATTTAGAAGTACTCAGAATAACCACAAAAATTGTGTTGACTTCTGCTTAATGAAAATTAGAGGAACAAACTGTCCTTGACAAATACAAGGAAAATGATTGAGAATATTTCGGGGACCTTTGAAAGTAGATATACTAGGAATAAAAGCTAACTGACTATGATCCTCATAGAGTACAAATATGGCTATTTATTCAGCCCAACAGTTTAAGGGTTCAAAAGGTATGGTTTTTATGCAAATGTGGAAAAGTGTTTTTAAAAATGAAACTTTGAAATAAAACTCATTTTTTGAGCATCTGAAATTATTGAAATTTTTGATAACATTGTCTGTTTTACCAATTAGAAGACTTAAAGAACACCTTGTATTTGGAAATAATAAATTTGCACAATTTCCTCTCGGGTTTTTTTGTTTGTTTGTTTGTTTTGTAAGCCAGTGTTATAAACAACTGAAAGTGATGTGTATTCTTTGATTTGAAGGATATAGCACTTACCCTGCTGTTGACATAATGAATGCCATCTTTTTATCAAAATGTAATTCTTTCAGAAGGATCAGAAATGCAATTATTAATTAAACTCTTTGTTCTCAGATGAAATGACTTTGCATTTGTTAAAGCCAATTTGTTTCTGTGAATATTGACTGCTGGGCTAAGTAAAATCTGTGCACTTTTTGTTTTGATGCATTTCATCTATGTGAATACTGGAATTATAGATTTGAAACAGCATACCAGCAAGATATGGGCTGTGATTCTGATGAGAAGTATTTCTTTGTTACTGAAGTTTCAAATTCCGAGCTAAGCTATGGATGAATTAATGATTGCCAATTTAATTTCTTAAAATCTTTCTATGACTGCAAAGAATAAAAATTACAGGCATTCTTTATAAATAAAAAATGGGCTAGATGATAGTTTGTAACAGGAAAAATATGGCATTATTGTATCTGGAAAGTGTTCTAAATTCTACACAGATAGTGAAAAATTCTAAAAGAATTTTTTATGAGTACCTGTTGGGTTAAAGAATTTTTATAGTGATGATGGAGTGCCATGAAGTTAATACTTACAATCCAGATTGCTGTAGTTTACACTTTTCTCTGTTTCAGACCTGGTGTGCACTATTTGTACTAAGCACACTACAGAGTGAATTATCCAAAGTCCATTGATTTTAATGTGTTTTGGTTTGTAAACAAAATTATAGTAATTTCTTGCACATTTTTGAAAAATAATTGTATAAGGATTTATGTATCTGCTTCTGGATACAGTGTGTAAATAAAAATTTCGTTCACAAAAAGATTTGTGGAGTGTTCTATGCTTTAATCATGTTCTAAAACAAAAAGAATCCTGAGAGACATTGTAAAATTAGAGCATCTGACTTAAACATTTAAATTTTAACAGTTACAATTTAAAGTATTCTTGTTGACTTTCAAAGTGTTTCTGTATACCAATTATTTTAATTTCTACTTTTCAGAGAAAACAAACAAAAGAAATTTCCAGGACATAGCTAGAATATGATTTTTAAGAGATCTGCATAAATGCTGTAAGCTAACTTATCAATAATTTTAGGTGGGTCTTTTTCCGTTAAAAAATTACAGAATTTGTAGCAAAAGTCTCCATTTCATGCAGATGCACTTCAAAGGTAATATATTGTCTCTTACCTTCCAAGCTTGCAAATAGTTCTTATTTAGCTCCAAAAGAAGTTATGTATAGTATTGATCTTTGGATGTTCACTTGATGCTGTCCTAGATTCACTTTAAAAAAGGGAGTGAAATTTTAAACCCTAGGAAGTCACACAGATAAACCAGAAGATCAAAGATAAACTGTTACAAAAGTTATGCACAGTTGTTCATGTGTTTTCATGTATTTGGGACTTAAACTCACTACTCAAGCTCGGGTAAATGCCACCAGCTCCTTAGGTCTGGGTTATAAGGCGGGGGGGGGGGGTTGGGCGGGCGCTGTGCCGGGGAGGTGTAGTAGGAGGGGTGTTATAAGAAGGGGGTTGTTTGGTTTTGGTTCTTTAAACAAAGTGAAAACCCAGCCCTGGTAGGGAGTCACTAGTGTTCATACTGTCCACAATGATGTACTTTTCTATGTAGCCTGTAACTTTAATCCTCAAACAGTAACCAGAAATAATTCATCGTTTTTGCTGCTTGAGAGAAAATTACATTCTCCTGTTTCCTGCTGCTGGGGCTAAGATTGCTTTATGCTAACTGTTGTGTGGTTGTTCCTCTGGTGTGCACAGGATCTTGCAGGGGTTTTGTTACTAGGTCAGCATGATGCTCTTCACTGTGTTTCTTCTACTTACTCCAGGAATTTGGTGAAGAATAAGCTTACCTGTCACTACATACCCTTGTAAACAGTACCTTTCTGTCTTGTAGGCTCCCTTCAGGTACTGAAAGGTCACAATATCATCACCCTGCTTCTCTTTTCCAGACTGAACAATCCCAATTCTCTTAGCCTTTCCTCATAGGTGAGATGCTCCAGTCTTCTAATGATCATGGTGGGCCTCTTCTGGACTTGCTCCAACGGGTTGATATCCGGAATCTCTTTTAGCGCAAACGTGGAAGATGGTACTGCTGAGGGTGAAGCAGCCATCATGAAGGAGGCTTAAAATAAAGGAATGTTTGCATACATAGAATGAGGAAGGAAAGATAAGTGTGGTATATTTCGCTTTTGGTGACTGAGTAAGTTTGGATGCACACAGAAGAAGTATGCATGACAGCCTGGACTGCTCCGGACACTGGCAGCTCAAGTGGCATTTGGGCAGTTATGGGCTGAGGGTAGACTCAACATCCAGTGAAGAACCACAGCAAAGGTAACAGTTTTTGTAAAACTTCGGAGCAACCGTGTCAGATGTTAAATGTGTGTTGTATCTTCATCTGCTCACCATTTCGGTCTGATTTTCTTAACTTTATTTACAAGACTTTTAAGCTGCAGTTCCAGTTTTCCTGTCTCTGTTTCTGACTGAGCCTGCTGCAGTAAGAAAGGCAGTTTTAAAAAGCATCCTCTATTTGTTTCATCTATTTAAGTAGGAAATACTACTTATATAGATGGAGGAAGTAATTCAAATGTATTTTCCAGATTTCCTCGTGAAATAGATAGGGCATCTATCATCATATGATCATTATCATATCCATTTCTTAATTCACATGTTCTTGCAGTTATACACTTTTAAGCTAAGAAAAAAAGGGAAACACTGCTTCAACTTCTCAGATTGTCACTGGATGCTTCTGTGTTTAACCAGACCACATCAACCAAGGGCCTGTCTGTGCTGAAGAGATTTTTTGGCAGTTCTGCTTTCCCACAAAATATCCCCCTTTTCCTCTACCCCAGCTCTCTTGTTTCCATCAGGAGACAGCAACTGTCTTGTTCAGTTTCCAGTTGGAATTTGGTTTGCCCACTACTTCGAACTTGGGTTTCTACTGAAAAGCATACTTTATTTTCTTCCAGAGCAACTTTTTTCCCTCGTTGTCTGCCCTGTATCACTCCAAGAAGACAATAAGCAAACCTGTGAATGTTCTAGCCTGCCTTAAACCTGATCTTGCCTGAAGCAGAACTGTTTCTGGTTTAAACAGGCCATTAAACTTTTCCATTAGCTCCATTTTGAGCTAATGGAAAAGTAACCTGCGCTTTTCAGACAGTTTTGTACGCTGAAGTCTCTAAAAGTCTCAATTTCAAGACTTTACTGTGCAACAAGTTCAAAGATACTCTGTAGTTCTCATGAGCATGAAATTTGGAAATGCAAATGCATGAAGTTTGAGAAACTGTCCTTCTATAGTATGGTGAAGGTAAAAGATGTCTAAGTGCAGGACCATGGCAGACTTGCTCCTTTTTGTCACTTATTTGTGGCAATCAGTGACCAGTTTCAAGTTTTTGATCTTCCCCTTATGTTTTCTTTCTCTTCATGCATCTTTTCAGTGTCAGTGGATGAATCCAAAAAAAAAAAAATTACAGAAGGATGGAAACTGTACTATTGTTGTATTTTCAGTGAGAAATTTTTGGTCTGATTAGAGGCTATTACATGAAATTTAATGTTGACATAATTAACATCTTTGTACCAGTTAGCTGTTGGGGTGGTTCTTCAAAGAATCATGTACTTATGTAGGTTAGTATAATAATAAAAGTGAAGATAACCTTACTGTCATCTTTTGGTACTTGGTTTACTGTATATCCAAGTTTCTTATGAATGTAATTGATTGCTTAGAATGAAAGCCATATCCTCTCAGGTCATTACCTTTTCTCCAACAGTGGTATTTGGAAAAAAAAAATAATCAAATTTGGAAAGTATTTCCTTATATGTAAAAAAAAAAGGCATTGTGAAATCTTCAAATTAACATTGACCTCAATACATTTGTGAGTTTAATTAATTTTAAATGGAATCCTAGAACAGTTTTCTATTGATAGTGAAGAAGCAGAATGTTAGACTCAAAGATTTGTTTCAGAAACTGTAATTGCTGTTGTAATCATTAGGACTATTTTCTGTCTCTAAAAATTCAATAATGTGTGAATACAGTATATTGTTCTATTCTAATGTAATAAAAGGTTTTCCAACTGTAATACATACAAGAACTAAGTATTACTTTCACTTCATGTCCTAGTGTACTGCTGAGATGAGGTGGAAACTTCCTAAGATCAGATAACAACATAGTTCAATGACAAAAAGTGTCTGTCTTAAGAAAATGAAGTAATACTTGCCTCCAGCCACCCCAAAACACAAAATCCTTCATTTTATACATGATCACCATGCACAGCTGTGAACATAAAAGGATTGCAAAAGAATTGCAGCAAAATAATCAACACCTGAGATTTGTTCAAGTATAGCTAATCTAGTTTGCTGGCCTATATTATGTACAGATAGATCAGTGCTCAAGGGAAAAAATTGTCCTAGGGTGTAGTTGTTTGGTACACAAATGATGGTGTCATTTAAAAGTGATGTCTTATGAAAATATAGAAACAATTTTAATCAGTCTGAGAAAGGCATACAACTTACATAAAAAATTGCTCCAAGTAATTTTTCAGTGAATTATTTATCTTCATAGGAACCAGTTACAATTTTATTCAACAGAGACTGATTTTTAGATAGCATACCTCCTAGTTAATACAATTACTTGGATACTTTATATAAATTTACTTAGATCAGAATTAAACTTGTGGTGGGATCTAAGAGGGTTTTTTTGTGGAGGTAAAGGTAGAATTTTTTCCAGTGTTGTCATCTCTGGTGCTCCAGAAATGTTAAAGTTACATTTTGCACAGTCAGAGTTAGGAAACTGCTTAGTTTCATAGAGATTTGCTTTTTTTTAACTTTAGGTAATGTGTTCAGTCACTGTAAAGTTATTGTCCTCATAAAACTGTCAATATTTTGTAGTACAGAATATGTAACATATAACGCAATGCAGGGAAACAAAATAGTTACAAAAATAATAGCTTTGAGGTCCTAGAAGAAAAATTTGAAGAAAGGGTTTTATAATTTGCTTTTAAAACAGAGATGGTACTATGATGGATTTTTGTTTTCTATCATAAGATACAGGTTTTAAATGCAAGGAAATCTAATTGAAGATTAACAGTGTTTTAAAAAATAATGACTTTCTTTTAAAAAAAGAAGAAAATTATGCCTTATGGTGCTTACACTTCTTCACGTGCATACCTATCTACCTACCTCAGGGCATATCAGGTGTAGAGATGGCAGTTCTCTTCATCGCTGTGACTCTTAGTTTTGACAGTTCTCCTCCTCACACTTTACCCAGCCTGATCATTTGCACCTCAGTCTCCTATAGGTTTAATCACTTGTTTTGACGTGGTTTTCCCCAGCTGCCCTTGCAGCATCTCTGACACACTTGCTCTGTGAGACATTCATATTGAAACCTGCCATGTGACTTAAAGATAACCTCTATCCCTTCATGTGGGAGAGAGGAGGTAGCAACAACACAAACAAACATCATTCATTTGACTGGCATTGTATGTGCTGTCATCTGCTCCAGGATTCATATAGCCCCATGAAGGGGCTCCAGGCAAGGCCTCGGGGTTAAATCCTTGTCTGGTTTCAGCAATCTGGTAATGGTTGTTGCTTGACAATCTGAAGGAGGTTATCCTAAAGTTAGAGAGAACAGATGAAGTATTTGTTTCTAGAAGTCTCTGTAGAAATCTTCCATGCATGGATTAATGCTTAAGGCTTTTAATGGCTTAAGACAAGCATTCTCAAGAGCTGTTGTAACAAGAATAAGAATAATATGTCAGAGAAATGAGCTTCCATTTAGAGCTGATGCTGCTCATTACGTTTTACCTGCCCCGAGTTATGACCTGCAGGGTCACCACAGCTGCCCACTGTTGAAGTTTCTGGCCAAGGGCAATGAAATTTTTTTCATGTAGCTGATGAACTGAGAGTGAACTGGAATCAATGATTTATTTTGTTTACCAGAAAAAGGTCTAAGGGGGAACAAAAGAAAGTAGGAGGAAAGAGGTTCAAAAGAAAGAAAACGAGGGTTCTCTTCATACAGCCAGTCTTGAGGTGTGATGCTTCTTTTCATGGGACTTTTTAGATGCTAAGAATGTATGTGGGCAAGAACATGGTGATTTCATATGTTAGAAATACTTGTGTAGTTCTGCTAAATGCAAAGATAGCACAGGGTGGATAGGAGGACATCTGAAGGGCAGATAATTTATGCTTTTCCTGTGCTCATCATCTCCAGAGTTTGATTCTAATTGGACAAACATAATATTGAGCTCTGAGGGTCTTTGGTCTGACACTATCTATACCTGTGCTTATATTTTTACATTGGGTGAGAAACTGTAAATCTTGAAATACTGTCTAAGAATTCTTGTTTCTGTGTTCTGAGATCAGTAGAAATTTTAAGGATGAGTATCTTCTTTATCATTGTGGAAAGTGTTACTTTTTGTTTTATTTTAGGGAAACATTAAAAAGAACAGTAAATAATTTGGTATTTTCAAAGCAAAGGATTGTTCCCAGCTGGAGCATCTAACATATTTTTCATGAAGCTCTTCAGTACTTTTTTTAGTGCAAAGCCAGTGTTAAAATTAATTCAAGATCTACTTTAGCTTCTTTCTAGCACTGAAAGCCTTGAAAAAATCATATCCAAGAGAGACATTTTATTTGAACCAACATAGAATCTGTGTAGTATAAATATTTCAGCACATAAGAAGAACAAGAGCAAATCTGAAATTATGTTCTTTTTTCCTGTGTTTGCCAAAGCAGTGCTTCATAAGCATATTTAACTGCACAGAAAATGATAGGAACCTCTGTGTATCAGTTTGGATCAGAAGAAAATCTGACCTGCTTATCCTTATAGCTGATTGGAAACATACTGACATATTTATTTCTTGTTGTATTTTAATTCTTATATTAGAGGTTGGTTTGTTTGTTTTAAGTTGCTGAGGTGATGAAATAGCTTGGGGAAAATGAAGAAAAAAAGGGAGCGGGGAATGAGGAAAACATCTTTCATCCTATTTTTATATGCAAAAAAAAAAAAAAAAGAAATACTACTAGAGGGGTTGAAGGCATCTTGGGCAAAGATTAACACTACATTACAGGGATTTTTTCCCCCACTCTGTGTGTTTGGCTGAATTTGATCATGCTGCCCAAGTACATAATGTCTAAGCTTCATAATTTGATGTCTGTATATCTCTTTCTTCCCTGAGGCATTTTGCAGCTTGCTTCTAGAGATTTTTTCAGAGACTATGTTTTCAAAGACGTACCAGAAATCAGCTTTACTGTTTTTGGTTCCTACTTTTCTCTTAAAGATTATATTACTGTAGGAGAAAAGTAGTGGGTCTAATTTTTCTGTCCTGAATAGTCTTGGAAAAGATCAAATACTCAGCTAATGAATGGATTAGTGCTTTTCTTCATTGCTTTATGAGTCTCAGATATTTCCCAATGGAAATATATAAATAGATTTTGATAATGAACAAAGGGAAGATATATTTTATTCCAAAAGTACTAATGCTGAAGGGCATGTCAAATACTGTAAGTTTTGGGGTTTTTTTCTTGAGTAGAGAAACTGAAAACCACCAAGGATTTTGACCAAAGATTTTTTTTTTAAGTGGTGGGAAGTAATTAAAAGTAATAAGTGCATAATGAGTGACTTCCGAACTCTAAAAGGGTATTAGAAAAATCTGAAGCGCTGGGAGGTGTAAGAAAATCTGGAGCCTCATGCGTACAGAACCATGAATCCCTATGCATCACCTGTTCCCTTTCAAGGCTGACATTGAAAACATTCCATATTTGGAACTGAGGTTGTCAATAGTATTACAAGAAGAAATATCAGGTATCTTTTATATAGTAAAAAGTAATTTTTTTTTTTTTTTTTTAATCTCAAATTCTAGTTTGAGAGGGCAGGTATTTGAAAGTGTAGCAGTCAACTGAAATCCTTGCCTTTCTCTAGGAATCTGTTGGGAACATATGCTTATGCTTTTGATAGAAGGTGATAGTGCTTCATCTTAAACACAAATTATTTTGCAGAGCAGAAGAAATAGAAAAGAAATTAAGGGTGAGCACAGGTTTTTTGCTCCTCTGCAGACCTTTTACAAGTTTCAAATCTTAGACTTAATGCACATATTTTAAATAGTCATGATGCAGTTGGTGTGCAGCTTGGGAAGATGACAAGAACTAAAATCACTCCTATAACATATAAAGGTGATATATTATTAAAATCTCATCTATCCTTAGTAGTAAGATAGTATATTATTATATCCTCATGTATTCTTAATAATAATGCATGCTTTATTGTGAAACTCTTACCTTAACATCTTTGAACCAAACTGAAGCTGGTCCATGCATCACGCAGTGATCCTACTTGCTTATTTTTCCAAATCTACTATTATTTTCTAAGGCACAGAGTAATATTAATGCAGAAAATATTTTATTATCTCATAAAATCCTGTGTCTTCTTATTATACATTGCACAATTATCTTAAATGCCATTTTTTATAGGCATAAAGCAGGAAAGTTTAAAAATCAGGACAGAAAAGCAGGCTAACTTTCTTCACTTTAAAGAATTAGTGTCCTGTTTTTCTCTCAGTTTCCAGGAAAGATTACAACAAATACTGGACCTCTGTTGTCTAGCAGAGGGTTTAATGTAGGTACCAGCAGCTACTTATGTCTTTCCCGTTTTAAAAATTGGATACAGCTTTGTCCATTTCTACATCTTGTCCCTCAAAGGTGGTACAAGAGGAGGAAAACTGTTATGAGTTGCTCTTTCTGTGCAAAAAGATGGTTTTATGCCACAATCAAGGATCTACCAGGAGAAAGGAGAGAACTTCTTGATAGGACCATAATTTGCCTAAGCTTATTGTTAGCAAAAAATACCCAAGCAACAACCTTCAAGTGACAAGCTTTCACCTCTATCTCCCTATTTTGTATGCAGTTATATACCTGTTTTTGAATCTTGCTGCCAATTTTGGCTGAGTTGACGTATATGTTACCTTGCACCAGTTGTTTAATTTCTCTGAGCCTCAGTAAGCTTGGCAGAAAAACTAGAAAAGAACAGAAGACCTCTGGATAAAACAGATGGGAAAGGAAAACAAATTTTACACAAAGCATTACATTTTGAGGGGAGTAATTTGAGGGGAAGGAGCAAAGTAAGCAATGGAGTGGATGTAGATGCAAAGAGATCACCTAACCTATCCAGGTAGCCAACCTACTCAAAGGAATGATACCATGGAGTTTTTTGTCTGAAACACAATCTGTCTATCCATTTCTGTGAATATATGGTTGTACACATTCATATGTCTGTGTGGGAGAGGATGATGAAGAAATTCAGGCAGTTCAAAGCAGCATTTAAGGTCCTATGATTACACTTGTGAATTACTCTCATGCAACACAGTGACATGCAGACAAATGTTTACTTTGCATGAAAGTTTCTATTGTCACCTATGTGAATTAATAGCTTGAAAGCAAAATATGGAGCAGTAAAATACAGTGCGTTTCTTCATTGCATGTATTAATGAACAGTTACCTGGATTTAAATAAAAGCGCTTGTTTAATTTTTGTTTTGTTTTGTTTCTGTTTGGTTGGGGTTTTTTCTAAACTCCAAAAGACCTCTCAGGGCAAGAAACTGCATCTGGAGATGGAAGCCGAGTAGCTTACTATCAAAGTTAAATGATACGAAATGCACATTACTTAAAAGATGACTCCCAGAAGTCTGGAAATTAGTAAACTTTTTCCAGTTTCCCTTGTAAATTTAATTACCAAATAAGTATGTTCTGGACCTGTGCTTCTTATTCTGACTTTCGGGGGGAAAAAAAAGTATTTATGGATTAATGATGGGTGAAAAAATCATACTCTTATTCTTTTGCATTGTATAAATACATTTGATTAATTTGAACTATAAATACAGGCAAGCAGTTCCACTTGACTTTTCTGGCTAGAAAGTCAGGAGCAATTCATATAATGAGGAACATTATTACAAAAAACTACAAATGCTTTGGCAAGCTCACACACATTGATGGGGCACTGCAGAGTTCGGAGGCTGTGGTTCGTCAAGATCTTTGGAGGCAATTATGTCTCTGTGGATATTGATACTAGTTCATCTGTATGTTTTATTCAAGGGAAAAATTTGTTCAACCATGGACATCAAACTGTAATGGAGATATTCTAGGAAATTAATCAGGCCAAATGCTGAAACAGGAAACCTGCACCAGTGTTTCACCACCCTCATTGCTAAAAAATACCTTCCTTATATCTAGTCTAAATCGACCTTCCCTCAGTTTAAAATCATTACCCCTTGTTCTATTGCAACAGGCCCTGCTAAAAAATTTTTCCCAAACTTGCTTATAGACCCCCTTTAGGTATCGGAAAGCTGCTGTGAGATCTTCCTGGAGCCTTCTCTTTTCCAGGCCAAACAACCCCAGCACTCTCAGCCTGTCTTCACAGGAGAGGTGTTCCAGCCCTCTGATAATTTTTGTGGACTGCACTATACCCACTCCAACAGTTTCATGTCTTTCCTGTGCTGACAGCTCCACAATAGATGTTTTTACTAGCATTATCAGATTTTGTTGATACATACTCAGTAGATTGTCATTTGTTTCATTTCCTTGTGAGAATGTGACAGTGGGAGCTTCCCCATTTGAGTTATTCATTTAGTAGCTTTCAAATCAGCAGTGTCAGGCATACTCACTGCTTTACATTAGCTGAGTCTTGAGTTTTCAGAAGGATTAATATATACTCTTTCAGCTTTCACGCCTTTGTGCTGTCCCGAGACTCATAAAGCAAGAGGGATTGATAGGTTCAGCATTTTACTCATATAACAGACAAATCATTTAGAAGAGTGATTTATGGTGTTGCAGTGATATGGTTCATAAAAGATAATGTCTTTCTACTTAGAATTCACATTCTATTACATAGGAAAGACTTTGGCATTTGAAGGAAAAGTCAGCTGTGGTATCATCAATTTATAACAGGCTATTTGAATGTGAAATAGAGGGAGACACCCCCATCAAACGTTTTATTTCTGGGAATGTTAGCTTCCCTGATAGTTAATTAGTCATGGAGGATGCCATTTGACAATTAGCCATAGATTTGTGATTGTGATGAAGAATGGTTGGAAGAGAAAATGAGAGAGACAGTAACCTATACAGCATTTCTTTATGTGTAAAAGAGGTAATTTATTCAAGGACAAGCCTTTAATTCTTCTGTCTTTGACATGTTAAGATGACACAAAATGGGAAGGTTGAGACAGGCTTACCTAGTTTATTCCTACTTCAATATTCGGCAACAATAATGAGATTAGAATATATTTTCTTGTTATCAGCTGACCTGATGCTTTTCAATACACACTAGAATGAAAGCTATTATAGGGGTCCCCAGATATTTGAGTCTATTCCCATCCCCCTTTGATCTTCCACATGTTTTCATTACTAGTTCTCATTTAAATCATAACTCAGTTCTTTGCTCTCGGTTTAAAACCAGATGAACCAGATCCTAACCACCAGCTTGACTGTTGATTTTAGGAGCTACTCTACCTGCAGCTACTGCTCCTTGCCCAGTGATCACAGGAAACAAGCAAGTACCTGCTGACACAGCAATAACACAACTCGTGCTCTCTGGGGCAAAATTTTTTTTGAAGTTCACAAACATATCTTAAAAAATCTGGTTTTGGTACTGCACTGGCATAGACTGTGGAAGGTAGAAGAGTATCATCAGGCAGGAAAAGACAGCCAAGAGGAATTTGTTAATTTTTTAGTTAAATAATGTCAGTTCTTCATGCCCTGTGCACAGAAGTAGAATAACAGGCTTAGGGGTCACACCTACAGCATTGTAAAGGGTAACTGAGACCAATCCCTGCATTAAGTGACTGAACAAGACAACATCTCACTTGTTAAGTGCAAGGAAAAATCAGAATAAAACTGACTTTATATCAAAGAGGATATTAACCCTTCCTTTTTTATCCTTGTTCTCTTAATTACTAATGTCTCTGAATGCTGGCAGAATGAAGTATGGTACTGATATTCTGACTATTATTGGCATCATATGGAAAAGTTTTGTCAAAGATCCAGCATAAACTTCTGTTCATTCTTAAATTGTCCCTATAAATTTTAGGGAAAATGTGACATGTGTTCCCAATGGAACTGTATGCAAATACAAAATATGGGAGAAAGAAACATAAAGAAGGTAAGAACTTTGGCACAGTCTTTTAAGGAGAGATAAGAAGACAGAAACTGTTTGACTTGATGAGCTTCAAATCAGATTTGCTCAGCAGAATTGATTCTTACTCCTTTTTTGAAAGAAATGTCATTTTACTCTTTGGATCACTTTTCCCCAGATGTTTTCATAAGTGGGCCTTTAGCTAACCCTCCATTTGTGTGGGTTGCTCTCTTCCTCTGAAGTCCTTAATGAAAACATCAAATTAAGTGGGACCTTAATAATGACCTTGTTGATATTCTGAAGTGACTGTGTACATAAAACATTCAAATCTAGATTGCTTCATAATTATTTATTATAATTCATAACTGCATTCATCAAAGACTGTGATTAATGTTTCTTGGGGTTTTATGAAGGTTTTATTCACAGGGAACATGGAAGGGTAAGAAAATCACCAAACAAGAAGAAAAGTAGTTGACTATGAATTATTTTAGTTTCGGTTGCTGCTATTACTTTTTTTGCTAAACAAAAATTCTGAGAAAGAAGAGTGTTTCATTCTGTCTCCTTCAAGCATTGCTTTTATAGCTGCATTTTTTTGCTCTTTCTTCCTTTTACCTCTTTTTACCTGTCCCCTCAATCAGTGGTAAGTGCTGTCATTTACCTGTCTCTTGTTATTGGTGAAATGAGAAGAACAGTAAATGTCATTATGTGGCAAGAGTCTTGCAGTTGCAGCAAACCACCTGCTTTATCTTTGTGTTAGTAACTTCAATGGTATTCAGTACTCTGCAAAGTGACTTACTGCTTTCAGTTACTTTCAAAGTTGCCTCTGAGCTCTGGTATCTAGATCTTGGGGTCACTCAGGCCTTGTCTGTACTACTGGGGACATGACGTACCACAGCTGCGAATTTTCTTAAAAGTAGCAATAGCTGTGAATTGATCTAAATGTGGAAGAATTTGCAGCAATGAGTTCAAATGTATAATTTGCTTTGGGATGAAAATGTTGATGTTCAGTTAGGATCCTTGGGATGCAAGGGTCAGAGGAGATGAAGGCTCTGGGATGTGAAGGCAGTGATCTGCCACTTGTGTGCCTGTGAGCTGGAAAACCCAATCTCCTTTGAGAACCAATTGTAATTAACACAGTTTTCTGGGTAATGGAGGATTTTGGTGCCCAAGAGAAAACCACAGATAATACAAACCTGTGTAAATGAAGTTTAGAAAATGGGACCTGTGCAAAACCCATACAGCCCACTGCCATGTACATAAAATGCTACTGCTTTTGGTCCTGAGATGATCTGTGTTAACTGTAACCTGAATCACCAAGAATGTCTACTGCCAGATATATAAGCAGGGGCAGATTTTCACTGTAGCAAGGTGGATCTAAGAGGCATTCTATGATTTTTCAAACATGTGATGTGATGGCATTTACTTGATGACAGAAAAAATTCCAGAAGTGTCCAGAATCCTCAAATCCCATATAGACAGAAGATGAGGATCCATCCGAGGAAACCCAAATAGATCGTAGTAGCCTTGTATCTTCTGAATGAAAGATAAAATCAATTAAATTTCATTGTATCCATGCCCCCATAATTAAAGCAGGTTCTTGTCCAGGGTGTTAAAGGAAGCTAAACTAGGGGAAAACTCCAGTCTCATGCTTTCGGACACTTTTTGAGTCAAACTTGTAAGCAAAATGTCTGCACATGAAAATTAACAACTGAGTGCTCAGCCAAATTCAAATGAAATCTCTTAGTCTTTCTTCTACAAAAACGGATGCTGAACAATGTGATAATTTCAGGTGTCCTTCAAGCAAAGAATTCATTTACAAGTGCCTTCTTTTAGGTCCTATTGTGTTACAGATTACCAAGCTGAAGTCTTGAATTACAAAATTAATCACTTAGTAATTACTTCTGTGAAATGTATTACACACAGTTCCTGCTTAAATCACATAGCCTTAAGAGAAGAGATACTTATGCATCTGATGAGAAGTCAGTAGAAGGTTTTCTGAATTCATGAGTGATTGGTAGAAAAACCTGGAATTTATTTTTGTAATTTAAAATATATCTAAGTACAAACAGAGTTAACCTTTGGGTGTATACTTAGCTTGAGGATATTTTACTAAAAATGTTATTTTTGTCCTCTGTTATTTTCCTCCCATGCAATTACTCTTTAGAAACCTTACTTATATGAGGAAATACACAGCTCATAACATAATATTCCTAACACCCAGTCAGTGGAACTTCACAATAGTGCCCCAGATGGATATTGCCTTACTAGTCCTTTACTATTTATATGGAGACCTCAAATTCAACCTGCTTCTTTTAACTTAAATTTTACTCTTATTACTAAATGTTTTAAAGATCAGTGTCTCCGAAAAATTAGCTGTTACATTTTTCAGCATATGTCTTAACATAATCTTTGCTAACATAAATTTGCATAAAGGATGTTACCTCAGCAGAGGGGAAAAAAAACAGATGGTACAAGAGTTCTGGTTGTATTTTCAGGAATTTTGAATCTGGCATGTAGTTTTAGTTGGAAAACATGCTGGCAGAGGGGAAAGAATTCAGAATATAAAAAATATTTTATGTCATTCTTCTCAAAATGAAAATTTTCACCTCATTTTGAAACTTAGTTTGATACTATTTTGAAAATAGGATGAATAGCACATTCAATTAAGTGTTTAGGGAAGTATTCTTTTTTCCATAATTCTGAAATAATGAGGATGAACATGCACTTTGGATTGATGTGAAATGAAATGTAGTCATGAATAGTATTCATTATTGATGAATAGTGACTACTCTTGTACAAGTAATTGATATTTTCAGAAAGCTTCTGGCTTAGTTGTTAGGTAATCAAGAACACAATTCAGACATGGTGTTAACTTCCTTTGCTGCCTATTCTTATAATTTCTTTGGATAACTTCTCCAGATTTATTGAGTTTTTGAAGGTTACTAACACAGAGGAAGTATAACTGATGTATCTTTATCTCTCATATTTACTATATGTCATCATAGATCTTTATAATACTTCTTTGCTGTATGCCATTTACAGGTTCTACCTTGGATATAGTGGTTGTCATCTTAGTTGCTGTATCTACTAATTTAGTGTTGCAGAGCTTACAAATCTGTCATCATAGGTAACTTATCTATCTTTTAATACACATATATAGAGAGTATGTTTTCTGCAATTCTTCCACACATTATTTTGAATACTTGGTGGTTAGAACACAGCCTATCTCATTTCAGTTCTTGGTTCTCTATTTTTCAGGTGCAAAAGAAAGTCTTAGAATCTCCTAGGATTCATGGGCTCATTTATGTGCACAGTTCACTGCTGCACCCATTCTCATACTTTCATTTATAATGCAATAAAGTGAGTCATTGTCACTGAAAATGTAGTGATGGATCACTAATTCTGCAGCTCTCATGACATTAAACTATGTGTAACTAAGCAGTGCAGACAGTTAAGGGTGGAGTAGAATCTGGCACATATTCAGGAAAATGCATTTCCTTTATCAAAGTGAAGTGTTGGATGGCTTCTTCACTCATGCTATTGGTGAGAGGATCCACCTAGCTGATGGGAGCACTGTAAGCCCTGCACCATCAGGGGAAGAGCTGGGGTGTAGAGGAAGTTGGTTTGGAGATTTGTCAATGCCTCAGTCTAAATACTCTATGAAAGAATGGACACAGTACTTGACTAAGAAACAATGGTAACACTTTGCGTTTTCCAACAAATATCTCAAACCCCTTGCAAATACCATTAGACTCATAAATGTTCACTAATAAGAATAAATAGCATTTAATAGATGTGGAATATGCAGTGAAAGAAGTAATCCTATTTTATATTTTTAATTCTCTTTCTGGAATTCTCGGAAAAGTCATGATAGCATTTTTAGATAAATTTTTACAGAATATATGGTTCGAGAGAGGCTCAATTAATGTTTACATTACTGTAAAACTGGGATCAGAACCTGGATTTCCTGTTTTGTGGGTCTGTTGTAACAAAAGAATCCTTTCGCCTTCATACAATAAATTATTTGGTCCTGTATTTCACTATTTTTGAGAAAGAGTAAGTATGTTACAATTCACAAATACCTCTCCAAAGTCCAGGACTTTATCATAAATATGGAATTGTTACACCTAGACCCTTGTCTTGCTCCTCCTTAGGTGGCCTCTGCCCAGGGTCATATAAAACCATTTTGCATAAAACATCACTGTTTTCCCTGTGCATAGCCCTAGGATGTGGGTATCTCAGGTACTGATGTATCCCTTGTCCTGTGGTCAGTGTTGCCACAGCAGTGCTCCCCCAGAATCCCACAGGAATGTCAGTGCTGCCAGCATGCTCTTTGGTCAGAAGTGGCTACACTCTCAACTACCAGGGCTGTATTACATGATATATCTTAGAAATGGGTCTCAGCTGGGAGATGATAACAGCTTGCAGAAAGATTCACTGCTTCAACTGTGGCTAGTTTTGTTGAATGAATAGTCTGGCATCATATGAATGATTAGTGTGGTTCTCATCATTCTTGGATGATTCATTCCCTCACATGCAGCTGGGGACTTGGACTGTCCAGCAGCTTCTGCCCTGGGACAGCCTGCTGCTGTCAGTGTCACAAACTGCCAATGTGATCATACGTTCTCACAAGTCACAGCCAGTGAAAGAGCCACAATCACCCATTTTTTCATTTAGGCATGTCATTCTGGTCTTGTAGTGATCAATGGGACAAAGTCCATCTGACAGCTGCTTACTAGTCATGTCCCTTGGGGGTCAGTTCTGCGGCTGATTCTGTGTACTATGGCCTTAATGAACTGAATGATGAAGAAGAGATAGGACATTTGCTGTGCTCTCAGCAGATGACAGCAGGCAGGGCTGCTCTTCAGAAGGATCTTTGTAGGCTGGAGTAATGGAGATACTGAAAGAAATCAAACATCGCCAGGTGCGGAGTCCTGCATGTGGGATGGAATAACCCCACACACCAATACAGTTTGAGGCTGAAATACAGCTTTGGAGGAAAGGCCCTGGGAGTCATGTTGAACAGCAAACTGACCATCAGCCAGCAGTGTGTTTTTCCATTGGAGAAGGCTGTTTGCATTCTTGGCTGTGTTAGCATGACTGTTGCCAGCAAACTAAGTGAAGTGTCTCTTTCTCCCTGCTGTGTGCTTGTGAAATCAATTCTGTAGTACTGCATCCCATTTTGGGCTCACCAGTGAGATGCTCAAGGGGCTGGAGGATAAGATGCATGAGGAAAAGCTGAGAGAACGGGTCTTGAACAAATGCAGCTTTGAGCTGAAAGCTTGGAGAAGAAAATACCAAGAGCTACCTAGTGAGAGGCTAGAGAAGATGAAGTGAGACTCCTCTTGGAGACACATGATTTTGACGTAAGAGGCATGAGTTGGTAGATGAGAATTTTCTTTTAGATGTGATGATTTTAAGATATGATTCTATGTAAGAAATATAGTCATTTATTTTTGTACATGAAGGCGATCAAACAGTGGAACAAGTTGGCCAAAGCATCTGTGAAATTTCCATTTTTTAAAAAGTTGATTCAACTAGATAAGAACATGAGCAACCTGCTTTAAGGGAACCTATTTTGAACAGGAAGTTGAAAACTAGATGACTTTGAGAGGTCCCTTCCAGCCTGAATGACTATGTGATTCTTTCTAGGTTTATGTAGTCTGATGTCATGAACACCACAGTACCCATACAAGCTTTGCAACAGGGTGTTAGAAGTTGCTTATCCTGTAAGTGATTGGTTTGAATCTTAAAAATGAGTGTTCTATGGTAACTGAGAAATTATGACCATCAAGTACAGCTCTGTTGTCTGTAAGGCTGTCAGACCTTCCATGGTTATTTTCAATTGCAGTCCATTGGAAAAAAATTAAAAAAACAATTTATTGATTCTATTGTAGAGCTGACTGATGACAGATGACACCAATTCCCTTTCCCTTCCTCCTTCCCTGATGCAATTTGGACTATATCAGACTTAATTACAGGAGCTTCTATTTTTACAGTTATGACAACTTTCCTGCAAGGTTTCTCATGCTGGTTTGATTATGTCCTCTTGAACTGATGAAATTACCTCAATGCCCCAAAGCACATCATTCTTCTGTTCTCATCAGTGGATTTTCTTCCTGTCTTCACCCATTCATGCTTTTAGTTGCTGTCTTCTGTAAATGGCTCATTTTGTGGTACTTACTCCAGAATGCTGCAGCTTCCCAGCCTCATTTGTCATTTGTGTTCAACTTCTATAAAGCAGACTACTCTTCAAATCTTGCAGCTTAATACTTGTACCTGCCACTTCCTAGTTATTTGATTATGAGTCATGTATATTGAAAATAAAGCATTGCGCATTTAAGTTTCTTCATTGTTTCAAAAGTATTTGATCTGTGTTATCATAGCAGGCCCAGCTCTGCCTTTATGAGACAGCATGCAAGAAACATGAAACAAATGAGAGGTACAAAAGTAGCAACTCCACTGAGGTAGCATGGCACTTTGCAGCAGAAACTACAAGATGGACTAACAGGCTCAGTCTATTCATCAAATAGCTGAAAGGTTTATGTCCCAAAGAGCACCAACTCCCCAGACCATGAGACATGTATCTGTAATAACTGGTGCAATACATTCACATGTCATTGAATCCAGATAGAAAACCCATCTGTGAAAACATGTTCCAACCGTGTTCATGCAGGAGAGAATGAGAGGCTTGTGCTAGTTTAAAGGTAAACCAGCAGGAGGAATGAATCTAACTCACAAGCAGATTATAAATCAGAATTACAGTTTA
>JAWWEU010000081.1:96028456-96061145 GCA_035583155.1 Acropternis orthonyx | reverse complement strand
AGACAGAGGGTGATTCCTCTGAGGTGCAGGGTTGGTAGATGAAAGAAAAATTCCAAGATTTTAAACCCATAACAAGGCTCAAAGCAACCAGAGGGAAGATAAAGTCTTTTGAATGTTTCACAGTTTATTTCTGAATTCCATAGTTGGCAAAACTCACATTTCTTCTTGAGTTACATTTAATATTGTCACAGTAATAAAAGCAGACTGAAGTTTAGTTAGGTGTTCTTGGACTATTACTGTGGGGTTGTCTAGGCTGGGAGAATGATGTTTTACACTGCTGTTGGTAAATGGTGCATTGATGTGTAAGAACATGATAGCTTTGGGGTAGATAACCTTAGGAATGGCTAGAAGAGAATAGCACTAAAGCTAGAGTCATACTTAATGTGGTGACACACTTTTAAAGTACAACCTATATTGTCACCCAGTAAGGATAAAAAATGAAAGTAGAAAACCTGCAAATCTATTCAGTGTGAAAGTGCAGCACGGCCCCAGAAGAGTGTGTAAGATTAAGGAGAAGGGTGTGTCCTTTCTTCGTTCTATTATGCAAACCAGACAATACATTCTGTAATTCAGTATGATCAGACTGTCACAATGAAATGCTGGCATGAAACTATAGCAAATATTTCCTGAATCCCTAGCCAGCCACATTTACAGCAATTGGGAAAAAAATATGATGTGTAACCCCTTCATTGCCTGTGTTCATCACATAAGAAGCGGCAGTCCTATGGACTCACTTTGATCTGATAGGCCATAGTTGCTTTCCCATGGCAGAAAAAGAATTGTTGGGTATACTTTTTGCTTCTCTTATCAAGGTTACTGAACAGCCTCCCCGGGGCAGATCTGCTCCCACACTAAGCAGAGTGCAACCTAGACAGATTTAACGCAGGTCACCAACAGAGTCGTTTGAATGTTCCTTTTTAAGGTTTGTTGATAATGGATCTTCCTCTTGGAGCCATAAAGATGTTTATGAGGCATTTACAGGTACCTGACCTGTCTCATTGTCAGCTGGAAATCAGTCTTCTAAATTACAAATAAATCAAGGCTTTTAGCAAATGTATTTAAAAATTAATTGAGGATTCATGTGGATTTTCTACAACTGCTAGAAATATCAGCCAATAATGTAATATCACAGCTTTGCAGAACAGACCATTAAAATGCCATGGTATGGACAGAGTCAAACTAATTATTAAATGAACATAAGCACTCACATTGTAGAAAATTCTAATAATGCTAAAAATTTTCTCAAAATGTATCTACAAAGTGGAACAGCACTGATTGGTTCACTTTTTAAGTGACCAAAGACAATACTCAGAAATACAAATGAATAACAGACATTATAGTATCTGTGCAAAGAATGATCAGATTAGCAAAATGGTCGCTGTGCTAGAGCCTTTAAACAGTAGAGGTCAAAATTTTTCATGACTGTAAAACAAAAAAGTCCATTTCAGAAATCAAATTTTGGATGTAACTATGTATGCATGCTGTCTTAAAAGGAAGGTCTTTACTATCCTCAAATCACTCAGAGATGTAAATTTACTACAATTGCTGCTTTCCTATTCCTGAGAGATTCCCAGTCCCAGCTGCTTCCCTCAATATTTCTTTGAGGACAGGAGTCAGTTAAAGGGGAGAAACAATATTCATGACCCTCTGCAATTAAAAAGATTTCAGGTTTCTGACATTAAATCTAAAATTCTTGCAGCAACGTGTGTGTGGGTGTGCAGCCTAGAGATTAAATGAAATAATTCTTGCCAGCTTCTGTTGAACAAATTAAAGTAATAAATACATTTAATTAAATGAATATGTTCAAGGATATTAAGTGCTTACAGAAACTGTATTAACAAAAGCAAGTTAAATTCATTATTGGAAATACTTCTATATCTTCTTGTAAATCTCTTAAAGAGCTAGCAAGAATAAGGACCAAGAAAATATTTAGGATGATATTTCCATCCTCGACTGCTGGGAAAAATTCTCCATTGACTTCAGAAGCATTTAATCAGAAAGCAATTTATTCCTTTCTTATCCTCAGTTACATTTTTTCTCTATTTTCAGTTTCAGAATGTCTCTTTGTGGATGAACAAAGTCTGTTTTTACCAGTTTAGCAGTCATACTAAAACTGTGTGAGACTGCTGCTTAGATGCAGCCTGAACTGGTGGTTGCAGACATTGTTTTACACTTGAGAACACTCTTTATATAACTGTGCCTTGCTGCCTCTGGCAAGATAAAGCCACAAGGAATAAAACTGTTCACATACTGCAAGTAGGTTTTCTCTTAAATCTCCAGATGTAATGGTTTAATAAGATACCTGAATTCGGGGTAGATTTAGCTAGTTTGAGAAGGATGAAAGTTGCATTGGAATAGATATAACTTTGGTGTAGTATCCTGAAGCTGTCAGACATTCAAGATAAAGGTTCTTTGATTCAAAAATCAGAGCACTTCCTACAAGACCATCATGTATGAACCATAGTTCAAGCAAAAGAGGCTACCTTCTAGGTAAGTTGGAGTGATCTTCTTGTGAAATCCCATGTTGTTTGCAAGGTCTGGCAGCTATTACTGGTATGAATTTTCCCACTGTTTCATTTTCCCCTCATTTGTTAGGGTCTTTAGGTTTCACACATGTGATCCTTCTGGCTTTAATTTTTTTCACCCTTTTTCACTCTTTATTTATCCATTTATCACTAAAATATTCCTTACTGTTTCAATTGATTTCAATTGAAAATTTCTCATAATGTGTCTTAATTTTCTTGTTCTTGTAGACAGTCAAGGATCGTGCTCCCCAGTCATTAAGACTAAGTACAAAACCCAGTTCTAATCAAAAGGATCTAAAAGTCTGTCTGAGACTGGGACTACATAGACATATTGGCTCTTTGTTTTTATGGTAATGAATTAAATTTCAGAATCTGAAGGGGTATGTAGTGCTCAGGCATGACTGGGGAAAGAGCCTACATGTAGGAACCTAAATGGGCCTACCCATACCACATTACTCACAAATCAGGTCCCATTCAAGATTTTCTTGGGCTGATTTTTGTGCGGTTTGTTGGGGGGGTGTACATACATTTTTATTGTTGACTGTTTTGTGGATTGTTTGTGTTTTCTTTCTCATTTGGTTATTTGTTTCTGGGTTTTTTTTAATAAATTTTTTTTCAGGTTTGCTGACTTGCTTTTATCAATATATCTTTTTGACATGTCCCTCTAAGGCAGCTGTGGGTAACTCAGGTGGGATGGATCAGGATGATGCTGTGGTTTGTAAGTATTTTCAGTGATCTGGCTGCACCTGTGGTAGAGTTTATTGGTGGAGATCAAGTAGATACTTTCTGGCCAGATTTTAGTTTAGAAAGCTGAAGGGAATTAATAAGTCTTTCTCTTGAGACTAGCATTCACCCTGCTTTGGAGATAGACAGTTTTTAAAAAGTCAATGAAGTCCAGATTTTATTTTTTTTTTTAATCTTAGTTTATCTTAGTTGCTGTGTCACTTGCATATCACTGTTATGCATATATCCAGCCCTAGAAGAAATAATCAGAAAAAATTAACAGAATATTGAATAAATTGAAACTTACCTCTCTGAGATTGTACTGAAATGTAAGTTGGAAAAACTGATAGGCTAATGGAAACAGCCTAAAGAGATGGGATAATTGCATCCTTCCTTACCAGGTTTATGTACATATTGACAAACAGAAATATTTTAAAGGGATGTGTTTAGAATTCCACTTGTTTACAAGCGAGTAAAAGAAATTATAGTTACAGTCAAGCCCACCATGTATGGAGAGCTTGTTCTCTTTTTTCATTTTGCAGTTGTGCCCTATACCTTCTCAAGAGTGCTACAGAAGTGCACAGTACACAGAGCATAAGTTTTATACATAGAAATCTACTGGAATGAGAAAAAAGGGTGATTCAAATTTCTGCATTTCCTTGTGTGTGGACATATACAACTGCATTATTCTATTGATGCTGAATATGTATTTTCACTGTTCCCAATGCATACTATACCGAAGAGGTGCCAGCATTATTAATGTTAACATTGTCAGTACTACTCCACACAACACTGCAAAGCCATGTATATTTTTGCTTCTGTGCAACATCTGCTTCTTCCCTCTTTCTCACCGTTAATTGCTGCTGGGGCAGCAGCATGGAGAAGTGAGTTGTGGGGCTGTATGCCCCTTTGTGTCCTCTTTGGCCAACCCATTCCTATGCCTTCCTAAGAAAACCCTGGATAAGGGTGGAGCAGAAGTATGGCACGTGGGGCTATTGGGAGCCTGCAAATCCCACAGTAGGACTGCACAGTGGAAAGAACTATGCCAGGCTCAGAGGTCCCAAAACCTTGAGCAGTAAAGGAGACATTTTGTAGCCCTTTTAATCCTCTCTAGTGGGGGCAGAATGGGAAGGGCAGACTGGAAGAGGAGAGGAAGAAATTTGAAAGACCTACATTTCCATAAACATCAGCTGTGAAAATGTATGTAAGGTATCATAATACTTTTCTGTTACCAGTATCATGAGAAATACGGGTGTTTTTGCCCATCAACACAGCACCTTAGTTACAGATTAGATGTTTAGTTTTGATGCACACTGTGAATATATATTGTGTATCATTCTGCATATAGGAATATCAGAGTCATTCCTAGTTTCAGTCCTGCTCACTGCCTTCAAAATCTTGTGACTTTGTTTTGAGCAGACTGAAATAATGACTAAGTTGTGAATAGTAACTTCTCAACCACTGCCGGTCTCTCACTGCTCAGTTCAATTGACTTTCTGTCAAGAAAACCAGTCTGATGCAAACTTATGTGAATATGACAAGGTATATAAGAATATGATACAAACATAAGTATATAACGGGAGCTTTAGAAATGTGGAATATTTTAGATACAGTGTTAGAGCATTAAGTTCTTTCTATACGAAACTACAAACCTACAAAAGAGAAAGACTAATCCAATCTAACTTGAATGCCTTTCATTCTTAAAAGCAACTGTCAAGGAACTCCCAACAGACTTTAGTTTCACAAGACTGATGAAGTTGGACTCTTTCTTCATACAGTGAAGTGGCCAGATACGAAGTTCTTGCAAGCGTGTGACTTTACCACTCAGGATCTGACCTATAGACTGTAAATGTCACATCCAAACTTTATTGCAGCAGGGAAGAGAAATTACTTCAATATTTTAAAAAGGCTTCTTAGTGAATTCCATCTGCTGCTATCAAATCACAATAAGAATGGCCAGAGCAGCCAAACTGCTTCGACACAGCCAGATAATTCAGATCATATATATTCATATAACCCTCATGCCAGTTATAAGTAAATCCTGTCTCTCACTCTCCTTTCCCCAGGAAAGTATTGCTTTCATAGCAGCAGCTGGTGTACCAAGTGAAACAGAGTAGATGGCATGTCCAGTGTGCTACAAAGCAGTAAATCCTAAACCACAATGGTGCTGTCTTTACCTGTCTCAGAAGAGCCTTGTATACAATTTGAACTTTGACTAGCTGCTGTGTCTTGCATAACTTTGAAGCAGTTTTGTCTTTTTAATAATCTCATTTTTTTCTGTGTCTCATCACATTGTTTTTTCTTTCTGTACTCCAGCACTAGGCAGGAGAGCTGATGCACAGCTCAGCCATGAGCTCTGCTTTCACTGTTCCATGCGATGCTCATTCAATTTCAATGGACAGTTTCCATATTTGCTAGGTGAAAGCATGCATTTGCAGCTAGAAGTTTATTTTTCTCTCTTCTTTTTAAGAGGCCATGTAAATTGGTCAAATTGTGAGGACTGGCTAGTTCCAGTATCAAGTCAGCATTTCTCAGGACCTGGCTCCAAAGACTATAAACTGCATGTGAAAACATCATTGTAGCAGCAAAGATAAATGACTCTAATATTTTAAGATAAATGGGATATAGATGATTTTTTTTTTGAATGCCAAGAAAAAGATCTTAATGGTAAAACCAGAAAAAAAGTTGTTTTGGCCTCTTTCACCAAGGAATTGCATTTTGAAATTTTTATCCTTTTCTGAACTCTACACTAATGTACAAGCTATAAAACTACACTTGTGATTAGACAGAAATTATTTAGATATTTGATACTAATTATACCACTTGATTCTTGTGAATGAGTTTTCATGTTAACAGTAAAACAATATCCTAACTTTGTCTTCTTCATTTATGTTGATTTAGGTTTTGACCTAATTTTAGTATTAAAGAACTTCCAAAACTAAAATTGCCAGGAGAAACAAAGTTCTGTTTTTCATTCCCCCCCACCCCCCAAATGTTTCTGCCTTTTTCTTCCTCCTCCATGCATCCCACTCACCAAGATCCTAGAACAGAAAAAATACATTTTTTTTTGATGAATACTTATATGTAAATCTGAATTTATGAAAAAGAGTGCTAAATCCATTGTATTATAGCAGCACTTAAGAAACTTCTGGGCCCTTTTTTACATACCATCTTTTAAAATATTTTTTCTTCAGGACATCACTGAAAAAATTTGACCCAGCTTATCTGGCTGCTGACTTTTGGGATAAAGTTGGAACCTAAAACTCAAGTTTTTACACAGACAATAAAATGAACACACTGGTATCAGGTAAAACAATTCTGTTGGTTTGCTATCAGCATCCCCTAGCGGTGACAATTATTATTTTCTTATCAGACAAGTTGATTTGCATACATGGATTAGAAGATCAAGGAAGTGGAGATGCCTTATAAAATATACAATCGGTGAAAAAAAAATAAAAATTGCAGGTCTTTCATGTTAATCTTTCAAAATTAATTTTGACATGAAAAATACGAGGGAAGGGACAAACCTCCCATTTCTTGAATCATGAATACTTGTAGGGAAATTAAAATATAAAGATGGGAAGCTTAAAACCATTTATCATTCTCAAACGTGAGCCCCTTATTATTATTTTTATTATTTCTTCCTGACATTGCAACAGAAACCTACATACAAAAAATGAGTTAAACTGAAAATCTCTGTTGAACTTTTTCAAAGGTATGTTGAGATTGTGCTGCTGTGCATTTATTTTACTTCATTTAAATTTTAGCATAATTAAACATTTTAGACGTTTATGTCTAAAACAATTAATAATTTAATTTTGTTAGCACATAAAAACACTTAAAAAGTTGACTTGATTGACTCAAGAAGCTGAACTCCACCCTTTTCCATTGATATTCAGGCTTCTCTGCTGAACTTAGTTAAATTCAATCAGAATAGATTTGTCTATTGAAAACAGACAGTACGTGCTTAAAGCTGCAATGTAATTTAGATAGCCCAAAACCAGTTAGCATGATTTTCTGTTTCTTTCATCTGACCAAGGAAAGATGTCAAAAATAAGATAATAATTCTATTAATTAGAATTAGGGGAAATGAAAATGAAGCCACAACAGTTATTAGTCTCTGTTGCTATTGTGTATGTATTGCCCTTCTCTACACCTTCTCTACCTCCACCTCCTTCCTCAGATGCAGAAACCAGAAGAAAGCATAGCAGTCCCAGTGTGGGCATGCCAAAATTTTTTAAAATGGCACAGTGATGTCCTGCTCTGAATACCTTTCTGTTGATGGCCAACATTTTATTGGCTTGTTTGGGCTGTTGCTGTACAAGGATCTCAGAGAACTGCAAGTGATGAATCTAAAATCCTTAATTATAACAGAGCTTTTCTGAGTGCAGCACTATGCATGCAAGCTTTAGGGTAGTTTTTCCTTACTGTATCTTTCTGTTAACTCATCTGCTGCCTTTTTACCCACTTACAAATTCGTCAAGGCTTTTTGGTGTTCTGAGCCAATGACTTGGCTTTTGGCCACCCAGAAGAGTGGAATTGCCTGCAGGCTTGCAGATTTCACAGTTCAATGGTTCTTCAGATCGTTGATAAAGAAGCTGAATGAAGCTGTAACCAGCATCAGTCCCTGGGGGTCTTGACTGCTGACTCCTCTTGATCCTGAAAAGTGTTCATTAATCCTTGTGTTTTGATTCATATTAAGGTGTGAATGATTTTTTTTCTCCCCTCCAGTCCTGTGGCAACTGTTCTCTATAATAGTAAAAGTATTTTTAAAAACTCTGTGAAGTATGTCTGATGGATTTCTTTTAGCCATGTCTGATACACTCAGAGAACACCAGAAGGCCAACAAGTCAAGGTTTCCCTGCACAAAATCCACGCTGGCTGTACTGTTCCCCTTGGCACACTGACTGGCCCTGTGTTGTACTTTTCTCCTGTGGCTCTGTTTTTCAGGATAGGCATTCACATGGTGAACTCACATGTCTGCTGAGCTACCCATTGGCATTCCTCAGCTGGACTGATGTGTTTATCCTAATACTTCCACCTTTGCTGTTTTTCACTGTTTTATCCATTCCCACATAGCTTTGTGGCTGCTACTCAGGACTATGTATATATATGGCCTGCAGGTCACTTTCCCCCCTTTGTCCCCACCTAACATGATCTTATAGCTCTGACTTCTGCAAACTGGCCACTTCTCTTCCACTCAATTTAGCTATGCAGTGAGTGAGGGACCTCTGCAATGCTGCTTTCCACAGCCTCTGTCCCCTTTGGAGTCTGCAGGAATTGTCAGTAAAGTCAGTGTACTTTTGGTTCTTATATGAGAGTCCGTCATAGGGTGATGCTTTGGTGGCTGTGTTTTGGCTGGGGATTTGTTTCATAGTTCTATTTCCTCAAGACAATTGATAGTTTTTTCTACCAGTGCTAGGTGTACTTTTCTTCTGAGAAGAATTCACTGGACAATCAATGCAGTCCAGTTGCTCCTGTGTGGTGGTGCAATGCTGATTTAGCCTTTCTCTGGATACCCAGTGTGGTATTGACAATCTGGGCACAAATATAAGCAGTTAAACTGCCTCCAGTATTTGAGGTGCCGCTCAAACTCCTCCAAAGGTAGTAAGTATCAATTTCTCTTGGAAGATGGGATCAGAAGTGCTGGGCCATTGTATCCCCTGTGTGTGATCAATATGGGAACTGTTATCACAGAGAGACAATTTCTCACAGCTAGTTTACTATTTACCAGTGCAGAGCTTGGGGTATTAAGTACCAGTCTTCACTTAATATAGCTGTAATAGTCCATCAAGTACTTCTTTCCTATCTTCCCAAAAAATGAAGGGGATATATCAATTTTCTCAGGAATAGAAGATTCTTGTCAGTGTGGCTTTAACAGGTGTTGCTAGAGAAGAGTGGGCCAAGTTGGGAAATGCAGCACATGAAAACACTAAAAACATCCCAAAATATGTCAGTTATCTTGATCTCTTGATTACTTTTGATTGACAGTGACTAAAAGAAGCTCATAGCTCTGAGCAAGAAAACAATCTCATGTAGACTAATGTCTCCTACATTTCAGAAGTCAGGCTATCGTAATTTTATGAGGTGTGGGAGTGGGAAATCCAAATGCTGTTGCATTCAGCATCTAACACCAAATTCTCCTTTGAATTGAAATTATCTACAGAACTATAAATTTTGTCTAGCAGTGTAGATTAAAAGAAAGGCAAGAACTGCATTGACAATAGCTGTTTCTCACTGAATCCTGTTTGTAACAAAATTAGGCATAAATACTCAGGCAGAGGAAGAATTGAAAAGCTACCAAAAGTAGGGCAGAAGAGATAAAATTAAAGTCTAAAGTGAAAAAAAAAAAAGGAAAAAAAAAAAGGAATTTTTTTTTTCTGGATTCCTTTTCCAAAACATCTGATTTCAAGAAAATGAACATTGTTATAAATTCAGCTAGTGGTGTGATGAAGTAGTACTTCTCATATCTAGGTGTGATCTGGTGTTTGACTCCCTGCCAAGTGACAGCTAGACTTCTCAGCTGATCATTCACTGGCAACTGTGAAAAAGAAAAAAAGAACTGCACTACTCCCTACCATGAATGCCTTCATTTTCCCATGTTGTGCTGCTTAGCTGGATTGCTTCATGCCCTGTGATACAAAGAATAATTGTGAACCTCCTAGAACAGAACTGGATTTTTAATTTGGATTTTGTTTTGGTGTGACCATGGAGAGTTACTGTCACCAGATTGTCCCGTGCAAATAGCACATTTCTCCCTCTGATTGCCAAACAGGAAATAAAGCAAAACAAACCCCAAACATTGGTTTAGTTTAGTTTGCTTTGAATTGGATTTACAATTGCTTTATCTTGTTGAAATAACCCTTTTATTTATTTAATGCAAAATATTCCATGCAAGCCTAAGAATTTAATTTTTCTGCCATTGTGTCCTAGGAATCCATATACTTCAACATAATCTCAGATACAATACAGAGATGTAAAAACACAGAGCATTAAAACCCTTGCTTACATGGTTGGCAAATGGCAGAGGAAGTTTTAAAGCTAGTCCCTGGAAAAAAGTTCCAAAGAAGCACCTTTTCTCTTACTATACTTACATATTCACATCCTCAGAATTTCTCAGATTCATTCCAAACTGTTTGCTACATTAGCCCATCGAGTTTGTTAACTTTATGTATTTTTTAAAATTATACCAGTACTGCATTAACAGTAATAGGTTACCTTTTTATTGCAAAGGAACCTGGTGGCTTACTAAAAATATCTGATTTTAAACGAGTTCTAGGTCTATACATTGATGTCAAACATTTTATTACATTTCTCTCCCATTCCCAATTAACTGAAGTTTTCTCCTAAAAAAGAAATGATGGCATAATTCAGTCAATTTTATGCCTTCTAATTAAGTGGACCTCTCAAGGGTCTAATTTCCTGCAAAATTAAAAACACCATTCATGTGAATATGGTGAAAGAAGGTCAGCAGCAGGAACTGAAAACATTTTATTTCACATTACTTAATAACATGGACATCTCTGCATTTCCCTCTCTCTAGTGGAGATGAGATTTCAGAAGACGTTCCCCTGTGTAAGGTATTATTCAGATGCTGCATCTTTCAGCCAGAAAGATGACTTCCACCAGCCTTAAATGAAACCCTAAAAAAAATGTATTCAACTAAAACTATTTGTTGAATTTACAAATAACTCTGAAATAACCACAACTTCATTTTCAATAAATGTAGTTTCTTTCCTTGAACCCAATTAAAACTCATGTTGAAGTTATAGCTACAGGCATGAAGAACTTTTAAAACAACCCTCCTCTGGGTGACACCTGCACAAATTGGTTACCTGCACCAGAACCATTTGGATTGCTCCAGAAATACCATATTAGTTGCACTTGCTGACAAAACCTGCAGGTCTTGCCACTTACCATTGCAACTTTCAACTACAAAGAACTCGAAAGACTCAACACTCTCACCAACAGTGCAGTTTCAAAGGCCCTATCTGTCAGAAGGTTCCAGGGAGATTTGGGCTGGTGGTAAAAAAGGACTGTGGAGGAGCCACGTGGTTCCTTGATATTGCAAGGGAACTATAAATCACTTTTAGTTTAAATAAACTCTCAGTTTCTTCAAGTTCTCAAGTTAAACTTTCATAAAACCCTTCAAACTTGTTCTTACCATGAAGTAAAAAAACAATCAAGAGCAATGTTTTTGTCAGTAGCATATTTCTTTCATCAGAAGAGTGCCTCTAGTAATGTGATGGACAGTCATGCACAAAGTGTCTTTTAGCAAGTAATGATTGTAGTTTGTTAAAATCCTTATTGAAGACTTTATAACAATGCTGTTACTGCAGAGAAATAAAAATTGAGAACTTTACTTGGAAACACAGGAAATAAAGCTGGTTAACCAATGGGGTTTAGTTCTGTCATGAAAGAGCTCCAACCTCAAATTTTGAATTTAAATCAATGTAACCTTAACCTGCAAAAATAGAAAACTGTAAGGAACAAGCACTGTACCAACTTTGAAAGTAGGACAGGAACTAAATGTAGAATTCAGCATGATATGATGTTTCTTAAAGGTAAAATTGTGGTCATGCTGAAATGTATGATTGACAGTGGAAAATACCTTTGGACTACTCAAGATCAATTTTAATTGGAAGTTAGGTCAGACACAGGAAAGTAGCTTTTAGTAACCAAAAATTTATGCCTGAAACTAACTCAAAATAACGATCAAAATCACAGAATTCTAAGGTCTGTGGTGACCTTAAAAAGTCCTACAATCCATCTGAGTACTCTTAGGCAGGATTACTGTAGCTAACCTGTTTCTGATATGTCTAAACTGTTCTGGGACCTTCAGTATCAGAAAAATCAATTTGCCATCAATAACTGCTTTCCAAACATAATTTGTAACTTTAAAAAGCTAGAGCATTCTTTTCTTTCCTTACTTGCAACTGAAGTGTACTTGTTCTGTCATTTTCAGATATGGAGAATAATTCTTTTTCTTTCTTTGCAGTTACTTTATTAAGAATTCAAGAATGTTGTCATTAGATTGCTTCTTGTTTCCCTCAACAAACTTGAACAGTTTCAATTCATTGTTTTCATCTAAGAAATTATTTCCAGACTTTGCTGTTAGATTTCTTTCAATGGGTTCATATTTTTATAGCAGTATTGTACTTTAAACTGAATTCAGTACCTCAGGATTTTATTTTTTTTTAATTTATGAGTAGAACAGAAATTTTACTTCTTGTCTCATATATATATATATATACATACATATATATACACACACACACACACACACACACACATATATATATATATATATGTATAATTTTTCTAAGATATACTGCTTGAGAAGATAAGAACTCAATACTCAGTTTTTAACTTCTTATTTTCCTAGATATGGCCTTTTGCTACAGCTCTCATCTTGTTTGTATATGTAGCTGTTATGCTACATTTAAGCCAGAAACCAGGAGTGCTGAGAATCCCTCAGCTGTGGTCACACAGGTTCTATAACAAATTCCTTGTTCTTATAGGACTCTCAGTCAGGTAGTTTAATTTTCAGAAGAGCCCACTGCCCACAGACCCTTCTGGTTCCTGAGCACTCTAAAAATCAAGACACAAAGTGGGGGAAACATAAACTCTTAGCCACAGCTCTCTAGAATGGTCCTTGCAGAAGCTGTAGCATTACTGAGCAAAACTTCTATTGAAAGCTCCTCTAATACCTCAAAACTATGACTACCACTCAATGCTAGTGCAAAACTAAGAACAGTTTTTATTTTTCTCTTTTACAGTTAGTGACAATATTCCTATTATGAAATTGAGGTATTCAGAGGTGATTTTGTGATTTTTAAAAGGATAAGCTTTCTCAAAACTTCTGAATTTGTGACCACCCCACCCATTGCTTACCTGCTTCTCTTCCGGGATAGTCCTGACTACAGACCAGCTGGTAAGTGGAGTCTTTTTTTGTACCAGTATGGACAAATATGTATTGAAATGTAAGAGGCTCTAAGTATACTCTCAGGTAAAGAACTCAGATTCTAGAATAGGCACTACATCAGTAGTTGTCTTATTTATTTATTTATTTAATTAATTAATTAGAAATTGTGTTCAGAGAGTATATTCTTCAAAGATTTTTGGAGTCCTCAAAAGACTAACCTTGCTGTAATGCCTGTGAGAAGGGCACTTTATAAACTGCACATAGCATTTTCTTTGCTCAAATCTCTTGTAACAAGTTTAAGATGGATTGATGACTAAAAAAACAATTGCCAACAGGTCAAACTCCCATGTGCTGTGATTTATGCCTGCCGTGTTGGCCAACACTCACTGTTGTTTCCTAATCTGTCCATATTGATCTGCTCTGTCTTATCTTATAGACAGATACTGGTTTCTGTGGGACAGAATTGAAGCTTTTATACTATGTTTGTGCTAAGGATGTCCCATGAAGAAGATTGGTAGGTGCTACAGTAATATGAATTACAGAAATTTTGTTACCTGGTTTGTTTGTTTGTTTTTTTCTGTAGTTCTGCTATGTAACCAATGTCCTGACAAATTGAGCACATCAGAAATGCTTTCAGCATGAGAGGTTCATCCAGTTATATTGCATACGATCTTGCACAGTTATCTTGTCTGCATCTACTGAAATCTGTTGCAATTGAGCAAGGCAGTTTATTACCAAGACCCTGAGAAGCTCAGTTTAACAATAAGTTTAGACCTGTTTTAGCTGAAAGAGGGACCAGGAAATCTTAGGAGGATCATTCCACCCCCAGTTATGTAATGATCTACATCTACTTTTTTTTTTCCTAAAGAATTTTTCATTTTTGTTGCAATAAATTTAAGTTATTGAGTTGCTGTATTTTCTTCTTCTAGGCAAAGGTGCTGTGCTGGTGGTTGGAAGGGTAACTTCATTATTCTGTCTCTTTTCTGCTAAAAGGAGTGGCACAATGGTCTAATCTTATTGTTTCAAAGACATGAGGCTCTCTAATGCCAGATCCTCATATTCTTTCATGGCTGACTCAACCCTTCACTCTTCTTAGAAAAGTAAGCTGCAGTTTCTGTGTATGAATTCTTCATCTGTCACATTAAAAACCCAGTGCCTTTAATGTTGAGACACTGCATCCCTTTTTCACTCCATCCTATTACTGAATGGCTTTCTGTATACAAAAAGTTAAGTCACAGTTAAATGTCAGTACTGGTCCAGTAATATATGGTTCTCAAACATATAGGAAAAAAGACCCCACTCTTAAATGGATAAATTTGATAGCATGCTTGAGTAAGTGGGATAAATTAAAAAAGCTAGTATATTATTGAAAGTTTTAGAAGAAAGGTAAGAAGCAACAGTGACTGACCTTAAAGGAATCAATTTTTTAACAACGATTTATCAGACAAAATGTCAGAAGGGATTAAAATAAAGAACTTTGATTCTTCTGCATAGGATTTTTTTAGGCTCTTAAAGTCCAAGCTTATTCTACATGTCAGGAGTACAATTAATGAAGGGCTTTCTGAGGACTTTTGCTCTGATCCTTTGGTTTAAAAAAAAAAAAAAAAGAGTGAAAAAGGAATATTCTGCTTGCTCCAATAGTGATCTTCAGATATTCCTACAATGTCTTGGCTCAAGCTGCTTTGCAGCTGCTGCACAAATTTGACTTGGCATGACTATTAATGATTTGACCTTCATTTCAAATTTACTTTGTGCTCACAAGAGCAGTGGGTAGTGATGAAGAATATGATTTTGCTCCTAGTGGCAATTAGTCGCTCGGTAGCCACAGTGCTACTTACAAGGGGGAAGTCTTGTATTACCATCAGTAAACTTTGCTCAGAACATTTACAGTGTTTATGGACTGACATTCTTGCTCCCTCTGTGGTACTCCTTTTATTCTCAGCAAGAGCTTTAAGTGCCCCAAACTACAACTGTGTCAAAGAATGTCCACAGTTTGTACCTCTAAACAGCAAATCTAGTATCAGTTGGTCAGAGCACAGTGCTGGTAAAGTCAGGGTCATGGATTCAATCCCCTTATGCACCATTCACCGAAGAGCTGGACTCGATGATCCTTGTGGGTCCCTTCTAACTCAGAATATTCTGTGAACTTTGTTGAATATCTTTGGATATTTAACAACCTCCTTGTGGAAACCAAGGATAGTTTTATGTTGATAAAATAAGATTGTCTGTATTGCAGGGTATAAAACAGGCACATAGTCACCTCATTGCAGCATAATTATCCTTTAGAAGGATGTATTTATTCCACTGTCCCTTAGGACTAGGTGCTGTGAAAGAAGAAATCAGAAATAAAAGAAAACAGAATAAACAGGATGGTGTTTTAAAATGACCTGACAAATTCTAATTCTCAAAACAGTAAAAAGATCTCTCAATGTGAGAAAATGATACTCTGTGTTTTCAGCACACTAGCAGGAAAGGCACAGGAAGATACTGAGGATCTCGATTGAATTGCTATAAAAGATTCCATGGCTGACATTTTTCGTTGTTTTGCAGAATTTAATTTAAAAACCAAAAATCTTCCAAGTGTCTGTTACATAGAGCTAAACAGCTTGCTCTGGTAGCAGCAGCGTGAATGCAACCGATTGCTGTGAGGAGCACTTATATGTATACTGGTGAACCCCCTCTCTCAGCTCCTGTGTTATCAATGAGTGGCATTCTTGCATGAAGATGTTTTGTAGTTTCAGTTTCTTCAAGGCACAGAATTTAGTGGTGAAATATTTAATTGTTCTCTTTGTTTTAAAATATGTGTATGCACATCCATATATATATTTAAAGTCATATCCATATCTATATTGACATAACTATACCAGCATATATCTGTATATATATATATGCATATATATTTGTATGTACATTTATAAGTACACTCACAGAGCAGACACACATATGTAGATAAAAGCTTTAGAAGTTAACATTTTGTGTCTGTTTTTTATTCTCTTGTAGAGATCTGTCTTGTTTTGAAAATTCTTCCATAATATTGCTCTGCTTTGAAAATAACAGTATGCAACCACATTGCAGAGCTTACAGAAAATGGACTCTGAAATACAAAGTCAGAAGAGGTGGATGGAATTTTAATCTGCTCTGTGAGAACATAAGGGTGTTTCAGATGAGAAAAATAATTAGATTTTCCTGTGCTGACACCTGTTTTTCAAACAAGAGATTTTTAATGATTTCTATTTCCTTTATATAATCTTGATCCAAGGTTAAAATTTACAGTTTCTCTACTGTATCTAATATATATGTCAGTCCTTTGCTGGATCTGGAGCACTGTGAAGGTACACAAGATAACTTTCTTTGATATCCAGTCTTCTGCCCTAGAGCTTCTCACTCAGCCTTTCTCGAAGCTGGCTTCAAATGACTTCCTCATTTTGAAGGTGTCTGTGATTATTCTTTAATTTCATCTCCCTTTTATAGAATTATTGTGTTTACATTTCCTTATTTTTTTTTCTCCCTGAGTGACACAGTGAAAGAGACATAACTGCTAGGGCTTATATAGCTGAAAATATCTTGTGGACATTGGGGAACATCTAATGCACATAGTACAGTATATAACTGCAGATGATCTGTGTGACTATTTTGTTAGTGTCGAAGGAAAGGCTTAGTTCAGATGGATTTTGTTTCGTTAGGTTTAGCTCAGTTTTTTCAAGGAGAGATCCTGAATCTGAGAAAAAAATAAGGGAAAACATCTCTCATCTTAACAACTCTGAAATTATCTAACTTCTACTATATGAGACACCACGCATGTCCTCATGTTATGATGGCTTCCAGTAAGTCCCTGTCACACAGTGGGTGAGTTCATTCACTGTACAGTCCTGTCCTAGGTGTGGCCTCCACATGAGCACGTTGCAGTTGATGCCATAGTTGCTGGGATTACAGTCTAAGAAACTAGGCTGTCCATCTCCTTAGAAATGGACAAATGGTGGTTCCTGGTTTATGTCCTTTTCCTTTCCCATTTGCATGCTCCCCCACTGTGGTCTGTCACTACCTTTGACTCTTCTGAGTCTGGTTCCCAGCTCCAGCCACACCAGCCCTGCAGGTGGTACTGTTCCTTCATGGAGAGGCGCATCTGCCAGTGGCTCCTCATGGGGCCACAAAGGCTTCCTTAATGTTTAGCAGTGAACTTTTTATTTTCTCTTCCAGTGGAAGTCAAATAGTGAGAGGGGGAAAGTAAGGAAATGCTCTAAGAAAAGAGGTACAGATGCTAGGACAAGGGAGAATGTGGTGAAGGCCAAGTTGTTGCTGGAACCTGAAATGTGCCACATATTCTTGGCAGTGCCATCTTGGTAGATTCCTCACTTCATCCTGACAAAAAAAAAAAATTATCTGTGTTATTAATATGTGATTTCTAGTATTCTGTTAGCCAGTTTGTATGTTTGAGAGAGAACACGTGCCCCTCCTCTCACCAAAAGAAGAGAAAAACATGTCCTGAAACCCAATCTTCCCCCCACCCTCCCAAAAAAAAACTAACAAAAAAAACCCACCCCACAGATGTGGCAACACATGTAAAGAGGAAAGAAAGACCACTCCACCTTCTGTGGCATAATTTTCTGACAAATACACTTTTTGTGTTGCTTGCTGTTTCCAAAAATTTTTGTGGTATTTTACTACACAGTTTGAACTGCAAGGCCAAATGAAATGTAGGGGAAGTCCTGTAGTTACTCTGGAGGTTTCCTAAATCAGCTTTGCCCTTAAATCAGCCTGTATGTACCACACATCGTGGTATAGATCCAGAGCAAGGCATTCTAGACCTTGAAAGGTCTCCCTCTCCACCTTTGGAGCTTCCAAGTACCAAAAACTCCCTCAGCCTTCCCTGAGCATTTGCACCTTTACCTTCCCATCAACTGTTTTCAGGCATATATTTTCTGCTGAAAGAGTGCAAAAGGGTTGCTGTGATCTGTGGTCTTTCTGGAATTTTTGCAGTGCTGTTGAACACTACAAAAATACACATATAATCTATAGCAAACCAATATTTCAAGCAATGGGTTTATTGCTAGTGAGGAAAAAAATCTCCAAGGCAACAGCTGAAATCTATCATAAATATAGCTATCATGTCAGGTATGTATAGCAAATATTGCTACATGCACAGAACACATCTGCCTAAATACATTGGGAAACTGGCTTTGAGATCCTGGTAGCCAAACTTGTGACATATGTGCCTGTGCTTGGTAATTGAACATGTCTACAATGTTCATTTGAAATACAGAACACTAGCAAAAAAATGGTTTTGAATGTTTCTCATACCAAGATTTTGCAATGGAATAATTTAACCTGTGAAAAAAAATTAAAAATAAAGTACAATTTTTAAAGCCAATCTGCTGTAAAATTCTTTAAGACTAAAAAAAAAGTTTATTTTTTTTCTCACTGATAATCAAATTATATCTGTTTTGTAGTCAGTGAAATGGAAGTTTGTGTTTTTTAACAACTTAGGGATTCTAGCAACTTGATCTGAACTTGTTACCTCTTTTTAATTATTTGGTGAATTCCAGAATATGAACTCTGTAGAATTACTCTAATGAATATTTATTTTTCTATGGCATGGCAAAGAATTTACTTAATTGAATTGGGAAATTTTGGCCTTCTCTTATTAAATAAAATTTTCTTTAATTAATAGAGAGTTAGTTGTCTGCAGTGAGTAGACAATATAAGTGTCTTTCTGTATTATGTAATGATTTACCCTCTTAAAAATAATAAAATTTTGAAAATGGATAACACCAAGAATACCTTTTTTTCCCCTTAAGTATAAGCATCTAGGTCTTTTAGGATGTAATTAGACTACACAGATCACTTGACCCCTGATATCTTTCACAGTGGCAGTTTTTCTTGGAATCAGAAGGTGAAAGATCTAATTTTAATGAGTTTGTATTTGTAAAAGTCTGCACACACACGAAAAATCTCCAACTGTCACAACAGCCAGTAATTGGCAGAGAGATGCTTTGATAAAAATGGGAAGACATCCCTGCTGGTTCAAGACAGGTGGACATCAACTTGAATCCAATTTACATCTTAAAATGCACAATGGGAAAGTTTTGCATTACATTGCCTGGATGAAAGGGAACTCTTAGTCCGAGCTTCTAATTTTTTTTTCCCCTCTTACTTTTTTTTCTTTTTCTCATGCCCAAACACTCAAACTCTCTGTAGCAAAGTTTTAATGAAGATAGCTAGTTCAGCTCCTTTTTGAGGCATCTATTTACTTGACTAAGACTCAAATCTGAACTCATGCTGTGCTAAAAAAGAAAACCCAAACTGATAATTGGACAAACTTGAAACTGCATAGCCTGCTGTAACCTCAGCTTGAATCAAGTTAGTCCATCTTCTGTATCAAGTTATTTTTATTTGGTTGCCTAGTTGAGGTCCCTTGCAACTCTTCCTGGGCCTTAACAAGAGAGCCACAGTGGAATGCCTGAACTGACAGGTACAAGAAATGGCTCCTGATGGACATCTCTGAACTATCTAAGTGATTCTTAGCGGCATGTTTAAATGGTTGATTCGTATTAAATTGGTAATTCAGATACAAAATTCTACTGCATCTTAAAGTTTTCTCATTAAGAATCCAACACTGTATTGAGATTATCAGAGGGAAAAGTAGTCTTATACTTTTTCCAGAATGGATGCTGGAGAAAGGTAAGTAGGGAGCAGGTGGGTAGTCTGAATTTTTATTCCCCTGAGGTTCCTCCCCATGTGTTTGTGTCAGGACTGATGGAAAATGAAAGCTTGCTTACAGAAGCATAGGAAATTTTATGTGTGTATATCTTTGGGAACACATTTTAATCCTGCAATCAGCAGTGTGAAGTCTGTAAAAAGTCTTCCAAATTTATATGTGTACCTCACACTGACTTTTCACTGTTTGTTAAATATTTGATTCTGAGTTGACATTCCTTTTTTAAAATAACCTTTCCTTTATAGATAAGCCTCTCAGTCTTTTGAAAACACAAAGCTGTAGATCAGGAATATAAGTACAGTGCACAGTACTGTAAATACAGTAACTTTTCTTCTTACATGATGTGTACAATTTCCTATTTTGTGAAGTTCCTTAAAGTGTGGCTATGTATGACATCAGAAAATGAATCTAGTAATGCGCATTACTGAATGTTTTATCTGCTACTAATTTTAGGGAACGTTTATATAACTTCATCATGCATGTGAAATTAAGAATTGATGGAATGGAGCTACTGAGAACTTTGGGGTGAAATATCAGGCCCCTGAGGTGTCTGAGTACAGGCTATTTTTGAAAATCTTTCAGAATCCTTTTTTTCTCAAGAGAAAACATGTTCAATAGAAAATGTTGGCAAATGTATTTTACTTCACATGCTTGCATATCAGTACAGCCCAAGATTTAGTCTTATTTTAAATTATTTTACTTATTTTAAATATTGTAAATGTAGTCTCAGAGATTGTCATCGGGCAACTGAGTCAGGCTGCCTAGAAAGATTGACAGGAATACCTGGTTTCATCCAGTCTGTCCACGTGGATTCCCCTTCAGTGGAAAATATAGTTTGAACCAAATACAGATGGGGCAGTTTTAAAGCAGTCCTAATGAAAATGCTGCAGGGAAACATCCCAGAAGACAGGAACATGGTTGCAATTCAAGTATTTGAATTTGGTCTCTGACCAAAAAAAACTGAAGAATAATGTAATGAGACTAGATATCAGGTACCGCAAGTACAGATTACTCTGCATAACCCATGGTCAAGCCTTTTTTTCAAGTGCTGAGGGAAAGGACCTGGTTCACATGGGTGTGGAAGAAGCTGCCTGTTTTCTAAGATCATAGTTTTTATTCTTGCATTCCCTGCTGTGAACATGCTTCGAGGCACAGCTCAAAGTCACTGCCTTCCTGTCAAATATTTTACCTCTGAAGACTCACTCCTGACTTCTTAGTCAGACAAGATCTATGATAACAGAGCTGCTTCCCATTGCCCAATCTGAACTTTATCAGCAGTACTAAAGGAGGGCAGAGTACTGAAAATACATTACCTTCAGTCTTCTCAGGGCCATTCATACGTTCTATGTGGGCCCCTTCCATGGACTGTAGTCCTTCAGGAGCAGACTGCTCCAGTGTGGGTCCTCTGTGGTGTCACAAGTCCTGCCAGCAAACCTGTTCTAGCATGGACTCCTCTCTCCATGGGTCCACAAGTCCTGTCAGGATCCTGCCCTAGCACAGGAAGGACAGCCCCCTTTGTGCATCCACCTACTCTGGCCTGGGGTCCCCCATGGGCTGGCTGCAGATGGGTCTCTGATCCATTGTGGACCTCCATGGACTGCATGGGGACAGTCTGTGTCACCATGGTCTGCACTATGAGCTGTAGGGGAATCTCTGGCACCGGGAGCATCTTCTTTCCCTCCTTCCTCACTGACTTTGGTGTGTGGGGCTGCTTCACTCATTTTCGCTCCTTTTTTCTCCTCTGGGTGTAGTTACTGCTGCACAGGTTATTTTTTCCTACCTGAAATACATTATTGCAGAGGCACTTACCACCATTGCTGATGGTCTGTGCCTTGGCCAGCAGCAGGTCCATCTTGGAGCTGGCTGGCATTGACTCTGTTGGACATGGGGGAAACTTCTGGCAGCTTCTCAGAGAAGCCTCCTCTGTAGCCCCTCCTCTACCAAAACTTTGCCACACAAACCCAATACAATGACCTTGTACTTGAAGGATTCAGTTGCACTTCACATGTGTTCTTTCACTTTGCAGAATTTTTCAGGTGAAGCCAAGTGGTGAAACATTAAAGACTAGGAAAAGCATGATTATATGCCAAAATTGTATTATGTTTTTAACCCTTAATATTTTGTTAAATCTTTCAAACGGACTTGTTAGTGTTAGACTAGCAGGTTGTGTCTTTTGGTGTTGGATAGAGGTGTAGAGCACTAAGAAAAGAAACAAATTGAAAGCATTTTCTGATGCCTTTCCTGTGTCTCTACATAGTAATATGTTGATGACTGCAGCATTCAAAGCTCTGGAATATAATCTCTGATTTCTTTTGGAGTCTGAAGTGAAAAAAGGAGGAAAAAAAAAAAGGTTTACTGCTGTCATTTCTGATGTTATAAGTTTACAGGCTACAACCTTGGGAGATTTTACACTACATTTGATTTTTATTGTTTCGCAAAATGGGACCTGTTTTCTGATAGTCAATAAAACTGCAGGTGATACTCCTCTTATAATAGACGTGAATGGACTATTACTGTTTGCTATAGCAGTTTAACCGCAGGGCAAGCTTATAAGAGTTTTTGTTAGAAAAGACACACAATCTTTTTTTAGCCACAGGACTATTTCTTTATTTTTACCAACTTCTCTGGTAATATTGGTATATACTCACCTGAGCAGGTCTGAAATAAGCAGAAAGTTCTCTACTTCTGAAGTTCAGGGGAAACTGAAAATTGAAAATCAGTATTGGTGAGCTGAAATGAAAGTAGTTGTAACACAGTATAAGTATGTAATCCCAAGATTTAAAACCATTCATAAAAACAAATGTTTTATGAATATTATTCAGTATGCATGTAGAAATCACCTTCGTCTTTTGGTACTTTAAGTCACACGAACAACTAATTCTGAAAATCGCTATGTGGCATTTATGCTTGTGAATCACACAGTTACTGAGATTGGAAGGGAGTTTTGGGTATGATCTAGTTTAATGTTTGTGCTTAAATCAGGGTTAACTAGAGCTAGTTGCTGTGTCTGACTGCATTTCGAATATCTCCAAGGATGAAGACTCCACAACTTCTTTGACCAGCCTGTGCCAGTGTTCCAAAACCATCATGGTGAAAAAGCTTTTTATTAACATTTAAATGGAATTTCCTCCTTCACTTTGTGTTCATTGGCATTTGTCCTGTCACTGGGCACCACCAGACTTCCTCTTCTTCATTCCCTCCCATCATGTATTTATTAATTAATCAATTTATTTATTAATTTATTCATATATACGCATGGGTAAGAATGATGGGCACTTCTCATCATCTTTGCGGCCCTTTGTTGTACTCTCTCCAGTATGTCCATGTCTTTCCTGGACTGGGGAGCCCAGTACTCAACCCAGCGTTCCTGATGTGGTCAGATCAGTGCTGAGTAGGAAGGAAAGATTACATTCCTTGATCTGTGGGAAATGTTTTTCCTAGTGGAGTTAAGGGCATTTCTAGCCTTCTTTGCTGAAAGGGTGCATGGTTCATTCATGGTCAGCTTGTGGTCAGGAAGGACCCACTACTGGTTCTTCGCAGAACTTCTTGGCAGCTGGTCAACCCTCAAACTGTCCTGGTACATGAAGGTATGCCTACACAAGTGCAGGATCTGCTGTTTTTTGAACTTCATGAATTTCCCATCATCCCATTTCTCCACCTTGCTGAGGTCCCTCTGAATGGCAAGATGACTCTCTGGTATATGAGCCACTCCTCTCAGTTTTGTATCATCTGTGCAGTTGCTGAGGGTGTGCTCTGTCCCATCATCCAGGTCATAAATGAGGAAGTTAAACAGGATTGGCCCAGTTCGGTCCCTGGAGCATGACATTGGTAGGTGGCCCCCAAGTGGATTTTGTGCTTCTTATTCCAATGCATCCAGCCCAACGGCTCAGACAGTTTTCAATCTCTATCATTGTGCACTACCTAATCTCTTCTTCCTGTAAGGCTTCCTAGTTCTAATACAAACCTTCATGGTTTTTACTGAGGCTACACTCTTCCCCATTATTTAGATCATTAACTGAACAGGATTGGAGCCAGTATTGAACCCTGAGGTTCACTGTTAGTTACTGCCCTCCAACTAGAGTTTATGTCACAGATCACCAACCACCCTCTCTCTGGGCCTGTCCATTCAGTTGGCTTTCCATTTGTCCCACTGTCTGACTATCCAGTGCATTTCTCATCAGCTTCTCTATAAGTATCTTATAGGACACAATGCCAAAAGCCTTTCTGAAGCCAAAGCACTCAATAACCTCTGCTCTCTCCTCATCTACTAAACCAGTCATTTCATCATAGAAAGTGATCAGCAGATTGGTCAAGTGTGACCTTCCACTGATGGATCCATAAAGACTATCCCTTATGAGCTTCTTGTTGTTAATGTGGCTTACATTAGTACTTGCTTCATCACTTTACAAGGGATTGAGGTGAGGCTTAGGGTGCTCTGGATCTACTTTCTTGTACTTCTTGAAGATAGGAGTGTCATATGGTTTCTTCATGTCCTTTGTCACTGGAAAATTCATTCATCAGAGAGCCCACCTTTTCTCTAGCCTTGGACAGGCTGATTCTTCCTACTGTGTTTGACATCCTTTCCATCTTTATGTGAACTATGTGCTCACCTCAGGCTCTTATCCAACTGCAATGCTCATGGTAGTTGTGAAGGATAGGCAAAAAAATTGAGTGAAAATACACATAACATATATTAACATGTTTTTTTAGTTTTTTCTTTCAGTTGCTGTTTTCAATCTCTAACTGTGAATGTTTCTAGAAAATCTCACACATGTGTAGCTGTACAAGGTCAAAATACATATTCTGTTATTTTACAGGGTGTTAAAGTACTGTGATGTCAACTGTGGGTCTGCCAGGAATCTATGATCTTCAAGCAAAAGAAAACCAGATGTGAAGTCTGTGCTCTGAAATCCTGGAAAATGGTGCCTAATTCTACAGAACAGTAGGAGTTTAATGCATTGATATACTGGTGACAAAATAATTCACTCCACTATTTTAGTTTAAGAGAGTTAAAATACAGATGTACTAAATGGTCAGCATATTTATGAAGCTCTCATCAACACAAAGCATTTGCATGGTTTGGGGATAGGTAAGAGTAAAGAAAATAGCCATAAATGTTTATTTAATGGTGTTGATATTTCAAGTGTTTTAGTAATTTTAGTTAATGTCTTCCTATTTCTAGTTACATTTTTGGTAAAGTTCTTCCAATCATTAATAGTTTCCCTGTACCTGTGTTTTTTTTGTTTTTTTTTCTTAAGTATTGATCTATACTTATTTTTTAAATTTAGGCTTATAAAGTGGATTGATTACAGGGTAGAATGGGAATCAAAAGAGAGGAGAAATGAAGTAAAAACTAAGAAAAGATGAAAGACATAAACTGTCTGAAAGAATCAGATTTTGGAGTTTGAGATCAGAAAGATTAGTAAAACATGTAAACACCAGTAAATGTCAGTTGGCATTGACTTATATTTGTGAATTCAAATGATGAGCTCATCATCACAAATGTTTAACACCTCTCTGGTGGCTTGGTCTTCACCTGTAGCTTTCTGATGTTTTACCTCTTTTAACCTTCCTTTAGTTTTTGTTTTTAATAGACTTTTTGTTCATCATATTGGAATATGATGATATCTTAACTATGAGCACAATATGAGGATCTGTCCCTAAACTGCAACCACAGCACTCCTCTGCCTGAAAGTTACCCTGATTTGTATCCCCCTGTAGCACATTTTGTCCTCTCTCATAATTATGGAGGACAGGGAACTCTGTAGTCTCTCCACCCTTGATGTCTCATTTCTTTATCAAACTCAGTAACTTCTTGTGGTGTTGATCTGGCAGTCACCTCTTGAAAATTCTCTTTATTCTTTTTTTGCTGCAAAGTACTTGCCATGTTTTAATAGAACAGACCCTCTGGCTGGGGAAACGTTACCAGTTAAAACTTGTGAGACAGATCCACTGTTTTATTATTTCTTTCAGAAGGTTTTCGGTGTCTTTGATGTTACCCATGCATTTGCATTGAAAACTGTGAGTGATTTATTTTAATAAAATCCAATTATCCTCTTTAGTTCTTTGTGAAAAAGTAATGGATATTTCCTGTTTAATTGTGAATATAAGCTCATGGAAGGAAATTTACCAGTCACTAATGGAAATGTGGAATTAATAGTGCCAGAAGTAGCAATGAGGGTTAACAAATATCCATCGCTGTGCAGACTTAACTTCAGTAACTTGTGCAGAATTATTTGGATCCAAGGGGAAACACAGCTGTTTTCAAGGAGCTATGTTAGGATAATGCTAAAATATCACATCTAACACGATTCAGTATATCTGCATGGTTCTTGTGCTGTGCAGACATGGGGAAAGAAATTATGTTTCCAGGAGGTGGCCTCTTCTGCTTTCTAGAGTGACTTTGCTGAGCCTGATCTCTTACAAATGCAGTATTTCTGTAGTTTCTCAAGGAATAAAACCCAGAAACTTCAATCTCAAATGTTAAATTATCATGGTCTCATTTGTGTATTTTCAAAGCAAGCTTCCTCTCCTCCAGCAAAGTCTTGATTTTCCCATACTGCTAACAGGATGAGGCTATGCTTCAACTTCTTATCAGCTTCTCAGCTTCTCCCTGTTTGAAATATAGGATTGGCTTCTTGGTACAACTGGTTTTCCTGTCGGTGCAAACAGAAAGGAAGGGTTGAGTATGTCTTTGCTATCTTAAATTTGGGCTGGTGTGGACCGGAATAACATTATAAAGTTAATGTGACCTGCCAACCACCTGTACAGGCTGGCTGTGTTATCTATGAATTATAGTAAACTAGTTGGCTTAATGCCAAAAGAGACTGGTTATAAACAGCAGTGAGATTGCACCAGTTTTGTTTGGGACATTTTGAGAGTTGAGATCATTTAGTGCTTGTCACATATATTGTCTGACACCTATGTGTGTTCCCATTTAAACACAGCAGCTGTAAGCTGGGGAGCTGATCAGGCCTGAAGTACCAAAGGTATGTGTAACATCAATCTGTTTTTCGTGCCTAAAATGGAGGAAAAAAAATTTCCAAACAATATTGATATAGATAAAGTAGTGGGCAGTTCTTTAATGAAAGCTTTCACATGGAAAGAGTATATAGGTGCACACCCCAGCAGAGCATTCTCACAATTTTATAGCTTTAATTAATTACCACATCTAGTGGGTACATCCAACCCAAAAAACATTTGCCCTTGGTACCACCCTCAGAACTGCCCTGTTGGAGCCCCTGCAAGGATTCTGGGCCCTCTGTCTTGTTTTAACTGAAATGAATCTTAATATTCTGGACCAGGTGCATGTGTCCCTAACATGGATATCTTTGCTAAAACCTCTTTCCTTGAAAGGACAGTTAAACAGAATTTCAAGAATGTTGCACAAACCATGAGAAAGGGGTTTAGAAACTGTTAACTACTACCTTAAGTGTGAGAAACTATACAGCTATATTAAAATGTACAAATATATAAAAATTTTAAGGCATCATTATGTCTCAGTGCTATAGATGACTACCACTCCCTGCATTTGCAAATTGTTGTTTAGTTTTTGCAAAAAAGTCTTGCAGTGAACCTCAACCATTTTCCATTACCTCCTCTCCACCAAAACCAGCATGAGACCTGATAATTAATTTGTGGAAGAAGTGTCTATTCTTATTTCAATAAGGATATCAATAAAGTCTTAGTACTTGTCAAACCAAGCTCCTGGGAATACATATTGAATACAGAGTTCAAAAAATTCAAGGTTTCAATAAAACAAATTTGATTATTGTTTTTAAGATATCAGTATATATATCTGTCTTAAGCTAAAATTAGCAACAGAAATCTTTTGTGTTTATAGTGGTAGTGGAAAAATCCTTGTTAACTACATGATAAATTACATACAAGTAACTTGATAATCAGTAGAATAATAAAATCATAGAATCATCAAGGTTAGAAGAGACTTTCCAGATCATTCAGTCCAACTGTCAACCCGGAATTGCCACTGTAACCCCTGCACCACTAAACCACATCACCCAGCGCCAGATCCAGACACGTTTCAAGCACCTCCAGTGATGGTGACTCCACCACCTGCCTGGACAATCCCATTTCAATGTCTGACCACCCTGACAGTGAAATATTTTTTTTAGATATCCAACCTGAATCTCCCCCGTCTCAGCTTAAGGCCATTTCCTCTGGTCCTCTCACTGCAGGCACCGTAGAAGAGACTGGCCCCCACTGCACTGTAATGTCCTTTCAGGTGATTGTAGAGAGTGATGAGGTCCCCCCTCAGCCTCCTCTTCTTGAGACTAAACAAACCCAGCTCCCTCAGCTGTTCCTCATAAGACATGTTCTCCAGTCCTTTCACAAGCCTTGCTGTCCTTCACTGGACATGATCGGTCACCTCAATGTCCTCATTTTTTTCAAATAGTAGGCCTTTCCAGGGTCAGTAAGACTTCAAAATGGCACAAAAGGTCAATGAGGAAATACCGACCGAAAATGAATTTTCAAAACTCTAGGTAGCTTAGTGGCTTTTTGATTCCTCCTTAGCTAAACATTGTTGTGCAACTATTACTGCAAAATCATGTGCTTGTGATCTTGTTGTTAACCACAACACAGAAAAGCTGCAAAAATGCTGTGGGAGAGTAAGTGAGCTTTGCTTTATGCTCTGAACCTGGACTTTCACACTTGGGAGTGACTACTCTGTACCCAGGGGGATTTCCAACTTCTGCCTTGTCTGAAGTCGAATATGTCAGTAGAGATTTTAAAATAGCTGTTATTAGAAAATAAAAGAGTTATTTATTGGTAGGTGGGCTTAAGCAGAACTTTTCACTATGTGTCTAAGGTTATAGTATAGTTCTAAAGACTGGCTATGATCCAGCTTTATATTTGTTGTGCTAAACTATTTGTCGTTTATATTGAGGCCTATGGCAATGATTGTTTTGAAGATATAGAAACCAAATGTACTTTGGAAATATTTAAATAAAACTCTGTTAACTTCTATGTACAAGAATAATTTAAACAGCAAAATTAAGGGGAAGGAGTTTGGACACAGGCATAAGCATATAATAATGAATATAATTTATATGAGAGAAAATATTAACATGGATTAATAAAACCAATCAAAATAACAATGCACTGATGTATTAAGGTTATGTTCCTGAAAAGCAGGTAATCAGTATCCTTATAAGACTGCATTTTAATGTATCTACGAGGTCAGTATTTGAGAACGTATGACCATCTCTGATACATTATTGTGAATGATGTAAATATAATCCTAACTGCTAGAAAGAAATGTCAGTAGCTTATGTAAAGTATCTAACCAATGCATATATTTTCGAAGTTGGGATGAAAGGAAAAAAGGTTTCTCAACTGAGGATCTGTACATCTTAGAAGAGAACTTAGGTACAAGCAGTCCATTTGATTCTGCTCAGATAGGGTGGTGAGCTTTACAGTTACTCTGGCTATCTTGTAATACTTGATTAATCTTAAGAGTATATACTTTTTATGGTGCCAACATACAGTATTTCCTATAAGAACTTTCGGCAGTCATGTGAAAATCATAGCTAACAATTTGGTGATGCCAAAATTTCATATATTCTTCAGTTATTCATGTGTTCTGGGCTACAGAGAAGTGAATTTTGCCTGTATTAATGCACAAGGTGGAAGCAAGATGGAAACTGGCATTTGTATTTCAATGTTTTGCTTATAAAACAAAGGAAAAGGGATTCAATCTTAAAATAAAGCAAAAATCTATCAAAATTTTTGGAAAAGAATTACTGTTTTAAGAAGAAAAAAGTGGATATAAGATTGAGAAATATCTATTCTTCCTCCACATGAAAAATGACACATATTCATATTCCTTTAGTAATACATCCAGAAAGATACAACCATGTAAAAAAAGTACTGTGCACTTTGGAGTTTTGTTGTGGTAGTGCTTGAGTAGTGGTGCCAACCTCAGACTACATATAAGTTGGAGCAGATGGAAGTGAAAAGCAATGTCCCTTCCACGTGTTCTGCAGGATGGATTGTGATTTGCTGGGTTTCAGGTGTACTTTCTCTCTTCATGGTGTCATCTCTTTTGTACAAGAGCACTCAGAAAATTATTTTGCATTGTTGGTCCTTTATGATGTTCAGTGAAGGTGACCTTTTTTTTTTTTTTTCAGCACTTTAGACTGCATTTTCTTCCCTCACTTCATTGTGAATGCTACTCACTGTACACCAAGGATGATTTCAATCCTCTGTGAGAGGTTTAAAACTTCAGATTAGTGCTAAGTGTGAGTATTTTTATTTGCCTCATCACAGTTTTTCCTCACGGCAGCAAGTTGCTACAATGTCTGCGAAGACAAGGAATCCATAAAAAGTATCTGGTATTCTTTCAGTGAAGTAAAAATAATGGAATATAAAATAAATAATTGAAATTATCAGAAAAGAGGTGAATCATGGAGAAAGCCTGTGATTAAAGAAATATAATGCATTCACTTTTTGAAAAGTTATCTTATTAATATAAATTCTGTTTCAAATACCAAAGCCAAAAAAGCCACAAGTACCATGGTGAATATTTGACTTAGAAATGTTATCAGTCTGTTGAAAATAACAAACACACATTTCAGAATTAGTAGAATAGTGAGTGTTGAAGGAATGGCTAGAAGTAGCTAGTGGTATTATGCTCAGTATGGTCAGCTGGTTGAAAGTAGCTCATCCAGGGGTGTTGTCGTCTTTGCTTTAATTGCAGATGAAGGGCTGACAATTTGACTTTAGTGGTTAAAATACAGTCCAGCAGCATCACATTCTGAAATTTCTCATGAAATGTATTATGACAAATCCCATTAACTGTAGTGCTTAAAATGACTTTAAGCATCATTTCCTCTGTGCCATTATACACTGCTATGAGCATGACAGGCAGTGACCCACCTTTGCATGCATCTGATTGATTTCTTTGTAATGCTGTTCTGTACAACTGTGCTCACTTGTGATTCTCTACTTCCTGAAGGATGTTCAGATGAATGTGAATCACCAGTGTGAGTGTCCAAATCTGTAGCAAATGAGATGTAATTTAAATAGCAGTGGTGGTATGGAACACTATGCATTGAAAGAAGTCACAGTCATAAGCAACTTGAGCATCGCACCTAAAATACCTAAAGCAAGCTGTGAAGGAAAAAAGGTGTTTTATTATTTTCTCCCCGGGTTGCTTCTGAAGGTGCTGGAAAGAGCTTCTCTTATAACAGGAAGGAAGAATATTTATTTTCTGGAAAAAGACAGTGTGCAGTGAAAGCGTTTAATCACTGTGTTGACTTGAAATTGATTTGAAGATAAAAACATTGGAATGAATCAAACTACTACCTGATCCAGCATCTAAACTAAGATGCTTCCCTTGAATGGAATGATGGAAACATTTTTTACCCATTATCATGAGAAAAGGCTTATCAAAACTGTTGTCAGAACTGAGTTCTGTCTTATGAATGTGTGCACAGGCTGTGATTCTGTAGAGAAGTATGCTGTGATGTGCCGAAAGTAAAGGTGATCCACTATCAGCAATAGCATTTCTGCAACTTCTGATTGACACATCTTTAAAATGTAACAGCAAGTAGTCTCATAAGTTTTTGCTGTGTAGAAACAATGTTGTGTCAAATGATTAGTCTATTAAAATTTTATTTTCCCTTCCATGTTCTTAGTAATTTCTAAGAATATAGTACAGCACCCATCTGGATGTCCTATATGGAAACCCACTGGACTAAATTACACTTATCAGGACCTTAGAAATCATGTTGAGTTCCAAATTTGAACAATAATGTTCCAAGAAAATGTAATTTTCTCAGCTGAGGAAAAAGGAAGCAGAAAGCAAATGGTATTATTTGCTGCATTTCTGTTTGGAAACTCACAGATAATCTCCGGGAACTTATCCATTGTATCTATACTGACAGCAAGTACCAACTGCAACAGGCCAGAAATATAACTCTTTTACACAATTAGCCAATTAGGTAAGAAACAGTAGAAAAAAGAGCGTTTTAAAAGAAAATAACTAGCTGCCTTCAGATGACTGATTTTGAACTGATCATAATTCTTTTTCTCTCTGATACCATAATTCTTTTATCTGTTGACTTCTAATTTTTTTTTCCCCTAGCAGACAGACCATCAGAGCTTCCTGAACTGTCATTCCAGGTTCGAAGGGATGGAGAAGAAAGCCCTTGAGCACTGAATGTGTGGCAACAGACTCACCAAATTCCATGCAGGAGTGGAATCCTGCTGAAATCATCACTGGACTCAGGTATAATTGTAACTAGAAAGGCATAATCTGTTACTTTTATTTTACATTATCTTTTCTGTTTGCATAGACTAAAGATGTCTAAAGACACTGTACTCCTGACATGTCCGTGACAAAGTGGTAACAGATTTGATTAATTCATGGGAAGCTGCCCAAGCCCAAAGGTGCTTGGGCATCTGTCCCTTCCCTTCCACACATTGTACTTTCTCAGGCTCCATGTGTTTTGTTACTCTTAAACTCTTTTAGGTTTAGACAAATCGTCATTTTGGGTGGATTTCTGTTAGCTTTTGAGACCAATGAGAAAAAACCAGAAGCAGCAGATGAAACATTTTGCTTTTGACTGCTTAGTGGCATGACAGAAATTGCTGTGAAAATTTGACTACTCCAACCATGCTCTCCATGCTCAACACTATTAGAAGAATCGTTTTCTCTTATTTCTAAGGTACCCTAGGACAGTCTATTCATATTTCGCTGTTTAGTGTAGTAGTCAATGCACCATTGAAAGTATGGAAAGATTCTTGTCATAAATGGAATGTGGATGCTAATGCAGAGAA
>JAWWEU010000081.1:96012043-96028356 GCA_035583155.1 Acropternis orthonyx | reverse complement strand
ACTCTCTTTTGCCTCCCTCTCTCCGTGAGTCATGTGCTGCCGGTCCCGGTCCCCTGGGAACCACGTGGAGGGGGGAACGGGTGGAGAGCTTGCCCCCTGGTAAGGATCACAGCAGCCGTGCCAGGGGGAAGCCCACCACCCGCTATAGTTTAGGGTGTCTTTATTTTACTAATGGCAAAAGTATTTGATTTTGCTAACAATCTAACACAGAGCATAAAGTTGTATACTTCAGCCCAGGGAAATGACAGTTACATTAAACAGCTCATTTATCCTGTACAGACTTCTAATACACAGATGAGAAAAAAATCCACCAACAAAATCCTCCATTTTTAAGTATCTTAACTCTTTTATGTGATGGGTGAAACATAAAATATGGTCTCTCTCTTTGGAAAAAAACAGTATCTAGAAAAGGAACAGGATTCCACCTCATGCACTAGACCTCTAGAACAACTGTATTCCTGTGCTGCTGTGCTGATACAGAATATAATCAGATCTGATTAGGAGTTTTCAATTATATTTCCTCTTCAAATATGCTGAATTTTTTTGGATTTCCCACCTCTCTTGAAATACTGCTCGGTTATTAAACTTTTCTTCCAGATGCCTTTTCAGATCTGAGATTGACTTTCTGTTCAAACTGTACAAAGTAGGTAGTTATGCAGGAGTTAAGCCAATAGTGGGAACAAAAAATGTTTTAGTCAGAGAAGATTTTGAAACACACATGATATTGCAAATTGGTGTACTTAAAGATCTATAACAAAGCAAGATGCATTCCTGTTTCTTTTTTTACTTTTGTCACCTAAAAATAATTGCCTGTCAGATTTTGAACTTATTTTGCATCAGATTGAAAAAGATTCCAAACTGTTCTTCTACTCTGTTATGCTGTAATATAAAGCAGAAATAACAAAAAACAATCAGCTTATCACTGCGATAAGTTTCAACACAAATTGGGCCCATTCCAGAGCATGCAAGAACTCATTTGGTTCAACTGACTTGCAGCACAGGATGTGAGTTTTCATGGGAGAGTGAAGGCAAGAAGCAAGGACTACGATTCCATAAATTATCTCATCAAGAATCTTTTGAGGTCTTCAACACTGTTTCAGAGCTCAGTCACTTACACACATTTTCAATATATATAATATAATGGCCAGACTTCGTGAACGAAGATCTGGGGAAGGGCTCTCCCCATGTGGGTGTGCCCTTCCAGCCTGCGCAGTGGATTTTTTTTTTTAGGTAAGGCACAGTGTGTGCAGAACTGGCCCCACCGTTTAAGTCCTAAGGTCCATTTGCCACAGCCAAGCGAGCTTGACAGTGACAGTGAAATCCTTGGGACTAGTTACAGCACCCAGTACACTAACCAGGGCTGACCCTGCTGAGCATCCGAGATCTGATGGGATCGGACGGCAGGGAGGCATTTAGCTGCCGAGGGGATGGTCCCACTGAGGACTCGAACATGGGCCATTGGGATTAAGAGTCCAGAGTGCTCTCCATTACGCCACGGGACTGCCCCTACATTTTCAATAAGAAAGTTATAATTAATATAAACCTTATTTTCTGTCAGTCTATTGACTAGCAATGAGAAGCAGACCAAAATATCTTTTTACAGTGGTCTCTTTTCTTGGTGAGGGAATGCATCATTAGTGTGAACACCAGTTCTGAAAAAGTAAATGCAAATGAGAATGTTTCTTTATGTGCAGTGAACATACATGTAAAACACAGATTGCACAGACACCATTTTTAGTGGTTGGAGGATTACAAGGTGCCTTGGATAGGTTTTCCTGCTTTCAAACAGCTTCTAGTGACCTGTGGGCTTTGCATCTGATCTCCTGAGAACTTCCTGGGTTGCTTTCAATTAGTTTTTGAGAACTCTCAGTTCTTAAGCAAACTGACATTCATAGTTAGCCAATCTGAGTGGAGCTGATGAAATCTATCTGAGGAGATAACAAGTGCTTAAGGCTTTACAAGAGAAATGGACATCTATGCCTCCTTAACAGCTGTGGAAACCAACACTGGCACTTATAAATTAAACCTTCACAGTTTCACTTATAGGCTAAATAGTCTTTTAAGAATTTAGTTGCTCTGTCATGCTGTGTTATAAATTATATTTTTTTTTGTCATTTGGTGAATAAACTCAGCACACCCAGGTGAAGAAGTCGCCAGAGAAAACTGCAAGAGGAACCTCTTCTTTAAGCACCTTCACAGAGAAAACAGTAGGGAAAATCACACACTAAAGATTACAAATATTTACTCATGATAAATGTAATAGGACTGGACTTGTATTTACACTCAGCTTAATGATGAAAATTTTTTGAAGATGACTGGAATGGATGTCTAAATGAGAAAGAATGGTGCAATGTGTTAGATTTAAAGAGCTAGACTTCTCATCTTTGCATTTAAATGAACCTAAAAATATGATCTAGAAAGTGAAGTATATAGAGTGATTTCAGGTTGTTTCTTCGGTTTTGGAAGTTATGACATACTGGGCTTCACAAGTTTGTTAATTAATATAATGAATTACTTTTATCTTCAAAAATATATACCATTCTAAAGAAAAAGGTTGTAAAATATTTGTAGAATCCGATATGTATACTTGACAAAGATACTCAACTGATTGCTTGAAAGCATTTCCTCTTACTGTTAAGCTATTATAATGGGGATATTTCCTTTTTGTCCTGTAACAGCAACATAAATACTAAGTTTCATAAACTTGTCCTTGTTATAAACTCTCAGATATGCTATTGCTTTAAATTATTCAGTGGTTGATACAACATGACACTATGTAGAATTCATTGTTTTAAGGATATTGCACTGGTTAATATGTGTAATAAATGTTACAACAAAGTGAGGAGTGATGGACAAATTTACTTTTTCAAAGAAATTTCAAAGAAATTTACTGTTTTAATCTGTTCTATAAAACTTTATTATTGAAAACAACTATGAATTGGGTCTGATTTTGGTGCTACTGGTATTTCACTCCACACAACCTCTAGGAAGATTGCATGGTGCTCTGCCTGAGGCAGCAGTTTTCAGATCAATGAAATTGATCAGATCTGGTCATCTCTGTGGGTGTAGCAACAGGCAAAACTCACGGGTTTCTCCTGACTTGCATACAGAAACTACTTGCCTTAATGGAGGTGAACCTGATGGAGGTGCCTGAATTCTCCTAGCACTAGTGGGTTTCACCATGGCCCTAAGGTGACACACTGTGTCTCCGCGAACAGAAAGCAGAGCTTTCCAAGAGGCCATGCATAACTGGGATGTCCTATATAGCTCTGTTTCCATTTCCTCTCCTGAGTGCATCATTTACATTTGGTGCAGTTTTAGTTCTGTGCACCCAGTGAAGGATGAATTAATTTTTGTTGTTGTTGTTGTTTAGTTCAGAGTCCATTATTGATGCCACCAAACAAGTTAGATCTAAATACAGCTGGATCAGAAATAAGTTACTCTCATCAGAGTAAAAGGAAGAGCATAGTTAGTGTGTGAACCCCTTGAAAAGGGAAGTGGTCTTGTGTTTTTTGCTTGATCTTTTTTAAAGAAGTCCATAACTGAGACTGATTGCCTTCCTGCGATCCATCCACAGGAAGGATGCAGCGTGTCCTGGGTTTGATCTCTCCTTCCCAGTCAGGCAGATGCCCTCTAAGTAGAATGTCACCAGGATCTAATTTAAACAGACATGCTAATTTGAAAAAAAAATACATCTTTTGTGTATTTATTCATTTTTAAGTGGTGGCACTGCCTTATTAACTTGGGTAATTATCTGTAGCTGTGACTGAATCTGTTTTCTCTGTTGCACAGGGAAGTAAGGCCTAAGTACATCTTGTGAGGAGCCACATAACCCAAGCAATGCTCCAACCACTGCGTGGCTGCAGCCTTCAGATCATTTGCCCTTGCCTCTTCCTCCCTGAAAATAGTCTTTCCCTGTTGATTCAGACCAAAGAATAAAGCTTTTTCTTCTTAACTTTCTCCTATAATAGCATGTCCCATGTATTATTTCTCATTGAAAACCTTTTTCTTTTTAAAATAAACATGAGCATTGAAAATGTTTCTGTCATTTGCTGTGGCTGTTAGTCAGATTTATCAAGAAGAATGACTATTAGGACATAAAAAAGCAATATTTTGTCAGGTTTTGGATAATCTGCAAATTTGTATTTTGTACTAATATGTCATCAAATAACATACAAAACTGGTACTAATAAACATTAAGTTTTATGGTTTTGGTGCTTTCTTCTTGTATTAGTGTGTCTTTAAGGATGGGAGAAACAGAAGTTAGGCACTCTTATAGGCTAATGGCTGACGTTACCAGAGGTGTTTTGCCATTCCTCGTACAAGGGAATCTGAACTCTCTTATTTCTCTGTGTTTCTCTTTGCTGGGGAATATAGATGCCTTTTTTTTTCCCTTTATTTTTTTCCTGAATAATAATGGAACGGTGCTCTTTCTAAAAGTAAAATTGCTCAATCTCGTGCATCGTCACTGTCACCGTCATTTTTAATTTTCTCTCTTTCGCTAAACCCCAGGAAACCCCGAGCGCGGAAGGGCTGAGCACCGTTTCTGCCAATTCCACCGGAGCGTCGCTAGAGGGCGCTGCCCACTGACAGTAACTCCTCGCTTCCCAATTTCCTGAGCTACGTGAGCGCAGAGATCGTTTGGAAATCTGCTCTGATTCCACATTGGAGACTATTAGCTCTGTTTATCCTATCTGTAGCAAGATATATTCGATTACAATAGGAAAAAGGGTGAAAAAGTCCAATCACTGAGCAATAAGAAAAACACATTCTGTTATAGAAGTGACTATGGATATTAAGAAAATTAAAAATTATTTAGTAGCACACTGTATTGCAAATATGCAGTAAAGACATACCATTTTTATTCTTAGGATAGCCTAATACACACCATAAACTTGCAGCTGCATACTTCTGTAACGTTGATGAGCATCTAAAAGCTATGATTTGCTACTTGCTTGTTCCACTGCTTTCCCCACTCTTCCCAAAATCTAAACTTCCTAATTGGTTTGAAGAGTAAAATCTCTTGGAAGCTTCTGTGGACCTGCTAAAGTGTTTTGTAGTCTTGCTTGACAGAGATGGGAATATGTGCTTTTACTCACACCAATTTGCTTGCCTATTGCCAAGAAAAATGTGAGTTTAGAGGGCTCAGGGACAGAGAGATTTCCTAGGGAGTGCAAAAGCTCTGCATTTACTAGGAGAGGTTCACAGACAGCACAGATCAGGACTAAAATATTACCAGGTAAAGTAATTTGCTATTTATCAACTTCAGCCCACAGGACACCCTCTGAAACTGTCCTTACATGTTTAGTTTTCCTCTAACCTGTAGAATAAGTTCTCCAAATGTGTACTGAGAAGGAAGAGACGCTGCTTAATGTAACTGAATGGTGTGCCCAGTGTCATCCTGCAGCTACAAGCTTTCGGTTAGGCAGGATTGCTTTTCTGGGCATTTATGTATCTTCAATTTAAGTAAGTAAGTACTTTAAATAATTTAAAATAAGTACTTCATCTCACTGGTCATTACAATTCTTGAAACATAACACTTTGTAAGAATAGTTAACAAATGGATATGGACAAATGGAGGATGTATCCTCTGTCATTAGTAAGATGCTACAATAATGAATTAGCATCCTGGTAATTAGGCAACACAAAATGTCTTTCATATGCATGAAATTTTAAATGCAGAAGAGTTTTAGAAGTTAAATCACTGAGCAGTAAGCAATCCTTGTGCTTACAGTTTTTTCTATTGCTATTTATTCTTTAGTAAGTGTAACTTTATTTTGCCCTTGAAAGTAAGAAAAGGGCATTCCTAGTATCCACTGATGCCTATGTATTACTAATAAAGAGCCAGAAAAAAAATCCTGAATCCTGAAAAATACTTTTATAATATTTATAAATTTTATTATTCTAATTTATGGAGTTGTTGTTTGTCTTTATATGGTATTTTTCCACTGTGATTTAAAAACCAGTGAGTTTATGTTCTCCTCCTCTATTAATTTTCTTCTTTTCTTTCATCCACGCAATCAAGGATATTTAGGCCTATAGGTAAAGGTTCTCTAAAAGAGCTCGGGTTTGTTGTGTTGGTTTGGATATCTTATGAAAAGCAGTTCATCTTAACAGATCTCACAGAATCACAGAATTATAGAAATATTTGAGGTGGGAAGAGAGCTATGGATGTTGTCTGGTCCAATCTCCCTGCTCAGGCTGTGTGACCTAGAGCTGTTTGTCCAAGACCATGTCCAGATGGGTTTTGAGTATCTCCAAGGTGGGAGTCTCCACAACTTCTCTGGGCAATGTGTGCCAGTGCTCTGTCACCCTCACAGTGAACAAGTGTTCTCTGCTGTTCAAAGGGAACCTTGTGTATTTCAGTCCTCCCACTGGGCACTGCTGAGAACAGTCTGTCTCCGTCCTCTTTACACCCTCCCTTCAGGTATGTGTACACAGTGATCAGATCCCCCAGAGCTTTCTTTTTTCAGACTGAACAGTTCCAGCTCTCTCAGTCTTTCCCCATAGGAGTGGTAACTTAGTACAGATGGTTCCAGAAATACTATGATGCCAATGTCTCTGCAGCTACTGCTTCTTGATCCAAGGGATGGTGGCAAAAATTGGAAAAAGCACAGTATTAAAAATAAAAAAATCTTGACCAAAAAAAAAAAAAACAAACAAAAAAACCAACAACAACAAAAAAAAAACACAAAACAAAACAAAAAAACCCAAACAAACAAAAAAACACTTGGTTCAGTACAGTCTGACTGAACTGGAAGAAAAACCATTTATTATTTTATTCTTGATCCCCTGCTAGACCAAGGTAAATGTCATACAAGGTATTGACATTTCAATTTATATTAGATTATGAACTAGTTCGGAGAAAGAGTAGAAAAAACCCTCACCGAACTGTGTCAGAATGCAGTCCCCAACTGAATCCTTTGTGTACATATTTTGCAAATGTCTGCCAGCCTGTGAATTTTTAGTATATAATGAGCAAAGTCTAAAAAAAGCTCACATTCAAAAATAAACTAAGAATTGGGACTAACTACTTTTGAGATTTTACATGCAAAGCTGGCATGAAGATGAGCATTGTATCTGCCAACACACTAAATCTGTCACAGATAAAACAGTAAATATTGTCACGTGACTGTCAGTGCAATTGTAATTACAATTGTAACTGTAATTGTACAGTGCGTTGCTGGATCCTACTGTATAACCAGACACATTTTAATGTTAATGCAATTATTTTGAGCATCATTGTTATATTTTTGGTAGGGTGCTTTCTGGGCATAAAACCTGTGTTTTGAGAACATAAAACCAAGGCTGGGAGGACTGTATAAAAACACACAATTTCTCCAGACTGAATTGCTTTTCAGGATTGTCAGTGATACTAAATTTAGCTTCTAATAATTTTTTTCACTGGACAAAGATTTATATACATATATATATACACTAGACTTCACATTCTGCACTATTTCTGAGAAACATACACTCAATTGCTATTGTTACTCATTTCTCTGCTTTACTGAATTATATTAAGGATGAAGCTAAAGAACAAACTCAAAAACTAGAAAAAGGAAATTATTTTGCAATTAAAATCTGTAAAAAAATTCTTTTAGATGATGGATAGACTTGAATTTCTCAGGGCATTGAAAATCAGGTCTGTATTGTTACTGATCATGGTGTGCTTATGCAGCTTTAAGTGAATAGGCATAGACTTAACTGAACACATTAATAAGCCAGGACCTTTGTGAATAAGGCTTCCTCCCCCCTCCCCCCGCTCTCCGCCCCCTGCCCCGTATAGATAGGGACTAGATACTTTTTTTGACAATATATATGGGTGCAGATGCAGTCCACATTCAGCACATTCAGCACACTCAGCACATTTGGGCTGTGCGGATGGCTAGTGGAGTTGTTACTCTCTCCTTGGGGATATACAACTATAAAGCACCATGTCAGCTTTTGTTTTAAACAGGAATCTCTAATCCTTCTCTTTGTGAAAAATAATCTTTAACCAGTAAAATGTTGTAAGGCCGGTTACTAAGGTTGAGCCTCTTGCTCATTCTCTGAAGTTCAAGGCTTAGCCATTCTCTCTGAGTCTCTTCAGAGCTATTTTTGGGACAATGTCAAACTTCCACAGCATCTACTGATGTTGGAAAGAAACATCAATTAAATTCTCAGTTACAGGGAGTTTATAGTATCTAGCAATAAGCCCACGGAAGTCTTTTTGTTTGCTAGCAGATTAATTTTTGATTGATTTTAAGCTTCACTGCAATCTATTAATGACTTGATATCCTCTTGGTATCTTATACTAGCAATTTTTTATGTCTTTATTTCTCCCACTGTAAAGTGAGTGTAAAATCCTCTCTTATATCCTGGATAGGATACTGAACAATCACTGTCACAGTGACTCAAATAAAGTCATTTTACTTTGCATCTGGGACAGGCTAAGAAATCATGGGCCACACCTTTGGCTTTGTTCTACTGTCCTCTAAAATATATCAAAATTTATTGCCAGTTCTATGGACAAAACAGACACAACTATGTGAGATTCACTGCAGGAAATTAAGCATTACAGTGGCACAGATGAAAGAAAATTCCTGACTTGATCACATTCCTGTGTATAATGAAGTAACTTTAAAAAAAAAATCATACTGACACTCATTCCAGAAGAGGGACACAGCCCTACGAATATCTTTGAACAACTGAATGGGCAAAGATGATGAAAGTGAAAAATTTTCAGTGAGGTCAGACTGCATGTGACAAACATGATCTGTTAGTTACAAAACAGAAAAGCTAGATTAACAGAGACACTAAGAGCTTTGTCTTCAGTTACTTAGTTAAAAAGACATACATTTAATATAATATAGCAGATTTTGTAAAAAATATTTTGGAAAAAAATTTTGCTGTGGTTTTATTGTTATGTGCACCTACAAAATTTGTGTCCATGTTTCCATACACATCTAAAATTCTATGTAATTAGTAAGAGACACATCAATCACACTAATAGTTCATGAGTAATTGTATTCATACTTGCATTGAGTCTTTTACACAGCTATTTTTGATTGTTCTACCTATCTCTTTTTTCCCCTTCTGTCCTTCCAAAAACACCATCTCTTAGAATGCTTTATTGTTTTCACTGCCTCCCTTGCCTTCCTTTCCTATTTTTGGTGTACTGTTTTGAGCCCTTCTAATGCCTTTTTTTTTTTTAAATAAATCACACAGAGCTTTTAATTTAGCACAGGGATCTACTCAGAAGCCTGACGAAAGGCTTGCTGATGCTTGGGATATGGCACACAAATACTACCAAAGTCCATTTAGTTCTGCAAGGCTGTACTTAACAAATTCCCTTATGTGGATTCTTTTTGAGACATTCAAATGTGTAAAAGTACAGTGGTCATTAGAGACAAGGGCCAGGCTAAGGCAACAGAATAACACCCTTCATATTTTTTGACAAATCAAAAAAAAAAATTGGATAGGTCTGTCTGTCCTTCATTCTCTTCTGTTTCTCTCCTTCAAGAGTCAAACTGAAATTTGAAGTTGGGAAATGGCATCTGATATTTGGTTAACCACACAGTGTTACCAGACAGCCATCCTTTCTTAAATCAAATACAGCTAAGTTGTAGAAAGCTAAGTTCTGTAATGTATAAATGGTAAACATAAAAGGGCATTGAAGATAATGTGGATCTTGAAGATTGTTCATCCTTACTGGTCAATCTTAGAAATATGTAGCAATGCTAGATTGGTTTTAATGGCATCTAAGTTGTCATGTAATTTCTGCATTACAGAAATTAAGGTGATGTCAACAAAGTCGCTGTGTGCATGACATATAGTTAATTCAGGTGTGATAAACAAGAAAACATTAGCGAGACAATACTTTTGATGGCAGGAGATGGATGATGATATTGACAGCCATTTAAATAGTTGTAAAATGTGCCTATCAAACAGAATTGTTCCAGCCCTGGGACCATTTATCTGCAAAAGGGGGCAAGTAAATTACATGAGACAGATTCCATTGACTTTGCAAGAAAAGGAAAGACAAGCCTTTTTTATTGCTATTGATGTTTGCTCTTATTGACTAAGTGTTTGCCACGGACTCAAGTACCACCAGACACATAAATACAAGGAGAACCTTGTGCGTGTCCTTTATCTGACTGGGGGAAACAATTTGCAATTTACATCCAAGGGATCTGCAGTTTTCCTCCAACACACAGAACAGTTCGAAAAGACTGTGCTGAAAATTGGTTCAAATAATCCTCCTGTCCTACAAAGTCCTTGCTGAGTTCAAAGAGAATGTTTTCCTTTATAGTGCAGAAGAAAACATTTGACACTCTATCACTGTGATTTCACTGCCTGAATTATCTCTGAACTTTACTAAGTCACAGCCTGGCTTAGTTTGCTAATGTTATATTTTGTGAAGATGCTAGGGCATAGAGTCACCTTAAAAAAGACTGATGCAGGAATTCCCTTCCTCATTTATTTTTGTGAGAAAAACAGCTCTAATGAAAATTGTGCAAAAGAAAGAGAAAATGAAAAAAGCATTACACCCAGGATGATTAAGAGGAGGAATATTTACCAATGAACAAGATACAAGTAAAAATCCATTAAAGTAATAAAACTCTCAGCTGTCAATCACATCCCTCTCTAGAAACCACGGAGGGGCTTGTGTTTTCAGAAGGGTTAACAGACTTCAGCTGTTACATCTAACCAAATCACTAATTTAGCTCTGGAGGTAGAAATCTGTAATTTGTTACCAGGAGTTTCCTGTCCAGACCTCTCAAGAGGGTTGTTACAGTGAGACCAATTGGAGATTGACTAATATCAAACAGAGAATAAAGGCTTTCGGGCAGGACCACAGTTGAAGTTCTGGGAATAGAAAGTGGGTTCTTGAAATTAATAGCCATCTTAATGAATCATTATTTTACATAGGCCTCAACTTATTTCAAAAAGGTTTACAAGAATAAACTCTTCTTATGCTATCTGTTTTACAGTAGTTATCATATATTGCATGTTATACTGATATAATAGGGGAATTCACATATAATTGACATAAAAAGCTAAATTTTGGATTTTTTTTTTTTTTGCAATTTATTAATTGTCAAAGCAGTAGCACTTGGAAGAAATTAAAACTGAAAAGAGATTCCAAGCCAATTTTCATCTGCTGATGAAATATTTTTCATTTTATAATGGAATACACTGTATCATTACAAAGCCTAATATAAGTATAAATGTGCTAGCACTGTTAGGCAGCCAAATACATCTCTTTTGGGTAACTGAAAATAAGCGCAACATAACCCCAGCTATAATAGTGCAATAAATGTGAGTAGATGGCTTCCTTTGTTTTTATATTTAGTTTTAATTTGCAGTCTGATAAATATAATATTATAACAAGACTAAGTAGTCCAGTCAGGTCCAATTTTGTTAGGATCAGTGAAATCAAGGGTTCCTGTGAGAAAAAGAACATGCAGATTTAGAGCTAGATAAGTTATCTAAACTGAAGTGGTTTTCTCTTTGCTGGAACAGCTGGTAAGCATGCGTTTGTGCTTAAAAAGAGAATGGGTAAATTTCAGAGGGAAAGCGACTTTGTTGCTGCAAGGATTACAAAGACAAACCTTGAAATATGGATCTCTATCTACTCCTGCAAGGTGACACTCCATTGACTTCACTTGATCCTTGCTTTACTGAGAATTGATCCAATAGATTTTAACGCAGGCAGTGTAACAGAAAAAATTGCTTTCTGCACAGCTGACAGTATAATGCTGTTGTTTTAAACAGATAGGATGAATGAAAACACTTTCTCTCTCTCTCTCTCCCCCTCCCTCCCTCTCTTTCACCTCAAATATTTGAATGACAATGGTCTTTTCTGTACTTAATCACTTCATAGGCACCAATTAAGTGACTATTAAGTCACTTTCATTTTTGTCAACATGTTTGCTTGCGTACTGCTGGTAGGAGAGCTTTCTAATCACGATATTCCAATCTGAAGGAAATCTATAAGAGGCATAAATAAGAGATGGCTCAAATCACCTTGTTGCTAGTGTTTCTTCCAAATAGAACAGTTTCCGAGGCATTTCTCATTATAACTAGAAAAGGTTTATGGCCCTAGGAGCAAAGGTAGAGACTGCATATACTTTTGTACTTTATGTACATATACCATCACTTACAATTGTACTGGAGTGTGAAATGGTAGTCAGATTTTGTTCATTTTGTCTTACTTAAACTCTTCTCATTTAATAAAGTCTATGTGCCAATACAAAGATTGCAATGAAACTAATGTTTGCCTTTCAAGTGATGGGTCACTACTCTCTTCTGAAAAGGTGTAATGCTCAAAGGTTTGCACTGCTCTGCATTTGGACAGAAAAAAAAAAAAAGTGAAATAACAGAAATACCAGGTTGTTAGACTGAGTTTTTGTGAGCTTCCAGGTATGTAAATGTTTCACATTTATCACACAGTTCAGAAAGAAATATCTGTTAAATGTTCACCTGATAAAGTCAAAGAGGAATAGATACTGATTGAGCAAATGAGCTAGAGCAGCCTAAGACTTGGGATTTCAGTGCTGCCATTCTGTGAGCTGTTTAAGCTAATGATGTTTGTGCAGGTAATTCTGGGCTTGACTCAGTATTAGCTGAAGAAAGTAGGAGCCCTTCTGTCTACTTTAGTGGCATTTCAAATAGGTTCATAACTGAGACAGGGCCAAAGCCAGTTGGGGAGAAATAGTTTTCCCAGATGTCTTCATTACTCCTATATATATATGTGTGTGTGTGTTTATGTATATAGAAATATTAAAAAAAAAAATTAAAAAGAAATCTGTCTTTGTTGCTTGTATGGAATCAGTTGCCTGATCCCCAAAAGAATATATGTTATTCTTTCTTGACCCTCCTTAATTTTTTGCTTTATAGGATTTACACTAATCCCAGCAATGGCAAGTCTTAACTCACTGAAACCAGCATCATAGCAACAAGGATTTGTGGCTCTGTATGTGTATACACACTTGACAATCCATAAAGATGTTGCTTGGACCACTTAATTCTCACATATGTTAATTAGGAGATTGAATATTTATGTAGAGGTGATACTTTCTGAAAGTTATTTTCTTGACAACATAACAGTCTTTCATAGAATCATCATGGAAGAGTCTTGGAAGACACCTTAAAGATCATGTAGTTCAAATTCCCCTGCTGTGGACAGGAACACTGTCCACTAGAGCAGGTTGCTCAGAGTCCCATCCAGCCTGGCCTTGAACACTGCCAAGGGATGGAAAGTTCACTTGAAAGTGCAACCTGTTCCAGTTCCTTCTGTAAGGGTGGTGAGGCACCTTTAGAAGACTTGTAGCTGTAGAGCTACTGTTGCTTGACAATTGGAAAACTGACAGAAATATTTGCATTTTAGACCTTAGCCAATATTTGAATTTTACAACCTTGCTTGTCACACCATCAGAGCCATGGACTGAAATTAGCATAACCTTCAGTGCTTTGACTGGGTTTATAATAGAGATTTACAAATACAATTTCAACAAGCAGTGGTTAGAACCCCACTCAATGTTTTTCTAAAAAAACCCAAAACCCTTAAAATACAACACCTTTTCCCCAGTAGTTCAGAAGATACATAGTAGAGATGACTTAAAATGTCCCTGGAGAGATGTGTTGAAAGAGAAAACTTTGTATCCTGATAAGAGTGAATACAACTCAAACAAACATTCTGTAGGAGAAAACAAACTAATTAGGAATTTTGCAGCAGAAGAGCCACAGTATCTGGCAGACCCTTGCTATTGAACTGCATGATACTTTGCCACATAGATCATTTCCCTAATTGTGATGATTTATTATTATTCAAGAGCATTATTATTCTCATTGTTATGCTGCCTTCTCAGCACTGCCCTTGTCTGGAGACTGGTATGGCTTAAACCTCAAATATGTTAAACAAGAAATTGTAAATAGTGGCATGAAACTTTGGAAGAACTCATTGGAATGTAAAAGAAGCATTGTAGTTTAAAAGTGGAAACTGTAAACATGAGCACAGGTAACTGCTGAAATAGAAAGTTGTGAGGGAGAATAAAATTCATGCGGTCAATTTGTTACCCCTTCATAAAATAATCATGAAACCCAGGAAATCCAATCCATTTAAAAAGATTTGGAACACTATATATTCCCTGAATATCTCATTCTCCCCTTTTGCGATAGAAGATAATTTTTTCCTGTGAAGAAAAAGAGCCTTCCTCTCTACTCTTCCAAAAGCCACCCCAGGGAATAAACATAGAAAAACATTATGATGAGTCCTATAAAACTTCACAAGCTTTCTATCTGCCTCAACTTTGCAAAGAGGTCAGCTAGTTTTGCCTTCCATGGATTTCAACTCAATGCATGCGGATTTGTTGATGGTCTATCAAATTTCTTATCACTGCAACAGTTTCCCAATCAAAAAGATTACACAGAAAACATCTTATAAAAATGTAGTTATAATGTAACCTGGAATTTCATCTCATGGGGAATGAGAAGGGGTGACTAAATGTTTATTCATGAGGAATGGTGCCAACATGGGTTGTGTAAAGTGACGGATCTGCATTTGGATGTTTTGGGTGGCCATTATGTGTAAAGTATTTTAGGACTAATCAAACTGTACTTTGCATGTCACCGATTCTCAGGATCTTTCAAGACTAGCTAATGGAACTGGAGGGTAATGCTATGGCATTTGTGAGAGCCATCCCACACTGAAAGAGAGCAGACTTCCAGGCGGGCAGGCTCCCACTGTGACTGTTACTTTAGCCTCAGTGTATGGAACAGTGCAGCTCAAGGAGCCAGGTTGATTCTTGATTATGTCTTGATTCTTTAGGCAGTGTTATGACCCTGCTATTAAAATTATTAGAGATGCTCCTGCCCAAATTAAGGTGCAAATGAGACCAGATGCCAAAATCAATAGTGTGGATTTTATTTAACATGAAATGTGAGGCAGAGATAAAGAGATAGAAAGAAATAGGAAAAAGGAGGGGCAGGGCAGAAAGAGTGTGACAGAGAGATATTAAATAGAAAACATATCACCACTTGTGGGACCTGACAACATCCCGTGGGTCCTCTTCTTCTAGTCTTTTTGGTGGTGAGGGTCCCACAAAACACACAGTCCAATGGATAAATATACATTCAGGAGTTGTCAGGCACCTCCCCTGGGAGGGCAGGGAAGCTTTGCAGACTCTCGTGACAGGCTCTGGATTTGTTGCATTGCTTGCATCACATACAGCCCTCTGGTGATGGAAGCCTTCAGGAATGAGTCTGGGGGGCATTTTGGGCATCTTTGATGGCTTATTACCTCTTACTTGAATGTCTCATTTGTGTGGAGAGATTTTACCGTCACATCCCCAGAACCCTTGTCCTCTTCCACCAGCTGAGCTAGGGTTGATTTTTAGTTGAGTATGTCTTTCTTTGTGGACACATTTTTCTTGCCTGAGCCTTGTTTACTTCTCCTTAGGCCTGAGCTAATTGGACAGTAGTTTCAAGTTCCCATCAGAGTCCTAATTCCAGTGAGGAGGCATATTCTGCAGGGAGTGTCGTGGTGAGGTGGTGTGTATGTGTGTCTGTGTGTGTGTGCGCGCTCCAGTGGCCCAGACAGGCAGTTGTTTCTTCACAATTTGACAAAAAGTCTTTGATTTTGACAGTGTTTAAGACATTAGCAACATTTCAATCTCTTACAGGTGGCTGCAGGAAAAAACAGTCACCTCTCCTCTTTCCTGCCTTGTTAGTCTGTGACTTGGATTTGAGGAGAGATGAATTTGTGACATATGTGAAAAAGTTGAGATTGTGATGCTGTAATATTGCCAACAAAGCTATAGCTTTCTATTGTAGCAAGACTGTTGTAATGAGATATAACTCTTAAGCACAAACCGTTATCTCTCACATATAAAGAGTGACTCAAAATTACCCTGTCAGAAATATAATAAAATACAAATATATTTTACCAGAAATATTGTGAACTACAGAAATAAGCAGTTTAACATTGATTAAAACAAGAATCAGCCTCAGTAATACTGAAGCAGGAAACAATCCTGGGATACAGGTATTGGAAGACCCAGATCTGTTTAAATATGACATTAAAGTTGGGGATAGTCACTTAGAAGGGAAAACAAAGACAGTAAATATCAAAAGGAGAACTGCTAACCTGTACAAGAGGAGCCAGAAGCAGCGGTAAGAGTAAGAGCAACTGTGCTGGTTTAAAGGTAAACCAGCAGGAGGAATTAATCTAACTCACAAGCACATTACAAGTCAGAATTACAGTTTAGTAAAAAAGATCACAATAAGTACAAGGGTACAGAGAAAAAGGTCCCTTTAACCCACAAAAA
>JAWWEU010000081.1:95963676-96011943 GCA_035583155.1 Acropternis orthonyx | reverse complement strand
AGCTGCTGCAAATGATTCATTTTTAGCAGTTCATGAGGGGGCCAGGTGGAACTCTTTTCTATGGGGCATGCAGTCTCCTTCCAGGTTCCATGGTTGAAGAGGAGACAGAAGGTGATTCCTTTGAGTTGCAGGGTTGGTAGATGAAAGAAAAATTCCAAGATTTTAAACCCATAACAGCAACACACACACAAAAGTGACTATAATGCTAGTAAGTGTGTGTTTGAGAGACTGAAAATGCTACTCAAAAACAAAGAGACAAGAATTAAAAAGACCAATATTAATGAATCAAGGAAAAAATCATAAGTAATCTATGGTCAAAATGAAGTTTAGAAAACTTTTAAACATCAGATAAGAAGAGGGCTGTTGAGACTAGGCAGTGGAACAGAGAAGCAAAGGTGAAGACTGATGCTAAGGTTTCACAGGAGATTAGTACTGGAATTAGACATTTTTAATTATGTAAGGTACAAGAAATCTGAGACAACAAATATTTAATAAATGGCCGGCATTATTTATTCATAGAGGAGAGAGCCAATGGAAAAGGAGAAAATATTAAATAACTTTTTACTTCAGGATTCCCAGTAGAGTAAGTAGAACAGATGCTGAAGGCAAACAAATCTCCTACACTGCAATTGGATTTTATAATAGACAATTATAATGACAGAAGAGGTGTAATATAAAAACCTGGGTGGAAGTCATACAAACTCAGGCTCCAGATCTTAAAGCAACCTGAAATTCTATTTTCTCCTGCAAAATAAAGGCTATTTTATCAGTATTTATTTTTTAATACTCCCATGTACAAACTTCTGCACAGACATTTTGGTCTTTGTCCAAATACTGGGGGTTTTTTTTTGTGTTCTATGATGTTTTTCTGAGCCTGTGTTTCTGAATCTTTCTGGAATGAAGCTTGATTCTGCCACTTCTATTTCAGAGCTCCTTCCACCAGGTGTCATTCCCTGATCTACTCTACAATCACAATTTTATTCTTTCCTTCCTTGTGGGATTCTGCTGCTTTCGTCTTGCTTACCTTCACCCAGAAGCAAAAGAACAGAGAGGTTGAATAAAACCCACAAACAATTTGCACGAGACACACCTATATATCACACCTCACCTGCAATCTACTCCAAAGCATCCTTTACCAACCTGTGCAGTGACATTGGCTGGAAGCTTTATTTGGTAGGATATCACTGACTGACTTAAAATGAAACTGAACAAAACTGTGAAAAAAACCCCTCTAGGTTTGTAATTTATCACTGTCTTGTCCAGAATTTAAAATGAGAAAGAGACTGGAAAAACATTTTAGGTTTTTTTCAGAAGTTTTTCACAAGTTTCAGTAGCTTCTGAAAATTAAAAAGGAAAATCTTATTATTTAAATAGCTACACAGGTGCAAGTTACCCATCTGAAAACAGCAGTAGTTCAGGAAATTGCTGGAAACTTTGGATCAAATCCCAAGTATCATGTGACAAATAAAGCATAAGTTTCCTCTCTAAGAATCAATTTTTCAGAACATAAGAACTTCCCAATATTCAATCTTTTGGATCTTGTTGCAGTTGATACAGACAACAGAGGTGTTAGATTTTTCACTTACAGACTGTTTCCTGATGAATAGGAAGTACTTTCATATGAGCCACTGCTGAAATGTGTTTTGGAAAATATTCCCTTGATAGCAACCAGCTGGGAGCTGGTGAAAATTATGAGATAATAAATAAAAATAACTTCTGCTACACAGATTGGCACAGAATGAATGGAAGCTCAGACAAACAGATAGCAATCACATTTCCAGAGTAGAAGACAGATCCCACCTATTTAAAAATTGTACCTTCTTTTCTTTCTTTGAGTTCATTTGACTTGTGCCTAAAAATAGAGAGCTTGGAATGTTCATGGAGTCAAAAATGGCACAGAAATCATTAACTGTTGATTATTCTTAGGCACACGGGAAAAAGAATTTCTTCCCAGAGAAGTAAGATGTTCCATAAATTCTGATTTCAAATGAACAAAGCATCTATTGTACTGTTCTTAACTAATGATAGCTATTTTATATGGAACCGTAAATGAAACATTCACAATAACTCATTCGCTATCCAGACCAAAGAAGTCTATTATCTAGAGATTTTTCTGGAGTACTGGGTATGAAAAATTCACAAACTTGCTGGCATAGTTTCATTACTCCATAACACACTTTTTTCAAGAGATAGGAAGAAGAGCTTTAACTAGCATATGTTATGTCATTTGAAAACTAAAACTTGTCAGAGAGAGAAATCTATAAGACAGGGTTTTATATAAGTTTTAGAAACTTGTTGCAGTTCCTAATTTAACTGTAGCCTTTCTTCAGCAGTGAAATCAAGTTCAAAGAGGACCTTAGAAACCCAGCTCAATTTTGTTCTCAGCAAAACCTGGAGGAGGTCAAAGAAACATTTTTCTTTAGTCAGATCTTTAAGAACAAATCACAGTGTAATGGAAAGGTGTTTAACGGGCAAAGAAAATTCACTAAAATTTTACCCATATCTTAAGTAGAATAAAAAGAATAACATTTTAACAGGAACTTGTCATATTTTGTACGTCTGAGGGGACAACAACAGAAAGAAGACCAATTTTGAAGGTGTCATCAAACAGAGATTTTCAAAGTGATCTAGATATTTAAGACTCTGTTCGATTGGAAGACCCATCCAGCTAGCTATATGTCTCTTTTTTACAGATCTGTGAGTCTTAGAATTTGATCAAAATTTTCAGAAAAAAAAAAAGGTATGCTTTTTCTCCTGTATTGCACTGTATTTTGATTTTGATTATCTTTTTATCCTTTCCCTCTGACTACTTTTAGTCATTAGTTATAAGGTAAAATGTAAGCAAGTAGATCTAGAAAGCATAAATATATTTTAAAATTGTCAAGCAATCTCTCTGTTACCTTTTAGTTTACTCTTCAGTATCACCTTTTTGATATATATTTACTACTAAATTATTGAATTAATGGATTAAATTCAAATTGTTGGTAAGTTATTATTTAGCTTATGTGTAAAGTAGTCTCATGTCTTAAAAATTCCCTTATTTCTCTTCCAATTTTCAGTTGCTCAATGAAATAATGTTTTGGCTACTTGCTCTCCAAATTTCCTTTCAGCCTCTGTAATTGCTCTATTACTTATCAGAGTATATTGTTTCTACTGTCTTCATGTTTGGTAAGATATCTGAACATCTATTTGCATCAAGAAAATTAAGAATGTTTTTAAAAAAGGGGATGCCATTTTCTTTTCTCTTTTTTTTTTCCTCATAACTTCTGTCATTATCAGTGAATTCGAAGGAAATAGTAGTTCTTACTTGTTGTGTGGGCATACTTATTTCAATTAATTCCTACATAGTTCTCCTCAGGAATGATCAGACCTGAATGGCACTACCAGAATGACAGTAACAGAGGCAGTTTTCTGCCAGTGATTTGACACCAACTTTTTCCAGCTGACAACTGAAAGAAGATCTACCAAGTAGAAAAGCACATACAATGGACTTGAAATGGAGATCTGATGTGGCAAAAAAACCTGACCACTGGATGGGAATGAAAAGTCTGGAATACAGACAAAGAAATAATGTTGCTGTCATACAAGGTTTGTTTCTCTATGGTAGTTTCTGGCTGAATAAAAATTGTTAGTGAGTTCTGAAAAGATGTCTGGTAATGCTGCGAATTCTACTCATTGATTACTTGCCTGGGAGGCATATCTCTTTTTTAGTTCTACTCAGTGATGGCTTACTTGCTGGGATGGACCTATTTTGATTTTTTAAATTGATCTCTTGTACAGCTCTCACTATATACAGTATCATTGCAATAATACTCTTTATCTCAGAGAAAAGGGGTAGGACTGGTACCCTGGAGGTAAGTCAGCTAGCCTTCTCAGAAAGACTGTCTCAGATACTAGTTTCTTCAGTCCTTGAGGTGTGCAAAGAATATTAATTAACTCTCTAGCAAGGGAAGATCCTTAGACACTTAAACAGATTATGAACTAAATATTTTATTTATGTACAGAAAATTCCTAAATGATAGTAAAAGGAACTTGGTGTGACTTGGGATTCACCACATCAGACCAGAAAGGCACTTTCATATCAGGCAGAGGCTGCAGGAACTACTATATATAGCTCCAGGGACACCAGCTGTGCCCTACATAGACAGAACTCATGTCACTAGGCTACTCAGGGATGCTGCGATGTGCTCACGAATGGCTTTATTTGTGGGGCTAATGAAAATTTCCTGCAGACTGGACATGAGCTGGCAAGGGGGACTTGCATCCCAAAAAGCCAAACCTATCCTGGGCTGCATCAAACGCAGTGTGGCCAACATGTTGGAGGAGGTGATTCTGCACCTCTGCTCTGGGAAACCCCACCTGTAGTGCTGCATCCAGCTCTGGGCTCCGAGCACAGGGAGGACCTGGACCTGTTGAAGCGAGTCCAGAGAAGAGCCTCCAAGATTAGGATGCTGGAACACCTCTCCTATTATGAAAGGCTCAGAGAATTGGAATTGTTCAGCCTGGAGAAGAGAAGGCTTCAGGGTCACCTGATTGTGGCCTTCCAGTAAGCAAGGGAGCCGACAAGAAAGATGGAGAGGGACTTTTTAACAAGGGTATGTAATGACAGGACAAGGGGGAATGTCTTTTAACTGATAGTAGGTTTACATTAGCTATTAGGAAGAAATTCTTTACTGTGAAGGTGTGAACTACTGGAACATGCTGCCCAGAAAAGTTGTGATGCCCCATCCCTGGGAGCGCTCAAGACCAGGTTGGATGGCACTCTGAGCAACCTAGTCTAGTGAAAGGTGTCCCTGCTCCTGGCAGTGGGGGGGTGGAATGAGATGATCTTTAAGGTCCCTTTCAACCCAAACTATTCTATGATTCTATGATTGCTGCAGATGTCAAGGATATATTCAGTATTACAGAAGGCCAGGATTAACTGTGTCAGCTAACATGGTACACCTTTTAGAATCTGTCTTGTCTCACTTTGCATAAAGTGTCAGCATCTCCAAATCCCATTTACTATTGACTAAACAGTGGAGCAGCCAGATGATCTCCATCAGCTGTTCCTGAGACATGCTGAAAAATGCAAATAACCACCTCTGTAGGTTCAGGCACTTAATGAGTCCCCTTCTTATTGGCAGTATGGAGATATGGATGCTTTGCATGTTGGCACATCAGAGCTTTTCTGTTCTAAACTGGTACGAGCCTTGCCACCTGACCAGACAAAAATCCATCTGTTGTTCAAGCAAGCAGGAAGTGCTCTGTGTTTAACAGAGAAAAGACAGCAGTAATTCTTGCACAAGCAGTGTATATTATACCTTAATGAGACTTCCAAAAGGGCACCCTGCCACCTCTGATCATGGCTTTTGCTCATGATTTGCCATAGACTGTCTGTTACGCAGGTTTGGCTCCATCTGATTATCAAACCATTTCTAGAGGTACATCTACTGTCAGTGCTGTGCATGTACATCTGAGGGGAGGGGGCAAACAAAATGGAAAACTGCCCAAGGGGAAGGTCATCCACTTGCAGAAGCCTAATATCCTCAGGATGATCACTCAGGGAACCAGATAAATTAAAAACATTTCCCAGCCAGCATTCACCTGAGTGGCTGTCCGTGCCTGCCCCACTCCCACTGCTCATCACACTTCTCTTTCACAGGCAGCAGGCAGCCCTGAGATGCATTTCTCAGTGGAGGTCTGTTGAAAGGAGCCATCCTTTCTGCCGTGGTGGTGTGTTTATTTATGGTGTTGCTGCTGCAGCAGGCGTGGGGCCTCTGCAAAAGAACGCACAGCTCTGTAAGATAATGAAACAGCCAGAAGGCTTTCTGTGTGTTTGTGTCACTAAAGGCTCTTCAGAGAGGAACAGTTTTTACTGTCTGAGGAATGAAGTGCTATTTTAGAATCTGGAGGCTGCAGGTTCTTTTAACAATAGAATGATTTGTCCATATTTTTAATGCAATAAAAAGAGAAGCACAGTATGCCTCCTTGCTTGCTTAGAAACCATTTGAAATTTTTAATACTTAAACCAGAATGATAGCACAGAGTTCATTGCCAGGCTGACATGAACACAGAAATATTGTTTTCTCTATCTGGGGACTGAAAAGGATGATGGAAAAGGCTTTCAAAAGGACTGTGATCAGGACAGTGAATTGGGGGTTTATAGCTAAGATCTAACTTAAGTGTGTGTTGTAGTTTCAGATACCAGGTTACCATGGCATAGGTTTGCCTCTTTCTTGACTGCTTCAGTTTAAAGGTCTCTATGATTTTAATCCTAAATTTGAGAAATTAATTTTAAATGTTGCTCTTTTTATTTTTAAAGAAAATTACTTTTGTCCAGACCACATTAAATTTTCCGCTGTATCAGCCAGCTGAGATTCCTAGTTTTAAAGGAAAAGAGATGCAAAAAAATGGATCGAACTATGGCAAAATTTTTTTATTAAGATATTTTGGTGTGACTGTGGAACAACTGAGGTAATGAAGTCACCTTGAACAAGGGATTTAACCCTCAAAAGTTGTAAAGGAAGGTAGCTAAATGATGAGTGGACAATAGAGAATTTCCCACAGAACAAAAATAATTCGTTTTTAAAATGAAATTTTATTTTGAATACTCTGAAAGCACAATCAAAAAAACTCTTTTGCAGAATAAAACTACTTTCTGAAGCTCTATTTAGAAACACTGAATCTTTAATGAAATACAATACAGATGTTGAAACAATAGTCTGTTTCAATCAAGATACTGCAAATAATTTGTAGGCAAAGTTGTGTTTATAGTGGCAGATCCTTCCAAAAGATCATGTTGTAAAGAGCTTTTACTTTTCAGCTTTAAACTGCTTCATTAATATTTACAGTGAAAAATTTTTAATTATCAATTATTGGTATTTGTCAAATTCTAATAAATGAATTTTCATGGTGAATGCTCATCTCACTACTTGCTGAATATTGGACAATTTTCTATGTAAGTGCTGGTCACTAGAGCTCAACACTCCACATAGACTCTTACATTTCCAGTTTCTAAATCCATTCACATGGCAGGTCAGAGAGGCTCTGATACATTTTGGTAGATAGGGTGATCAGTGCTGCTTATCAACATCCTGGTTTAAGGCTTGTTGTACATTGTGAACAAAATACTTTCATTTACATTTACAGAGTTAGTTCTACCACTCAGGTTAAAAAATATGTTTAAACAGAAGCATATGCTTTGCAATAGTGGAGCAAAGGTACAAAAATAGATTATAAAAACAATACAAGTTATTACAGTTATATTCAAGTATGAGGATTTTCCTTATATACTCTAACCTCTTCGCTTATAACGTACAGTATTGAGTCTCCACACCCTGCATCATTGGCAACAAGCCATAGAGAAGAGTACATCTTTTCACATCCAGCTGTACAGTGTCGCATGGGGGAACTTCTATCCTCTCAAGATGGATTAACCTCTTCTTTCTTTTCTTTTTATGTTTATATGACCAAAATTTGTTGTGATTTGATGCTAGGGCATCACATGATTTCGCGCAATATTATATTACTTCTTTTTCCTCTTCTTTCTAATATTTACTATTAGATGTCTCAGTTGGTGGCTGCAGACTGCACTCTACGATTGCTGTCTTTGCCTAAGGTGCCTAGCTTTAGGTGTTGTATGTAAGGAACAATATTGATGTCCTAACACATTAGAAGATGTGTGTTTTTTCTCTTGATACATACTTCTCTAGTTTACTTGTATTTCTTAGTCACTATGTACCTGAGGTATTTGTTCCAATCATTTTCAAAAACAGTTTTTTCTAGATGTTTATGATTTACTGCATTCATGATTATAATTTCAAAGAGGAAGTGGTGTTTGTGAAGTCAATAGCCATGTGTTTCACCAGTTTCTATATTTTATGTGTAAAACTGGGAACTTAATTTTGAATAAGCTTCCCAATGCAGCTATCACAATAGCTAGAAGGGCATAAGTCACTTTTATTTTACAAAAACAAACTATTATTGTTAATACACCTCCATATTATAAAAACATCAAGCAACAAGCAGTAAGAAAAGACTAAGAGAAAAATTGTATTTCTATGTTAAAAATGGTTATTATTATTACCATTACAATTATTTTTGCAATCATAATTATAATTACTATTACTATTATTTATTATTAAGCTGGAGGGAGAAAAGCAGTTCTAAGGAAGAGATATTGTACTGATAGTGAAGGTGAATGGACTCCAGTAATGGTTATCCAAGTCTCTGCAGTTTCCTCTCAGCTGTGTTTATAACACCTCAGGCTGTGAAGCTTTAGCCTTGAATAGTTTATTCACTTCAACACCTATTCAGCTTATGGGAAACCTGAGGGAACCAAGAGATGGAACTGGTCATATTATTTCTAGTGTGTAATAGTGGGTAGGAATTTTTTCTGCTTTGTGAATCAGTCCTACTTTCCTTTACAAAAAAGTTCTTTAAATGGCAACACAACATGCATTTGAGGTGTCCTAGTTCTCTTCTGTTTCTGTTAAGAAGCATATAGGTTTTATATACAAGTAACATGAAAAGTTATTATATTCTCTTATTTTCCTTGTATTTTCTTTTATTCTCTTATTTCCTCACCAACATATCTGCTTTATCACTTCTTTTAAGCAAAAATTTTCCACAGGGCAATATTGTACCCTACATTATGTATTCATAAAAACGTGGAAAAATAATTCTCCAAACAAGCTTTTTACCCTGCAGTTAGTCACCTAAGGCATATGAAAATGTTTTTGTTCCCTGAAGTGAATCATTAAAAAGTTTAATGAAAGTAATCATGAGGAACTGTTAGAATTATAGTGATTAATATATAATCAAGATAAATACCATCACGTAAATCAATATTTTTAAACAATAATTTTAGGTCTAGAAGTTTCCAGCTATCTAAGTATTTAGAAGTTTTACAGTATTTAAGATGGACAGAATGACTTCTGAATCTCAGGAAACTAGGTTTATGTATTATCAGAGTATCAGTGTCTTATTTTTTAGATTGTTTGTACAGCTCTAACAATAACATGAACAAATTGTGTAATCTCCTTTTTGAGGGAAATGGAGCAGTGACTCATTTGACTAAAAGCATGAAAGCATTGGAAAGGCACTAGATAAAAACTCACACAGGGACAAGGAGGAAGTCATCTCCGCATTACAGGTCTAATAGAGTGGCATGCTCCTCCCCATCCATTTGCATAATTGAGCTATATTTTCTCCATAAATTTAGCACTTCTGCTCTAACCACTGGTAGGTGAATTACAGCAAAAATACCTGAAATGATCCAATATGCAGTCTCTGTGTTTTGGCTGTGAGTACCTAACAGACTGCCTGGCAACTATAAAGGCGGGCTTGAAAGGAAAAGTCATTGCAGTCTTAAGCTGAAGCACAACAGTATTGTGTTCCATTCCCTTCACCTGAGAGACATGAAAACCTGAACATTTTATTTGATAATTGTTTTATTTGAAGCCTCTGAGACCAGTTCCCAGAGAAGAAGTTCCAGTCAACCAGGCACAAGGCAAAGAGAGTTTAAGGAGTCAGCTGCAAAATTGAGAATATATCAGACTTCTAGGGAAATTTGTCTCTATTCTAAGGTAAGCAGACACTCTACAAAATATTTTCCACACAGATGTTACCAAAACTGTAGAAAAATACAGAACCCTCAGTTTCTAGGAGTAACAGAACTCTTTACTGATTCTCTTTACTCTGAAAAAAAAAGAAACTCTTTACCACTGTCTGACTTGATCTCTGAGGTACTAAAAATTAGGCTTCTAAAAATAGTTTTAAAAAAATTCCTCTAAGTGGCCCCTTTAAATTTTTTTAGATTTATGTAAAATTCTCCGATGATTTCTATCTTTGTTTTATAGAAACAATAATAATAAAAAAAGATATAGGGAGTTTATACAGAATTTCCATCCTTCATTTGTAAAACTGACACCAATTGAACAAGATTTAATCCAGTAAGACAAATCTGTTTATAGCACAGAACACCTTCATATATTTTGCTCTGGCAGATATCAGCAGTCTGTGTCTGTGAAAGCCAAAGGGAAACCCTGTTAATTCATTAGCAGGTCTAAGTTACATGCTTATAATGTGGTCTGTGTTAATACTCCATGGAAGTGAATCAAAAAGAGTAGTCTCTATAGTGGACCTGATTGAAGTTGGAAGATAAAAAATAATCTGGTTTTGGGATAAACACCTTAATCGCACCTCTAACGGAGTCTGTATATGGACCATGTAGGAGCAGAAGACGTCAAATGGAAAACTCTTTATAACTTGTCTCACCAGGTACAGCTTTTATACTTGATAGTGCAGTAAGAATATTTCCTCCTGTTTCAATGTACTTTAATGTGCACTGAAACCTAGGGAAGCTCTTTAATAGTTCTCTCTTCCTGCACCTTTCCCAAATCTGCATGTGAAAATTATGTATGTAATATAGTAATTTCCTGATGTTTGTTATTGGCATTTTTTTTCCCATAGCAGCATCTAATCTGAAACATGGATTTTTTCTGAAGTGCTAGCTCTGGGAAATTATATGTTATGATCAGATGATAATTCTCAGGTTGGCAGTGAGCAAGGAAAGTAATGCATGCTTAGTATAATGATAGTTGTTTTCTTTTTTGTTCAGCAGATGTAAATATTTGTGCTAAAAATCTATGACTAAGCAATGGGATTACTTATTTTTAGTTTTTTCTAACGTTTTAAAGATTAAAGCTAAAATCAGTTATTATTTTTGAATAGGAATGTCATCCAAATAAAATGTGAGGAAATGATGTAATTCACATATGAATATATAATTCAATACAGACCTTGATTTTAAGTAGCTATAATTGGTGCTTCATATATAGAGTACTTCAGGTGATATATGTATTCTGAAGCAAAAGCCAAATCCCTGGCCAGAAAAGGGCTGGAATTTTTTTTTTTTCTTTACAGTGTGTTATCATCAGAATCCCACCCCTTTTCTAAATAGCACTGTGAAAGTTTTGCATCCTACATCCTCCTAAGGGGCATATCAAACCGGCTGCTGTGATGGGTAAAACTGAAAGCATGTAGCCATGTCCAGACATAGCTCTCCCAAGCAGTTTTGATACTGCTCTTTAGTCTGCTTTGCAGTCATGTAAAACTCAGACTGAGTATTTGGCCTACTGATTCTAGTACAGTGACATGAAAAAAGTACATAAGCTCACATAACTATTACTGCAATGCTGTCTGCTTTCTACAACATAAATCTACATTCCTTTTAGATGTGAGCAAGTCCAAACAAAAATTCCTTAGACACTGAATATATAAGTAAAAATCAGAAGTCTGTGAGATTTTTTTAACCTTTAAATAAAGCCATGAAATATTTTCTATTAACATTTGTTAAATTATATATATTATGAATGCTTTGTAGATTTTGCTCCTTTGGTAACGAAATACCTAGTGCTGCACGTTGATTAGGTCTGTGCAGGTTTGTATGGTTTTATCACATATTGTTGCTCCTAAATTATGAAAATTCTGACCTAGAACAAGAGAAGCTCCCTTGTGTAAGATGTAATTGGAACTACCAGCTGCTGTCTTTGGACTTATTGCTTTGTCATGGATTTGCATAGCTCTTCTGTTGGAAAGTACTACTGCACTCTCATTTGAAGTTGAGATATATTTTCTCCCATTCACTTCATGACTGGTTGAACAACAGTTGTTTTGGCACCGTGTACGCTACAGTGCAGAAATGGTAATAAATTTTGGCAAGGGAACGTCTCAAACTGGCAAATGATTACAACAACAAAACCAACAACAACAAATTGAATATCAGATCCCAGACTACCCCATTCATTTTCAATAGAGTGGTGCACTGTCCTTTGGAGAATTTATCACCCATAGCTGGACTGTCTACAAGTCTTTCTGCTTTTCTTGTATTTCAGCCCAATCCTGTATTTGATTAACAATGTATAGTGTCATTATCAGTTCTAATGGTACAGTATTCTAACACTTTAAATTATATTTTTATGCCACTGACTTTTGTGTCTTATACTGAGAAAACCAATATTATTTTCAATATTAGAACATTAAAAATATGGAAATAAGGTGAAACAATAATTTTTTTTTAAATAGCATAATTTCTTTGGTAACCCAGAGGAAGATATTTTTAAAGATACAGTTTTGCACTTGCTTCTATAATTTTACTTGCTATCCTGTTGAGGATAATTTGGTCAAAATGAGTTTAGAGTAGTCGGGATTATTTTTATTAAGATCTTAGTTAACTCTACGCATGATGAATAGCTATACTTTGTTTATCAGTAAAGAAATCACATTTATTATGTGACAATCCAAGAATGACTGTCAGAACAGTTTGATATTCAAGTGCTTCTTGTAAAGGAGAAGAAACAAATGCATATGAGACTATAACAGTGGGTACAAAACTTGACAGAGAAAAAAAGTATAAATAGCAACTTAAGAGCAATATAATAGTCTAGGGAAAATGCATAAGTTCATTGTTTTGAGCAGTATTTTAGCAGTCAAAATCCAATTCTTCAATAATAAAAACATTACTTGGAGGATAATTTCACAAAACAGTTGTTGAAAACTAAAAGCACACTAATTTTGTTCATAATTTGCACAGCAAACTTACAGAAAAGAATTTTCTGCATACTTAACTTGAAAACAAAATGGCCTAGCAATAAGGAACCTCAGCCTCAGAGTGACATGCATGTCTATTTGTATATATTAAATTCCTCACAGTTATGTTTCATTCACAAAAGAAAACACCTAACATGAAAAATTTGATATGTAAAAGTTTTCAAATGGATTTGCATGCAAAAGTTTGCAAAAATCTTGAATTATGCCTTCATTTTGAGTTAGTTGTTCTACAAGTCCTCTCCTCAAGCACAGTCCTTTGAATTTCTCAGTGAACAAGGATGCATGAGACAAAATGCTGGGCCTAAAGGTGTGTCTTCCCAAAAGCCCTGCTGATAATTCTCTGACACTTACTGTCCCAGTTTTATAAATTAGAAATCCAGTCATTTCAGATTAGTCTCTAAGCAATGCCAGCTGTCTCCCTTTCTAACACTTCCAAGATACTTTGAAGCTTTTACAGAAGTGTCTTGGTAAAATTACTGCAGAAAGATATGAAGAAAAAGGTTATACAAGCACACATAGTTGACTATGACAATAAAAATATTGCCTATTCTTTTCTAACAAAGTAGATACTGCTCTTCTTTGATTAAAAAAAAATCTTTAGACTCAAAAGGAACAAAGTAAAGTTAAAATACCTTTGCTGCTAACTTTCCAAGTTAAAACCAAAAATGTTCTATTATGAAGTGCATCTTTTATGGCTATGTATACAGTATTTGCCATACCATGCAGCAGAATAAAAACCCCTCTTACCTTTGGGCTACAAATATTTTGCAGTTACTTCTCCTAATTATGAAGGTAAAATTAGTATTGTAAAAAAATATAGTTATGGGAGAAATATTAAACTTCTGGGTGATGTTTGTTTACTTCACATTGATATTCATACTGTTCACATGTATTTTCCAAAACCTTCATCTAAATTATATGCTTCAAATGAACATGGGAAATACAATCACAAAGAGAACCACTGGATGGAGCTGTTTGTTGTGATTTTTATTTTACTTAGGGATATTAGAAACCCGTAGGTACAAACAACCTACCTTCGGGGTGGGGGGGGGGTGGGGGTGGGGGGGTGGTGGGTAGGATGGGGAGAAGAAGAGAATTATGTACAAAAGATAGTGGAAATATACAGAAACTTAAACAGAACCCTGAACCTAGTTAGATAAACTATTGAATGGAGAGGGCTTGAATGAAGGGGACAGGGTAAGGTATACTAGTAAACTGCAAGTAAGGCTGAGAAATAAAGCAATTTAGGAATAAGAAAAAAACCAGCAACAATGCAAAAATTTCCCTCAGTGTTTACAGTAATATACCATTCAGTCACCTAACTGGATGTTCAGTGCTGATGAGATTGTGTTTGTCTGTATTATGCTCTTCCTTCTTTAGAAAAATATAACACTTGCAACATAGGGAAACAGACAGTTTTTATTTATAACTAAGAAATAAATGGTAGGAACAATAATGAATGATGCATTTTCAAAAACAGCACTAAACCCCATTTTCACTAGGCTTGACTGTGCTCTCTTCAGATGAATGTTTACAAACTGTAGCATAAGCTGTTTTAAATAAAAAGGCAAAACCTGTGCAATGCAGCAATAAACTCTTGATCATATGCTCATTAGTACTTGGGGAAGTTTTGACTTTTATGTTTCTAACACTTGGAAGTGCTAGAAGGATTTCTAAGTTCATGAAGGTGGTGGTGGTGATGTGTGTGTGTGGGAGCTAATTCTTTTATTCATTTGTTTCATCTGTCTCAGAGCAAAGTGTGGGAAGATAATTGTTGTGAAAAATAAAGGCAAAGCCCTAGTAGAACCTATAGACAAATTCAGATTATTGAGTCGCTCCTAGAGTTCTTCAAATAAAACAAGAATTAAATGAGAAATTTAACAGAATCATTCTTAAAGTGGTATGCTAATTCCCACCACAATCACTACTAGCTTTAAAAAAGATGTGAAAGAGCAAGTATTGAATAATAAAACCATTAGAGGGATGGTTCAGAGAGGTGTTAATGGTCATTAAGGACAAGAAAAAGGAAACTCTGAAACCAGAGTGCTTTCAATTGAAAATATCTAATGCCTTTTTTTTTTCCCCCAGGCAAAATAAAACTAAAGTAAAAAGAACCTCATTAAGGGATTAGTGTCTAGCTACAGAACCTCAAAATTATGATGGTCATTGTCTATATGACTACTGTACCTTTTCATAAAATGTAGGGAGTCACAAAACCCAAGAGGGCAAAAGTAAGAGAGAAGCCTTTGAGGAGATTTATAACATATTTATTGAAATTTCTTCTGTGTACTAAAGAAGTACACAGGGCTAGTGACAAGAGATTAAATGTTCAGCATCTACATTGAGATATGCCTTGGTTTCAATGTACTGAATATTGATTGTGTGATGAGTCCTAGAAGTTTGTGTCCTGCAGTTGCTCACAGGAGGAGGGAGGACTAAAACATCACAAAAGACTTGTGTACACAAGGCAGGGTGTTAATGGCTCTGTTGAAAGGAGAACCTGCTCTTTGGTCTGTGCATGTCACTAATAATGTCTAAACCCCCTTCAGATCTGAATTTTTTGCTCATGAGGGTCGAGAAATCTGAAACTCAATTTATGGTCACTTCTAGGGTGGGAGCTTCCAAATACAATGCTGGTCTCTAGGGGTGTCTTTTAAGATGAAGATTTCTCTTTTGTTTTAAGTCATCTTTTTAACTGTTGGCAAGTAAAAATTCTGTTTCAGTAAGAATGTACAGCTAAAGAAAATTAATAATTGTCATGGCTTTGGAAATATTAAAAGTATAATATGTAAGAAAATTGTAGCATCCTATCAGGCTGATATACCTGGTACTTTCTCAGAGCTTTGCCAACATAATTCCCTTACACCTATGATCCACTCAAATAAAAGTCGCCCAAGATCCACAATCTTCTTGGCATTTTCTCAAGGTCACCAACTGAAATGATGTGAGAAAAAATGGCCAGTCAATTCACTTTGAAGAAGTATTTATATCTGGTAAATCCTTTGGCAAAGAACTCTGTCCTGCAAGCTGTTGCTCTCGAAAGCTGCAAGTTGAATTTGGCCTGTGTGACTGCTTCAGGCCACCTGCACTTTTTAGCCACTGGATCTTTTCTCATCTTCCTGGAATCATTGGGACTCTGAAAAGTTGGCTTTTGTATTTGAACAGACATCAGGCCCCACAGTAGTTCTACTGCAACAGCTAAAGAATAAAGGGTGCAGCTCAGGGAGGTAGGTGGAGGAGCTCCCTTGTAGAGGTCACACATTTTTTCCCTTGCTTCCCATAAACAGCATCCTGTTGTTCCCTTGTGCCACAACTGAGATGATTCTATAGGTTAAGGACTTAGAAAGTGATGCTGCATACCTGTTGGTGATTTAAAAGATGGTAAATCTTACAGCCTTATACAGCTAGAGGGAGAAATCCTATGAATAAAAACAAGAATTAGGAAATACCTGTTGACTAATTCAGTAAAGTAGAGAGCTTGCATAGATCATAAACAGGCTCACTGGAGTTCTGTTTTCTGTTGTTTTTATTTCAAAAGTTGAATCCTTTCTATTTATATACTTCCAATATATTTAAATTCAAGATTTTAAAATTCTTCTATTGACATATGCCAATAATGACACTCAGTATATGGTGGCATCCACATAAGTATCAGCAATCCTTCCTGTTCTGTCATGAGCAATGTTTTGGGAGGTAAGAAAGGGATCTGTTCACAAAAAATGATGTTTCAAAACATCATTTTGAAAAATCATGGTTGAAAATCTTTTTTTTAACATGAAAATGAAGCTAAAAATATTTTGCTAAATGGAAAATATTTTACAGGAAATAATTTTTACTGCTTCTGACAATGAAGGACATCACTAGTCTGGCTGTTTGTTCTCTTTGGCCAAAGTTAAACTAGAACAGTAATTCCAGTAAGTCTTCCTGATTCTTCTACAGAAAATGCCTTAGCCTATTTCAGTTGAGATTCTGGAGAGTTAAAAACTAACCAAGAAATAGTGAAGAGTTTCTTTAAGATGACACAGGGAAAAGATAAGCATAGATTTTGTGGTAGAATACTTCTATATGCTAACCTATCACAGTCTACACAGTCTGTAAGGATGTGTTCTCACAGGTCCTATGCACGGGTGAAGAGGTACAGTGCACTTATTATTATAGAGATACCCTGGCAGTCTAGTCTACCAGATGAACTGTTCTATAATCCATTTCAGCCACAATTTGGTGGATAATCAATTTTAAAATGATGTCTTTCTACAGCTGGCTTATTTTGACTAAATAGCTAATGAGCTATTAAGTCAAAAGTTGAACTTTCACTCCCTCAGACCAAATCAAATACTACAAAATATCCTCAATCAATTTCCCTGAGAGAGGTATACATTTGTGCCAGGAGCTGGATGCAGTTCTAAGTAAAACAATAAAATGATGTGAAGTTATAGGACTCACTAACTCCATCAGTCACACCTGCACTGAAATGACCCATTGCTCACCCACCCAGATATCTAAATATCTACCTATTACTGTCACTCATTCCTGGATAAGTCCTCCTGGCAAACAGGAAAAGGTCTAGTTATAGATCATTCCTTTATTCCACAGGCTACAATTTACTTTTCTTTATAAGCAGGAAAATAGGAGAAACAAACAGTAACTGACTCATCATGCTGCTGGTTGAAGACTTGAAATATTGGTGCTTCCTTTACTTGAACTGTTCAGCCTGGAAAAAGCGAAGACACATGATTTATTCACTCTGCTATGTTCAACCGCATTGTGATGCTCAGTATTAAAGAAATAAGAAAAACGAAGTTGATGAGATTAAAAAAACCTTCAGCCAGTAATCACAGTTTTTAATCAGGTTTCTGTAAACACATATAAAGTAGGGAAAGGCAGAAAAACGGGGATTTCCTTCTGCTTCATTTCACAATATCACTTAGAAATCTAATAGTCTAGACTTTTTTAATTCCTTTTCTGATGACTTTTATGTTATAGAGCATTGTTTAAAACATAAAACTTTATATTTTTTGTTATTTATTTACAAATATATTTATTTTATAATTAGTCTCCAGAACATCAGATACTAGTAAGTCCAAAAATACTGTAAGTAATCCAGCTGAGATATACCCTTTCTTCATATGTTGAAAATCATTCAAAAGTATCTATGTTCACATATACTATAAAAACATACATTATAAAGTCAAGAGTTACCTCCCATTGAACAAATAGAAAACCTCGTTTTTTCCTGGATCTGTGTGACATAGTTTAGCAAATTTTGTAGACATTCCTTGAGCCATCAACCTATATCTATCAACCTATATTTACTAGAGAATCATACATTTTCATAAAAGATCTGGAAAAAACCCAAAGAGCTATGTGACACCACTTATTGATGATGCTAAGCTATTCAATATAGCATTCATACTCATATTCAGTAAAGCTGACAGTGAAGGATTGCAGAAGTATTATAAAACTAAGTGACTGGGTGGTAGTATGGAATATAAAGGTTAACACACATAACAGTAAAATAACACAGGTAAGGGAAACCTCCCTCCACCTCCAAATCTGCTTTTATGTATGCAATGGGGCCTTTGTGTTATTTTCTCTGCAAAGAGATCCTGGTGTTTTTTTTCATATAGTTTAATGTTAGCACTGGCTCAAGAATGGTTATAAAAATAAAACAAGTCACAGTGTTTCAGAAAGCAATAAGTAGCAAAGCAGAAAACCTGTCTGGGTATACCCAGCAGGGTTCCATCTCAGACATTGTCTGCTATTTGTTTCCCTTTTCTTAAAAGACCTCTAAAGATCTCTAAAAGGCACAGCAAAGAGAACCAAGGCTGACCCTGTACTGTCACGATCAGTTGTGAAATGTGATAATTCTTTCAATTAATTCTTTAGAAAAGAACATTTGAAATTTAAATTTCTGGGAAAAGTTTTGCTTTTTTTTCCCCCACTGCACTTACTGAGTTAGTCTTAGAGACTTAAAGAAATCTTAGAGTAAGAATTCGATTCTGAAGTTCTTATTTCTTTCTCTTTTAAGGAAGTGGGAGAACAGATGATTCATTTTGCTGAGAATTAGATAAAGTCCTTTGTACAAGCTAGTTAAAAGCTAACATGACATTCCTGATGTTTTTGAAGTAAAAATGAGTAGAAAAAAGTGAAATAGTATTAATTCAAATACTAGAGATTTCAAGAAGAGAGGTAGGAATGAAAAATAAATTGGAAAAATAGTCTAGCAATCTCTGCTGTAAGCTATATTTTCCAGCTTTTCAGCTATTTTCAGAAAGGACAGAGTCCAACACTAAGGATTCTGGAAATATAAACTAAAACCCTCTGTGACACTAAAGAAAAAAAATAAAAGGGTTAAAAAAAGCAGTCAGCTGTTACTTTTACACTTACAGAGATATCACCTTAGAGAATACAGACCTATTTTCAGCTTTTCTGTTACCATCATAAAAAACCCCTAAACCAACCAACAAACCCAAACCAAAAAATAGAAGTGAGAAGTGCAGTTCTAGCATTTCTGCACTTCCTTGTGCAGTTGTATTAAAAATGAGTTAACCATTCTGTTCCAAACTATCACACCTAGGTTCCAGCTTTTTTAAGAGTATCAGATGAATACATGGGTTATATACTGGAAAATGAGAGATGAGAAAAATCTGAAAAATGAGCAATACACTGGAAAGTGAGAACAGAATCTGTTATTTAAAGTTCCACAGGTGACAGACATTCTTACATATGAAAAGATCTGCTTAAAACATGATTGTATTCATGTTAAACTATTTTTTAAGAGTTCATGAAAAAACTTGACATTATTGTAAGATGAATAGAAATATTCTGCCTTGGGTATGAATATGTGGCTTTTGGTGATATGAAAACTTTTGATTCCATATCTAAAGACAATAGCATTTCAGTCAAAGGAAAATAACCAGTCATGTTATTCTGTAATGCATTCGGTTGATATAATTGTATATAAGGAGGAAAAAATAATGTCAAGTAATTTTTGTTTTCAAATAGAATGGCTATATGAGAAGAAATTATCAATCCAAAATGAACTGACGTGATGTCAGAGTACAACAATCTGGAGTTGGTTTTAGGCAAAATTTTTGCAACTTCTACAGTCCAAGGAAAGAGAGTTTTGGATGAGATAAGAGTAAAAAAGATTTAAAAATACTTTAATATTTAATAAAATGCTTTAATATAAATTTTAATATAATAGAAAAAAATGAAGACATGACCGCATTACAACTTCAAAATGTAACAGTGTTTGTGTACTATGACATTTTTGTATTTATAGTCAATTTAACCTTATTTCATATTTTTGTGATTATTTTACACTTGTTTTCATGAAATAGGTCAATTTTATGTAATCTTTGTTTCTTATATGGAAATAAGGCATTAATTTCTTCCCATTTTTGTATGTGAAAATGTTATTTTGACATTTCTAAATGATGAACACCACTCTGTTTCACACAGAGTGGTTCTAATTCCTCTGCTGAAATTATCTATTCGAGGTCTCTTCCAGCTACCTGGCATGGTTACAAAGGGAACATGCTGTTACTTTTGTGTCTGGACAGCTGTGAATATTGCTGATGATCTCCAGTCTTTCTGCCTGTTTGTCAAAATGATATACATATTTAAATAACTACATGTTCATAAATAAGCATTTAAAAATCCTATTGAAATTGCAGAGATACATTAAGGTAAAAAATTTGCTCATTAGGTATATTTATACATATATTTTTTTTTTTAAATTCAGAATATCACCTTATCCCTTTTTATGTTTATTGTTTTTTCTCTTGACAAGTCTGTATTTTAAAAATTTATAGTGATGTGAATTCTTAATTCCTGAGTACCGAATGGAGTTATAAATGCCATTTTGCCTGTCATTTTGTGTGTTTTGTTCTTAGTGCTGGTTTATTCATTAGCTAATCCACTGTGTGCATTCCTCTGCAATGTTATTATATTGAACTAAAACAATGCTCTGAGTTTGAGAATAACCAGGGCATATATTGATTGAACAAGTGAACCCTCATATTTTCTGTGACCATACAGTAAATGACGAGTGATTAAACTGTAGTTTGTTTTTCTGGATAGAACTGTTGCTGTGCTGTGTCTAAGCCTCACTTAGCAGGAAATCTCCCCACTAGCAACTTAAAAGACTTTCATGATCCTGATATAAAGGTTAGTTTCTTCCTTCAAAGGCTAGGCAGATACTGTGAGTCCAGATTTTTAATAAGCTTACGGCATATTTTTTCTTTTTCTGTAATACCCCAGTCCTAAATACTTGTCTTTTGTTGTTTTTGTTGCTGTTATTATTTTTTTGTGTTTGTTTGTTTGTTTTGTTGCCCTGAATAGGCATCTTAATCCTCTGTTTATTTTTATGGTGTCTCATAGTGATCTTCAGAGTTCCTGGGTCAGGCTGATTAGTGTCCAGATATAGGACTGGAATGTTCTGTACCAAGCATTTTCCATTTGCAGAGCTGGTTGAGAGAAATGGCAATGACTGAGTAGCACTTACAGATCATGACAATCAGACATGTGAGCTGTCACCAGGATGTCCTGAGGCTAAGGGGAGGAATTCCTGATAAATTGGCCTTGGAGTGATTAAAATACAATGTTTGCAGACAATTACTTTCTCAGTGAAAAGGTAGGTTTATTGGTAATAGAGCTTGACAGACACTTGTTTTTGCCAGTGTTTACGAACATGCAGCATATGGCCAGATGCACTCACTTTGCATTCACTTGCAGCAATGAATGCTGCTTTCTAATGACAAGTGATGTGGTTATACCAACTTGTCCAAAACTAATATTTCTTAAATTCTGGTCTTCTCTTTTGTGTCTTTATGTTTACTGAAATATTGCTGTTTACAGTGTCACTCTGTATATTGCCAAAATTATTCTGCTCCTCTTCACTGAAGCTGTGTTTTTTATGCTTATAATTAGTATAAATTGTATTATATCATACTGGATTTACACAGGGGTGACTGAGAGCAATGTATTTTGAATAAACATACTCAGTATTTAAGAAGTCCATAGTGAAAATATGTAGAGAGCTTTATTCCCTAAGTTTACAAACCAGTTGTTATTCACCAAAGCTATTCAGTTTTCTTGAATTCTTTATGTTTTCCCAAAACAACTCATTTTTAATTTCAGTTCTTTTCTCCATTTGAATAGAATAGTAGATCTTATTGTTGTCACATTATTACAGGTGCTATTGTTATTCTAGGTAAGACTCTTGCTTTGAGTAAGATAGTCTTACATATCAAACTGAAAATAAACAAACAAGAATAATGTCTGTGCTTCAGCCATAATGGATAGCTGTCGTACTCTGGTAGTGGAAAATGAGGACTTATTCTAACATTAATGCAGCTAAGATTAATACACTTAAGGTAAGACTTATCACCTTAATTTTTATGCTGAGAAGACAAGCTACCACTGTAGCATCAGCATCTCCTGCCCCAGGTTCCCCAGGCAGCTACTGAAGACTTACACCATTCCAGAATGATACAAAGAAAGGCAGAAGCATGACAGGGATTTGTTCTTCAAAAAAGGGTGGGGACACTACATCAGATGGTAGACTAGAGCCCCAGTCAGTATGATAGGAGAACACCTCCCTGGAGTGCACAATCCTCTGTTCTAGGAAGCCTTGGCAATGCCTGAGCGGGAATGCTTTTTCCTGTTCAGCAAGTGAGAATGGGCAGAACTCTAAGAAATGTGATGTACAAAGAGAGATCAAATAAATTGGGGTTGTTTAGTTTGGAACAGGAAGAATGACAAGAACAAGTTCCTGAAACTCCAGAAATACATTTTTACTTGCTATTTTTTGGCCCAAGAACCACATTTTTCTCTGTGTTTTAAGTGAAATTAACATTGATTAATACATAGGGACAAATTTATCATCATTCTGGTGAAAATACATGGGCTTATATAAAGAGATTCTTTGGATTTGCAGCATCTTTCATCATTTCAGATAGCTAATCAAGTGGGTGTTCATGCTTCAGCCATTGCTGTGGTTACACTGTAGCATTAACTAGTTCAAGACTACTTTAAACCACTTTATTTGGGTATGGGTAGTATTTGAGTCACAGCAGCTCAGTAGTGGCAGTAAAACCGCTTTAGGAAGTTGAGTAAAGATTTGGGGTAGCCCAGTGGAGCCCAGTGCCTTTCCTCTGATCAGCTACAAGAGTCTGACCCTGACATATCTGGCTGTGGCTATACTACTTGGAGGAAATGGACTCAAGCTGCACTAGGGCTTAGATGTTGTGTCCAGCCTGTGTTCAGGTTGGATATCAGGGAGCATTTCCTAACAGAAAGGGTGGTTAAGCACTGGAACGGGCTGCCCAGGGGGATGGTGATGTCACCATCAGTGGAACTGCTTAAGAAACAACTGGACATGGCACTTAGTGCTGTGGTTTAGTTGCCAAAGTAGTATTTGGTTAGAGGTTGGACTTGATGATCTTGGAGGTTTTGTCCAACATTAATAATTCCAAGACTCTGTGTCCTAAAGGATGGAAAACATACATACCTATATCGTAGCTTACTAGTAAGCCCAAAGATTTTTTTATAAATGCACGTACTTGTGAATATATTCCTGCCACTTGTAAAAATTTTGTGTGAACTCATCAAAAAGTGAGACCACTATATTTTATTTATTCAGAGGTCATAGTCCCCTACTTTTCTGACTGTAAACAGCTCCAAATACCATACAGTTGTAAACTGAAGCTGCTGATAAAGATTAGACTTGCTAAAAATATTTTGGCTGTGCACTGGAAATTAGACAGTCATTATGAAGCTGGATGTGGGAACACAAAGAGTGAAGGAGAGAATATGTGAGATTCAGCAATGTTCTGACAAGAAAGTGATTGCGTAGGTGGACTTCCAAAGACTTGACTGAATATTGCCTGTGCAGTGGGCTCCTGATGGGAATGACAGAATTCATTTCAGTGTCTATCATGACAAGGGTATAGGAAAAAAAAAAAAGAAAGAAAAAGGTTTCTTTCATTAATCAGCTTGTTAGACAAGAGAATCTGTTCTATAATGAGCTGCCCCTCAAACTTACAGAAGAAATTGGAAATAGTTTTGCTAGAGAAGAGTGATAGCTTAAAGTGAAACACGGCATACTGGGCATTTTTTCACTAAGATGTGATGGCCAGAATTCAGTGGACACTAGTAATAAAAGAATTTTTGCTGCTATAGTGTTGTATAAAATAGTCATGATACAGTAGATTATTTCAGAAAACAACTAGTAGAATGAAATCAGAGTAATTTGGTCACTACTTAAGTCTGCCCTTCATACTCTTGAGAAATCAGAGGTGAAACTATGTATACTCCCTTTTGCTGGCCATTCTGAGCTCTGAGTTACTCTGCTCCCAGAGTAACTGGGTATGTATGAAGCCTGAGAGATGAACATTGAAGTTATCTTAAGAGTGCTCTGTGAAACTGAGAATATGTTGTAATTAATATATATATAGATATAGCATATAAATTGACTCTTAAAAATTTATCCACATGAACACTGTACTTTTATAACTGAAAATGTACAAATATTTTTCATTCAAGACTAGCAAAATTTTTTTAATTATTTTTTTAAATATCATATTAATAGCATATATTGTATTATCTGAACTGATCTTTGTGACTAAAGAGGTGCAATTTTATGATTTAGGTTTTATTTGGTGTGCAAGCAAATAGCCATTTCAGTATCTGAGTTTCATGAGCAACATTAAATATGTGTGGATGAAAGGGATTTTTCAATGGAACCAGGAAATATGGAAAGCACATCTTTGATTTAGATGGACTGGAATTACATATACTGAAAGGTACTGGGGGGCTGCATTTTACTTAAGATAGAAGCAGACTTCAAAAACTACTAGCACATCTTATCATCAGAGATAATTTATTTTGTGGGGTACATTCATTTCATCTAGACACTGTTTTCAAGGGTGTTAATGAGGTAACTGCAGCAGTGAAAAGTTTGTGTCTATGTCTTCCCAATTAGAGATTTCTCTTTTATGCCATAATGAAACTTCATGTATCATTTTTGTTTAGAAAAAAAATTCACACAGAGAGATAAAGTTATTAACTCATGATGTAGCTCAGAGCAAAAAACCTGCTTTTTTCAATAAAACATGTTGAAACATTTCTATTCCATGACAAGGTCATTTGTAGATGCAGCCTTTTTCATTATTAAATACCAGAAGCTACATAAATGGAATTTTCATTCTCCCCTTATTCATTGCAATATCAGCTTTGTCTTCCCCCACCTATCTTTCCATGAAATTTCAACTTTCACTGCAGAAGTATGGAGCTATAAATGCTGAGAGCTACAAGACAAGAGTATATTAGGTTGTGTGGTAAGACTTTGATAGAGAAGGGCTCCAGAGGCAGCTTCAGTGAGCAAATGTCAGAAGCTTCCCTTGGGTATGACAATGTCAGATGGTTCCAGGACAGACTCACTGCTGGTCAAGGCTGGGCCTGTGTGTGATGGTGGTAGCACCTTTGGGATAACATAGTAAGTCAGGGGAAAAAAGTTGCTGCACCACCAGAGAAGAGGCAAATGAGAATATATGAACGAAATGGTCCTGCAGACAACAAAATCAGGGAAAAATGAGAAGGAGCTGCTCCGGGTGCTTGAGTAAAGCCAGGGGTATTTGGTATGGAACTTTAGGAATGCAGGGAGACCATTAGGCCTCTTTGAACCATCGAGAGCATTAAGAAATAGCTACAAAGGTGGATTGCATGGAGTCAGCCTTGCATTTAGTAGGGCTTCATTGTAATCAGAGTGCCAAGCTCTCCAGATGATACTGGCTGAAAGCTCTGTGCATTGCACATGACACTCCATTATCCCAGTCACTATTATCCTAGCTGAGAAAGCAGCAGTCAGTGGAGAGGTGACTGTTGTGCAGTTTTGATATGTTTTAAACTGTTACTTCTACCCATAGCTGTAGCATTGCTCTGCCAATCAATCTGTAGGACACTGTCACTGTGCTGAGCCTTATTGGACAGCTCTCAGTATAAAAGTGTTTCCTGAAAGAAGATAATCTTTTATACAAAGCAGAGATGTCCTGAGTGTAAACCCTTGCCGTTCAGAAATACAAACCAGAACTGATGGCAGAGGGGTTTAGTATGTGATGACTGAACACAGCAGAGCTGGGTTAAGGTGACCCCACACTGCCTTCTTAACAGGTATGGTTTAGTGCCCACTAGTGAAACTGCTTCCTAAAACAAAGCATGTCTTTCTTGTATGGAAGCACTGCCCATATCTTATAGAACATGCATACAGGTGTGTGTTTTCATTAGTTATATGCACTTCCCATATGGTCAAGGAAGCTTGAAAGTGCTGTCCTTTACCACAGGGTTTCTGGCCATCCAGGGTGTGCTGGCAGAAGCAGCCCACCAGGAGTAGCTGGGCAAAAGCTCTGAAACTGCAAGGTGAGACATTGAATATGTAGAAATCACAAGGGTCTTGTCAGTTGAAAGAAACTTCCTCATCTCCTTCAAAATACCAAAAGGCTCTCGGCTTGGTTCATTAGAAGTTATCATTAGATCTGTGTCTTAAGGGGACTGCTTTGAGTATGACTTACAGAAATTTGAAAATTTAAGTATAGAGGAATTATTTTCCCCGACCTTAAATTTGACTTACAGTAAAAAACTTGGAAAATTACATTTTTTTTTGGTAATGTTTCATTTCTCACAGTTCCCTATATTCTGACTTCTAAAGAAAACATACAACTCTTTTTTTAAAAATATTTCATCAAGTGAAGGTACTAGAGAAAAGCCTAAATAAAATAAAATCTTATTTATATTGAAAACAGAATAAATCTTTATTGGTTTGGTTTTTGCTGGGATAATTCAGCAAAAGAGGTCTAATTCTGTAAAAGAGGTTTAATTCTCTAAAACAGAATGGTGGCATGATAAATACAAGAAAATATTCACCTACTCCACTTAAATAGGAAAATAAAGTATATGAATTTCAGTGCATGTCAATATAAATTATCTTAATTCATCCTTCAGAGGGATAATTTATTTACATGACCATGTTTTCAAAACTTCACTTGATGTAGCATCCAAAAATGCATAAATATACTATTATTTACTGCAGATGTTCCTTGTATCTGACAGTGGGGTAAAAATTAACAAATAGCAATTATCTAAGCAGATGCATTTTATGAATACAGTGTAGGCCCTCAGATTTGAATCCATAATGAAATCTTGAGTAGTTTTCACAGTGGTTTCCTAATCTTCTTCTTTTAACAGCATCATGGTAGGAAATTCTAAATTCTATGCTACAGTTACTAATCACACTAATCAGAAGCATGGCATTGCACATGTCATTTTAGCCTGTACTTTGCAGGGGACACCTGTTTGAAAGCAAAGGATAAACTATAAAAACCTAATACTTACTGAAATAGGACAGCAGTTTCAAATATAATCCACATTTAAATAAGACAGTGTTCAACATTCAGACATCATTATTAGAGATTCCTCTAAGGCTCAAGGACATACAGGATAGACAGAACTTCACTGGAAATCAAGTTGGACTGAATAGTAAGCGAAATATGTAAATCCCTTTTCATTAATCCACTTTGCTAATTTGCCCTCTTGAATGTAGGTTTTAAACTGAGATATAAAGATATAGCTATAATCAGTAAAATATCGAATATTTAACATTAAGTATGAGATTTTACACTTGAAGCAACTTGAGCATAAGTTTCTCCAATAGGCATTTAATTTAAATTTAGGAAGACCGCTCCTCTGCTAATTAACAACCCATGGTTTGGTTGATGTGTAGCTATCAAACACTAGTATAGCACTTACAAATGACAAAATCAATAACCATATATTCAGTTCAAAGTTATATAAACAGTAAGAGATCATGTCCTCAGGGATTTAGTCAAATTTTTTTGTACTTATGCACTTTTGTTTTCCATGGCTGTTTCTGTAAAGCTTGAGTAATATACACTAAAGAGTGGAAGAATATGGAAAGCAGGAGTTTTCCTACTTATGCTTAAGTGCATCAGTATTTGGAAAAAGGCAGCACAGTGTATGGCATGTATTGAATGTACAACAATTAATCATTAGGACCTTTATGTTTAATTCAACACATTAATCTGGGGCCTGTTCACTCAACACATTAATCTGCTCCTTTATCTTGGATAATTAATTAACATTTGGGGTTTTTTTGGTGTATGTGTTTGTGCCTAGTTTAGTTCTGACTTCACTCTCTTATATATATTTTGTTTTTGTTCATATACTTGCAGTAAAAAATTTCAGCAGAGCTTCAAGATTCATCCAAAAAAATAAAAACAAGAAGGGGGAAAAAAAAAGCATAAGATGAGGTGCTGTCATAGGCAGGAAACAAAGGGTTATCTGCTCCACATTTTCTGTAATTTTCCTGTAGAAAGACAGCATAGATGTGAAGGACAATAAAATGTTAGAATTGACTCTCAAGCATGCTGTGTTATGCCTGCAGTTTAATTCAGCATAGACTAAAAAGCACTGAATTTCTATTTATGTATATGCACCTATGGAATGTAGTGATGACTGTTTGCAGACAACTTTACTGTAAGGGAGAGATCCATCACATGTTTTGCAAGGTCCATAATGAGAATAGATGACTCAGTTCTACTCACCTTCCAGATGCAGTTACGTTTAATGTTTATACCAGGAATATGCTAAATATATATATGCATAGACATATATTTAAACACACAGGTAGGGGTTGTGGAGGCCCTGGAAGGACTGGACAGGGACAGTCAACACTGGTGGTGCCTTTGGGCCCTTGGAAAGAGGTCTGCCTGAGTATCTTCAAAAAGTGTAAGACTTAATTTTAGATTGCACACAGTTGAGTAATTCCCTTTGAAAATACGTATTTCTTTTTGTTATAGTACTCCTGCTTTATTTTAGGTATACTGTAAAGTATAATTTTCCTGATCATAAGAAGACATGAAATTATTATTGAAGGGTATTTTAAGCTTGAAATTACCTTTTTTTCCCCCCTGAAACTGGTAGTGGAAAACACAAAAAGTGAATATTGTTGCATTTGCACAGGGGTGTCCTGAAGAGTCCAGGACTGAATGCTGACTTTACACAGAGAGAAAACCTATGCATTACTTCTCATTTCTCAAAAACAACACTGATAACAGCTAAAGGAGGATTTGAAAGAAATGAGATGCTGTGACCTGCTTACATTGTCTTTTGAGAAAGAAGGAAAGAATTAAGGAATAAAAGAATTTGTGTTTCCTTTTCTTTTTCTCTCACTGGGCAGCATCTCTGAACTCATAAACAAGTGGTAATGAAGTATGTTAACGCAGAGTTTGCTACAGCTTGTTCTCTTTTTGAGGAAAAGGAAACAGGGACAGAACTGAGTCTCTCCATTTTTTTGCTCCCAAGACTGTGAAATTATATCCAACATTGTAATAATAATATCTAAAAAAAGTTCATAGTCTGCATTTTCACATTTGGTTATACAGCGATTGTATAACCATTGGGAGCTTCATGAACTACCTCTTGTCCTGTGTTTTTATGAGCTTGTGATCTTAAATTAATTGCTTTTTTTTTATTTCCTTTGGTCCAGCTAGGACACATTGCTTGATCTTTGGAGATTTGTGCAATGTGGGTATTTTAACCTAAATATTTGTATGAGTTAGAATATTGTTTGGACTTTCTTTCATCATTAGTTAATTTATTTTCCTTCACAGATCATCCAGAGACATATTTCTTTCTTTGGCAGTTATGATTTACATTCATAGAAAAATAAAAATAAACTGTATTCCTAAAATATTAGAGGTAAACACTGTCATTTGCTTTGCAACAACTAATGAATACAAAAGCTATCAGATTGTGCTGTTATACTTCCCATAGGAACACCAAATGGTGGTTTATGAATGCCATTAATATAACATGCAAATGATCTGCTTGGCTTTTGCTTCTCTGTTTGGGTTAACCTAGTCAATCAGTCAGATGTTGCTAATGAGAAAGTTGATGAAAGCTTATCCAGCTGCTGAGAAGGTCAATGAAATTATAGACCCCTTTCTCTTTTCACTTGCCCTGCAGCTAGAATACTGCATATACCAATGTTTTGACTAACTCAAGTCACCTGTGTATTGATAAGGGACTACAAGCAAGTTGTTATAAAATTTCCTAAAATATACATTTATCATAATGTCAGTTATTATAAAATAATTTAACCATTCCCTATTTGTATTATTAAGGAGTGTTGAAAAGAAAATAAAGATAGTGAATTGTAAAGGCTCCTTGGAATTAGAAAATACATTTAATCAGAAAGATAGTTTTCTAGAAAAAAAATGAATCAGCAATCAGTCCCTTCAAGATGGAGCTTTTTGTTTTTCAGCCTTCTTTTTCATTTATTCAGTTTTCTCCCAGTAATTTTTCAGTTAATTTTTTTGTAAGATCAGGAGTGACATTTAGGATTTCATTTTTCTAAAGTCTATACTGCTGTGTCGACACAGAAAGTGTTAAGAACTCCCCTAATCTTTAGGGATCTTTGCATAACACAGTTCTCAAACAAGAGATCAAACCTCTCAGAAAGATGATTGCTTGTTGTCTGGCTAGTAATAGAAGTCTCTGTTTCAGGGTCCTTGTAACAGCATCTTCAGCTGAATCAGGATAACGTCCTGAATCACTTTTCTACTTGGCTCTTGTACTCCAGCTGTCCAAGGTCCTACCTAACTTCTTCAACAACACCTGTAATCCTCCCCTATTTATTGTATTAATCCCTAATTATTCATGTAAAAAAGACTTATTTTATGACTGCTGCATCTGCGATAAGAATTTGTGCTTTCAGTTATGTGCAACATGGTCAATCCAACAATTCTGAATCATCTGAGAGTCTCTGTGACAGTTCAAGTCTCCACCAAGAATATTAATATGCATATTTAAACATAAAAATTGGCTTATACACAGCAGAAGCTGTCTAAAGAAATCTACACCCTTCCAAAATTCCCAACTGTAGAGTTCCTGTAGCAATTAGTCAAATACTTTTTTGTGAATGGGTCTGGGAAGTATGTCAATCACCTTGTCTTGTCTTAAGCCAGTCCATTATATCTATGCAGTCCATATGCAGAGACCATCTGGGGAGTTCCTGGAGAAAGGAAATAATAGCCTAGTGCACTGAGTGTGTACACAGGTTCTGATACCCAATTACACCACAGTTATAACCATAGGGCAAATCTGAATTTGAATCTTGTTTTTCCTTTATAACTTACTTTCTAAAGTTATTGTCACTGTATGCTTTCCATTTAAATTTATGACTTGGCAAAAAAAAAAACCAAAAAACCCAAAAACCTTAAGGGAGAAATTACAAAACAATACTATAATCTTTGCTTAGAATAATTGGAAAAGTAAGTGGTTTTAAATGTTGAAACTAGGAAAAGAATGTTCCATACTAAAAATATATTTAGATTTTATTAGTGTTTCTTTACAGTGAGAATATAGCTGTGAATGCAGTAGCATCATGTGGTTTCTGAGCTTTTAATTTCAATAATTTTATTCTGAAAATTGTTCTTAGATGATTTCATTATACAGAAATATCACTGAACGATAAATGCTTTTTAGGAGCTATTATTCCGGGAAAGCTTGAGTATTACAACTTTAGTCAAAGGTAGATAGTTTAAAAATAGCTCAGTTGAGGAAAGCTGAGAAAGTCTGTTTTGGCCTGGAATCTTCTTTTTCTGATTAAATATAATTCCTGTGAAATCTAAAACAGCAATGTAATATTCTTAATATTAGATTTTAGTATTATATCTTAGTGGCTTCTTTTATGGGAGAGCTGCTTTTTCTAAAGGTCTGAACCTTTGGACTGAAGTATGCCACCTTGTCTGTTGGGACTTCTGTAAGGAATTTCTATAAGAAACAACCTTGAATGTACTGTCTGAATTTTCTTTTATCGTTCAAGGAAAATATGGCATCAGTGATAATCCTCTCTATGCAAGTCATCATTTATTGGTCAGTGCAATGCAGCTGTTGTGGTTTAGCCCCAGCCAGCAGCTCAGCCCCACACAGCTGCTCAGCTGCTTGCTGAACCAGAACTGTAAGAGTGAGAGAACTCATGGGTTGAGAGAAAGACAGCTTAATAAATTTAAAACAAACAAACAAACAAACAACAAAAAAGCAAAGCAAGCAACCAAAACACCAGAAACCACAGAAATATTGTTAAGAGAAAACTGTATTAAACCAAGAAAGACAAGTGATGCAAAAACCCCACTCACGATGTGATGCTCAGCCAGTCGCCAAACAATGGCAGCCACAGCTGACCTTCCTCACTGACCAGCTTTATTACTGGGCATGATGCCATATGGTATGGAATGTCTCTTTGATCAGTTTGAGTCAGCTGTCCTGGACGTGTCTCCTCCCAACTCATTGTGCACCCCCAGCCTCCCGCTGGTGGGGTGGGGTGGGAAGCAGAAAAGGCCTTGGTTCTGTATAAGCACTGCTCATCAATAACAAAAACAACCCTGTGTTATCAACACTGTTTTCAGCACAATTCCAAAACTTGGCCACATACGAGCTACTTTGAAGAAAAGTAACTCCAGCCAAAACCAGTGCAGTAGCTTATGAAATTCCTTATCAAGTTAAGATGGAGGTCACTTCTGTAAGAGAGCTGACCCAGCTTGACTCCTGGAATCCATCTTGTCTCTACATCTCTTGTTCAGCTGCAGTAAAACCTTTCTAAATTGCCTACAATCTCAGTAGCCTATTTGCTCCAAGGTCTTTTGCTCCTGTCTTTAGAAAGTGAGAAGGCATTCCAGTGCTGCTTGTACCTCTCAAATTGCTATGAGGGTTCAATTCCAAATGTCTCATTTTGCACAAACTGATATGTTATTCCCCCACAAACAAGATACTAATAAATTCAGCTTTATTGGGGACATAAAAATGGGATGATTCTGTGGGTGTAGAGTGATAGGACTTTGTTGTCCTTGGATACATAGCAATAAATGTACCACAAAGTTCTCACATTTTCTAAGACATCCAATTATCTCTGGACTAAATACTGTGAACTTATGTAGTAGTAGAATTCAGAGTAGCATCAAATTCCCGCTTTTCAGGTAAGCAAAGCTTGTTTTCAAATCAATTGAAGTTATTGCAAAATATGCTCCTTAGAGTTCTATGGCCTTTGCTTTATGCCACAAAAAGAACAGATGAAAATATGATTATTTATTTTATGAACATTACTCTTTATTTGATTTGTTTAGGCATTTGCTGTGAGGAATATTTATTTTTAGTTTTCACAAGGCTTTAAAAAATAATCCAAATAGAGATCTTTCAAATATCTGAATTCTCACTATATTTGAAATATTAGCACATTTGCTACTGAATACAAACAAAAGATTTTTTTCTGTCATAACAGAAATAGAAAATTAATTGATTTTAACAACACCATTACAGAGATATTCTACCTGTGCTGTCAAAAATGACATAAAGGTATTTAAAGCAGTAGATTTAAAGCCCCATTTTGATTTGACAGGAAAAATCAATAGGCATAAAAGAAGCCTGGTTTTGTTTTGATAGCTTTTTATTTCTTTCTCTTTTTTTTTTTTTTCTTTTGCACTAATGTCCTGAATTTCTGCTGTTCTTTAGTACTGTTGCTATTATTTTTGAAAAAAAGAGAAAGAGAGGACTGGTCTGCTCTTCCCAATCCGGTAATCTTCTGGAGGGCCAACTCTAGGAGCTGTCCTCATTACTGATGTGCAGATATTCCTCTCTTTGGTCCTCTGCTCTAACACTACCTATTCCAAGAAGAGAACCAAGAAAAGATTTACCTTAAAAAGGCTGAATACCTTGTGTAATGATGAGTGTGGCTTCTTGGCTGACATTGTCTGCCAATAGGTGATGAGCACTGCCCTTACAAGCAAGGTGTCACTGCTGAAATCTTCAGGAAATGTGAAAATAGCTCTCAGCAATTCAAAAAATAATTGTCAGTTTGCCTTTGCAAAAAAAAAAAAAAAAAAAAAAAAAGGCAGAAGGAAAAATGATAGTTGTACAAGGAAAAAAAAAAGTAGTGACAGGCTGACTTAACAAGCAATACAATGTAATAATAATCTTTTCATTGAGATGGATTTCATGTCCAATTAATTCAAGGTCAATTTTCATAAATCCATTTCGTATAAATTCAACTTTTCTAGGAAAAAAATATGAACTATTCTGCCTTCTATTAAAGTGGATGATTCTAAGTTTCTTCTCTGCTGACAAGTCATGGTTATACTGATGTGTCATGACGTGTAATTGACAGTGAAATAATGTCACATGGTTTTATAAAAAACATAATTGAAAGACGTGTAATTGGCTCATAGCATTGCAACTGAGCTCAAACCAAGATGTTTTGTGAAAGTCTAGTCTAGACTAAGCTCATTTCCAAGGAGAGTGAGAAGTCCCAGGACACATTTTTTCCCCAACACATTTATGATTAAGTTGCCAAGGTATATTTATTCTGAAAGTCATATTTTTAAAGCTATATCCTTAAGCAACTGAAAATGGAAGCATTATGGCTACTGGAACAAATGTCTTTGTGAGATATTTTACCTAAAAAATATTATTAGTTTCTATTATCTGATATTTTGCCATGCCATAGAACACTTGAGCTAACAATGAAAACAAGGTTCTGAAAGTGCCAAAAATCTGTATCCTTGGGGAGAGGGGAAAAGGACACATACTGTATGACTATGAGCAGTTTTTAGGCACAGACAGGGAACACTCACCCTGGAGTCAGCATGTACATGCAACCGCAGGTGAGGCAGGGGAGGAAGCTGTGGCCAGTGTGTATTTCAGTGGTGCCACCGTGCTGGGCAGATCGGTGTAGGCAGAATGAGGTATCTGACTGTGGCAAACAGCCTGGAAGGTGAGTGTTCTAAGTGAGAGTGGGTCTGCTGGGCATCCGTATGAGTCTTCACATAGTCTTAAAGTCCTTCCAACCTTCTTCCACTACAAGGCAAAAGACATACTGCTGGCTGTCCTACCAGGAAATACTTCACTCTTTCTTCCTAGAAAGGTTATAATTTCAAACTCTTTTATTGATTACAGCACAATTTTTTACTGCTCGTACTGGAATTCTGAAACTTCTTGAAAACTTGTAGAGAAATTTGTACTCCATGAAGCACCTAGAGAGCTGTTTGAAGTTTGTATTTCCTGCAGTACTGAGGCTTTCCCCCTTTCCCTCATTTCTTCCTTTCCTGATGCAGAACTTTTATATTGCATGGGGCAGATCAATGCATCTTTCTGTGAGATTCCTCCCTGAGCTGAAAACTTCCCTGCTGCTAGTACCCTACAGGAATACCAGAGTTTTAGCCCTACTTCTTCCAGGAAGTAAAGTCTGATGGAAAGTTATTTTTCCCCTCACTCCTTCACCTCCTAATCAGCTAAGCAGTCACAGGAAAACCTCTTCTGCAACCCTATCTTGTGTCTATATCAAACTCTGTTCTGCATACCATATCTTTGTTTATTGAGTCCACTAGAAGTCAAAAAAGATCACAGCCCATTTAACTGCAAACCCGTTAGCTGTTCAGTTACAGCAATGGGCATGATAGACTCCCCCTCTGATCTCAGCTCTAAAGATGAGAAAAACTCTAGTGACCCACTCAGTATTCCTGCTCCCTAAGGTCTTCCTCTGATCAACCATGCCCTGTTCACCACATGAGTACAAGGTTGTTGATGTTCCTTGTGTTTTTTGTTTGTTTTCCTATCTCCATATTCAGACTCTTTCTCTCACATTCCTATGGTGACAAGTACTACTGGTGATTTAAAACTCCATGCTGTGAACAGTGCTGGGAACTGGGTATGATCCATGTTTCTTCAAGTCAGCTGAAAGACCCTTATAATCATCCATAGAAGTTTGATCAGCAAGTCAAATCCCATTTCAGTAAACCAATGTTTTTATTATTTAAATCATGTAATGCACGCTATTGATATTAATATAACTTTGATTTATGCTTAAATTAAACATGTGAATCTGGTCTATTGTATTATGAGTCTAGAATAGTCATGGCATCGAAGGCTTTTAAGTTTGTTATCTTTGATTTATAAAACATTTGGTGTAGCAACAAAAGCACCCCCAAAAAATCTGAAACTGTTACACCTCAGAGGTAATGACTGAGAGAAGAAAAAGTGGTTTTGTCTAAATAGCTCAATAAGCTTACATCAGGTCAAATTATATCTGTGTCTCCTTTTAGCTAGAAAGAGAAATCCTGAATAAACCCAAGCACACTAATGGATAGTGCTAGACAAATGGAAAGCCACAGATCATACAATAGATTTAAATGTCAAGGTCTTAGAAACACATTTCCTTACTGCTTCTTGAAGAAGTCTTGGCTTTATTACCCCAGCATTTAAAAGTAACAACTTCATTTTCTTCTGCTTAACACACACAACCTTTTAACATCAATAATGATTCAGCGGCTTAAAGGAAGATCTTGGTTCTAGCTTTTATAAAGAAATAAAAAATAAGTCTTCTATTCCTTGTGTTCATTCTGTCTCTGCTAATGAGGAAATGAGAGCTTTGTTGCAGAACAGTAAGCTGGTTTTGAATGGTAGTAGTTTGCACTGTACTTTCTCATGGATGACCCAAGAAGGTTTCTGTGTGCTGATATAGAGGATATAGAGAGCAAAACTGCATGCAAGAGAAAGTATTTTCCCATATTTTGCAATTTTTTTCAAGTATAACTATCACTATTTCGTTTAAATATGCGTCTATAAGGTCACTGTAACATCTATAATGGTGATTTTTATGTGTGATGTTTAAGGCTCATTACAAGGAATGTCTTCATAGAGTACTATTTTGCTCAATTAGAATAGACTTTTTATTATTCATGCAACATAACCAAAAGATTAATAAAAATTTAATAAATTAAATGCAAAAAAATTAATTAATTCTCTCTTCAAGAAATAATTGAGTTGTTGGAGTGAGTCCAGAGAAGGCTACAAAGCTGGTGGAGAATCTGGAGGGTAAGTCCTGTGAGGAATGGATGAGGGAGCTGGGATTGTTTAGCCTGGAGAAGAGGAGATTCAGGAGATACTGTATCACTCTTTACAACTACCTGAAAGGAGGTTGTAGCCAAGTGGTGGCCAATGTCTCGTCTCAGGCCGCTAGTGACAACATGAGAAGACATAGCCTCAAGCTGTACCAGAGGAGGCTCAGGCTGGACATCAGGTGGAATTTATTCAAGGAAAGATTTGTTAAACATTTGAATGGACTGCCCAGGAATGCGGTGGAGTCACCACCTCTGAAACTGTGCAAGAAATAACTGGAAATGGGACTTAGTGCCATGGTCTAGTTGACAAGGTGGTGATCAAGTCAAATATTGGACTTAATGATCTTGGAGATCTTTTCCAACCTAAATAATTCTATGATCCTTTGTATCTACTTTGGTTATACAAAATGTTCTTGTAATTTAGAGTTCTTCCCTGAAGTTAAATACTTTAAATTTAGTACCCCAATGGAAGTAAAAGTGAATCATAAGATGAAGAAAAGAGAATTAACCTGAAGTTAATGAAGTAATTATTCTCTTACTAGTAACCTTAATATTGCTATAAAATTTCCTGCTTTTTGGCATAACCCTGTTGTTTTTCCCGCTGATACCTAAATCAGTAGACCTGGGACTGTCTTTTTATCCAGCATGTTAGTCTTTGTACTTTAATTTTATAAAATTATATTATTCTGTAGAATTTTGTAAATTAATCTGGTTACCTGAATTTCAATTATTATGAAGTAGAAATGTTATCTCATCCTGTGCTGGTGAAGAAGAAAAGAACCATAAAGGCAGACTATCGACAAGAGAGCAAACAAAACATGTCTCTCCACCCTCCCCTCCACTCCTGAAAAATGTTAGAATAACTTGTCCTGAATGTCGTCTCTAAACTTGTGAAGGAAAATAAGGTTATCAGGAGAAGTCAAATCGATTAACCAAGGGGAAATTATGCTAGAACACCCTGATAGACTTCTGTGATGGGATGACTGGCTGGTTAGATGAGGATGAGCAGTGGATGTGTGGATGGCAAGGCTTTTGATGCTGTCTCTTATAACATCCTCATAGGTAAGATATGGAAGTGTAGGTTAGGACAGTGAGATGGATTGGCCAAGAAAGCCAGTGGTGTCCTGGGCTGCAACAGGTCATGGGAGGTGATCCTGCCCGTCTACTCTGCTCTGGTGAAGTAAAATCTGGAGTGCCATGTCCAGCTCTGGGCTCCTTGGTACAACAGAGACATGGAGCTCCTGAAGAGGGTCCAGTGAGGGTTGCAAAGATGGTTAGGGGATTAGAGCCTCTCTTTATGAGACTGAAGGAGCTGGGACTGTTTAGCAGCCATTCCCTGGAGAATGCATGACTGAGAGGGGAATCTTACCAATGCATATAAATATCTTAAGAGTGGGTGTCAAGAAGATGGGGCCAGACTCTTTTCAGTGCTGCCCAGTGGCAGGACAAGGAGCAAGTTCTGCCTGAATATGAGAAAAATCTTTACTTTGAGGGTGACAGAGCACTGAGAGATGTTACCAAGAGAGATTTTGGATTCTTCTTCTCTGGAGATGTTCAAAACCTGCCTGGATGTGGTATTGTGTAGCCTGTTGCAGATGAACATGCTTCAGTGGATTTGGACTAGATAGTCTACAGAGGTTCCTTCCAACCACAACTATTCAGTGATTCTGTGAAATCATTTTACTCAACTAAATTCTCAAAAGCAAAGTGGGAGCTTCAATAGAACTTAGACAACTAACTATTCTTAATTCTTTTGACTATTTATTTCAATGAAGCTAATTTCTGCACTATTAAACAAGATATCTTCAAGAGGCAAAATATTTAAAGCAGACCAGCAAACAAAATTGTAGACTTGCTGGCAATAAACTTTAACATTTTCTTCTGAATTTTAATCACTAGTCTTACATGCCAAGTTTTTCTATCCTGACTTTGAGGTGGTCCAACTTATAAAGTAGGTAGATTACTTTCTGCCTTCCTAATAAGTAGTCGTGAAATGTATTTCTGCCTTTATAATTCAACAGGGATGGGATGTGTACGCTCTTGGGAACGAAGAAATAATTCTAAACAAGGTAGCTGATTATCCTTCTGTGTTCTGTACATAACTAAATTGACCATAGCTAATTTCATTTTCACATGATTGGCAAGAGGGTAGGTGTTTTGAACCAATACGTTAAATGTTCCACTTCATAAATTGGAAACATGCCTGGAGCAGCTGACTGTGCCAGCTGGCTGATCTTCAGCATAGGGCATGTGTTCACTCTTTGTCTCATGGCACTGAATTAGCCAACTGTCTGTTGTCCCCTTTTGAGGCAAACCTAATAAGAGGTGTGATTAAAGAACTACTTTATTTCACTGATATTTGTCTCAAAAGCAGAAAAAAAATCCTATGCCAAAGAATAAATTTCTGCCCGTGGTTACCCTGTAGGTTATCAGTCAAATTAAAAACTCATTTATTAAGAAATATTCAAAGTTTTGGTGACTCAATGCATTTGTCTTTCTGTTTTGCAAGTGGAAATTTGAATCTCCATATATATCACAAATGAAAATGAGTACCATAATTTGAATCCTCAACTATTTATTCAATAATGTTGATATACAGGAAATTACACTTAAACATAAGAAAAAAACCCTCTTTTCTTTTTCAGTGTGAGGGTGTCCAAATATTGGAATAGATTTCTAGAGAGGTTGTGGAGTCTCCATCCTGAGAGATACTCAAAACCCAACTGGACATAACCCTGAGCAACTTGCTCCAGTTGACCTTGCTTGAGAAGAGCTCTCGAACTAAACAATCTCCAGAGATCTCTTCAAAGCTCAACCATTCTGTGTTTCTGTGGTTCTTGATACTGAAAAAGATTTAAGGAAAGAGAAAGGGAAAGTTATTAATTTTATTTGGCATTTGAACTGGTGTGGTTTTACTTTGTTATTTTTGTGGTTCTCTCTCTCAGAAAATGATAGTAACTGAAATCTGAGCTGCACAGGTTTGTGTCTTTACAAGTGTTTATATCTTTACCAGTGCTACATTTTAGACTCCCAATAGATGTTTTGTAAAAAATTGAATTTGCTAGAAAAATAAAATACAGGTTGCAATGTTTTATAGTATTTTATGGCTCAAAATTAAATAGATGCCTTAACAGCTATTATTCTTACATTAGAGCTTTCCATGAATTCAATATACAAAACATGATGTAGAAACATCATGTACAAAATGGTCTGTAGATGTACAAAACATGGCCTGTGACAGACAGTCTAATTGAGGTCCTCAGGAGATTGTTTTGTATCTTAATAAAAGCCACTTCTGATTGTGTTTTCTCTGTATCAAAGTTTTCATGGTGGCTGAAAGAATTGTTTCTGCTTATACAGAAAAGGCAAAAGAATTAGGTGAAAAGACAGTGAATGCTTGAGTACACACGCACAATAGTTTTTGAGACACTAAGTGGCATTGTCAGATATGTACATCTATGAGGCACCAACTGTTAAACAGCATGCTCTGATTAGGTGCTGTCATTCCAAGTTCTTACACAAATAGATGATAGGGAGAGTGGAATCACTTGGCAATCCTGCCCTTGGTGTTAATCAGCAACAACAGAATCAGTGTTCCAACTACTGGGGCAGAATGCTTCTTAAAGTCATGAAACTTGGGTTAGAAGTGGGATAGTTGGTAGGGTTACTTCTGTAATTATTCTGATCCACAAGAGAGTATCTCCAATTATCACTGCAAGAGTGACACAGTTTTTGTCTCTGGATTGGCTATGGTGAAATTCACCTATGCTGGGATGAAAGAATCCTTCTTCAGAGCACACCATTAATGTCCTGCAATGGTAGCAGGATCCTCTGCCTGAGCAGGGATACAACAGCTTGAAATTTATCTTGTTTTTCTTACACTTAAAGATGTCATGACACTTATTCAGTTATCAATGATAGTTTGAGCAAGGATAAGTGATAAGATCAAGCAAAGAGGGTCTGCTGTTTTCAATGTTGAAGAATGCTGAGATCAACTTGACCAAACTGTCAGACCCACCATGAGGACATGCAAGGCAGGTACTCCCTGAGGAAGGGTGGGAGCAGCAAGAATGTGCAGGCCCTAATACGAAAGGGAGACTCAGAAGTGTGAAGCAGGACAAACCAAAGAGCTGCTAACACCTTTTTCAGCACAAAGCATATTTTGCTGAGTAAGCTTCACAACACATAATCTAAAAAATGCATACATCTGACAGTCAATCACTTTATATTATAAAAGGCTAGTCCCACCATTGCACAGTGAAGTTTTCTAGCATACCTCCCTCAGGTGTGTGAAGATCCTTCTCTTGTGTGGGGATGCCTCTCAATGTTACTTCTCAAGACTGAGAGGAAGAGATTTGTTCACAATTGTTGATAAGGGTGACTAGCATCAATATCCAGTTAATAATTGTTTTGCTTTAATATAATTATGTCAATATAATTGCTTTAATATAATGTTTTAAAAACCTAGATTATATATGTAGTAAATATTTCTGATTAAGGTATTTTTGGCTAATCATCATAGTTATTTTATTCAACTGAAATAAATAAATTATTATATTTATATAAATATATTTGTTTGCCATCTTTAATGCCATGGGAAAAAATTGTGTAAAGGTTCAGCTATACCTGTATAATCCTTTAGACAGAAACCATTGACTAAATCTGGGGCTAGGATTGGATCCAACCTCACCTAGGCTCCTCTCTGAGAAGGAGTTTAGAAAGTGAGGGGATCCTTCCTGCACCTTGTGATAAAGGGAGGACTTCTCTAATAAACTTTGCTTGAAGTTCTTGCCCAGCCCATGACAGCTGTGCATTGTTAGTGTAAAGCTAACAGTGCAAAAGTTTGTCAGTTTTACTATATTGAGGACCAGGAGAAGAACCCAATTTGAGAAGGTATAGAGTCTATGGGTCGTGTCCTGAAGCAGAAGCAGTGTGCCAGGATACCCTCTGAGATACATACTGGTAAACTGAATCAGCTCTTGGCTTGAAGATGGTCCTGTATGGCTGCAAAAATTAAGGACTCCTAGGTTTTTCTGGTTGTGGGTAAGCTCTGGGGAAAAATTGCAGTCATACAGGAAATCAGGATGGGAAGGGTCCTGGAACTGTGCATGGACCCACCTCATGGTGATTCCTTCTTAGAAAAAATTCACTACGTTCTTTTAAGCGTTTCAATCTAGGCAGTAGTGATAACATGTAAGCAGTTTTAGTATGCAATTTCAGAACTCTTTTTTTATAGGTTTTACAGATGAGTAGAACTACACAAGAGGAATGTTTTACTAGTCATTTGCCCTCTTGTTTTCAAGAATAATTAGATTGTAGTTATATTTTTTTGGTAAGTCTGAGGATGAAGTATACTTTATTTCATGAAAACAATGAGTTCATGCTTTTGAACTACAACAGCTCAGAGTTAAAAAAAAAAAAAAAACACATTAGAAATGTACTTCTGAAGTTTAAAATTCAAGATGTCCCTAGGGAAATTGCTCCATATGGCTCTTTTCTGTGTTAATGGAGGAAGGACAATTGGTAACAGCCAACTTAAACATAAGCTGATGATATATATTAGTGTTGATGCCAACACATCACACCATTATAAGAGTTCATTGACTAGATGATTAACATGTTGCTCATTTTGCTTGCCACAGGTTTATTGGAGACAGACAGAGGAAGAGAGATTCACTCTGAAAAATTGGTACACTAGTTTTAAGGAGGAACACTAAACAATTTAAACCAGAGCTGCCTTCAAGCAATTTAGTTGCTTTCCTGCTGCAATATCTCCTGGCACTTTCTAAATATTGTATGTGGTACTTAAAGGTGAGGACACAGCTGTTGTGAATATCTGTATCCATGAATCATTATTAATGACATTGCTTACTGACAGAGTTCTCTGAATGACTATTGCACCTGCCTCAAGTGGGACTGACAATCCCTTTAAAAATGCATCAGTCCTTTTCACTCCTTACACTGCGTAGGCTTATCAAACATTATTAACCCTGTTATTTCTTGGACAGACTGTAATAAATGCTCCAGCACTTTTTCTTTCTCCTGGGGCAGCTTCAAAATCTGCTTTTGCAAAGACTGACTGAAGCATATCTTTCAAACTAGAAGTCTAGGAAGGTAAGAAATATAGCAGGAATTGTAGTTTGTCTGAGCTTCAAAGTAATCACCTTTATAGCACCCTTTAGCATTGGTAATGCTCTATAATACCTTTCCAGTTACTTCCTGATATCCTCATAAGCTGCATCATACTTTCAAGGACTAGATTGACATTGATATTATGATCTTACTGTAAGATTGACAGTAAGAACATAATATGTCTCACCAAGCTCGTGAAAGCAAACAGAATATGGATATTTTCCAGGAAAGACTGGGTAGATTATACTGAAGCTACCTAGAAAATAAAAAAAAAAAAAAAAAAAAAGAAAAAAATCATAAGAAAAATTTCCCCTTTGGTACTGAAATTTCCTGTCTCTGGAGGTTTTCAGACCTGGTATTATTAAATTGTACAGAATAAAATATTTAGTGGTTTATTTTCTGCTGTCTTGACTAATGTTATGGATGTCATAGATCACAACACATTCATGTAGCTCACAGCCCTTTGATGTTTGCTTTAGGTTATTGTTGCATGTATATGTTTCTTTTCTTGTCTGTTTTTTTCTTTTTGTTTTATTTTATTTAGTTTTATTTATTTATTTATTATTTATTAGTTCAAGGAACTAAGCTGAAATTTTATTGTACCACATTAAACTCTGGTTGTTCTTTCTATATCAAATTCTAATTTACATTTCAAAGATGACAGTCTTTTTTATTTTTATGGTGCCCAAAAAGTGTTTTACCAGAAAAATGATTTTCTATAATACTGAGGAGTAGAGAGAACTGATTTGATATCAGAGAATTCACTGCATTAAAAGCAAAAGATATTTGGGTTGATACTGAGAAAATTGCAATTATTAATATTTCATATTCTACCATTTCCAGTTTCCCTTAAACTCGTACCTTCAAATTAACATTTAGCATGTTCAGAATTTGGTTCAGACTGTTAGCTAATTTACTGCTTAGGTATGCACCACTTTTATATTTGGAAGTCGCTTTGCTGTTATAAATATGTGATCTTTTACACTGACCAGAGTAGCTTTTTATCTTGTGATTTTACAAAGAATTGAACTCCTTTCCTGGAGTTAGTTTCTTTTAATTTCTCTTCTAGAGGAGAATAAAAGCTCTTCATGCAATTCACTAATTGTTTGCATCATTACAAATTGTGGTCCCAAGTGTTATTTACTGAGCAAGAAGAGTTTATCTTTCAGTCTCAGATGCTTTGTCAGGTACATTTTAATTTACATTAACTCAGTGGAATATATTTTTTCCTGCCAGGAAGGATTTGAAAGAGTAACTATTGATGACTACAATGTAAAAATCTTATAGGGAAGTAAGGCAATTAATAACTAGGACTTAAAATCACATGCAAACAAAACATGGATGAATGAAAGAGAGGACTCTGCATTGAGTAGCTCTTCAATGGGAAATACTAAACTGAAAAGACAAATACATACTGAAATCTAGATAGAGGAATAGGCTGAAAGAAAGTATAACAAAGAAAGCATAAGGATTTAAGCATGAATATGAGTACACCACATCCCTCATAACAGCCAGAAAAAAGAAAAAAACCCCAAACCCACAAAAAACCCTCTAAACAAAAGAAAGAAAGAAACACAAACACCTGTCCAAACCCTGTTTTTTCTGTTTCCAAATAATTACTCTCATAACCAAACACCTGCATTCTCAAGAATATTGTTTCTTTCTACACTGAAATTTCCCTGTTTTCTTTCTAAAATTACTATAGAATTATCTTTAAAACACCCTTAATTCTAACAAATTAATATTTTTACAAAAAGACTTCACAAGTGTTCCTTCTGGTGGAATATTGTAGAAGTAAAGTGGTAAGAGATAGATCCTCATTAAAAAGTTTCAATTTTTTTAAAGACTGCTATTTTTAAAAATAATGTATTTAGGATTTTGTAGAAGACCAGTTTCAAAGATATAACATAACCTTGCACATCATAGCAAAACACAGCACAATAACATAGCATAACATAGCATAGTGTAATAAACTAGGTGTGGATGTTTTGCATTTAAAGGCAGCTATCAGATTTAACGATTTCACCTTTTACCTGTAACAGAATTTAAAAGACTCCATGAATTCATATGGAGGGAGGACTATCACTTGAAAAATTGTATCTTTGGAATATTTAATTTGATTCTGTACTGACATTTGCTTCCAAATTTTTGTTATCTGCATGAAATTTAAGGAAACAGTTCTCTGTGATAGAGGTTTCTATTAGGAAAAGAATGTAACAGTACCTTGGCTAGACAACAAGGAAGGACTATTTATAGGGAGAGCAGACAGTGGCTACAGCTGATGTTGTAAGACTGGAAAAGCCATCTCCCGGTTTCTCACTAGGACTTACTGTTGCCACATTTTCAAAATGTCAAAAGTTCTTCTACCTGTCTGGCTCAAATTACAACTTTTTAATGTGGATTTTACAGAAAAAACCCCACATTGTCGCAAGGAAACCGTGCAATTAATTGCATTTCCCCAAGTCTGTTCAGATGTTTCTCTGTAACTGTGAATGTCAGTTAGTTCAAGGCGCCAGCTGTTCCAGAAATCTGGAAACCCTCATGCCTGTGACCCCAAGCTGTCCAACTGGCAGCTGTTTCCAGAGCAGTGCTTTCTGAAATCACCAGGTCTCTGTCCCCAAGGTAGTGTATATGCAGGGCCAACCTCAGACCAGCAGACCTTGGGAGGCCGGACACTGCATAAGATGGCACCAAAACTGGCATTAGCCCACCCGAGATTTTCCTGTTTGTCAAGCAAGACGACAGTGATAAAACAGGCAAACTCTGCTGATTCATCATCAACTGAGCAAGTGAAAATATGCTCAGTTCAAATGTTCCTGACTAACTTACCTTCAGTTTTCCTAATGTACCTCAGTTTTAGCTCATTATTTTGGCCTGATCCCTCTATCTCTCATTTACTTATTTTTTTTTTATTATTTTTTATTTTTTGTGAGCGGTCAGATTTAATCAAGTTGGAACATGTTAATATGTTTTTACTAGGGAATGGAAATGATCTAATGAGCTTTTTAAAACTATTTTTTTTCTTAGTCTTATTTTAGTACAGGTAACCCATATTCCTCCACTTCTTCCCACTTGTATATTATTTTCTGAATTTCTGAATAATAAGCATTATCAACTAAAGTTAAAAAGTCTTGACAGTAATTTTTCTCTCTCTTTCCTGTATTATATTATGAAATCTAAAGTTATAAATTACAAGACTTTTGTAGAACCAGAGGTAAATGTGAGTGGTATTTGCACAGGTTCCCACAACCTTGTCAGAAGTGATTAGTAATGTAATTATCTATAAGTACTGTCAGCATCCCCCCCTTTAGTACTTACATGTTTTTGACGACATTTTTAACACTTAACCTGGGATTATTGATTGATTAAATTACTTCTCTTTCCATGAGGGGCCATGTTAAAGCTTGTGCATCCAACTCACATTTGTGTCACTAATGACTCCTTAATAACATAGACTTGTAATTTTTTCACACCTTTTTTGGGGGGTTTTTTTTGTTTTTTTTTTTTTGTTTTGTTTTGTTTTTTTTTTAATTTTTATCATGACTCAGTTCCTTTCTTCAATCAGATTCAGGATTGTGAGTTCTGTTATTAAGATAGATTCTGTGTACATGTACAAAATATTTTCCATTCCTAAACTGTGTGCTTTTCAGACTTTTGTGGTTGTGGGCCCTGTTACATAAAACAACAATTTATTGTACTTAAATTATCTGATAACGGACTTGCCCTTTTAGATTTAGAATTATCTAGAAGAGTCCCTTGAAAAGGCTCAGAGATATTTGTGTGCCACTGAACTATATGTTAGAAGCAATGCAGCCAGATTAACCTCGCAAAGAATTCTTATTATTTCCCAAAGTCCTGTAAAAGACAAACTGTGTTTTGGGTTCCTGTTCTGGTCCTAGGTAAAAGAAAGCAATTAATTAAATTTAAAATATATTTGGAAGGCAAGGCAGAATCAAGTGGGGAAAGGATATGAACTTTATATGAACTATATATGAACTACAGTGAAAGTAATAAGTTTCTGATGGTATGGATGAGAAGAAAGATGACTCGATAGAGAAGGAGTAGGTAGAAGAAGGAACAGTTGTCAACTGATTTGATTTTAACTTTTCTTAAAAGTGCTCAAATAATTTAATTATATGAAAATATATGGCAGTATTTTGTAAGATGTTCATGAAGAGAAAAGGAAGTGCTAAAGGTTCAAACATAATGAATTGCTATTTGTACTTCTAATATGTCATAGTTCTAAGGACATCTGTTTTGTAATAGAAGGCAAAAGCTGGAGAGGGTTAATGAACTAATGGCTTCAAGAAGTCCTCAGACTGACTACACTGATATAGATAATTGCTTCTGTAGTTTGTTTTGGGCTCACAAAATTCTGCATATCTTAGTGCAATAGCCTTTTATGATACTTAGCTCCTTTTCAGATGAAGATAGTCTGTTGTCCTTCAGCAATCTTGGAGGATCACTTGATTGAGGATATTTTCACATCTTACCCAGAGCAGTGTGAGCAAAGAGCACATGACAAGCAGCACAGAAGAGCAGCAGGAAGACTGCAAAGCAGACAAACTGTGCAAAGACTGCCTAGTCATCCTTGCAAAATAACAGGTGAGACAAGGACAGAATCTTGAGAGATAAAATGCTGTTTGGTGATATAAAACAAACAAAACTGAAATCAAAATATGACAGAATCCTAAAAAATTAATCATGTAAAGAAGGACACCTGAAAGAAACAATGAACAGAAGAGAACCCGTAAAACTGAATTGCCTTCAAAACAAAGAAAAATAAAGGAAAATAAGGGACTTAGGTGATAGAGTGACACAGTAAAAATGAGTAATAGAGAATCAAGAGAAGCACACCTAACAGAAATCATGTGTGATGACATGTAAAAATATATAGTAAACACAGAACAAGATAAGCTGTCACAATTCTTTCACACCTTTTGATTTATTATATAATCTTTATTTAAGATGCCAATTATACTTCTAAAATGAACATATTTATATCTCTATTGACCTTACTCAGTTACTTCAGCATCCAGCATCTACTCACATTTAAATGCACTATGTAAATTCTGGAGAAGAGAATCAATTTTAAAATTTGATTATGTTTTGACATTTTTTCTTTCAAGATATGAATTTAGAATAGAAATATTCAGCATATGAAAGAGGAAATACAGGAAACAGGAACATACAAAAGGCAGGAAGATGTCAAATTTGAATGAAGGTGTCCTTATCAAGTTAATGATACATTGTGTGTGACTCAGTCACTTAAAAATGCTGAGCAATTGAGAACCAGAACATGAAATGTCTCCCTAATGGTATAAATAATAATATCAAGAGTAACAACATATAATTTCTAGGGGGTGGGTACTTACATGAATGTATGTCAGCATGTATAAATACTGCATACTTCACGGTCACCCATAAACTCACATTTCAATTAAGACAAAGTTTTAAATTATTAGAGAACCTTTGTTTCCCATATGTGATGAGTTTGATAAACCCCAAAAAACTCAGATTAAGGTTTTAGTTTTAGCTAGGCCCCAATTCTGTGGGTCATGTGGTTAGG
>JAWWEU010000081.1:95890863-95955231 GCA_035583155.1 Acropternis orthonyx | reverse complement strand
TGATTCTATGAAATCAAGAAACAAAGTATAATGGACACAAATGGCTTAACATCACTCAGTCTAGCACAATGAGCTAGACTATCATTGTCAAAGAGTAAACTCCATTTTACACTAGCAGTCTAGTTATTTGACATTAGACTTTAATCATGGCTAGGCTTCGCAAATGAAGATTTGGGAGACTTTAATACAGAAAGTATAAAAAACTCTGTGTGAGTAATGAAAATGATTAACAAATACATGAATACCAGTAGATTTTGTTTAAAAGCATTGATACTTTTAAAATAATATAATCACTATGTAATCTGCATTTTGCAATCAACTAATTGCTTTACAAATTACATACTTATGCCCCAATTACACTGGAGAATCAGAACTCTCATCTGGGGGAGTAAAGTATTTCTAACACTTATTAATGTAAGAGATTAAAACTGTGTATTAGAAGCTCAGTTGTGTTCAAAGAGCCTGTGAGACATAAACAGCTTCAGACTATTTCATTCATAGGTATTGATGGATTTGTCAGGGAATTTGATATCTCTCAGTATATCAAAGGATGTAAAAAGATAAAAAAGACTACAAGAGGCAAGAGACAACAATTCTGTCTTATTTATGCCCACTACAAGAACTGGAAGGTTTTTTCAGATAGAACTAAATCTATATGGCCAATCTTCCTTATCTACTGACAAGATTTTCAAACAAATACTTGTATGTGTTCTTCAACTCTGTCACTCATGCCTTGGAAGAAGTTCCAGTAGATGTTCACAATGCTACAGCTTCATCCTTTTCAAAATCTGTCATTAGAACATGTTTTTGCCATCACATCTACAGGAATAAGCTGGCACCTGTGGAGAGTCTTTTCTTCCATGGGTACTTTCTATCCTAAAGCACTAGGGTGTTCAGATCCATAAATGTAAGCCTTGTCACTCATTATCACGGAATTTGCCTGAATCTGCCCATTACTCTGCATTTCTTTTCAGGAAGGGACTTTCTTGGACTACTTTGCAGATATTTTCAGTATTCATGGAAGCAAACATGAGAGAAGACAAAGACAAAGAATTCATGTCTCAGCCAGAAAATTCAGGAAAATAAAGACTGCATCTGAAGAGCATAGCAACTGAGGGTATGAGGAGGTAGACTGACGACTGTACCATTGATCTAGTTCTCAATCACTCATGAAGAGAGGTAAGGAGATTTGGAACTGTCTGATTGGAGTCTTTATTGCAACTGCTGAACTCAAGATAAAGCAATACACAGAAAGCAGTAATTGTGTTAAAACTGTTTAGCAATGTGTATCTTCAACATGTCACAATGAGACAGTGATATAGAAGATATTCTTAGAGCCAAAGTAAGTAAATATTGCCACAGAATTTAGAGGTGTTTCCTTGAGTTTTTGTGTTATGGAACACCTAACAGCACTATCTTGGTAACCTGTAAATTCTATCAGAGGAAGATGGTTAAAACAGAAGTTCATTTCAATCAGAGTTACATAAGCACTTAAATTTCATATTTTGCATTCTGCAAGGATTGGCTACTCTATTTTTCTCAAAGCAATTCAGGTCTTAAAACATATTTGTGAACATAATTTTTTTTTTTTTGATACTTCAGTTTTTTAGTATGTTAAATATGTAAAATTAAATTACAGCAGTTGTTTACAAGCTTAGCCTTGCTGGTCTCTTGTGTGTCTTATTTCCCAGCAGCAGCAGCTGAGTTGTGTTCCAATATGTTTCTTCATTGTACAGCAAAGTTGCACACTGTATTCAAAATAATGCTCTTGAAGGTTTAGCCATATGCAGCATCTGTGTCCCATCTCTCATTCTCAGCTGATTGACTTTTCCCTGTCTATCACTTCCTCATGTACTGCTACTTCTTGCTATTTCAATTTGCTGAATATATTTTTCTGTCTTTCCTTTCAATTTTATGTACATGTGGAGTAATAGATAAAACTGGAAGTTAAGAAAGAATAACAGAAGAAAACCAGGTGCTGCTTTCCGGATGACAAAAGACTCTAACTCCTTGTTTCTGTAATAAGGTCACGATGTTCCACAAAGTTCCCTAAACCCTGACAAGCACCTGTTATCACAGACACACCAAAGAAGGGAGCGATGTGAAGACACTCTTTGCAAACATCCTGCAGGAAGGGGACATGGTGACACTTTTGACTTGTGCCAATTTGTCCATCATGAAAAAGGAGATGCCACAGAACACTATCCAAATTTAGCATTTATGACTAAAATTGCTCAAACTCCACCTAAACCTGAAGTAATAGTATAAGAGGCAGTTGGAAATCATGAGAAAATTGGAGGCAGACTTCCATCGAAACTGCTAAGGTATACTGATGAGTTGAATCTGCCTTCCTTCCCCCTCAGGGACACCTGTGATGGGTAAGAAATTTAAGTTATGTGGGTCAATCCCTGCTTTTAAGGACTAGAGCTTGTCTTAGCTTCATAATATATTAGTAGATGGTTTTGAGTACGTGCTAGTGATTTGCTTTATAGCATTAATACATTGTTTCAAGTGTGGTTTTGCATCTAGACTCTATTACCAATGACCACGAACCTTCATTGGCTTGTCACAATTTGTAGTGTTATTCTGCAAACTGTTAGAGTGAGTCCTTTATAAGGTGCTGACAGTTTTGTTGATGACAGAGTAAGTCATAGGAGAGATCCGCTGAGGGGTTTTCCTCTTATGCTGTTAAGTGGCAGTCCCTGAAAACGAGTAATCAAATTACCCTGATCTTGGGAATGTCTTTGGTAAAAGGTTCCTGTGTGAAATACCAGACAGACTGGATTGGATTTAGGGCTTACATGGCTTTGCTTTCCCTGGGGCACTAACAGACAGTTAAATCTCTCTCTAAGGGTTGGGCATATTCCACCCCCTTTTTCGTATGACAGTATACTTGGTTTTGCATGCTGGTCTTTTTTCTTGTTTTCTTTTTTTAATGTATCTTTTTTGCATGACATTTCATTCCATTGATTTTGTTGTCTTCTGCTAGATTATTCCAGATGAACCCTTCAGACGCTGACATGAAGAAGAACAATTTGATTTAATGCTCTCATATTACAGATGGTACTGGCTAGCATTTAGCACCATAACTCACTAGTTACTTATTCCTATGCCATGCAGGTGTTTTAAACAACTAAGTGCTCCTGAAAAACTAAATGTTCAGTTTCTGGAGGATTAATACCTGTGGAACAATCTTTTCTGCATCATTTGAAATGAAGTTGTAGTGGTGCATATATGATTTGGCAACCAGATATAAATTGAAGTGTGAAGACACTTTGGCTTCAGAAGCTGAAAACAAGGTGGGTTGAATTCTGCTTTTAGAATTATTTATATTTCTTAGTAATTACCAAACATAAAAGAATGTATTTCTGCAGTGCCAATGGTACTAATTAATGAACTTGTCCCTGTGGTTTTCTTTTTGACCCATTTTAATACAGCCTTTAAGATGGATTTACCTTTGTGATATTTATTTATAACACTGTTTGAAAAAAAGACTAATTTTCATTTAACACAAGAAGGATAAATGGTAAGGATAAAAGTATGGAGTTCTTTCTTTTCAGTTTTTGTAACAAAGGTGCATGTTTGAAATTTCTTAGTGTGGCAGTCAGGGTACTGAAGGCATTAGAGCAGCCTTCAGTGAATGAGAGTAAAATAATTACTACAGGCAGAAACTGAAGAAAAGCAGAGATCTGTATAAAGAATAGAACTGAGATAAATGGGGTGTAAAAGCTAATTTTGCATAGTAAATATGCTTTATGATGCAAAGGTGATGCTTTGAAATTTGCAACTTCAGTAAATTTGTTCATCACCAGAAGGCTTTGGTCAGCAGATATTAATTACAAAGCTGTGGCCTAGACAGGCTGCAAGATGCATGCTTTACATTGAGAACTGAAATGCCATTGAGGAGGCTTTAAAAGCAAGTAGTTTAGCTAAAATAATGTATGGACAACTAACAACTCATGAAGAATTTTAATGAGGAACTTTAATGAGGAAATTTAAAAGAAAGAATTTCAAAAGAAGAGATTCTGAAAGGATATATAGCTAATTTATCTTGTAGGATTTTTACACTGATTTATTTCAGTAACCCAACTCCTGTGGAAGGCATTTGCTAAACACTTAATTTTGACTTTGAGGAACAAAAGCCTAACATTAATGGCTTATAAATTAGAAGCCTCACCATGGCAACCTAGAAAGGAACCAGTTCCTCAGAACTGTCAGAGCTCCCACAGCTGCTGCTGCTGCTCAAGAAAAACCTGCTGTCTCAACTTACTGTGCTTTTCGACTTACTTCTGAAGGTCAGGCCACAGTTTTTAGGGTCACAGTCAAGGTTCTTTCCCCTTAAGAAGGGAATTAATTGCTAGTCCTGGGAGGAGGTTAAAAAAAAAGTCCAATATGTGTTGTTCCTATTGAGTTTGGAGTTATAATATAAAAAATAATTAGAGTATAGAATTCAATATCTTGGGAAATGGCAAAGAACTGGCAAAATTTCAATAAGTACTTAGAAAAATTAAAACTTTTAGTCATACCTTGCTACTTTACAAGAGAATCAATTTACCAGCTGTGGTCTAGCAGGGAAGAAGCAGTGATAGCTCTAAATGCAAGAAAAAGGTCAAGGGTCCATTAATTAACTGTACAGGTATGCAGTGCACTGTCATGCAGGCTGGATGGCAGATGAAGCTTGTAGAACTCACACTGGACAAGTTGTTCATTGACAAGAAAAACCTAAGAAGAGAGTATTTTTTCCTCTTTTCAATGGATGTTGGTACTGGTAATGAAGCTTTAGAAGAAAATGAACTACAGAAATGTCATTATAAATCCCAGCTCAAAAATAATCTAAAATAGTCACTGTCAAATAAAATAGTTGCATTTCCACAAGTACAGCACATAGAGTGTGCACTGAGAGGAGGTCAATATTCCCAATCAGGCAACTGCATCGCTTAGTCATATCAATCTAGTGAGTGGAAGTCAGCTTGAAAAAAGGATGTATTTGGGAAAAAAACCCAAAATATTTATATTGCTTGGAGCATTTACCACTGATGAATTTAGAGATCCCATGTATTAGACAATAAACACAACTGTAAAAATAAACAAATAAATGTAAAATTATTTTTCTGCTTTTATTTATAGGTCGCTGAATTATGTAACTGTGTAAAAGGAATGATGGTTCAAAGTCAGAAATGAAACCTGCGACATTTACAAAGACAAAATCTTGATTTTATGTGTCGCACCAGAATTAAAAAAAAAAATAAAAAGCACCAAAAAACCCCAACAAACCCATAAAGTTCTGTAAAAATGAGATCTCTTCAATAGCCAAGACTTTCAGGTTTTGGTATTCTTAAAGACAGCCTTAGAAACAGGAAAAAGAACAAAGTCAGTTGCAAACAATCAGCTTATTTACACATTTCTTCAGAAAGGGCCAAGGGTGCACTGTAAAAGAGGTGCAATTTACAACAGTGGAGAGTCACCTTTCTTCATGTCACTCAAAATTCCGCCCTGCCCCCATTTTGCTTTAGATATTGCAATAGGAGCCAGGAAGAGAAATGAACTTCTAAATTTATCTGACTTTGTAGCTGCACTAGATTCAAGTGACTCCAGTGACTTGATGTGACACGTTGATTACAATCACATCAAAAGGCGAATGAGACTCAGAGGGGAAAATGTTTCTTTCACAGATCCTATGTAACTTAAATAGTGTATAAATCAGAAACAGACGTACAGAAGCTGTTTTCTTACACAATTATATTGCACTGATATTAGATCTGTTTGACAAAAGCTGGAAATAGACTGGGATTGTAACAAATTGTTTCAGTGAAATAATAGTAACTACATCCTTATTTCACTTTTCCTGAAATAAAATAAACTCTGAGGGTAGTACAGATGCAAACCATGATTCTTTGGGAGTTTCAGAATAACTTGCCCAGCAGGAGCTCAGAAATACGTATTTTCTCTTGAAATACCATAGGGAAGAGATAAATGTATTTATTGGCTGCAATGTTTTTAATATGCATCTTGGAACATGCCAATAGCACACGAACACATTAAAACAAGAATTTTGATATTGTAAGAATTTTACCTTAGTTATTTAACCCCAACCAGTTATATATACGAGTTATATGTATAGCACATGAAAAATGCTGTGACCATTCTAGATTTTAGGAAGCTGTTAGTCAAGCTTAGATTAAAAAGAAATCTATGTTTAAAGTTAATTACAACAGTGTCAAAACAATATCCAGCAGTCTTTGGAATCACCATAATGAAGGATGTTATTAATTACTCTAATATTTTCCTATTTCCAGTAGTGAAACCATACCCATTACTGACTAGTGTCCTATTTTTTAAGGTGTTATAACTGAAGACATGAAGATAAATATTTGTGAATTTCAGGAATATCCTAAAATTTACAGATTGCACAATCTTTTTTGTTTAAAATTTTATATTACCAGGTGTTGCAAATGAAGATTTATGAGCTATTCTCAAAAAGTGCATGAAGAAATGTATGACTGGAATTTCAGTGTTAATGTGCTTGCCTCAGAAAGACTAGTTATATTATTAAAATTTTCAAATAGATCAACAAGTGCAGTTAATGTATATTTAATTGAAATTTGATTAACTACCTCTCTAAATTTTTTAGTGAATTCATCACATGGCGATATATTAATCATATATTCTAAGTTTTTTGGGTAGGGCCCTTCCCAAATCCTCGTTCGTGAAGCCTAGCCATGATGATTCTAAGTTTTTATGTCTCTTACTATGGCCTGAATGGTGGAATGAATACAGAAGAGATGTGTGGCTTCCCTTATTTGTCTGTGCAGTTAGAAAATTAGTTCCCATAACTGTGGAGATGACGCAAGGTTTCCATTGTAGTTGACTGTGTCTTTTCCAACCTTTCAGTTTTGTGCCTTGTTTGTTCTGTATGTGTATACCTGTGTATATACATATATAAGAAGAAATAATTATATCTACACCCTCTCCCTGCTCTTCCTCCTGAAATAGCTAGGTATTATTTTTACTTTGGACTCATACTAGCCTTGCTTTATTCAACCAACTTTTAGTTTTTTATTCCAGAATGGGTATATTTTATGACTTGGGGTAATTTCTATATGGCATTTCTCTCCTTATCCCTGGAAAATTATCTGTTTTTCAAAACTGATCTTACTACCATACATATGCACGACATGAATGCATAGGTAGTAAATCTTAATTATTTCAGTGCCACAAATAAGAGCATGAAATACAGGTATTATGAGAAAATAAAATATTGTGATATTCCCAAGGATCTTGTCACATGACGATGATCTTATTTATTCAGCAGAATGCATAAGTAAGTTACATAACTTCCAGATTTGAAATAACTTGCAAATCAGTGCTAAAAAGTCTGTACATTTTGCCAGAGATTGTTGGGAAGTTATCACATATTTCAGTCCTAAAAGAGCATTTAATGCTTGCACACTATTGAGACAGTCTTCACTGTTTTCTTAATACCAACACCCTCTCCGTCACACTGTCCTCTTCTTGCTTTCTATTTAGTTAGAGGCCAGTACAAGAATGAATATGCATATGCGATCTGGTAATGTCACATGGAAGTATATAACATAGTAGCAGGTTTTAATTTGGCTTCATTCTCTATATAGATTTGTACATGATGATATTTTTATTTCATTCAATTTCTAGAACAGAGGCCAAGGTGTTGAATCCATGTACAAATTACCACACCAAGAAAAGAGAAGCTTCTCAGTGTTCATCAACATCCGTTCCCTGAAAATTCATTGTTCTTTAAAAGTGGTGACATTTTCACATGTGGACAGACTGCACAGAAGTGCAGTGATAGAGGCTCCTACTTCAGCTAACAACATAAACCTTAATTCCACTGCATTTTCTCTGCAGCTTTGTAATAGTGCTCATCCTAGTCTTTCTCTTTTCCTTTTCCTCCTTTTTCACAGTATAAGCATTTTTGTTCTGATTATTAAACATTAAAAAAGCCCAACTTTATTTGCAAAGTTGGTTCTAATGACAATTTTTTAAAAAAATCTGACAATGTCACTGCCAGCGCCTGAAAATGCACAATGTGATGATGCCATTCATTTCGACACAGTCCGAACTGGGAAGTAGCAAAGCTGAATGTCTCTGTATGTTTGCCTACATGCATTGTGTGCATATACACATAGTTAGATTGGTAGATATGCATATATATGTTTTTCATGGCTGCAAACTTACCAATTCATGATGAAAATTGTATATGGTGAGGAAAGCTATCTTAAATATTTACATGTGCCTGAGAAAGCAGACAAATAATTCTGGATCTTTAAATTTCTTACACTTCTTTTTGTCTAACCTTCTTGGGTTTCACAGAGCTTATACATAGAAGAGATTTTTTTTTTTTTCCAAGTGTTTAAAATAATGTTATCAAAAAGCTAGCCTTAACTTCTAGGAATTTAGAAATCAGCAGTTTTGCTAAATTGTTTTAATTCTCTGGAGATCCTCAGCTCTACCTTTCCCCCCTCTTTATTCTTCCTGTCTTTATTATCTCCCATTTAACTGAGTGATAGCTTTAATAAACACTGAACTCAGTCACAGGTTGAAATTGCACATGGAAAGGAAAAGGCATTAATGAACTTTGTTCTAAATGCCAGCCTTCAAATCATGGGTAGCACACATGCCTTTAATATTTCAATGCCTTGCTATATCTATATATCTATCAGTCTGCAACTTGCTACCAATGACCTTCTGACAAAGAGTGATTTGTCAAGTAAGCCTTCCACGGAGTCTTATAAAGCTGTTTCAGAGGTGCGTATAATGCTCTCTAAAATGCAGACCACTCAACGGCTTCATGACAGGAGTGGTTTTAGAGAGAAAAAAAGTAATCAAGAGATGATTTAAGAAGGTGAAGATTAATTCTGTATTATATAGTCCACCATACTTAGACAAAGAGAATAGTGCCATTGAAATTTATTGCTTTTAGCCTGGACATCGGTTTTGACTGTATATGGTAACTGAGGGCATAATATCATAGAATAATAGAATGGTTTGGGTTGGAAGTGAACCTGAAAGGTCGTCTAGATCCAATGTCATTGTCATGGGATGGACAGGGACACCTTCCACTGGACCACGTTGCTCAGAGATCCATCCAACCTGGCCTGGAACACTTCCAGGGATGGGATATCCACAGCTTCTCTGTGCAACCTGTTTGAGTGCCTCACCACCCTCACAGTAATTAATTTTTTTCATAATATCTAATCTAAACTTACTCTCAGTTTGAATCCATTCCCTCTTGTCCTGTCACTACATGCTCTTGTAAAAAATCCCTCTCCCCCATATTTCTTGTCAGCTCCCTTCAGGTACTGGAAGGTCATAATTAGGTCACCCCGAAGCCTTCTCGTATCCAGGCTGAACAATGTCAATTTCCTTAATCTTTCTTCATAGGAGAGATGTTCCATCCCTCTAATCTTCTTGGTGGTCTTCCTCTGGACTTGCTCCAACACATTGATGCCCTTCCTGTGTTGGGAACCCCAGAGCTGGACACAGGTGGAGTCTCAGGAGGGCAGAATAGAGGGGCAGAATCACCTGCCTCGACCTTCTGACCATGCTGCTTTTGATGCAGCCCAGGATACAATTGGCATTCTGGGCTGCAAATGCATGTTGCTGGGTGATGTCCAGCCCCTCATCTACCAGCACCCCCAAGTCTTTCTCGTCAGGGCTGCTCTTGATAACATGTCCCCTCCACTTGAGAAAGTAAGAAACGTGATTTATTTCTGGCTTATTAGATTGAGAATACATTGCATTTTTTAAAAGATAAATACCAGCACAAGAAATTATACCAAAGAGTACATTAGAAGAGCTCTGACAGCACATGGATTCTTTTGTTTATTCAATATATGGTCTCCTCAGACCTCACAGACCTTTATGTTTCTGAAGTACTCAGAATAATAAAGCACTTTCTGAACTCTTTGACTATACCAAAAATTGAAAAGACTGCTAAAGAACAATGACCTGGATTTAACATGTTGTGAAAGGAAGAGGCAGCTTTCAAGAAGTATAATACTTAGGGTTTTCCTTTCTTTTCATTAGTAATACACTTCAAGGGCTGTCTGAAAATACAAATATAGAAGAGGAAATATTTCACCATGGAAAATTTCTTTCCTTGACATTTTCTTTATCTCAATTACCATAAAAATTATATTTATGGAATTAGGCATGCAAGCACTGGCACTAAGAGCCCATGGAGCAGACTGAAATCAAATGGAGCATAATTTCTCTGTTAATGCTATTAACTGAGTTATTAGCAAGATCAGAACAAAAGTAAAGGCTTTCATTTTTAATTTTTTGTAAAGAAATTTCAGAAATGTCCTCTAAAATAGACAAATAGTTTATTTGGGAAAAACGAAGTCAGGTGTGCTTTACTGTGACATTTTAGGATGAAATGTTTGTATTTTAATTGTGGTACTTCTGTGCACTTTTCAGCTTTGTTGTTCTTTAACTTCCCATTAAAGGAAACGTGAACCATCCTTCCTCCTGCCATTGTACTTTCTGCCATAGAAAAGACTTGAATCTACTTTTTTTTGCTTAGAAAGGAACTTTAATGCATGGAAAGCAAGGGGAAAATAGTGTGATATGTCAGGTTCACAATCTTCATAATTGATAAACCAGGACTGAGGCCTATGTGCTGCAAAATCCTTGCCCTGCAGCTTTAGTATACCAAGTGTATCTATCCTTTCCACATCAGACTCTTAAAATTCAACACTGAATATACTATTAGTAAATATTACTTATGTGTGTAATACAAATACTAAAAATGTACTTTGGCATCCCACACACTAAGGCACCATGTACTTTTTCATCTATTATTCATTAGTAATTCAGATCAATAAAACTTTTAGTTGTTTTTCTATATTTCCACACGGATCTATGACTGTTTTGTTGCATAATTTGCTGAATATATACCAACACTTCTCTTTCTAAACTGGTAAACTACTTGATGGCTTCTATGAATGAGTGTTACTTCTCTCACATGTACTGAGAGTTTTCCTCCAGTATTATCTTTCTTCTATGTATAAGTGATGGATTAAGGAGATTATGTCATTGCAAAAATTCTTTTCCCTGTCACATGAATTTCAACACCCTGAAGACACATATAAGTGCGCAGAAACTAAAATGAGAAAAATGGAAAACATTAGCGTATATTACAGTAGAAAATGTTGATATCTTATTTTCGCTATGATCAGTGTATAAAATTCTACAAATTTAATTTCCCTCACTTTAGTAGAGAAAGGAAAATATGAAAAGGAAGTGACATTTAAATGGAAAATTTTCCCAAACATATTTTTTTTCCTAGGGCACCATATATCTGTTCTTAAACACATCGCTTTCAAAAACATTTTGTCACTCACCAAGTGAGGCATTGCATTTCAGTGAGTTAAAGAAACAACACAGTCTCCCCACATGGGTGTTTAATCAACTTAAACAGTCAGCAATCTTGCTCAATCAGCAGGTGTTTGACAAGAAAGTGCACTAAACAAGTCCCATTAATGCAAGATATTTGAGTGCAGAGGGAATAGTTTCATTTGAGAGTGGAATTCTTACAACCTTTACAGTCTAATTATTGGTAGTACCATTTAGGGGTTTTTTTTGTAAGTATAAATAATCACTGTGTTTTTGTTAAAACAACATACCATATCTGGCTAAATTTTAAAAATGGTACAAAATCTCAAATATTTGTTTCTTGTTGGAATCAAAATATTTTTTTCTCAGTGGAATTTTTCTGTTGCCATAATATTTACAAATTTTGAATCCTCAGAACTATTTTTCTAATCAAAACTTAAATTTCCAGTAGAAAAAGAAACTTCCCCCCCACCTGCAATGTTAACTGTTTATGAAGAACAATTTAAAGCATCATCTATATTATTTTTTGGATGACTTTAGGATATAAACTAAATTAAGTGCAGGATATGATTTTAAAAACTGTGTTTCAATGAAGGCTAAGATACAGTGTTTCCCAAAGCTAAGATTCCAGAGACATACAGAATTTTCCATCCTTTTCTAAGAATGATGATTGAGCCTTATATTTTTGCATTAGTCAGATAATTATCAACACTCTAGTCTGGTCTACTGTCATTTCCAGTTGCAAGTTTACTTATTCTTTCATTTACTCATTCTATGCAACAAGTAAGAGAAAAATTCCATTTTTAAAATACATTTACAGAGAATACAGATTTTGGTCTTATCTACACAGGAAAATTTCTTCAATATCACCTAAGACCTGGATATAAATATATGTAAAAATATTTTTATGTTAATATTTACTATACCGACTGTATTTGAATGGAGGAGATCTGGGGAGTAGAGCTTGGTTCAAGGATGCTTTTGGAGTCTTAATGCAATTCTAGGCAACTGTCACTAAACAAACATAATTAGAAAAATCTTTACTGTGTAAAAAAGTTTTCCTCAAAAAACCTTCTCCCTGATGAACAGGTATTCTGAAAGCCTTAGATACCTTAGAAACTCTTTCAGACGTCTTTTATTTCACTAGTTTATTTAGTTGTGTTAGTCCTCAGCATACTGGCTCATGTCTACTGCACTCTTTGTGTCTGTCCCACCTGGGAGGAAGCCATTGTTTTATTTTATGTTTTTTTCCTCATGATTATCTTGTGTAGTTCAGTGGCAACGGTTAATTTTACAGAATTTTGCAGCATTGTAGCTAATTTTAAGCTACAAATACTCACAGATCAAGTAGGGTAACACCTCCTCCATATCCTTTAAAATGCCTAATTGACTTTTTTGATTGTCCTTTGCAAACAGGATTAAATTCTCCTTCAGCTTCAGAAAAACGTAAAGCTTTCCTAAAGCCTGGAAAGTTCAATTATTTGAAATTTCTCAGTCAGCTGAGGAAATCCTATTGCTATTTGTACAGCAGATTGTCAGATATCTTTGACTACTTCATAATATTTTGTCTAGTTTTTCATTATAGCCCTCATAAATACCCTGAGCCTGAAAATCTTTGTAAAACACTCCTTTTGCTGGTAACACCCAAGTGTTTCTATTCTTAGGTACTTTTGTTGTATCCAGTCACATCTGCCTCCATATGTTTTAGTCTTCCTCTCTACCAGCAAAATAACTTCTGAAAACACCATTTCTCTTTTATCTGTTGAGATCTATGCCTGTCTGCTTCCTACATTTCCTACTTTTTGGACATACTCAAGTCTCAAAGAGGGACAACTGATCTCCTCTTGTGTGAGACACATTGAGAGTGCTATAGAATAGGCTGGCTGTCATGGTTGTGACATATAAAAACATGGGATCCAGGCTTTTTGCTGCCCAGTTCTTTCAACAAGAAGTACAAACAATATAGGGAACTTCAAGAACTTCAAACAGGTTATAAGATGGATATTTCAGTCCTGCAGTGACCACATTGTCAGTTGAGGTATGTTTGAGAATTATTTTCCAGTCTTTCCACACTGCTTCACTTCAAAAGAAAAGAATGGTCTGACCACACTCTTGCTGCTACCATGTCCTCTTTATTTGCCAGGACCTTGAAAAGTTTTTGGCCTAAAGATATTCCAGAAACATGAGATCCAGTTAGAAACTGTGATTTCTCAGTCCATTTTAGTTTTTTACTAAAAGAGCAACATGTTGTACCCTGTTTTCTTTGTAGCAAATATGTTTTTTGTCAGAGGAAGAAGAACTAAATACATAATTTCTCCTTTTTCTTAATCTAAAGCCTAATTTCATTGAAAATACAGTACTTTTAGATAGACTGATTGTTTCAAAGGCTCATTTTGTTTCTGGAGCTACTCAATCTTTTGAGTCATTGCTGACAGCCTTAGGTTCTCCCCTCTTTCTCCATGGCTTCTCCTCTCCTTTCTGATTGTTTGATTGTAAACCTGTGTGGCACACAGAAAATATAGAAATGCCATAAAAAATGTTTTGCCATTGTTTCTGCTTATCAAAGCTTCCTACCAAAAAATTCTCTGTCAGCTTTCTGCCAGAAGTTCTCACAAGAGCTTCCTGCTGGAGTGCTCCTGCCAGAAGATCCTACAATTGTGATCTCTTCTAAACATCTAAATGGGGCTACGTGCCAAGAAATCACGTACAAACCCTCTCTAAATGCTATAAAATCTTGAAGAGAAACTTTGGAAAATTAGGGGGTAAGAAAAGAGAGAGAGAACTGGTTACCATAACCAGAAATCTCTCTCTACCTCCCCCTCACCTTCTCACCTTTTCTTCACCACTGCCTGCTGCCTACTTGCCACCGGAGACTGAAACTCTGCTCACCTGGAGAGACCTGAGACCCACCATGCCACATGTGTGAGTTATATTTTATGCTTCTGCCTTTACCATATTTCTGAGGGCCAAAAAGTGCTGCTAGGTTGGGACCTTACATGATCTGCAGCTCAGTTTCTCATGAGCGACAAAACCCACATCCCGGCTGCATTCCAGAGATCTAAAGCGGCTAAGCTCCTGAAGCTAAAAGATAAAACACCGAAAAAGCAGCAAAGACAGGAGAAAAAAATTGCACAAACTGCTTATTTCCCTCCTCCCACCAACTCAGCAAAAAGGTAGTTTTTGGTGGTAACTTTTCTCTGCCTCTAAAATTAATCTGAGCTTTTTTCAACCTTTTCTTGTTTCTTTTCTTTGCATCTCTTAACAATTAATAAAAATCAGTTTTTGGTATCAACAGATAACTTGTGTGAGTTTTAATTTTACTCAGGGGAATAGTCAAATCTAAAATTCTTTCTGCAACATTTATGCAGATTGTAACAACTTGTAGGCAAATATTTTGATGCTTAGGAATTGTGAATATTTTGAAACTTGAACATTGTCTAATTGGTCAATCTATCTGGAAGCCAAAATAAATTAACTGCACACTAGAAATAGCCTATTCCTAGAAATGGAAAGTATGATATGGTCACATTTATGCTAACTAAAAGATTCTAAGATTGTCCATCAGTCTTACATGCATCTCAGGAATATGAATCACATCGGTCACTCTCAACAGTGTAGGCACATATCTGGAACTTTAAGTTTGGTACTTTCCTGCAGAAAAGAAAGACATTTTATATAGAAATTTATAATTTCAGAGGCACTCAAGTGCTCAGGAAATCCATCTTTCTCTATTATTATTACAGGCGAAATTTCACTCAGGAATACTTTTTTACTTAATGCTAAGATAAATCTGAAATATCCTGATGCAGAGCAGACTTAGAACTAATTATTCCCTTTGAGAGCTGTAGGGAGAACATTCTTTGGTCAGGTACAGTCCTATTGTAACCTGCTGCAAATTATTTATTATTAATACATAGTTTTATTTACTGTAAATAGCTAATCTATCTCAGAGATTTTTCTCTTAGGTGTGATCTGGCTTGTATTAAAATAATGTTATGGTCATTGTGTCTGAATGGCAAAAGAATACAAAATGAAATAATATTCATTCTTATTATGTGTTTCCACATGCCTCTTGGTCCATCTGTCTTTCTTAATGATTTGGAGAGATTTGTTTTTCTTGTTCTGTGTTTGAAGAAATATTTGAGGAAAATAAAATTAACATTTATAAAACATATTTGATTTTAAAATAAAGTTCTCTTTCTTTTCGAACTTAACTTGCATATTGAGTTTATCCTGTGCTTCAGTGTAATTAAATTCTTCTATTTAAGAAATTGAGTATGTCTAAAGAGCAGTTAGCAAATGCTTAAAATATAGTAGCACTTATGTTTAAACCACAGCAACACTTTTTCTAAAACAAGCTTAATTTGAATATTAAAAATTATATGTATTTTTTTTCCCCTTATAAGAGATAGGAATACCTGAGGGTTTCTTTTGTACAGGTAACTATTTACTGTTAACCAAGACCAATATCAAAGTCCAATAGTGGTGAACTAGACTATCTTAATAATGGTAAGTTATTCAGGATACTAGAGGATAGCTGCATATATATTCAGTACCAGGTGAAAGATACCATGGGGTACAAATTAAATATTTCAATTTATTTTAAGATCATGTCCATTCTCCACTCACACTGGCATGAACTGCAGTAGTAGTGAACTTTTTTTGTGACAGAATTAATGGTTTATAGTATTAATTAGAATGCTAAATTTTGTAGTAAAAAATTACTCCTAAAAGGTATCTAAATTTTTATGCCTTCCAATTGTCAGTTCCCCTTATTTTCCCCTTTTGGCTTCTATCCTACTCAAGTTTCCTTGCTTCTTTTCCTTTCTTATTTATTCTGATCAAGACAATTGCCTGATGAATAAATCAATCATTTGCTGAGGGCATTAGAATCTAAACAAGGGAAAGGCCACCACAGTACAATGTCCCCTGGCAGGTATTTAAACATTTATACAGTAATAGATTCCTCTTGAAACAAGAAATCCTGTGGCATCTTGAAAGGTTGTTATGCTGTGAAATGAATGAAGTATGATATACCTCACCAACAAGTCACCTCTCCAGAATTCTGTAAGGTCTTTGACAGGGTCCCCCACAACAACCTTCTCTCTAAATTGGAGACATATGAATTAGATGGATAGACTGTTCAGTGGATGAGGATTGAGAGCAGTCTTGCCGAGAATGACTTGGGGTGAAAAGCTGTGAGAGAGCCAGGAATGTGCACTCAGAGCCCAGAACGCCAACAGCAGCCTGTACTGCATTAAAACATACTGTGGTGATTCTGCCCCTCTACTCTGTCCTCATGAGATCTCACTTGGAGCACTGAGTCCAGCTCTGTGATCTGTGGCACAAGATGGACATGGACGTGTTGGGAACCATTGCAGAGGAGGGTCAGGAAGATGATCAGAGGGCTGGACCATCTCACTTATGAGGAAAAGGTGATAGAGTTGGGGCTGTTCATCCTGGAGAAGAATTCTGGGAGACCTCATACCAGTCTTCCAGTAATTAAAGGGAGCCTATAAGATAGTACAGAATTTTTAGCAGGGACTCTTGTGATAGGACAAAGGGTAATGTTTTTAAACTAAAAAAGGGCAGTTCAGACTAAATATAAGGAAGAAATTTTTTAGAATGAGAGTGGTGAAACAGTAGCACAAGTTACCCAGAGAGGTGAGAGATGCCCCATCCCTGGAAACATTCAACGGCAGGTTGGACTGGGCTCTGAACAACCTGATCTTGTTGATCATTGCCGGTGGCCTAGACTAGATGACCTTTAAAGGTCCCTTCCAACCCAAACTATCTGATGACTCTATGATTGTATATCTTCTACTGATGTCAGCTTTTTACAGATTTGGGCCATCTAGCTGTATTCTCACTTGAGTAATGAAGACAGTGAAGGGCCTTGAGGGGAAGCCATATGAGGAGTGGCTGAGGTCACTTGATCTGTCCAGCCTGGAGGAGACTGAGGGGAGAGCTCATTGCAGTCTGCAACTTCCTCATGAGGGGAAGAAGAAGGGTAGACACTGATCTCTTCTCTCTGAAGATCAGTGACAGTGGTGGGACCCAAAGGAATCACCTGAAGTTGTGTCAGGGGAGGTTTAGGTTGGATATTAGGAAAAGGTTCTTCACCCAGAGGGTGGTTGAGCACCTGAACAGGCTCCCCAGGGACGTGATCACAGCACCAAGCCTGACAGAGTACAAGAAGCGTTTGGATGATACTCTTAGGCACATGGTGTGACTCTTGGGGATGGTCCTGTGCAGAGCTAAGGGTTGTAATCAATGATCCTTGTGGGTCTCTTCCAACTGAAGATTTTCTGTGATTCTGTGATTCTGTAATTCTGCTTCTGTGTCCAACTTGAGCACTGTTTCACTGATGCATTGATTCTTTGAAGACCAGAGGGCAGAAATTACAGATTGTTATGCCCACTGGTGGAACACTGAGTTTTCTCTAGACATTATCTCACTCCAGAAATTTTCAGTCATAACCTATGTCATGTTTTGTCACAATTTTCTCCATAAGGAAGCTCATCAAATGGCGACATCTTGTCTTGTTTATAAGTCCAAATAACCTACTTCATTCTTAGGAGATGGTTTTCGGAAATATGGGAATAATTAAAAGGGTCACTTAACTGTTTGGGTTTGTCTATGAAGATTACCTTTTTTCCCCTTTTTTTTTTTTAATAAGACAACATTTTTAATTTTCAACTTTTTTTTTTTTTTGACAAAAGATAGAGCTTTCTTTTCAAATAATACATAAGAGGAAATTAAATACCAGAACAAACAGTTTCAGTCTTATTAACATCAAATCTATTTACAAAAAAAATCTTTTTTGAATTTTTTTGGGTAATCTTACATTTCATTTACATTTTTATTTCTATGTTTTGCATAACAAAATTTTTAAAATTTGTTTTTGGGAAGGTATTTCTTTTCAGCTAAACATGTAGCAGATGTTCTTGACTGATATATCGAAAACAAAGATTGTATTGTGCGCACACAGACATATATGTATTGGTAAACTGTTTCTTGAATGCCATTTGACATAAACTTCAGGTCCTATTTGTCCAGGAAGTGTCTTCAAACCAGATTTTTTTTTTTAACTTGTTTGATGTAAAAACATGCTACACCAGAACAAATAAATTTGGAATACTGAGTGCAGACTGTCAGGAATAATCTTTGCTTTTGGTTAAAGGGGGTTAAAGCCCACTTTCAAGAAAGGCAAGTAATTTGAAACCATCAGTAGAAACCCATGTGTGCTTCATAATGTTGTTCATTTTACTTACTGTCCAAAATTAGCACCTTATTTCTATCTTAGGTGTACCAAGTTTCTTGTTCATGCTATTTGCTAGATCTGTTGTTAGGACCCACAGGTTTACCCATCTGGATGTGTGTGTATATACTCCAATGAAGCCATGTTTCAGTTCTTAGTTTTGATCCACTGAACAAATTGAAAACTCATCTAGCACCCCACACTGATACATTTCCTTCTCTAAAATCATGTGATTACTAAAGGACTGGACTGTAAAATGGCACTAGAAGTAGCTTAACATATTGTAGAAAAAGCTCGCTGGGCAAATTGAATGCTACGTTTTCTGTTGCCATTAGACTTGACAGAATAATTTCACTAATTTATGTTATCATCTCCTATGATATCAGTGTTGTTCAATGTGGTGCTACTTACAAGTCAATACCAATTAACCTGAGTATAGATTTCTGTCCTTGAATTCAGTAAATCATTCATTATATCTGCTTTAATATTAGACCTAAGCAAATATATCTGATACATACAAAATCCAAGTGTAAGGCTCTAATAGTAATACAGACTGATATAGTTAGCTGAGTGAGATATTCCCTGCATTATTCAATTTTAGAGTACTTTAGAATCACATATATACTGCTATTTCTTAGATAAGTTAAAAGGCTACCAAGATCCTGTGAGATATATAGAAATATAATTATGGCTGCAGAAGTAAACTTCTCCAGAAGCTCTTCTGCATCACCTAGAATCAATATTGTAGAGTTAGGGTACTTAATTTGGTAAACCTGTAGATAGTGTTAAATTAAGACGGGCAACCACATGTTCAAAAGTGTATTTCCCATCAAGCAGCATGAAAAAACTCAGACCTTTCCCGTCGATTTATTCTGATTTTTAATTTCCTAAATGGAAAGTTACATTTAAGAAGTTTTCACCTTTAAGCAATACTTCTTGGCTAATGTGCTTAGGACATTGCAATTAAGTACTTCTGAAATGCTGTTGTATGCACTCTCTATAAGCACAGCTAACAGGAAGGGTGAAGTTTTGCCTGAGTCAACTTCAGGCACTGTTAAAGATTGTGTCCTTTATTTTTGTTCTCATTCATATCAGATATTTACTGGTGTCATATGTTTGAGAAAAATTAATTAATTCGTAATATGTAGGCAATGCAGAATGTAAGAGAAGTCTAGTGGCTCCTGCATACTGACTAGTAAGGTTCAATACTCCTGTTGATTATGCCTCTATGAACAGCTGTCCTGTTGTAAGAATGAGTATATATTTAAGGGTCAGAAAGTGGAATATCTCTTATGTAAGTGGTGGATTAGTGAGCAGTACTGTTTAGTAGTTATTTTCCTCCCTTATTCTTATATTTTTTTTGCCTTCCAAAGCTTGGAAATATGATGTCTAAGTTCAGAACTATAGGTTATCAGTATTAAAGAGGTATGGGAACTATACTGGAGGAAAGACTTCCTTAAGGAAATTAGGACCTCCTCGTTTCTGGCTAGAAAACAAAGTTTTGCAGTTTGCAGCTACAAGAGATGGACAAGGCTGAGGGAAGTTTTCTCTCTGATGGTACAGAACACAGGTGGAAGAATAAACTAAATTAGGTGAGCTGACTTATATTGAAACCAGATATTTTAATTTCATACAGTCAAGGTCTATCTTGACTATGTTTCAAACATTTTAATTTTCCTTCTGGGGAGGAAGAGCAAACATTTTTCAAAAAAAGTCTGTTTAAATTTTTTGTCTGTATACACATTTACCAGTAAGCAAACCTTAGAATTCTCTCATTTTTGTCATTGCCTGTGCTCCAGTGAGGATCTATCCTATCTCTATAGAACATTTGCTAGATAACAGCATCTATCTTAGTTATTATTTTACTCAGAATGTGTAAACAAGGAGTTTCTCTGAATGGTTCCACCAATAAAATTAAACCAGTAGTGTGCCTGTTTCTGTAGCCCTGGCTCTCTCCCAGCTGCAGATGTAACTGATTCTATATCTCCCCTTTCCCTGTTAAATTTTAGAAGAATGATCTGCTGCTTCATTTTAAGAGAGTCCTTATGAGGAATTCCAGATTGGATTGTGACCTGCCACTGGTCTGCACAGAAGTGCATAGCCTGAAGACTCAGAGATGTGAGGGAGTTGAGATACAATCTCTATTTATTAATTCCTCCTGACCTGGGGTATTATAACCATCATGAACTTTATTATCAGACACTTAGCTCTCTCTGAGTAACATATAGGGAGTTTTGATACCTTACTCAGCTGCCACTGGAACAGGGCATTTAAGACTGCTTTCCCTGATGATGAATGGGTTAACTTAAGCCTTCACTGAATTGGTCTTAACTTGTTAATTCACTCTCTGCCTTTACTTCACCAAGATTTTATTTCATATTGTCTTACTCAAGATACAATCCTTTCTTTCAAGTGGGCACAGAGGCCTTTGGAACACTAGGAAGCTGACCTATACAATCCAAGCTTTTTATAGTATCAGATAATGTGCTGCCTAGGACTTGTCATTTTTTAATACAGAACTAAACTGCAAAGGAGAACTGGAAAGGACAGACCTACTGAGTGTCAATTAGGTTTAAGGCTCAGTGACAGGATGTAATATAAGTCACTTTGTGTATAAATGTTGCCATTGATTTTCTGTTTAACAGCATTGTCTTCATCCTCCAGAAATTACTGTGTCTGCTGCTAAATTTTTTCCCTTTAGTGCCATCTATAGAATCATCTTAATCTTTTCAGATTTCTGCCTTTCTGAGTTTATATACCTGACTTTCATATAGAAGTATTTGATCTGAAACATCACTTTTTCTAATTTCTTCACATTTCAATAAATTAAAGGGCTAAAGTAATAAATCAAGATTGTTACCCATATCTTTATATTTCAGGAAAGTAGCTCACTTGCAGCATAGTGAAAGAGACTCTGTAGTCTTTCAAAGAAAGCATTACACTTTATTCCAGTGTTTACATAGGCAGTTATTAAAACAATCTACAAGACACTATTTTTATTTTTGACGCTGAAATTATGCCAAGAAATATCTCTTTTCCTCTTTCCCACACAAATGTAATCTGTTTGTTTCAACAGAAATACTTTGAATCATATGGAAAGTTTAACACAGCTAAAAAGTATTTGAAACCAAAGTGGGTTTGCTGGTTTTATTTGTATGCACCTGATTTTTAATAGGTTTTTCTACATACAGCTGTACAAATGTCACCTCGAAATTAGGAAATATGCATGCATCAGATACAGTGTACTGAAGGATTTTAATATATAAAACTCAGAGACAGCCAAATGATTGTTGGATTGATGGAGGTACACTAGAGATGGAAATAACTATTCTTGTAAACAATGTAAGTTCAAGAAGTCTTAGCATGAAAACATATTAAGACATTGCACTTCCTGCACTCTACAAATTTCAGAAATTTAAGTGGTAATTTCCTCAGATATATCTTTCTGGTCTGAAGTAGCATTCAAAGACATAACTACAAGAGTGATTTCTTTCTCTTTTCCTTTTTAATATATGCTGGTTTTAAACATCAAAATATTTTATACAAGTTTTATATTTTGAAGCTCTATAAGGTCCAAGAGATCCATAGTGTGCTCAGTGGTTTTCTGATGTTTCCTGGAAATTTTTTAATTATGTACAGTTTCTTCATGTCATGTAGGCAGGACAGTAACCCATAATGCTCAGTGTCCCCGTTGAGTTTAAAAATTGAAACCATGCATTCAGAACACTGCCCTAAATTTGCTTTCACACCAGTCAAATTACAACACATAGGTGGCCTCAGGTCTACTGCCTCAGCTAAATGTAATAATGCATATATCATAAAAGGCCCATAGTTGTCCACAATCTTAATTTTGGCTTTTTCTTACCTGAAAAATCATCAGCCTTCACAAGACTGGCATTTTATTTATCTCTTGACTTTTGCAGCATACTAAATTTAATCCAAATAACATTATTTTGTTGAGATTAATGTATATAATGTAAAATTATCTTTTACCATTGGTGTGTTTTTCTGAGATGAAATAAAATTGTATGTGTATAAAACATGACAGTTACGGTGGAGTTGAAGCTTAAAAGCTGTGACAGAGGAGTTACATAAGCTTCTATAGATGTATTCATATCTTCACATGTTTTAAAAACATAGTGATTAATGAACAGAAGGGGTTTCTTTCAACTGCTTGTCTTTTGAGACATTTGAAACAATGGTTATGAATGACAATGGAATATATTATTCTGCCATCATAGGCTGCTGTGTCCCACAGAGAAGGAGCCACCAGTAACTTTCAGAATATTTCCGAGTCCTGTGACCCTTTTGCTTTTGCCATATACTTATTGTCTTACCATACTTTCTTCACCAATCCATCTGAAAACTGACTTTCCCTGGTATTTCCCATGTGATTCATGTCTTCTGCTTTTTTGAGACTTCCTTGTTAGCTCTTTTTCTCATCCGTTTTTCCTCTGCCTGCAATGTAGGTAAACAAGAAACTGCCCAAGGAGTTTCTTGTTTTCTCATGTTCTTCTCTCAACAGAATAAGCCAGAGCCACTCCTCTTGAGCCCAGTTATATCCAGCCTTATATCCAGCCTATATCCTGGCTTCTTCAGTCTCCCTCAGGCTTTTGAAGGGAAGAAAAAATATTTTGGTTTCAGGAAAGAAAACACCCCCCTTGAGAAATTATTTAAAGCAAAAATTTAAAAACACTCAAAGACTTCTATGTATTTATTTTACTTGTTTGTTTGCTTATTAATTAATTAATTAAATAAATTATTTTACATACTTTCTCTTACTGATTTTTATACATTTCTGGGCCACAGGAATGCTTTTGAAAATGAGACAGTCTTGTATTCTTAAATGATTACTACCTTTAAGAATTTTGTCTGTTGAGAGGATCTATGCCTAGTCTCATTAAAAAAAGATTATCTAAGAGTATTTAGCCCCAATGGAATAAAAAACTTTTTTTTTTTTCACAAGTATTAAGTATTTAATTTTCAATGTAAGCTTGAAAACAAAGTGGAGTGAAGGATCATGCCATGGTGTTACTAGTGTATTTCATATTTGAAAAATCTGCTCAAAGTTTAGGGATACTTTTTGCTGTAATATATTCTTGGAGTTATTTTTTGAAACACATTTTCCTCTGATACCCATGAGTAAGGTTTCTACGGATGGTCTTTTATTTTCTTTGTTTATTTGATGCTATAAGACACAACTCCTGCTCCATGAAATCACAACATGAAAACAATAGATGAACTTTCATTTCCTTCATGTTGTGTTTGTTATGCAGACAGGTAAGAAGAAAGTAACACTTTCAGCAGGTAATGAGTCTTTCTTTCTGCAGATTCCACATCAGTACTTCAGTTATGTTTTATATTTTGTATACTGGCAATTCTTTACATGAGACAACTTTCACAGTTCCCTTATCTCCCTTTACTTTCCACTTAAATGGCTACTGAAATATTAAATTAATTAGAAAATAGTGCAACCCATCCACTCAGAAGCCCAATAATTGCTGTAGATGACAAACCTTGCTTTGATGATTTATTTAAGTTCAATGTTGCTGCCATGCAGCTATTCTCTTGAGATGACAACCTATGACATTTAAAGGGAAAAATAGAAGGGGTCTTTAATCATATTTTCTGCTCAGAAGCCTCTGTGTGTGTTTTTAAATGCTGAAACAAATGATCACCAGCATGACTTTTAATCATTAGTTCTGCTCCTCCTAATTATAGCTATTTGGAGAGAGACAGGTAACTGTTACTTTGTCTATTTGTCAGAAAGCTTTCACTTTGGGTTTGTTAGCCTTTTTCTATACTTTGTCTGAACCAGTGTTTTACCATAGTTCGGTTATATTGGTCTACTGCCATTTCATTCAGATTACAAGCATGCAGATAATCTGTTCTACTTGTAAGTAGAATTCTTGATCAAGAGTAGTAGATGGACTAAGAGACAAAAAAGCAATTGCCTCATTAGGATTAACATATGAAATGAGCAATTATAAAAGGAACACGTATTATCTACTGGATGGTAGATTAACAATTAAAGGAAAAATCAAACTGAATTTGTTATTGAACTTCTGTTTTCTGAAAAAGGCTTCAACTGAATGTGCAGCTGAAAGTGAGTGTGGTCTGAATGAAAGCACCACCAAAAGAGGCTTCTATCCACACTTTGCTTGAAGCCAGATTGAATTCTTGAGGAGATTGAACTAATTTTAGTCAAGGAGAAGAAGGTTGGTTTGTGATAAGAACAGGAACTATGGAGTTGCAAGACCTGGGCTGTCTTCCAGAAATGTTTTTATTGTCTTAGTCATATCATTTAGTCTTGGTTAAATGACATAAATCAATGAGGTGGAGACATACCCTTTAGAAGAGAAAGGGAAAAACTGCTATCTATGTGAAGGCAAATGAATGATTGTCTTCAGTCCTTGTGTTGGATAATTGTGAATCACATACTGAATAACACTGTTCAACATGTGCATTAATAAATCAAATTACTTGGTAATTTAGATTACTGCATTTATCAGTACATTAGATAAAGACAAAAATGTCATAGGCCTATATCATCTAATTCATTTTACAGCAAGAAAATAATCCAGTTGTTGAGTCCACTGATCTGAAATTTCACAAAATAATTATGACATAGCTTCTAATACATTGGTTCGTTACTTAACAAACTGACAATATATTCAGCTTCTAGTGCTCTGCACAGGACAAGGTCCTAATTTCTTTCCTGTTCTGCTTATGATGGAATTGGTAGTTTCCCTGCACAGAAATGTTCTGACTGAGCTTTTGTGTGAATGTACAGGTTTATTTCATAGTTTTGGATTTCAGATTGCTTTCACATGCAGTCATATGCTAGATTGCTTTTCAGTGAGAAATATCTTTTAATTTTTCAATTAAATTTTAGAAAGAATAAACACAGCATAACAAATAACTAAAAAAACATAGTTAAATGAGTACTGCTATATTACCAAAAAGTCTCCAATAGGGTTCAACTCTCATTTTGAGTGTTGGATTTCACACATATGAGCCACTTGAGATGTCTAGAAAATTAATTTTTACCAAGATAGATTTGGTTTCTTCAGGAATGACAATTTCTTCTGAAAGTTTTATAAAAAATATGAACATTCTCACATGTATCCCCTTTTGCGGTATATCTGCAATATAAACATGCTTTTTGAAGAAAGCAGAATTAAGTTTTCTGAATTCTCCAAATCTCTAGGAATAAGAGGTATGGGACTATTGGGTGCTTCTGCTAACCTATGTAAGAAACAAAAGAATGTTCTGAGATATTTCCCTATACTTGACATTTCACAGACAAACTCTCAGAGAAATGGGAAGATTTGCAGAAACAAGAATTAAGAATAAAATCCTGGACAGTAAAGAGAGGTAATTCCCAAGAATGATGAAACAATACTCAGTAAGAGAGAACTTGCTGATCCCACTGAAAAGTTTTGGTATGACAGACAAATAAAACATAACTGTTCTGAGGATGGCTTTTTGTTAATTGCAACAATATCAAAATTTTATTTCTTTTTAACTGGCATCATTGGCTGCATCTAAACTTTTATTCTGAATAATCATTCTGAACAGAATAATTATAGTTCAAAGTGATTTTTTTTGTCCACTTCCAAAGGTTGCACTAACATCATAGTTCTTCTGAACATACGTATTTCAGTTGGAAAGTTTTGGGTTTTTTTTTTTTTTTCAACTCAGAAATGACAGAAAATAAGTATAGTGAAACTTCTACAGTCAATTTACTAAAGGTTCCAGTATCTTACCAATGGTGGGAAGCTTGAGAAATATACAGTGATTGTACTGTGGAGTGCATAGAGAGAGCAACTAGACAATAAAAAACCCAATATATCAACATGTTATTAAAAATTGTATTTACAAATCTGTAGTTCACTGGGACAGCTAAATCACCTGAGATGCCCAGAGCTCAGAGGTTTGGAAGTTATGACCAGAGGCACTATATGTGACCACAGTGTTCTGTTGAAGAAATTTGTTATGTTAGAAATAAATTGACTTTTTCTAAACATGATGCTCCTGAAGGAGACATGAACAATAAGCATTACCACTATGATATGGACACATAGACAGCTAAGAAAAATACATAAAATTATGTTAACACATGTTTTCCTATGAAACATACTATGTCTGTCTACTGTTCTTTGACCTGAACTTGACTATGTGTTTACATGACGTCTCTAATAATGAAAAAAAGTATAGCTAGAATATGAACAAATTATCTAGTGATAAAAACTATGCTATCTTACTGTCATCTTGATGTGAAGACAAGCTCTCCTTGAAATTATGATGTTATTGTCTCACCACAGACTGGAGAAAGCAAAATCCACTAATTTTGCATCCTGTGCCTTGCCCACTCACTTACTCAAGACAAATATATCACAAGACTTTCCAGAAAATTGTGGGTATATTCAGAACAACAACAACAAAAAAGGAACAATTCCTTTACTCTTACTGTTTTCAGAGGCTTTCAATATTAAGTGCCTTATGTGTCTCTTTTTATTACAGAAGTCTTAAAAACTGATTCACTTTCTTTGAAGGTAATTTTTTTTCATTTATACATTGATAATATGTAGTGTGATATACCAATTTTAGCAGCTTGTAATCTAAGAATATTTCTGTCTATACCCAAGTTTCTTCACAGGCTGATTTCGTTGACTTTAACTCTGACAATTTTATTTTTTTTTAGAATCCTAAAAATGCCTACAAATTCTTTTTTAGTTTCCTCTGTCCAGACATGGATCAGTCCCAAGACAGAAGCTAAATTTGCATGTTACATGGAACCCAGAATAACACACGGATTGAAGTTTATTAGGTAAGGGTCAAAGCTGCTTTAGGAGTAGTTATGTGATTTCTTATCTTCAGTTCACATGTGGCCAGCTCAGAGCTTCATCATAGCCCTGCTACCCCTGCCTTCAAATTTCATGTTGTCATGTCTTCACCTACATGACCACTGATGAGCATTGAACAGTTGATGAGCACTACAGAGTTAAAGCAAATTAGAGAAAGGAAGATTGCCACAACAGAAGGCATTGGTTATCTGGATGACAAATAAGCCAAGTGTTGGAGGAGCGCAGCAACTGCCCAATGTTCCCTCTGCTACTCTCTTTAGTGGTATCTTCTGCTGAAACTAGGAGTAGTGATGCACAAACTGAGCAGTCTGATCTGACATGAGGAAGGTAATCTGTGTCAGATTCATTGGCTGCGAATGGTATAAAAGTACATCCAATATGAACTGTATAAATCTGTATACTATTAATAACATGCATACTATTATGCATCTAATATATTACATACAATATTTATACTAAACCATTATACATTCTACAGGCTTCAACCAAGAAAAGAATGGAGTTAGCACTGCAAAACCACCTAGTGCAACATGCTCTTCTCAGAACATTTTCATCAGAAAATACTTAGAAGCAATATATATATGTGTCTAGATGTTATATATACACACATTCATATGCATATATGTGAGAGATATTACCTATATACATATATATATGCACATACACACAAAAAATGAAAAAGCAGGGGTATAGTGTGATGCAGGCAGAGACATTTTTCTGCTTCGGTCCCTTACCAGTTATGTGCTACCAACTCGACAGGAAGAAAGACAGTGCACTACGACTTTCTGGCAATCCCTGGATGGGCTGCAAGACTGATGAGAACTCTCTCAGACAGTTTCTTCAACACTGTGCAAACTGGTAGAGAAACACGTATGGAGCCCATAAGCACTAACAATTCTTATGCAATGGGAAAAGAGGAAAGTTCTTTTCCTCTACTATATTTAGTTGGCATGAAATGAAACTGAATCCCCTGTGAATAAATGAAACATTTAATACAAATATCAAAAGTTTAGGAAGTTTATCAGATTAGACTAAAAGGATATATTAACATTCTCTGGAAAGTGGAATTTTGTGAATCTAGTAACACTGTGTCTTCAAAAAAAGAGTGAAAGGGTTTCTTGTGAAAACATAGATGTATCAATTCTTATAGGTAGAAAGAGGGCAAAGCTGAGTAGACAGAACCTTCTGCTTGATAAGTGAAAAAGTGCATATTTTATATCCAGTTAATATTATTTAAGAAGTTACCACTGAAGTCACTATGAGACCTTGATCTACATCTTTTTTTTGGGTTTCGTTTTCATAAATATTTTAGCAAACAATTTTTTCCCCAGTAGAATGTATATGAAGTTATCTTAACTGAGTGTGTAGCTGTAATCTCAAAATGTTAAACAAAATTAAATTTGTGCACTTAGGATTTCCATAGAGACAAGTTCTATGCTTTCTAACCAATGTTAATTTCAAACTGTGTATTCAAGATTTATATCAGTGCATTAGCTCAGTATTGTGCACCACTTGACATACAATGTTGTTCATAAGAGAGACTGCTGCTCCACTTTTCCTGTACTGTGAAATAATGTCTTTTACTTATAATTATAGAATGACAGCAGAAGTAGAAGCTCTCAGCCAGAGCCCTGTGCTAATGCTGCAAAATAAATAAATTTTGGTCTTGATTTAGAAAATTATTTTCATTCTCTTTACAGTAATTTTTTGTTTGCTTTCTAATATAAATAAACACTCTATAAAGGTCTTATCAGTGATGCTTACTAATCTGGAATCTTTCTTCCAACACGAGTTACTTTGCTTTGAAAAGGGAATTGAAAAATTAGACAAGTTTAGGGACAGGCAGTAAGTAAATCAATGACCAAAAAATAAAAAAATCAAAGCTTTTTATAAAAGAGAGGTTTAAAAATTATTTGGATTATTTAATTTTAAAAGGTCAAATGCATAAAGATGACAAGCATAGTTCTTACATAAAGAGAAGAACAGAGTGTTATAACTGTAAAAAATAACAGTTAATTTATCAAGGATAAATCCAAGCTCAACATAAGAAGTTTTTCAATAAAATGAAAAATTGGGGAATTGAACACTAAATACCTCTTCACAGAATATACATAACTGGATGAATGAGATATAACTTTTAGGAAAGATGAGCACTAAATGTTTTCAGAGGGATGACACTGTATTAGATGGATCTGCAGTCTGATTTTTGTATAGCAATGCTTGGTCGACACACTGAAATACAATGAGTAAATGGCGGTACTATACAATTTCAGTGAAAATCAAAATCAATATTAAAAATATTAACTCTGCATATGCCACAATACTTAAAAATAGACATCTGTCCAATTGAAATAAAATAATTTCCAGATTGATGAGGACTTATTTTTGTTTGAGCAGAACTTTAAATGTTTATATTTACTATGCTTAAGAATCAGTATCTTAATCTCAATGAAGTTACTTCAGTTGTTTTTAACAATGTCGGCATAAAGATATTTCTGATTTTTAACTAGTAAAGGATTTTTTTTAATATGAAAATATATTCAAAATATACAAATCTTATTTGGGATAAACCTATTGCACAGAATATACAGATTTTATATTTATTTAATATTTTACCACATGTCCTTTTCTTTCCTGCATTGCATGGCTATCAAAATTTTGCTAGATTCTTACGGATCTCAACAGCCTTTCACCTTAACAAGAGACCTGACAGTCACATCCTGAAATGCCAAGTGTGCTGATGCTTTTGAGGCAGAGGTGGTGGTGTAGTACTGGTGACTGCAAGTAGAGGGAAGACGTGACCTGTAAGAGCATTAGCACAAGCGAAAAGCCAGACAGCATTGGTTTCTCTATGGCATCTCACTTTTCACTCATCCACCCACTTCATCTCCTCTAACAGGATCAATTCAATCCCACTCTACCTTCTTATGGCAGCAACAGTTAATTTTGAATACACTGATGGGAATGTCAGAGATGGAAGAGTAATACTGAGCAGGTTAGAGACAGTTTTAGTTTGTTACAAGTGGCAACCAGTTCCTTTCCTGGATAATAAAGTGTCTATCAAGGCGCAATAGCCAGTAAAAGAGGTCTCAGATTTTGTTGATGGGCACAGTATTTATGTGAAATATTAAGACATAGGAAAGTGTCCAGTTTGGTACTATTTTACAATTTCAACATTCACTGAGGTTGAACTAAGATCAATCTGATTCTTTGAATAGTCTGAAGAATATTATATGGTTTAAAATATTTTCCTCTATATTATTCCTAAATTTAAAATTGAGTTTCTAGATTAAGCAATATATTGAAATATCCCACTAGAAATTACTTTTTTTCCACCCTTATAGTGACAGAATTTTTTATTCATGGGAACTCCCATGGAAACATCAATCATGTAAAGACATGATTTTCAACACTGAAGCTCTCTGCTTGAAAAAGTATTTAATCCTTTTAATACTCTAAAGTGGTGTTAAGGAGGAAAAAAAAAAAGGTGAGTATTGTCTCACATTAAGTTTTTGCTGTTTTTTTTGTCATTTAAGATTTAAGCAGTCTCCAACACCAAGGAAAAATTTTAATTGACATTTAGTGGTTACTCTTTTTAAATAAGACATTAACACTTGTCATAAAATTAATTTACTCATTTTGCTTTGTGAGCAGTCCTCACAGTTTGCTCTCTGTAATTAGCTGAAGGTACGCCCATGAGAAAACTATATCTTGTTTTCTGAAGTGTTTGTGAAATGTGAGCAGTACCATACTGAGGCCAATTTCTTGTTTCTTTTGCAGCTCTCTGGCAAAATTCTTCAAGGAGTTTCCAAGGTCAGAGTTTGATGCTGCTGCACGTGAAAGGCACTATATTTTTATTTATTTTTCCATCTGAGGTGAAACTAAGTTAATATATTTGGAGCTTCTTTTAGAAGGAAAGAGTTTGGGAAAGAGTTCTGCTGATATGAGAATTAATTCTTTTCATTTGAAAAGGTGCTAGGAACTCAGCAAACTAAAATTTGTCACATATAGTAAGGTCAAAAGCATGGAACTTGTTTGTACTTTGTACCTATTTATTTTTATATTTTTTTAAACTGTACTAAGATATCATTCTTTGGAAATCAATTGGCAAATACAACTGTCATGTTTTACAGATGGATTCTTAGCAGTAGTAGAGAAAATTGTGATACCAATTTTTCCCTTATCATTGAATAAACATTTAAAGGAGTCAGAATCATCTATAAACAGAATCCCATTCCTATTTAAATTTCAAAAATCCCAATTACAGTGATGATGTAATTGTATCCTAAGACAGTAGCCTTACTTGGTTTGCTAGACATACACACACACACACACACACACACACACACACACGCATAAGTGTGATACATGTTGCACAAGTATTGACAAAAACTCTGACAAGAACTTGCAGAACACTTATGCCATCACTGGCTTGATTTAATTTTGTGGTACAAGAGTTTATGCTACTATAACCCCTTCAAATATTTTTAATCTGTTGAAAAACCTATAGAAACTAATGGGGGCATCTGGATATTTACACGACCATCTATAACATGGCAGAAGTCCAATCCCATTTTGCAGTGAAAGGTCACATTGAGTCATTATGAATCTGTTGCATAACAGCTCTCACCTTGTTCAGGGAAGGACTTAAGATACTTCCATGAGCTGTAGTTTTATGAAATACTTACTGAAATTTATTCTCTGTGTAAGTGGAAATCCATTTGTTCAGAAAGCAAGAAGAAACCAACTGCATCAAATAGACTCTGTTGCTCTTAAAATTGGTATATTTCAAGGTTTTTATTCTGACTAAAATACAAAAAGCCCAATTTCCAGCATGACTATAAAGTATTATCACTAGGCAATGGAAAAAAAATATTATTTAGTTGTTTTTTATTCCAAATCTGTTTTTTTTTTTTTTTTCCTTTGGCAAGGATAGAAGAGATTATGTGCAGGGCATTTTCTTATTAACTAATTCAGGCTGCAAATTATATAAAAGTTAAAGAGTTTTATTTGATTCTTCATTCAATACACATAATTTCTAACACAATCCCCATTCTCACCCAGTTATCAAGCAGCTGCTGAAGAAACTTAAAATGAGTTTTCATATAAGGTCTGTAGTACCTGATAAAGCAACTAATAGCTGCTTGCCTGGGTTATTTCTCTTGCTGTTTGTTCATGATCAGCACCATAGACATTGAATCTACTTCCCATAACTATAGAATGGTAGGTTACATTACAGCCTACATCTTTCCCTCTTTCCAGCTTTTGTCCCCATATCCTTGCTCAGAGTTTGCAACAGCATGTACAAAGTGTATTGATTATTGGCTTTTATAGTCCTGAGCAGCCATGTAAAGTAACTACACATTGTGCAGAGTTGGAAGAAATTCACTTTGCACACATAAGACCAGACAGCCAGAAAGGTAAATAGTCTTTCTGAGGAAATATGTCTAAAGGTTTTAGTCATTCTGGTTCTTTGCACCCTGTGCAAATGTGAGTAATGCAAGTGCTTATGCAGCCAGGAGGTAAACAGTATCAGGGAACGGAGCCAGCTAAAAGTACCTTTCTGGGTAACTCTTTGTCTGGATTGATTTTTCTTATCTGATAATCTGTGTGCACTGCTACCTGATGCTTGGGCCAGTTGGCAATGTGAGGGCAGAAACAAGTGGCAAGGGTATATTGGGAGCAGGTGGCAACTAAAGGAACTAGATTAAAACATGCTGATACTGACTGAATCACTATGATCTTGGCTGTCACAAAAGATAACATTCATTATGTATTCATTATTCATTTGTTTATGTAGGGTAGTTACCCCACTGCTTATTTCCAGGTACCTGCTAGACTTTGTTGTTGGTTTATTGGTTTTTGTTTGTTTGTTTGTTTATTTGTTTTATTTAGCTTGTCATTTGATTTCCTCTGAAATAACACGGGAGTCAGAGTGAATTGAGATGTGGGCATTAGACAAAGGTAGATTTTATTAGGGTGAGTTTTCAGGAGAGTCTGCATCACAACAAACCTTGAATAACTAAAGAATGCTCCTACTCGGCATAAACTAGTCTTAACGCTGTCTGTCCAATGCACAATCCAGCATGATTTACCAGCTTCCTGTCTCAGCCATTACACTTTTCCACGCCTTTTTCCCTCCCTCACTTTACTCCTACTCCTGGATTGGTGGTTTTGTAACCTTTCTGGTGGTGCTTGTTAGGCCCCTAAAGTCATGAGGGAAGAAGTCCACACTTTTTGCCTTCCAGCTTGTTTCTGTAGAATTCATGTTTGTTTCAATTGGTGATCACTGCAGATAAGTTAGTTAGATAACAGAATATTCATCCCGGACTAAAAAGAAATGGGAAAGGATTCCCTCTTCCTGAGACCAGTAAACAGCTAAGGTGGTCCAATTTTTTAGGAAGACACTAATTTTGGTGGATTTTTCTCTTGGATGAATGAAACCAAACCGCTTCATTTTTTGTTGACATTATTATTCTCATGTGACTGACCTACAAGTCTGAAAATGTTTGCTCCGCCTTCTATATCATCACCACAAGTGTATTTTCTGAATGCATTGCTGTACTTGAAGCAGATACATGATTCTGTTGACATCAATAGATTGGGCAAATGTAGAAAGTGCGGTGTTACAGTTACAAAATCTTTCATGGAAATTTTTTTTCTCTTCCTAACCAAAACAGGACGAGATGTCTTGCTGAAGCCCAGCCCCCCACTACCTGCTCCCAGAGCTAGCTAAAGCCTAAACAAAAGGGCCGGCTAATAGCTGTGCATTCCAACTTAATGGCTGGGGGGAAAGACTGAAGGAGGTGTGGGGGGAGAGGGAAGTTTTTTCGTGGAGCTGGCCACACTTCGCTCCTCCGTCTGTGTGGGTACCAGCTGCTCTTTGGGGGGGTGGTGGAGGCACTGGGAGGGGATCTTCTTTTTGACTTCCCCCCCGATTCTGCGTGCCCTGTTCGCCACTTCTTGAATTCACTACAGACTCCCCGAGGGTCCAACACCACCTGCAGAGAAGTTGCTTCCCCTTTCCCCCCACCCAGGATGCTTTTTTGGACAGAAGATGGTAGGAGAGGGTTCTTTGCACTGCTCATGGGAAAGGTTGCACGCTGTTCCTGTGGCCGCCATTCCCATGTGAGTCTTTGTCTTGCTGGAGCCTGTGAGTGACTCATCATGGTCGCTGCTTCCCAAGGATGTGACATCGCTCCCGCTGTCTGTAAATAGAACTGCTCCGAAGGGGCAGAGGTAGGACTTGATTTGTTTGAAAGTTTTGCTTACAGTGTTGCTGTTTGTTCTATTCTGGTTTTGGATATATATATATATACACACACACATTTTCTGATTAAAGCTTCTTAATTTCAAAGGTTGTGGTCGTTTTTGGGAAGAGGCCCCGTCCCCAGTCTAGATAGACACCTTAGTGTCTTTTAAACTGACATGCGGTGTGTCCAAGAAAATCAACTCTCCTTATCACCATCAGCTCCTACTACATTATTCTTCCTTTGAAACATTTCTGTATTTGTCATTTTCTAACTGTAAAATATTCCAGATTGAGATTTTTGTACATGTCAAGTATTTTCCTAGCTTTATTAATTATCAACTCTTTATGATAAATATTCTTTTTATTCTCTCTCTCCCATGTGGAACAGAAAGTGAAGGGACTTAAAAGAATGTCTGGATATCTAGACTCTCTAATACCACCAAATGCCACTTATCAGAGATATATTTTATATGAATCGAAATTCACATGAACTGATTCATATGACCTATTTAAATATCCACCTTCTGATGGGGTGAAGTGGTTCATTCTCTGAAGTGCAATGTTTCTGAGAGCTTGTGTTTTAGCCCTAGCTGGCAGCTAAGCCCCACCTAGCCAGTCACTCACTCCCTGGTGGGATGAAGGAACAGAATTGGAAGGATAAAAGTGAGAAGACGTCTGAGATAAAAACAGTTTAATAGGTAAATCAAAATGTTTTCATACAAGCAGAGAAACACAAAGATTTAATTCACGACTTCCTATGGGCAGACAGGTGTTAGAAGGACTTCATCACAGGTAATGGTGACTTGGGAAGGCAAAGCCATCACTCTGAAAGCCGCCCTTTTTTGTCTTCCCCCGGGACTATATGCTAAACATAATGTCATTTGATACAGAATGTTGCTTTGGTCAACTGGGAACAGTTGTCCTGGCTGTGTCCCCTCCCAGCTCCTTGTGCACATCCAGTCTCCTTGCTGGTGGGACAGTATAAGAAGTAAAAGGGGCCTTGGCTATGTGTTAGCACTGCTTAGCAGTAAAAAAGTCATCCCTGAGATATCAGACTGTTTACAGCACAAATTCAAAACACAGACCCATACCAGCCACTGTGAAGAAAATTAACTCTACCCAAGGTGCAATCTAGAAATGGATTCTTGTGACACCAGGTAGAATACAAGGGGAAAAAAATCCCAATTTTTCTTGAAGGTTGCATTTTAATTAATGGCTACAAGTAGTCAGGGTGGGAGTCATATGAAAGCTTTCACAGGGTACGAAAACAGAGCAGCAATCATTTTTAGGCAAGCCAAAATAATTTTATCTTGTGACAGCCACCAATAATATTTTTTAGATTGATGTTGATGTCAATAGACCCAATGCTAATTTTGTTCCCCTTTTCTAAATACGTTTGCTCAGACTTGTTGTCTCACTTGGAATAGATAGATTTTTCTTTGAGTCAATGCATTACGAAGTTAGTTGCCTAAAGAGAGTTTACACTGTGTTCCTCTGAGCTTAAATATTTTCCTGGATGTCTAATCTATTTTGGATTTAGGATTTGCTGTCCTTATATTTTACACGACAAAATCAATCATTTTGTTCTTAATGTTTGATCCATGTCTGTGAAGAGACCCTTGTTGTTCCAAGATAAACAGAAGATAGCTGTGTCAGAGAAACTTGACTGGATTTGTACAAGACATTCAAAAGTGGGAAATATGTCCATAAAAAATCTTGTGAATAATTTCTTCTCCAATACCAGATGTAAGAACTATGTTCTCTTTCATGACTAAACAGAGAACCTTATGAGCAGTTTATCTATAAAACTTACACAAGTAAACTGTTTGATGTATACCATCTTCCAATAAGTATGCGGAAAAGTGGAAAAGAATGCAAAGTATAATAAAAAATTTCTTCATGGACTAAAATAGATCATGTTAAAACATGTAATTTTAATTCCCATATTCAAAATCCCTTAGCTTGCTATAGGAGCATGATTTCCCTCATGTAGAGGTATTGTTTTTATTTTAATTCTGACATTGATAATTCTCAGTGTAAAAAAGATAAAAATAGAACCAGCTTACTAAAAAATGCTCCTTAAATACAATACTGAGTGTAAAATATTATTTACCTCATGAATACTTAATATCCTCACTGCTAAGAATACATCAAGACTTATATTTGCTGTCCAGCTAGCTAATTAAGATTTTTCCAGGCCAGAAACTTACAGAAATTTATGGAGAGTCCTTTTACACGGATTGTCTTGGTCTTTGGATCTAGTCTTAAATTAAAAATAAATAAACAAATAAGTCAATTTCTTAATGTTCTCTATTTGTGATTTTTTATTCAATGTTCAACTGATTTAAAAAGTCTGATTTCCAATATTGGAGAGTTTACTGTATAATATAGGTAACTAGACACAAGTATTCAAACTCAGCCAGAAAACCAAGGCCTTATAAGGAAATGGAAAGCAGCAACTCGTGCGGTGCTGTGTGATGTCACTTAATTTTTTCAGTTGTATCTAAGAGAGTTAGTATTTTCTGCAGGTCTAAGCTGTAAAAAGGAGTCCTAAACGGGTGACCACAAACCCAATACTTTTATCTAAAGGCAAGAATGGAAATATTTTTTTAACTTCATATATTCAAAAAATATCTAAATGTCTTTGGGCTCTTGAGAGCTTGTTTGGTGTTTTTTTCTGTGAAAGAATTTTATGATTGGTGGATTGGTGTTAAGCCACAAAGTAAGAGAGTATTTTGTTGAAAGTTAATGAAACTATGGAGTGTTAATCTTTGAAGGATCATCTAAAGTGAAATACTCTTTTAAATAACAGGCACTTAGTTTTGGTTATTACCTGTTGATGATAGTTCTGAACTGAGTGTAAAAGCCTAATAACTACTTTTCAGTAATTAATATTTAATTTTTAACCAGAAAAAATAAAGAGATATGCAAATGACCACTGGTTTTGTATTTGAGAATTTAGTGTGCTGGAAAAGTGTGGCTAAGATTCAGCCTGGGATGAAATTATTCTGTTCTGATGGGGAAAAAATGGGGCATAATTCACAATAAATGAAAAAAAAAAGTTGAACCAGACCTTTTTATGTTTGGGAACTGAGAGCTGATTTTTACCATTGCTGGTTAAGTCACTTTGCAATCAGAACAATTCTTCTGTGGCAACCTTGGAAAAACACCAAAGCAAAGCAAAGTGACACTCTCTGACACATCAATATTTCTGAGATACAGGTATTCAAAGGGAGAAGCGAATACTGAAGATGCTTCAGTATTGAGCAGAATTTCTCATTTCTGCACTTTATGTTATTTGTCACTAGCTATCTCATTTGTGCTTTGTTTGTCATTGTTTAAAGTAAGCAAGCAAACAAACAGGCAAACAAAAAACAGTTTCTGAAAGACTAACTTTGCCCACTGTTTCCAGGAAATCATAATGATACTCAAAGCATATACCAGCCTGTTCCGAGATGGGAAGCAGTTGTAGCCTTGTTAGGATACTAGCTACCTAAAGTCAAACAATTTTTACTGCACAGGAGTAGATAAGTAGAAATAATTCACAAATGACAGGCGTTGATAATCTGCGTTCAATTTACTTCTCTATTCCATGTCATGGGTAAATTTATTTTCCTCTACAGTGTAACTTCAGATGTATTTCCCACTCTTTGTCTATGGACTTTGACAATTTTTATAATATCTCTTAGACTAATATTTAATATAACAATCAGCTTTCTTTAGCAGAGTACTTAAAATCCTTCTCATTTCATTCTCCTTTTCGCTATTTTCATTTTATAATACTTTTCTCTACTTATATTTAAAAAGGTTTTTATGCAAGTTCAATATATATTCTTCAATGTAGCATTCATAACGGTTCTTAAAATCTTATGATCACTTGCATTTTTTTTATAGGAAAAAACACACTAATGCAGTAAAAGTAAACACATTGTGATGTTGAGGAATGGGGAGTCACTGCCACAGGAGAGAATAGTTTGCCATGAATAATGTATTCAGTGATTTTTTTTTCCATTTTTGAGGTATTTCTGAAAATAGATAAACTACATTTTATCAAATTAATTGAGCATTTGAGGCTCTCTGCTGAAGACCCTTGTGGGGTGACATAACTTAAGCATAATCCCATTGTTGTAAATATTTAATAGCCAAAATTTGAATTTCAAGGGTTTTTATTTAATGTCCTGTTGCACCTGGTGCACTGCCTGCTGAAATCAAGAGGAACATTTCACTGGCATTTGTGGGCTTTGGAGTGTGTGGAGGCTGTATGTTTTATCCCTTCTTCTAGATAAAGTGAAATTTCAGGGTCAAGTTTCTGCTACATATACCTCTTTTGTCCGCTTATATACACATATTTGCACAAAGTTCTGGCATGTTTGCTTTATTGGGGGAAATATTACTGTTGATACTGTTAATTCCTGTTAATTGCGTGATCTCTACTGCTAGTGAAGTTTGAGGACATAATGAGGTCTGCTTGTTTAAAATTAATATTATTAAATATATATTTTAGGTTTTATCTGTGTGGGGTTTTTTACTTAGCTAGCCATACTTGTAAAGACCAGCATTTCACTTGTGCTATGAGGATACTACTGAGAAAATTATTGGAATCAGTTTGCCATCATTGTGTGAAGCTTGTGCTGCTGTTGCACTTCATCACCACCTAGGGATGTTGCTGTTTTTATTGGGATAAATTGACAAAAATGTTAATAAACCTCTGCAGAGAAATTCATCCATCAGCTGAATTTGCCTTTCTAAAATGCCCTTTGTGAAAATACCTGGGGGTATACAACATGATTAATAGAAAACATAGACACCAATAAAACTTTATAGGCTTAATCCTACAGAATACTTTTTAAAATGATGTCTTAAACACAGACTACCCTCTGTTTCAAAGTGCATAAATAAATTGGACCTCAGTGCTAAAGTCTGAAAAGGCAAAACCTTTTGCACATGTTTATAAGCATATTTGTAACCTGCATTTTCATGAATAAATGGAATATGGAAAATTAAAATCTCTAGACAACCCCGTGACTTAAGTGGTCAAAAGCTTTAATTAGGAGAAGCATGTTCTAACTGCAGTTTAAACAGAGTTGAAGCACTTTTTGAGGCACAACGTGTGTCTGCAGTTGAATTGCACACCAACAAGAATTAGGTTGAGAAACCAAGAACAGAAAATTGCAGCGTACAAGTTATGGCAGGGAAAAATATACCCCCCCTGAGCAGTATGAGCTAATATCTCTGTAGCTGCCCTCAGGAGCCCAGATCTCAAGTGCTCCATTTCAGAGGTGGTAACAAGGCACCTTGATTATATGACTGCTCTGAACTTCTAAATAAATCTCAGAACTGCTCTGGCTTCAAGGTTAGAGAGTTACCTGAAGGACAAAGAAAACTTCCACTGATATAAGAGGTGGAAATATCTAACAGTCTTTTCTTTGCCATGTCTTTAGTGAGCTTCTGAGGTGGAGGCCAGGTCACTCAGCTGCAACATAAATTAAAAGTGCTTCCTTATTTTGAGCCCAAAAAAGCTAAGAAAAGGGCAGTTTATTACCTTGCATCTTTTAGAAAGGGATTGTAAGGATGATCTTATAAGTAAAGTTCAGTTTCATCACCAGTGCTGTGAATGACAGCATTTCCTTCTGAGATCCCAGAGCAGTACTCAAAGAGAAGTGTGGAACCCAGCTCTTACATGAAGATAGACAGAGATTGCTTTTCCCTGAACTGCTGCAGCTTGGTTTCATCCAAAAATGCAATCTTTCTGCTTTGGAAAATTATTGCATAATTATGGAATTTGATTATGTAAAATATCCACAAGGATGATTGAAATGAATGAAAGATTTTTATAAAGGAAAAAAAAGCGCTATTCTAAATGGCAGTAAAAGTTGACAAATAGCTGAGAAACAGAGTTTATTTTCACAAGAAAATTAAGATCAAAAAAACATAGCTGTATGTTAGACCTCAAACATGTATGCAGAATCAGGCCTAATAAGTGAAATAAATCCAAGGAGTGGAATATTCACAGCCACTGAACTGTCAGGGACTGATGTGATCCACCTGCTCCCCTGTTATTGCATGTGAACACACCATAAACACAGAAGGACCTTAAATATGTTCAAACGAAACACGAAAATATTTCTAATAACCAATCATTATGCCAAAACCATTCAACAGACATAACTAGTGGGGAAGAATGTCTTCACATTACCTGGAGAAGAGAGAGGAAGAAGCTCACAATGATTTTATTTTACTTCATCTGTTTTCTTTCTAAACAAATGGCAAGATTTAGAGGAGTTATTTCAGTAGATGGCGTTAAACACAGAGGTTCAGCTTGCTAATTAAAGTCCTAACAGCAGAAGCTCCCTCTTCTGAAAGGATTTCTTCTCTGGTTCGGTGACAGGGGAATGAAGGCCAGGAGCTGATCTAAGCTCTGCCAGCTGGCTGAAGGTATTGTCGCCAAATGGAGAAGATTTTTGGACAGGCAGATGTGGCACAGTCAGAGCCCATTGTGATCCCCCTTCTCATATCCCAAATGAAGTGAACATTTAGCAGCACAAAACATATTTCAAGTTTTGTATTTTCAAGTGGATTTTTAAAAGGAATATTAACAACATTTATGAAACTATTTGAATGGAAGAAAGCTGACACAGCAGAACACATTTCTGTATTACTCATTTTCTTCCTATGCTCTTAAATCTTACAGCAGCAAACTTTTAGACTGAAGTCTTATGTAAGTGTCCCTCAGGCTCAGACTGGCGAGTTATTTCTATTTCTAATTTGGCAGAACAACAAATACCTCTGCAGCACTCTGTGATGCCCACGTGCCTTTTGTAGCATCTCTGTGTCATTTTCAGTCTCAAGGAAGAATATAGGGTCCTTTACTCTCTCTCCTTTCGCACTCTCTCTTGTCCATTGCATCTCCCATATTTGACACATTTTTCCTTGTTAATTGGTGGGGTTTTAGCTCTTTTACAGGAACAGCCTGAATGTGTTTGCTCTCTGCCTCCCATTTTGCACTAAATGGGAAAAAATTACAAAGTCTGATTGTCAGATTCAAGCTAGTGAAATTTCTGATTCTGTCAGGCATCTTTCTGACAGTAAAATTTCTTTCTGCTGATCCATACATATAAATATTTGACCTGATGTTTGAAGTAGGAAGCTGTATTTGTTCATAAAGCTAAGACTTTCAAAGGCAGCCATTCAGTTAGCTTTAGTGGGCTGTGAAGTATTTGCAGCAATACAAGTATGTAAAGACAATCTGTAAGGAAGAGACCCTGCCTCTACATTCTCTTTCTTGGTCAATGCCTGTACAGTATATTCCTTTCAGCTTTTGGATCTTTGAATGCTTTCTAATTTAAATTCATCATATCTTCTTCAGAAATACTATACACATGCAGTTTATCATTAATCTCTCTGTGGGTGGAAGTTTCTTCTTCTTAACACTGTTTCAGAGGAAATGCTTCAGCATATGTTGTAAATGTACCAAATTATGAGAATCTGGAACAAATCTAGAGAAGGATGGTACATAATGTCAGCTACTTTCAATGGATTTTAATTTTGGACTACTTATATAGCATAACACAAGATCTGCAGGGACCTGTGGGATCCAGACTGTTCGATGATCACTTGACATAACAAATATTAAAATTGGTATTTATTTCCAATTCTACAAGAAAAAAAGACAACATAAGTAAAATCTCAAATGCTCACACAGTGTTAGAAATAGTATGAAGAAAAGCCCTGGGATTTTGTTTTTTTCTTTTTTTTTTCCATAGTTTTCTCTCTTTCTCATGTAGACTATGGGTTTTGGGTTTTTTCAGGGAATATATTTCTTTTCTCACTACAAATATTTACTTCCTAAATACTGGGACAAGGTAATAGCTTTTCTAGGATGAGAAGTTTCTCTGAAATTCTCATCTACTATTTTCACTCAACAAGGTTACTCATGCACATATAATTACTCTAATACATAAATACTTACAGACTTTAGCACTGCATTTTACATTGACAAATAGCAAAAAGTACAGATTAAAACCATCATTATATACTTATAACTTCTGGAATTTAAACAGGGGCTACCATAATTTTAAAAATTAAATGAAAGCTATTACACCTGTTTTAAAATCAGGAAGAACCCAATATGTATGCTATCTTCCCCATTTTTTCTTTTTCTTTGTAGGTAGTTTACTTCCTGAGTCTGTTGAAGTGCCTCCCCAGGAGAATATATTATAGATAGAGTAAAAACATTTTTTGCTTTCTACTGCTTTTGGTCATATTTTTGGACTCCTTATACTCATTTCTGAATAGATTTCTGCCTGTTTTTCTAGTGACTGTCTTTCACACACATCTCCTTACCTCAGGAGAAAAGAATGAAAAAACCCAAAGTGAATCATCCATACTACAGTTGTGGTGGGCAAGAATAATAAATAGACATAAAGGTTTATCCTTTTTCCCCTCTCCATCCAGGTCACCTATACAGTTTGCCAATTATACAGTGGCCATGTTAGCTCCTGCTTGCAACTCTATGCACTCTTTGAGGGTTCCTTTATAGTTGCTGTATCAAAGATGTGGAAAATTGTTCTATAATTCAGTTTACAGTTTCTGCAAAGCCTGCACAAAAAATGGCTTAATGTCTAGAGGAAGGGAAACATTTATCATGTAAAGTTATTAACATCTCTGTTTGCAAAGGAATTTTTTTTATCCTTTATGAAACAAAATTTTTGCTGAGGTTGATAAAAATATTTAGAGAAAATTGTACTCCCTCTGTGCTCAACACCTGATTTCATCTGCTGCCCTGCAAGAGATGGCATCTCCTAGGTTGTCTTGCAAGAACTGCAAAGCTCAGCCAAAACAGAGCTCTGTTGCTTTAACAATGAACATCTGGCAAGATGCTTATTTGTCCTCCTGCTCTTTTAAATAAAATTACAAAACCACAAACCTCAGTAAAAGTTGTTTTCAAGCTATCAATGACTGGAACATTTTTAAAAATATACTCACTGCGTCATGCCATAGCATTATTTTATAAGTTGTTAGGCATTGCTTTGATAATTTGAAATATCATTTAGCATAACTGTCTTTGACATTTGCGATGACACTTCACAGCTAACAGGGAGGGGAGTTCTGTCATGAGGGTCAGAATACATGCTCCTTCCAAACTGGGTTTGCACAAACTTGCTTTCTTGCTTTTCTCTGAGAACAGCATATGGGAGATTAACACCTGATACTCTTATTTTAATTTAGACTTCTGGTGACTTATATAAAATTTACCTACATTGCTTCTTCTCTCAAAAGTGGTTTTGAGCTACCAAACAGTTTGATAGTGTGTCAAAGGAAAAGGAAATATTATCTGAGGTTTATAATGCTCAGAACCAGAGATATGGTTCTGCAGGCACCAATGGAAGGAAACATGACATGACGTGGTTCATGTCAAGTACCATGAAGAAAATTAGAGGTGTTATCCAAAACCAACAAATACCACCTTCTCTAACGATCCAGGATAATAATGATATGAAACTATTGTTTTGTCTTATTGCATCACAGGGTTGTCCTTTTGCAGATGTTGAAATCCAGTTTCAATATTTACTCGAAGAACTCTTCTGGTTTCTTTTTGGGACACCAGTTTTTAAGACCAGCTCTGTCAATGTAATGTACATCAAATGTAAGATATGGAATTTCATGAAACACTCTATTTTTTACCAGCTGTACTTTAGAGAAGACATTGGCCCCCAAAGTCCTAGAGGGGCTACTTTTATTTTTCTAGCTGCATTTGACTATTCTCAAGTGAAATCCTATCACCTTTGCAGAACAGTTTTGTATGCTCAAAAACAAAATAAAATTCTAGTTCATAGAAGAAATGCATATTGAACACAAGATTCAAAAAGTGGGTTATTGTTGTTTTTATTCCATTGTACACAAGTAAATTCTGTCCATAATACGTTTTTTTTTTTGTCAGAAGCTGTTTTCTTTGCATAAGTGATATGAATGAATATTGTCTCAGTCAACATACCTCTAATTGTTTAAAATCACATCTTCTAGAAAGAGAGCCAGACAAGGCTGTGTGTCATTCACAGTCATTCTTTTAGTTTAGTTGAAGCATTGAAGTACCATTTTGACCATTGTGAAAGTTTTCTACCTTTGCACTTTTTACACAAAAATGAAAATGACTTGTGATCTTTATTTTTTGCTGCTTTCCTTTTTGTCTTTATTTTTTCCTTTTCTTTTGGACTAAAAATTAAAGTTCAGATTGCTGTGTTAGGGAAAAAAATTATTAAATTTTGTTACATTCATTTTTGATGGTGAATAGTCTAAAGCTTCTTTCATGAAGTTTTCATGAAGTCATCATGTAAGGGTACAAGATGTACCATTGCAAAGGATGCTGTAGTAATTATCAGCTGACATTTTACTGTATGCTTTAAAAGCTGTCTATAGTTTACTGGAGCTTGACTAATCTCAGTTTGCTGGCTTATATATCTATTTTGAGGAATATATTGTTACTGTTCGAGCCAAGAGAATTCAAGTGTTTTTTTGTTCTTCTTTATGTTGAGTTGAAAATTCCTTTTTTGAAAATCTATTAGCAAGTCATGACCATGTAAAGTAGTGTCCCTACAGCAGAGGACTCATAACATACAGAGCAGAAATAGGAAATCAGACAAGACTGTTCAGGAGAAACCTGTCTGCATTTTAGACCAAATCAATCACAGTGAAGGAAGAAAATGGGTGGGACCTGCTAATGTATTTGAGTATGTGGATACTAATTATAGTAATCTCTTATTATCATGTTTTCTGGATTTTCTTCCAGGAAGAAAAGAGGCTGTTCAAATTTACTCTTGATAATCCTATAAGAGGTAAAGGTTTTACCTGTAGCTATTTTTTATGGTTAAATTTATTATGAAAGCATGTATCAGGAGTCTTTCCCTTTGTAGAAAAGTTCCTCCTAGTTTCCTCTAAAGAAGTTTTGAAATGTATTTTGGGTGAAATGGACATATTTCATATAAATCAAGACACACAGGGGAAAAAGACTATTGCTTTCTTCATTTACTCACTCTCCCTCAATCATAGTTTTTCAGGACATGCCTCTATTAAACAGACTTGCTGTAGAAATATCTTTCAGCCTGTCAGTCTTCCAAGCAGATGGCACTGGTTTGGTTTATCATGCAAGAATATCTTACAATTCACTTGTGTACATGGTGACAACAAAGGATTCTGAAAGCCTCAGTTGGCAAACACGATGTCATTATTACTACGTGCTTGCTAATGTCGTCAGGCAACAGTGTCACTGATGTATCAAGGAAATCTCAACCAAATTAGTGGGAAGTTTTACTTAAACTTCAGTGGTGTAGAACAAACCCAAGTGATTAGAGTAAATCTATAATTATTTTTTTAAATTCTGTTTTAAATGACAGAAAAGAAAACTTAGTCCTACCAGCAAGGACAAAAGCTTTCAATAGTGTTATATTAATAGCAGAACAAATTTCTCATCATATAGTAAAGATAACAGCTGAGGGATAATAATTATTATTTTGGTGAAATTTTAAAGGAATTCCTCAAATAATTAAGAAAAGAAATTTTTCAGATGAAGACTGTCAGAACTAGAAAATATAGCAAGTGATTGACTGCAGATTTCATCACCATCCTCTCTTTGCACGTGATGGTATGACCATTTTACGTAGATCTTAGGTATCCCATGTGAGGAAACTGAGGCATAGATTGGTAAATTAATTAACTTTACAGCTGTCATGCAAAAGGCTGTCAAAAGTCACACAAGCAGAACCTTCTTCTCAGCTTCAGTGTCTATTTCATTGACATTCTTTACCTTTTTATCTGTGTCTTATTAAGAAAAATGAAAAAGTGAACAGATAGTGTACTGGAAAAGGAAGTGCTTTTTTAAAATGTTTATTCAGAGTAAGCAATAAAAAAGCCTGCCATAGGTACAGGTATATACCAGAGATGTGTCTGAGTGTTCTCAAAGGGATTCAGTCATTGTATATTTTTGTACAATTATAAACCATAGAATAGTTTGGGTTAGAAGGGACCTTAAGGACTGTCTAATTCCAACCCCATTGGCATGGGCAGGGACACCTTCCCCTACACCAAGCTGCTCAAAGCCCCATCCAACCTGACCTTCCAAGGTTGGGGCATCCAAAACTTCTCTGGGCAACCTGTTCCAGTGCCTCACCACCCTTACAGCAAAAAATTTCTTCCTAATATTTAATCTAACCCTACCTTCTTTCAGCTTAAAGCCATTGCCCTCATCCTGTCATTGCATGCCTTTGTAAAAAGTCCCTCTCCAGCTCTTTTGAAAACCTATTTTAGGTACTGAAAGGCTGCTATAAGGTCTCCCTGCAACCTACTGTTCTCCAGGATGAAGAATCTCAGATTTTCAGACTGTTCTTATAGGAGAGGTGTTCCAACCGTTGATATTCTTCATGGTCCTTCTCTGGATTTGCTCCAGCAAGTCAGTGTCCTCCCTGTGCTTAGAACCCCAGATCTGGATGCACTCCATGGGAGTGTCTGACAAGGGCAAAGCAGAGGGGAAGAATCCCCTCCCTCAATCTGCTGCTCATGTTGCTTTTGATGCAGCCCAGGACACAGTTGGCTTTCTGGGCTGCAAGAGCAGATTGTTATGTCCAGCCTCTCATTCATGAACACCCTTAAGTACTTCTCAGAACTTGATCCATTCTCTGCTCAGTCTGTATTTGTGCTTGGGATTGCCCTGACCCAAGTGCAGAAACTTGAACTTGGCCTTGAATTTGATGGGGTTTGCACAGAACCACTTCCCAAGCTTGTCAAGGTCCCTCTGGATGGCATCCCTTCCCTCCAGCATGTCACCACACAGCCTGATGTCATTGGCACACTTGCTGAGGGCACACTGAATCCCAGTGTTCCTGTCACCAACAAAGATGTTAAACAGTGCCGGTCCCAATACTGACCCCTGAGGAAAGGCACTTGTCACTGATCTCCACAGGAATTTTGTTCCAGTGGTCTAATGGACCACTAGCTAAATGTAAGCTGGGAAAAAAACAAAATAAAATCCCAGTTTAGATGGCCTGCAGATGATTTTAATGGGTGTCAAACATAATTCAGCAGACTGGGATTAACCTTGTTGAAAAATACAAAATTGTCAAGAAGGAGGGGAATTCAGACAGGCATCAGACCATTTGGTTCTAAATGGTAGAACTTTTCTTAACTTCACATAAAAATTTGTACTACACTTAATATGTAGCTACAAAATAGGAATGGTTGAAGTTTGTATTAAGCAAGATTTTAGACTAAATTGCTGTAACACATTGCATCATAAAACCTGTAAACACAGGAAATGTCAGAGAAGCATGCAACTCTTGCTCATTTAGATGAGATATTCTGACCTCAGGTTACCTTGATAAAACCTATTATTACAGTAATCTATGAAACACTTTGCGCATTGCATAAACCTCAGAAAGAAGTATGTAATTTATTATTTCTGGTCTCTTAGATGTTCTACATATTTTGGTATTGTTATTCCTAGATACAGGTAGATAAGCTAGCACAACATTCTTTACGTGGAATCTTATCAGAACAGAAAAAAATACTCTACTTAACAGTCTAACTCAAATTAAGTGTTTTTAGCTACTACAAAGGCATAACTGCATCAACAACAATACCAAAATTTCAAATCTAAACTTTGGTTGGTTGAAAAGTAGTCAAACAAATTTCCTCAAACATAATTCCTACATAATAAAACTTGTTTACAAACAAAGAAGAGAAACTGGATGACCATATTTGTTCTGAACAGACTTGTCATACTGTTTTATTTATCTGTGTGTATCTACATATATACATATTTATAGATTATCCATATTGCTTCTCTATGAAATATTTAACCATATGTTATATAGAATGTACCTCCTTATTTCTCATAGTATGTGCATTAAAGTCAGTGAAAAATTCAAGGAAAACATTATTTAAGCTTTATTCTGGTTATGCATATGCAGCAGTTTAGGAATTTAAAAAACTGATGCATCTGAAAAGAAGTGTTAGTGTTAAAGAAGGATTAATTTCCTACAACAGGTAGTTTCTGTCTATTATATTCAATAGACGGTTTTGTTGGAAGGCCCAATGATCTCCCTCAATTATTTCTTGTATTTCTAGACAGGGTAAGATTTTTTTTTTTTTTTTTTTAATTTTATGTATGCCCTGTGATTCTTGCAGGCAAAATAAGAGGAACAATTAGGCCCTTATGGAAAAGAAACAGGAGAAGTCATTGGTCCAGGTCCTGGACCATTTGACTGGGGCTGTTCAAGAACAAAACTAGGTTGTCTGGGATCATTTGAATTTCATTTAATGAGTTTTCTGTAGGCTAGCTACTTCTGTGCTTGTTTTCCTGCAGCAGTTCAAATTTATTACTATCAACAAAACATTGCCGTTTTATCCACTGACTGATATTTTGCCTCCTTCTTGAAAAGGAACTGGTGCAGCCAAAATCTAAAAGTTCAGTATAAATAAATAAATAAACAAACAAAAATTGTGGTTACCAAACAGTTCTCATCTGAAAAACTGTCTTCAGCTTTCATAAACAACAGAAATATTTATGGTAGTTCTGTAAATGTTACTGTATGATTTTTGTCAGTGGATTACTCTGATATTGTACTGTAAATGTTTTCACTGAGTCATGTTGCAAGGTAAAGCTCAACTGCAATAGATTTTAAGTAATTGTTATAACACATATAATGGAAAGAAAAAATGAAATCCTGAACTTGGGAAGACTGATGATGGTTCTGCCACTGACTTCCAGGGAATTAGTATTTAATCTGAATATTTTTGTGCACCATTTAAGGACTTTCTAATTTGGGCAAAACTAGTCTGCATCCAGGGTTCTCAACAGGTGTATTTAAGTGAAAATTAATCAATTATTTAAGTCAGAGTTTGAAAGGCTACAAGCGTGTTCGATGCAAGTAAGTGAATATGTACACATTCAAATAAGGACTTTGCTTCAAAATTTTGAGATTTTACTATACATGTTTAAATTAAATTTATTATCATATGTAAAAGATTCTCTCAAAAGTTATGTGCATCTCTGCTTGAAAAACTAAATCACGATTTTCAGTTTTAAAATGCTAGAGGTGAAATACAGTGAGGAAGCTAGTAGAGCAAGATCATTCTCAGTAATTCTGGAGAAAAATGTGTGAGGCACAGTACATCTCATTCTGAAATGGAAAACAAGGATGACCTTATTTTAATGATCTGCCCTCAAAACAACAAAAAATTATTAAAACTTAGCTGCATTTTGAAAGGCAGGAGAAAAAATACTCTCTCTGCACAGTAGGAAGTTCTGCTGCCTTTCATATTTCTAATTCCAGGCAGCATGCTATCTGCTCCAAAGAGCAAGAAAACAAATGCCAAGCTTTAATCAGAATTATATTGGCTGTGTAGGGACTTTCAGATCATTTGCCCATTCCTAACAATGTCATGCAAATTCCCGTCAGAATATCAATGCAGAGGTCTTTGCCCTTGCTGTGAAGAAAAGATTGCAAAAGACTGAAGATGAGCAGCAGGTCCGTTTGAGGTTAACATTCTTTTTTGTGATGGGGGGAGGAAGAAAGGGTAAAAGTTTCACTCTAATTTAATTCCTTAATGAAACTAAGAATTAGAATCCCTGCAGTGTAGCGCTAACCTTTTCTCTAGTGTCAAGCAATATTTTTTTCCTCAAATACATCTTGGATAATGCTGTAGGCTTATGGTTATCTGAGGTTGGCTTAGAGGCCGTTAATAAGACCTACTGTACTGAACTTGATGGACCTTACAGAGCTACCTTAATAAAAATCTTTGTTCAAGAAAGTGCAGCCCTGTTTTTCAAGAAAGGTTTGATCATTGCAACATATTTATTTCTTTGCAGAAAATGGTAGCTTTTACCTACATCACCTAATTTAAAAAAAATTAAAGAGATGTTCTTTCCTGCTTCCTTTTCCCCCAGTGTCCCTAAAATCCCCAGGTCTCACTCCTCTTATTCTGTGCAATAAAACTTGCCCAGGAAGAGGTCGACTTCAATGCGGGTAAAATACCATCATATTGTTTGGACAGTAAGGCAGCGGGAGAAAACATGGCAAGGAAACCAGCTCTGCTTTTATCAATTCTGGTTCTGAGGAAAAAGGCAATTGTGCATGAGGTATTGGAAAGCTATTGTTGTATCTCCCCCCACCTTCCCTTGGTCTTCCAGTCAGAATTTGTTCTAGTTAGTCTGTTTTTAAAATGGCCATTATATTGTTGCCTAAAATGGAGGAAAAAACGCCTTCCAAACAATATTAGTATAGATAAAATAGAAAGCAGTTCTTTAATGAAAGATTTCATGTGCAGAGAGTACATAGGTGCACACATCAGCACAGTATTATCACAATTTTTTAGCTTTAACTGGTTACCACATCTAGTGGGTACGTTCAACCTGAAAAACTTTTGCCCATGGTACCACCGCCAGAACTGCCCTGTTGGAGCCCCTGCAAGGATTCTGGGCCCTCTGTCTTGTTTTGACTACAATATATCTTTATTATTCCAGTACAGGTGCATGTCCCAAACTGGATGTCCTTCCTAAAAACTTTTAACTTGAAAAGATATTAAAGAGAATTTCAAGAATGTGGCACAAACCATGAGGAAAGGCTTTAGAAACTGCTAACTGCTATCTTAAGACTAAGAAACTATACAGCTATATTAAAATCTACAAACATATAAAAAAATCTTAAGGCATCATTCCCCCCTACTGAGTTTATGTCAATATTACTATGTTTTGAATAAATTATTGCCATTGACAAGTGTTAGTCAGCATGGTGTAATAATAGGAAATAATTGTATCTTTCATCCATGTTTAGTTTGCAAGCTTTTCTTGAAAGAGATATGCTCTGCTCAATAATTTACCTTGCATTTAGCCCCTGCATCATATCTCCAGTGTTTAATAACACTTCTTCCCCCAACGGCTGAAGATGTCTACCCGACTGTGGGTAAAATGTGTACTTGGTTACGGGCAATAGGAGAAAGACTGGAAACTGCCTCATCCTTGCAAGTCCCTGAGAGAGAGACGTTCTATGAGGATTCCAATAGAGGCAGGACTGAAGAAGGGTCATGGTCGAGGTCTTGGTCTTGATCCCAGTCCCAGCGGAGTCACCCAGGGGTGGAATTCCAGACAACAGGGGGTGTCAACCATCCTAAAAGCTTTCCCAGACCAGTCCATATTCCCTCCCATCCAGAAACTGGTTTCTTTACAACACGTTTCAATAAGATCACTTGAGAGGTTTGGTTAGTTCTACAACAAGACCACAGTGACAATAACACATTCCCTATACTCCATAGGGTTTTCACAGTATTAACTACCAATAGCATCACTAATAAACAGTTCACAAATGGATTAGCATTAAGCACTGGTACCTCTGGTAGTTTCGCCGTCAGGTCATTTATGTCAAAATCAAAATTGAAATCAAGATTAAAATCAAACGCAGGTAAAGAGGAAAAGCTATACTCTTTTTTCTGGGGTCTTGGGACAGGGAAGGTATCTGAACCCACAAAGACAGTCAAGAGAAGGGTTAATATCATCACCCAACATGGGACCATTGTTTATGTTTATAGTTCTAGATGTTCTGAAAACAAAACCGATAGCTAGGTATATTTATATAAACAACCTCCTGGAAGGCGGCCTGACTCCTGAGAAACCTGCCAAGGTCCCTTATTAAACCAGACAGAAACACCAAGAATGTTATTGTTTTGGTTTGACCTTGGCAAAATGCCAAGGCCTCTCAGAGCCGTGCAGAGTTTCAACAAAGGAGTGAGGGAAAAAAAACCTTAAAACTGAAACTGATATATATATACACATATATTTACACAAATCTACAACACATATATGTACAAATATAAAAGAAAAACCAACAATAACTTAATCCCAAACTTCCCTCTCAAAAACACGCAGATTCTACCACCCAGAACCCCAGAAAAACACCCCAAAGGATGTTTCCTGGGAAGAACACCCAACAGAGAGGGGGAAAGAGCAAACCCAAACAAAGCAAAAGTATTTTACTTCCCTAAGACCAAAACTGCTGTGAATTTCTTGGCAGGGAGCAGCGGGGCCTATCACTCCCAGAAGAAATGACAGGGTGTCTTCTTCTCTATCACCAGGCAGGCAGAAGGGAACTGAAGCAACTCCCCTCTGGATTTATAGTTAACCTGACATCATATGATATGAAATATCTAACTGATTGCTTAAGTCAGATGATACCTGTCCCTCTGAACCTAAAGAGAGCCCCACAGCCCAAAACTGAGGCCTGCTGAAGACCTACACCAAGGCCTTAATTGTGAGGGATTTTTTTTTGGGGGGGGGTTTATCAAACCCATCACAATGTTCTTAGCAGAGCCTCTTTTGTTCTGAATTCATTTTACCTCGACATGACTGAACAGGTCTGCAAATTCTGGATAAGATTACATGAGGGCCTTTTACTGCAAATACTATGACAGGAACATATTTCAGGAAGCACATAGTACAGTGGTTTATAATTGTTTTACAATCAACCAATTGTATTTTTCTAATATCTCTAATTTCTAATTTTCACTATATGTTCTGTACCTCTGTACCACTGTGTTTATCCTTTACGTTCTTCTTTTCTATTGCCTTCATGATCTTCCCATCCTGATTCTTTTATTTCCTCAGGTCTCTGTATAAGAAGATGTCATGAGATATTGAGTTCTCATGTCTTCACCTGCTAACTTTGTACTTTTGTTTATCTTTACATTTAATTAGTTTACTTTACAAATTATTTCATAATGTCCTCATAATGTATGTTCTCAGCCTAGAATATACCACATCTTCCTCTTTATGGAATTTTTTTTTTTGCAAAGAAAAATGTTTTCTTCTTATTAAAGAGTAGGTAATCTTTTTAATGATTATTCTTTAATCTATGTTTTTTAAAACTAATGTATCCCCAAGTGAAATAACACCTACTGTTTACTATAGAACTGCTTTATGCATAATAGCATGTGGTCTCATATTGTAGCTAGGCAATTTACACAGGTGCTATAACTTTATGGTTGCATATTAAATATATTGCTGCATATTAGAAGGGCCATTCAAATATTTGCAAATACACATTGACTAAAAGATAGCAATGGAGAATACTTAAGCTAAACTCTCCTTCCTATGGGAAATGTCACTGTTTCTGTTGTATTTCATTGGATCAACAGAATAACTGGCTGTTTCAAACGTAAGAGGTTGAGAAGTTGCCATTTCACAGGACATTACTAGAATTGTTAATAACTGGGATTACAGTTTTGAGTGCATGATGTTGTGTTAGGATTTCATATTATCAGCAAAGAATGTTAGAGAACTTCAGATCAAGTTTTTCACCTGCTCCTGTTTCTCTCTTCTTGGTGTACGCTAAAAACCAATTACTCCAGATCTTATTGTGAAATCTGTCTACACATCTAGTTTAACTATTTAACTGTGCCATTTAGAGGGTGATAGTCAGTTTCTTCAGTACATGATGCATTTAAGCATACATTCAAGTTTTCATTGTTCCCCCTCCATTTATTATAATGCATTACATATCCACACTCCCTTTCAGCATCCTGCCTACATTGCTTAATCAACGGCGAGGAGCTGATATGCCACAGGAGAAAAAGACATACATTCAAGGAACCACCAAAGCTAGAAGTCTGTCATGCTTCTTCACCACTTGCAGTGAAGTAAATTCACAAGAGAGTGAAAGGTGGACCACTGTGAGAGATAGTGAGATAATTCTGAAACTGCCTAGAAATTCCATATTGGAGACTATTCAGATTAATGTAACGTATGTCAGAGGCTGAAAACCAAAGCTGTATTACAGCTGTCTGAATGGCTGTTTGTTAAAAGACTCTTCTACAGTTGTGTTACCTTCTTTATTTCTTTTAGTTGTACTTTTATTTTTGTTCTGATTTGTCCTCCATTTAAATGTCCCTAATAGTCTCCCTGACACCCTCTAAAATAACAGTAGATTAATATGCCTCCTGCATCTGTGTCTACTTAATCAACATTTAAGTATCATTTTCTCTGTATTTTTGTGCATAGGACATGGAGAGAAGAAATCAGAATAAATCACAGGGACTTTCCAAAAATCCATTTTTATAAACAGCTTTACACAGTAATTTGAATGGGAAATTAATGTAGATAGATATGTTCAATGGATAGCTCAAAAGAGAGGAAAGTCATAAAAGTCCTAAAAGACTGTGAAGAAAATTAGTCTACAACTTCAAATTTCCAAATAGTATGAGAATTTTGATGTTTGCCAGAGTTGTATTTCAGAAGCATTATAGATATTGCTCTTAATTTTCAGGAAAAGGAAAAGCTTGAAAACCAAAGTAAATTCCCTTTTCAGTGTTTAAAAAATTAGGTAAAATATAGTCTGTATTTGTGGAAATATGTATGTAGGTGAACACTTTGTACAAAAAACAGGGACATGGAACATTGACAAGAGGGGAAAAAAAAGGTGGTACTGCTCTTTTTGGAAGAGGTATTAGTTCCAACATCTCATCTTCTACTTTATCTCTGAATCACAACTTGCACACAGCTGTGTTTCTCAAATAAATATTTATGCTTTTGCAATTGATTAAAAATAAAAAAGTGTAATCTTTCAAAATGTGGCAGTATCTTATTTCTGTTAAACAACACAATCACTTTCATAGAGCCATTCAGAATATAAATATGCAATTTATACTTATTCTTTTTTCTCTCTCCCCCCCCCTCCAAAAGGCTTGAAATATCAGGATTTTCTCTAATACATGGTATGTGACACAGAAATATCTTACCTAGAAGACACCAAGTTATCTTGGGAAATGTAAAGCCATGTTGGAGAAAATATTTTGTGTGAGCTAATTTGCTTTAGCTATGCTGTGCTGAAATACTAGACTTCTCCTAGAAATATTTATATCAGATGTCATTGCACTACAGAAACCTTATCACATATCCATTGAAAAGAGACAATGCTCATTGTCATGGAAATCATGTTGAAGTGCTTCTCAAGAGGAATTAGGCATTTAAATAAGATCTTACCTGCCTAAAAATCTTTGTGGACTTGGACCTTGTCCTTCTAAATTAGTTTTCTAATTACAGTTTCACTGAGGATACTTGGAATGAGACATAAACACATTAAGTATTGTTTGTCAGTGGCGTCCCACACATACCTCTGATTGATGAGGTAAGAAATTAAAGGAATTTTAAGAAAATCAAACAATGCTTCATACTAGAATACATATTGTTCCTCATAACACGTTCTTAAAAGTCATCTGTCTGGGTGTCCTTCATGCACATTTTCCTTCTCTCTTCACTCTCTTTTTTACCTATAAAATGCAGTTTATTATAAAACAAAACAAAAAAAGACAAAAAATTCTTACAATTAAATTTTATTGTTTCACAAGAGAGAAGAGTTTTCCTGTGTTTTATGTCACCAAAAGTTTAAACCTTCAAATATTTACTACTTACCATGTGTGATGCCACTATTTTCAAAGAAAAATAAAAATTAGTAAGGTTACTCATCTGTAAAAGAATGTAGAGATGTAAAACTTTATGTATTGAAGTGTGTCAATTTCCTTTTTTACACTTAAAATTGAAATAATTGCCTTTTCAAATTGGTTATACAACATACTCTTTTTTATTTTGTGCGTGTGTTTCCAACCACAACTTTTTTGTTTCATATTAGGAGCACAGCTCATGCTATCCATAGCTATTTGTCATTTTATTGGAGTAGACCATAGTGGCTGTCACGTCCTGCATTCTGTCTTCTGTTTTGCTTGTGTTTTCTGATAGACCATTACTAGATGTCTATGACCATTATCTATTATATTGCCTTTCCCTGATCTGCATAGTCTGGTTTTTATTCTTTAGCTGTCTGTCAAGTCAAAGAGCATAGTTTCTATCAAAAGAACATAGCTCATCTGGCACGTGCTTCCAAACTGTTTTGGAGTTCTCTCTTCTTTTTCACATCAGTGAGAGACTGATGTTTCTTTCCTTGTCCTTACTAAATCTCTTTGGATGCCTGTTGTATTTTAGGAATTGTCTTATCAGTGGATTGCATACAGCTGGTGTGATAAATGTGGTTTAAACCCATAAGAAACTAAGCCCCACACAGCCACTTGCACACTCCCCCTGTGAGATGGGGAAGAGAACTAGAAGTGAAAAAGTGAGAAAACTTTTGTGCTCAGATAAAGACAGTTTAATAGGTAAAACAAAAGGCAATTACGCAGCAAAGCAAAACAAGGAATTAATTCACCACTTCCCTTGGACAGGCAGGTGTTCAGCCATCCCCCAGGAAACAGGGCTCTATCACCTGTAATGATGACTTGGGAAGACGAACACTAGCATTTCAAATGTCCTCCCCTTCCTTTTTCTTTACCCAGCTCATGATGCCATGTGGTATGGAGTGTCCCTTTGGTCAGCTGGGGTCAGTTATCCCAGCTGTGTCCCCTCCCAACTCCTTGTGCACCTCCTTCCTCCTCATTACTGGGGCAATACAAGTGGCAGAAAAGACCTTGATTCTGTGTAAACGCTGCTCAGCAGTAACTAAAAACTTCACTGTGTTATCAGTCCTGTTTTCAGCATGAATCAAGAACACAGTCCCATACTAGCCACTGTGAAGTAAATTAACCCTACCCCAGCCAAAACCTGAACACTGGTGATAATGTAGCCCAAAAACCTAGCCTTCATTTGTTTTTCCAGCTTTGTTATCTGAAATCAGAGCAATCTTCTCACATATTTCTTCTGCAGATCCATGAATAATGCATATACAGGGCCTATTAGGGGTATCCATCAGAAGTGGATCCAATGTTTCCTTGGCTTTAACAGGTCTGTGCTCTCCAGCAGAAGTCTTCCCTATGATTCAGTGAAAACATCTAAGACTGAAAGGATTTACTGTGGGAACCACTGCAGATATGTCTTGGACCTGGAACTACACAGAATTGTATTAAAGACTATGGGAATTGAATAAAGAATTTTCTTTCATAGTAGGGAAGATCCAACTGCTTGAGAAGGACAAGTTTTGAATTATAAGTGGATTTTATAAATGAGAGTATGGTCTTAAACTTACAGAGTGAAATTGAATAAATGTAAGTACTATATCTTCTAAGTCAAACTGGCCTCCTGACCCCAGAAAATACCAAATTTAAAAGAGGGAGGAAAATCCTTCTAGGAGGGGGCAAATAACTGATCTGTGAGTTTTATCTGTTCAAGTATGGTATTTGAGCCAAAACGACATAGTTGCAGATATGCCATAATCATAGATTTAACAATAAACTCCTTTAACTTTTGAAAGGGTTAAAAGATACGAAGATGTAAACTAATAGTACTGGTTTCATAGTTCTGTGGAGCTATTGCTCTAACTTCTCTGGAGGCTTTTGAAACTTCTATCTAATAACAATTTAAGATAGAGCAATGTGCTTTAAGAAAATTGTTTGAAAAAATGTACTCCTGCACTTATGGCACTAAAAGTCATTATTTTTGAAAGCTAAAGTGTAGGGAAAGAACAGCTGGGATGACATCTCTTGTCCACATTTGGGAATTCAAACATAAAATATACGTCTTTGCCATTGATAGAGTTTACAGAAAATGGTTTGTTTACTGCTTGAATAACTGATGATTTGACTGAATCTACAAGATGGCCAAATGATACTCCACAATTTGCACCTGCTTGTCTTGTTTTGATAAATGTGAAAATACGCAGATTAAGCGTTTCCAGGTGTATTGCAGGAACACATATGCTCAAGCACTCTGTTTTTCTTATTCTTATTTCCTTCTTCCTTTCTTAAATCAGTTTTTGCAAGAAGTTTGTGTGTTTTTTTACCAAACCTGACAGAAGGGTTCACGGCCCATCTCTTTCACTCTGTTAATTGTTCATCACTCTGAGTTCTGCATCCATCTTTCCTGCATTTTACTGCTTTAAATTACTTGTCTAAAATACATACCTTTTCTATGTGACTGCAAAGAACATGATACTTTCTTTCCTCTCTCCCGAAGAGCTAATAATGAGAAAATATTGTGTGTATCTTTGGCAACTAGTAGCCCCTAGAGAAATCTGAAGATCTTTTTCCAGAAACATCTCATTAGTAGTGGGAAAATTTATCATTTTTAACTTACTCCAGGATTTTTATTTCAATTTTGTATGTTTGTGTGTGTTTCCATGGCTTTTCTTTTTGAACTCCAGATTAAGTTTGAAATATTTGTCATTAATTATGGTGCTAAAGAAGGTCCCAAACCCAGTAACTCCAACAGAAACCAACAATCCTTGTCTTCCCAGTTTTAAAAACGACTTTTCCTTCTGGGATTGAAAACCTGTGTCTGTGGGAAGTGTTTACTCTCCAAGTGTTAAGTTTTCACTAATGAATTAATTCATAAAAATTGGACTTCGCTACATTAGGAACATAGATTCTATTTCCAACTCATCGATGAACTTGAATTGTACTGAGAGTTGAGGTGCAAGATTAATTATGTGTTTATTAGTGTTGGGATATGCATATGCATAAATGTATATATATGGAATGCAGTCTTGGGGAAAAAAGAAATATCAAGGAAAGAAGTGCATTCATGTATTTTATCCATACTTGTGCTAAGTACCTTGTATGTAGAAAAAGAAGATACGAAGCTGGAAATTTCATTCAGGAAAAAAGGTGTTAAAGCAGGTGAGAGAAATTAGTAATTTATCACTGACAATTGAAATTGGTACTAAAATTTAGAATTCCTTGGCTCTGTCACATTGTTGAAAGGAAGGGGATGGAAATGTCTCTATCACAAGAATTCCATTTTTGTTGATATGGTATGTATTAAACACCCAGCCCTGGGGGAAATGCAGTACAAAATCTTATTACAAAGTAATTCCTGTCCATTAATAAATGTATAAATGCACAGATGCTTAATACATTTACAATATTCTCTACACAAATAGAGGCTGCTGAACAACAAAAAAATAAAAGGACCAGCAGTCTAACTAGTATTTATGTCAAGCAAGAATAACATGCAAATGCATAAATTTCCCATCAAACTGAGACAAGAAATTCTGTGCTTATAACTGAGAAACCCAGACTGTAACATGAAGATTTTGTGGACTCTAACAGCTTAATTTAAGTCTGCATCTAGTCATAACAACACAGATCTCTCCCTTTGTGACAAAAGTAATCAAAATCACTCATAGAATCACAGAATATTCTGAACTGGAAGGGACCCACAAGGATCATCAAAGTCCAGCTGCTGACCCTGCACAGGACAGCCCTAACCATCACACCATGTGCCTAAGAGTGTTGTCCAAACAATTCTTGAACTCTGGCAGTCTTGGTGCTGTGACCACTTCCCTGGGGAGCCTGTTCCAGCACCCAACTACCCTCCGGGTGAAGAAACTTGTCCTACTATCTAACCTAAACTTCCTCTGACACAGCTTCATGATGCTCCCTTGGGTCCTGTCACAGGTCATCAGAGCTATCATTGTCTGTCCCTCCACTTCCCCTCACGAGGAAGTTGTAGCCTGCGGTAAGGTCTCCTCTCACTCTCTTCCAGGCTGGAAAGACCAAGTGACCTCAGCTCCTCCTCACACAGCTTCCCCTCAAGGCCCTTTGCCATCTTCGTTGCCCTCCTTTGGGCACTAATAGCTTTGTATCTTCCTTATGTTGTGGCACCCAAAACTGCACATAGTACTTGAGGCGAGGCCACACCAGCACAGTGGGACAATCTCCTCCTTCAGCTGGCTGGTGATACTGTGCCTGATGTCTCAGTTAGCATCTTTATCAAGGAGTTGGAGGAGGCAATGGAGTATGCACTCCTGTGTAGATAAAAATAAACACAGGGAAGACAAGTTGGTGTGCTTGGGGGTAGGAACCCATCTAAAGAGATCTGCACAAGCTAGAGGAATGGAGAGATAAGAATCTTGTGAATTTTATCAGGGACAAATGTGAACTGCTAGTTCTGGGGCAGAAGAGCTCCTACAATGGCAACAGGCTGAAAGGGACAGGCTGGGATCAGCATTGTAGGAAAAGCTATGATGAGCAGTGAGATGAGCCTGAGCCGGCAAAGAAAGCCAAGAGCTTCCTGGTCTATATATGAACAGGACCAATGCCAGCAGGTGCAGGGAGTGGTTTATCCTCTACTCAGCACTCATTAGGCCAAATCCACAATACTTTGTCCCGTTTTAGTCTCTTGATAACAAACTCAACAAATTGAAGTGTATTCAGTAGAGGGTCCTCAGGGTGGAGGTAGTGGGAGAAATTGCCTTGTGGGATGATGCTGAGACAAGACTTAGAGCAAGGATGGCTTTGTATACACCTATAAGCAGCCTCCCAAATGCCTTCAGGGAGGTTATCAAGGAGATGGAGCTTGACCTTTCACAACTTTTTGTGTTAGGAGGAAGAGGATCAATGGCCGTAAACTGACACAAGAGATGCTCATACTGGATACAAGGAGAAATTTCTTCACCTTGAGGACAGCTTAGCAATGAGGTAGGCTATGCAGAGAGCTGTGCCCAGAGAGCCTGCCCTGCTGTGAACAGGAGCTTGGACTGGAGACCTCACAAACTCCCTTCCAGCCTGAATTTTCTGTGGTACCACGACTCTATGAAAATCCTGTTTACCACCAGAACAATGCAGATGCTACAAATAAATGTGAAAGCCATGTTTGTGTGAGATTTTGTCCAATACATTGCATCAGGGTTAAGAACCAAATGTTAAAAGACTTCATTTTTTTAGCTTTATAGGAAAAAAAAAATCTTTCTACTATAAAGAGCATTACACATAGACATTTATGAAGAGATCTTTTTGTTTGTGTATTTTTCATTCTGAAATATTAAAAAGAGGAAATCAGCTTGTGACTGCTCTTCTGTGGACCATTCTCTGCTTTTATTTTTGTTACAGATTAGAAGTAGGAGGCAAAAACACTAATGATCAAAAGCACAGCTAACAAGCAAAAATCTCAAGGAAAAATTCCAGTATGGCTAAATCTTAAGAGAACTAACTTCAGCCTTAAGCATTGCGAAACATTGTAATAAAGACTTTATTTCATTCTTTTATACTGTAACAATGTCTTTATTTACTATATTTTCTGTTTTGTAGTTTCAAATTCCCGTACAATTCTTTCCAGACAGACAGTGCTTCTCACCGAGATTTCATCACATTTGTTTATGGACTTTGTTTTTCAGAATTTTTATGCCAGAAGTCTAAGAACTATGCCTAGAGGTGGACTGTAAAGGCCCATTGCTGGTTGGAGGGACCTTGTAGGCTTTTGTTTTGGCAAGTACATTCCTGTAACTTTTTTTTTTTTCCTCTATTTTCTAACAAACTGCAGCAAAGTCTCTTAGGAGGTATCCTTTAGTCTGATACTGGAGAAGTGTTTGTTTTATTTTCTTTTATGTAAGCAGACACTGTAGGCAGCCTGTGTCTGACAGAACTGAACGTACAGAGTTCTGTTCTTTTCCTGAAGGCAACAAGACTCACTGCAGATCCCCTGCCCTAAGCTGTCCACTGAACATTGTCCATCTGCATTGAAATAGAAGGCACATAAATACTGTAACTCAGAGATTTTGTTTAACATTTGCTTTAAAGTCACTTCACGGAGCTATTGGTGCTTTGAGGTTTGTTTATCTGAAGTGTGGCCAAGGTATCTGTAAAACTAGGAGTTTGAAATTCCTATGTATTACATTTTCCATTGATTGCAGGAAAAAAGTTATATCCTTCTCTTTCACCAATACTCTAGTTAATCCCTGGTACACTTGCTCTCTTCCTCAGTCTTGCAGATTATACATTTTATGGGCCATTTGATATGCAATTCATAGACCAGCAGATCCATGGGTTTTGTGCAGATTGCAATCTTTGACTTAGGAATCAGATCTTTTGGCAACATGCTTGCAAAACTGCTAAACTAGTAAACAGATTTCTGAAAACATAAGCTGAAATAACAATGACTTATTAGTATGAGCACTTTGTTCAGGAGTTCTTTATCTTGCAGAAGTGTATAGCATAAAAAATGTGTCTCAAAAATTTATATTGACATAGCTGCATTGAATTGCAGGTATATATCCTGAAAAATAATTGTATACTGATCAAAAAATGATAAAAAAAGACACGCCATTTTCATTATCTTAACCCACTTGAGTTCCTACTTAGGTGTGCTATTGGTATTGTGACTGGTTAAGTTCCAGTAATCATACAATCATTGCAATGATCTGATGTGATTTCAGTAAAAATATTAATAAACATGTAGCTAATAATAATTATAAATGAAATGTCAATGTAATTCAACAAAAAATGTGTCATAAACCCCCTGAGAAACTGGTATTTTAAATAGATGCAATAAAACATATAATACATGTTTCGATTTGTTCCCAAGTTACATCTTTAGTAAACCAGGCCATCTCTATGAATCACATTGAAGGTAACCATGATAAAAAAGGTAAAAGGTTAGATTTTTGATTGAAAGCAAGTGTTTTGAGTCTAGAAATACCTATTTTTAATCTTCATTAAGTATATTTTTTACTTTCTGTAATATTTGTGCAGTAGTTCCTTAGAGATTAACAAAAAGTCTCAATATAATCTGACAGTCAATAGTGTTTTTTGGATATTATTTTGTCAGTCTCAAAGCCAGAACATTTTTTAAAAACATTTTAAATAATTTTATTGCATCTGCAGGAAGTTTAAACCATGACATGCTGGTTTGTCCTCTAGCCACAGACTAACTACTCTGCTCTTCCATGCTTTATGTTATAGGGAGAGATTCACTTTTGGAAGAATTTGTAATGGGAAGTTAGAACTCGTTTTCTCTTAGGAAGCCTTTTCCTGCTTGCAAAGTGTGTCTCTCTGCTATGCAGGAGAGAGAACGTTCGCAGATATATACAGGGCCTACTTGAGCTGGAGAGGGCTGGAAAGGAAAGAGAGAAGACAGAAAGCCCTGGAAGACCATGGGAACTGCCTTTTCCCTGAGCCTGTTTCACACACTGTGGTGTTTTGTAAGTTTTCAGCATACTCGCCTCCAAAGTAAACCTTTTCAAATCCTTTCCACACCATTGGTATTTTTGGGGGGAATACCTGCATACATTTTGCTTTACATATGTATTGACAGTGCTTTCTCACAGAGGAATAAGGATAGGCTACATCAGAATAAAAAATCACTTCTGCTTGCCCCAAATGCCTTTTTCACTGCTTTTTCCTCTATGTCCGTGTGGAACATAATATGGAAAGATAGTTAATGATACAAAATCCCCAGATCTGGTAGGATTTCTCGGTACTGCCACTGTTAGTACTTCTAGTAGGGGTTGTATCTACCTTGTTGTAACAGCAAAGCTGGATGAACATGTCTTAGTCAGCTTAAACCAGTTAAAACCTGAGCCACTACCTATCTTCTTGGGCAGGCTATAAAGGCTTCTCAACTCCAAGCAGTTAGCCTTCAGGCACACCTATTCCAACAGCAGAGGAAATGTGACTACTGTAGTTTTTGTCAGACTCTTTAATGACACTTATGAAAGTTCTACCTTGGGAATCTGGTACTTTGTATCATAAATAATGTACTTACTGGCCCTCACACTGATAAATACATTGCACACTATTTGCATGGGTTTGTGCTGATAGATAGATAGATAGATAGATAGATAGATAGATAGATAGATAGATAGATAGATAGA
>JAWWEU010000081.1:95869735-95890763 GCA_035583155.1 Acropternis orthonyx | reverse complement strand
ATTTGCATGGGTTTGTGCTGATAGATAGATAGATAGATAGATAGATAGATAGATAGATAGATAGATAGATAGATAGATAGGTAGATAGATGTGTATAGGTTGAGATCCAGCAGGTATTTGTATTTGCACTCCAGTTACTTTACTGTCTTAAATACTTTGGGAGAGAAATGAACATAAATCACAGCAGTGCAGAGATTTTAGTTTATAAATAAAGGTCAGAGTAGAATATCAGGTTTTAAAAAACCTTCAGATATGAATACATTGATTTAATGAAAGAAAAAAATTTCATTTTTTCCTTGGGACTCACAAAATAATACATACTTGTTACTAGTGAATCTTCATTAATTCAAACGATATTCTCTGAAGATTCCAGATTGAAGTATATTTCATCATAAGTACCTATAAATTTTTCATGTCCAGTACACAACAAAATGCTTATAGAGTAAATAACAAATGCTAACAAGGCAGTAGTCATCTATCCACCCCACACACTGACATTATTAAGCTGCAAAATAGGCAATAAAAAGTTACTCTATTTCAAGTACCATTTTTTGGAGAAAAAACATGTAAATGTTGATGCATGGTGAATTAAAGTAAATTAATCTGATTATATGAGTGAATTGAACAAGCTGTGCAATATAAATATTTTAATCACTTCTTGATCCAGAAGTACCTCATTTACAAATGAGCAATTACTTTCTACCTCATGGGAGTTGTCTCTAATTATGAAGCAGTCTAGTTGGTGCTATACAAAAAGTACATGTAAATATCGAACATAAGACCCTTGAATTTGTCATTTGTAATATGAACAGCATTTTATACCCCTTTGTGTAACCCTTTTTATGTTTTACACTAGTGATTTGATTTGCTTATTTGTTGTATTTTTATTCTAAGCAGACCAATCATTATGAAGATTTCATTTAATCTGTGGACATAGAAACACTTCCCAGTGGAAGTTTGAATGTATGCCTATTAAATATAAGCATAGGCTTGTTTTATTAAATTCCTTATAGACCAGCCTGCCATTGCTTTAGGCGTGAGGACTATAGGTTAAAAACTAAGTTCTGGATATAAAAGTGAGCAAATTGTTTGTTATAGGAGAGATATGTATGCCATTAGTCTTACCAAAAGCTTGATGAGCCTACTGTGCATTAAGGTCCTATAACTATAGCAAAGGATATTGGAATCTATGAACAGAAGGATCTATGCAAAAGAAGACCAAACTGTTTTGTGTAGCACACTCTGGTGTACTATGCTGGGCATTCCTTATTTGTGGGGAAGGAAGTAGCCTTCCTAAGCAAACTTCCTAACAAGGCAGTTTCAGTAGGTGTCATTTATGTACTGTGTTGCGTTTATGAAAATTAAGGACTTGTGTTCACTTGATGCTGATTGTCTCCCTTCTGTGCAGTCTGAACTGGAAACATGATAAAATGGACTGAGAATCTCGAAGGCAGAATTTTTTGTGTCCCAATTACTAATTTCTCCTTATCAGATTTTCTAGTGTGATATATATAAAACACTGATTTTATATAATGTCTGAGTGAAACTCATATGTGCTTTTGAAGATAAACATTAGTCCACAAAGCTTTTCAATTTTATATGAATATATATTTGAATAGACTAACTTATAGTCAAACAGTATATAGACTATGGGGAAAAAGAAAAAAAAAAGCTTTCTTGGGTAATTTCAGAGAATTGCTATTCATCCTACGGCTCACTGTTGTAACAAAAAAAAAAAACAAAACAAAAAAAAAAAAAACAACAAAAAAAAAAACCCAAAAAACCCCAGAAGAAACTGAATTATCTGTTAAAAGACATGTGGTGTTGTGAAATATGTATTCTGGTTTTGCTATCTTTCCAGCAAATGTCAAGTAAACATAAAAAAAATCATTGTTTCCAAATACCACCAGAGATGATAATTACCACAAATCTCTCTTCTATGCAACTCTAAATTTCCATAATGTGCTGTTACTGACAGTGACAGGACAAGGAGTGTCATTATTTGTATCAATGGATGAGGAAGAGTCCTTAGAATTTTTTCACATGTACTTCGCTGAATTTACTGCTTCTGCTACAAACCTCCAGTTGTTTCCTGAGATATTTATTTTCAAGATCCTGATTTTGATTTTACTCTAGTGATATTCTATGAGGAATCCTCTTCATTTTTGTCTTTCTATTTCAATCTAACCTGTTGAAGAAATACTGCTTTTTTGAGGCACATAGTTCTTTTGAGATGCAGATGAGTGACAAATGGTAGTTTCTAAGTTGATCTTTTTACGTTTGGGATTTCTGTTTGGCTGGGGTCCATTCAAAGACTTCCATCATACTGTAGTATTATTTTACAGAAATAAGACATGAAAACCTCCAAAATATGAATCACGGTGTCAAAATGACCCATGGGAGGTATTCTGTGAGTGGAGTACATGTTCTTACATGGGATTAAGCACAAGAGAATGGACAGTGATACAAATAGATAGGAATGGACAAGGAAAAATGGAAAATGCAGAACGGGCACATTCTCACTTTCACACATCCTATTCCCTTGTTTATAAACAGTTCAGTTGCTTATAAACACTAATGAAATTTCCAATAAAATTAATCTGAGAAGATTTCAACTCATTAATGGGAAAAAGCTGGCAAAGAAAAGTGTAAACGAATGAATTTCCAACTGAACATTTTGTATTCCTAAATTAACGTCTTTGAAAAGTCTGCCTCCATTTCCTTCAGTAAAATAAATATGTTTGGAATATGGAGTTAACAGTCCAAAGGAAAATCTAATTCATAGATAATGATTATTAATATTAATAGATTTAAAACCAGTATGGTTCTCTGTAGTTTAATCATTTTAAATCAAATATATTCTCATTAAGTATGAAATATTTTATTTTTCCTATTGCGTCTAACACCATCAATGGGTCTTACCAGTATTATTTAATAAGATGCAACTTAAAACTTTGAAATTGTCTGTAATTAAAACTTACTTAATTGATATCTTGGGAAATGAATTATAATGAAGCAATTTGCGTGAGTATACTGTTTGTATTTCATTCATTTATCTGCTAATAACAGACATATTAGTGACACAATAAATACTTTAGGTTTTGTATAATAAGTGATAAAGGAATTTCAAGATATTTGACTGCTCCAAGTTTACTATACCATGACAGGTTTGATCAAGTAAAATAACCATATGGCTAACTTAATTCAATTGAGAGATTCAAATATTTTTAATTAAATAGTCTGTAAGTTCTTAACCTGGAGCTTTGATAGTTAAATTCCAGTATTTCTACTGGATTTCTTCTTGTAAATTCAAAATTTTGGCTCTAATTTTTATATTGTAACACTCTCTTGCATCCTGTCCTTCTACATGATAAATCATGGAAGTTAAATATAAAAAGCAACTATCAGTTCAGCCTGTCCTTTATGTCAGTGAGGACAGGCTGACCAGTGAGTACTGTGTAGTTCACTGAAAGAATTAGAAGTGATTCTGTCTCTTTTTGGGGGTGGACATTATTGCGTGATGGGTCTGAAAAGATTACTTGTTTCTTTTATTATTAAATAATCAGTGACAATATGTGTCCAACTATATCTACATCCATATTCTTATTTATATCAATTACTATAGATTGACACACAGGAAAGATTTCAACTCCTTACCCCAGGTTACTGGCCATAGAAACTAGAGCATGCTGCATCCATTAATGTTTCTGTTCAGGACTTTGTGTTTTCGTTTTCCTAAGCCTTCTCTAAAGTATATTGCCTCTTGACACTTGCAGACAGCGACCTCTACTCTCAAAATACACGCATTGGTCCATGTGTCTGTTTGTCCTCATTTAAAATCAGTCACTGTAATGAGTTTAATTTAGTGTAGTTGCATACACTTACCTCACATGAAGATCTAGGCAATTTACTAGTGTGTAAAGAAGTGGTTCCTGTTGTCAGGCTCCTAAAAACCTATTGTGCCCTGACATTGTGAACTTTACCTCGAAGGTGCTCCTAATTCCTTCCGATGTATTCCTGAAGAGACCCCTCCTACTGGCACTGTACTGGGTCTGGCTGAGGTGGAGTTGATTTGCTTCATAGCAGTCCATATGGTGCTTGTGTTTTAGACTCCTCACTCCTGTTAATAGTGTTTTAACTCTTGTTCCTTGCAGTTTTCATGGTATATAAAGGTATTCTTCCATAAATATATTATCTCTGCATGATCAATCTCCAATGAGAGACTGGAGAAAGTGAGTTTGGTTTTGTTTTTACTACCAGGTAAAATCATTATGCTGGAACTGAGGGTTAGTAAGTTACATTGATGAGTGTCTCGATACTGGACAGTACCCGTAATCAAATAAACAGAAGGAGTTTTAGAGAGCAACTATGTGGCCTTTTTAAAAATAAAAACATTTCTGTGTGTATTTTTCTCAAGGTCTAAAATTGTTATATTTCTTCTTGCTGAAAAAATAATTGTCATATAAACTTAGTGGGCAAAGGAGCCAAATAAAAGTCAGTGGCACTGACTTTCACAGTGTCACTTTTTGTCTCTGCAAATTTTTATGTCATTCCTGTGTCTTTTCATGACTTTGTTTCTGTCTTTTTTATCATTGGTATGTATGGAAAAATTCAAGAGAGTTAAAGGTATCTTTGACTATAGGAGAAAACTCTAGCTAATAGTTTGTACTCTGTAAACAACAAAAGGAAGAATGACAGCAATGCAGAGTAGTGTCACCTTTTCCCTGGGCTGTATGAGTCTGTGGCACCATTCTGTGAAAAGTGTGGTGTATTTCTTGTCACACTTGAAAATCCATTGCAGAATTGGTACACTAAGATATTATTATGTATTACCTTCCTATATATTTTTTAGAAAACTTATTTTCTGCAGGTTTTAGGATGGAGATGAACTCAGATTTATGATCCACTGTCTAATGAAAAATACAGCAGGCAAAGAGGGGGCTTATTTTGTTTATTGCTATATACATGCTTACCTTCTGATCACATAAAATCCAGCAAAAATCCATAAATAGGAATTATACATATCTCCTTTATTTATTTTATATCTAGTTCTTTATTCCATTGTTTGATTAATAACCTCTCACCTCCTGTCTGAATACCTTGATTTTTATTTTTTTTTTTGTGTTTTGTTTTGTTTTGATACTCCTGAAAATGCCAGATACCTTTGAGGATAAAGCACAGTGTATGCACATGGGAAAGAGAAAGCTGGAATAGTCAAAGAAAGGTATCTCAGATACTTCATGAGAAAAGAGGTGTTACCATCAAATGGTAGAATGGTGAGGAAGGGAGCCTTTCTTTTTTGTCATTTTCATTTGCAAGAGGCTCTTGGAAAAACAAGAATAGAAAGTTGGCAGAGTCCTTAAGCTACAGAACTAGAAATCCTACGGTAATTTACATTTCTTTTCATGATCCAACTGCTACTTACTAAACGGAATTATATGTGTTCTGTGTTGAGAGCTGATACAGAGATATCCGAAAATCCTACATGTTTAAGTGTTGATTCATTTGATGATTTCTTCTACATTTAAAAATGTTGATCTCATATTATTTCTGATAATCCATTAATTACTTCTACTTAATTCTACTAATTAGTACTTGAAAAATCAAGGAAGTAGAATATTAGATACATATCCATGTAAGCACTGGAAACAACTAGTAGTCTAATCTTATTCAGAGATAAAGTTGCAAAAATAAAAAAGAACTTTGGAATCCCCTGCCAAGCCTATAATGTAACTTTACAGAGGAGAAGTTTTTGTAATTTTTATCACTGTGGAACTAACTACTTTAGGAAAGATAGACAGTTAAGCCTTGATATGTCATCAGTGAGATAAAGCTATATATGATGATAACTGGTTTTCTTTAGGATGTTTTTTTTGAGAGGTCATTGTGACCTGGCAACAAACAAGAATCTCCAAAAAAGCCTTCTCTTTTCTGTACTGAGAACGAAGTTTTAATTATTGTTTTCTCTCCCCAAAAAAATGAAAATGTAGAAGTAAAATTTCAAACCACTGCACTTTTTTTATATTAAAATGAGTGAAGAATAACCACAGACAACCTTTTTATTTGCTTTATATGGGGATATTTAAACTTAAGACATTATAAGACATTTGGTCTTTAGTATTTTTTAGTGCCACTAGGTGTCATCATATCTATTATTAAATCCTGTACAACAGCTCTTGCCAGTACCTAGCAGAGTAGATGACTTAATCAGCCTCATCAACATTTCAGTTTAAAAAGAAACAGAAGAAGTTAAAAGATAAGACAATATGAAATCAGAGAAGTTAATCTCTGAAAACTCAGTTACACAGAAAATAAATCATTTTATAAAATCAGAGACTTGGAAGTTTAAAACTAAAACTCTTATTTCATTAATTTTACTACAGATCTTCCTGTTGAATACAGAGGTGCCTTCTTTTAATCTTCATCTGATACCTCCTATTACTATTATGTCAGCTAGAGTCCCAAAAATGCGTAGGCACATAACAAGAATGAACTTTACCTTCTTAAGTATAAAGCTGTGACCTGAAAAAAACAGTCTGTCCTCCAGAACTCTGAATCCTGGAAGCAATTTCTCATAGCAGACACAACCTGTTTTGCTCTAAACATATGTAATATACATGCATATGTGCATATACTCATACAGCTGTTCATACCTAATCATTTGACTCCAGGATGTGTTCATTAGTACTTCAGTGATACAGGAGAGCTCTACCAAAGTGCTTTGATGACAAGTTACTAAGTGTATTTAGCAGCCATCTAACATACTAATATAGAGATAAGTGATGGTCAGGTAATATTTCTGCTTTTTTGTAGGAAAGAGGATGAATCAAACACATGTTCCAAAGCTGATTCAGAATGTTACAGTCCCTGCACTAATTGCATAAACTAACCAGCATGCTGGTTTCACTGTCAGAAGCATTCCTCAGCCATCTGACTCTATGCTAGTTGAGACAGGTATAATTTCCATCTTTTCTATGGTTGACTAGAGAATCCAAGGGCTATTAGGCAGAGTGGAAATCAGTTAAACATTTCTAATTGGTCAGAATATCCATTTAATTCTGGTTGCAAGTCTCTGTGCCTCAGAACTATCCACGTATTTTGACCAGTTGTTTGCTGAGCATCCAGACTCTCTTTGTGGTGTTCTCCCTTTGACACCTTCTCACTCAAAACCTCTTCATTGTATTTCCACTGGAAAATATTTCATTCACAGACCTCTTCTTTTTTTGTGAGAGCCTTACACTAGAATCTCTTTGCTAATTACATAAATATGCCTTACAGGGAGAACAGAGTCCTTAGACACTGCATAATGTGGGACTATTTACTTAAAATTCAGCAGAAGTTTAAAGGTGGCCACTGGGAAAATGAGATAGTCAAATATTGAACTTGTTCAAAGAAATCAAAGCACTTGCCCCCTCATCCCCATACTTACAGTACTTTAACATACTTATTAGTCTCTCTTCTGTCATGATTCTACCTTTAAGCGAATTTAACTAAGTGTACCAATTATGTTTTCTTAAAGTTTTATTTTCTAAATCTGAAGCTGTCTAAAGTCCCAGCATGAGGATCTTAGAAGGTGACATGTCACTAATAACTGCTCTGAGAAACTGACAGAGATTGATAGAGTGGTTTTAAAGATGTCCCCATGAGAAGCATCTCATATAAAATGAAAATGACACTGAAACTTTAAAAAACTAACTCTGGGTTGTGCAAGTGGTTTGTTTACAAAAAAGAACTGGCATAAAGAAGCACTTTAAGGTGGTTTTTCAAAGGCATGGTGTGGGGTTTTTTTGTGTGTGTGTTTAGAAATGCCCTCAGAGTTTTGTCCTTTTTTTTAAACAGCAATTTTGTTCTTAATAAAAACTCACTGAAGAGTCTTTTTCACATTCCTACATACTAGAAACATGCACATTATGGGATGGGCTGTGCATTGGCAGTGCTAAGAATGAGAACTGAATGAGGAATTTTCTGTGCACAAATCTTCAAATCTCAGCATGAAACAGGTTCATATAGCACACCCCTCTCTTGCTGTGTACTGGGAAGATAGACCCTTACCTCTTAATCTGTTAATTCCATTAGCTCACTACAGATACTAGAAACCTCGAGGTTTTGTTTGCACAGGTATTGCATTTAGGCTTTGGTCTTCTGCAGAAAACATAAGGGCCAGGAAGCTTCCTCAGTCTGGCAGGCACAGCTACCACAGGTTACTGCTCTGCAATCTGCATTTTGGAGCCATGCATTCACACTTCAGGCATCCTATATCATAATGGAGTCTCTCCGTAGCCACTGACAAAACAGATGAAGAAACTGATCCATGGGGAGAGGAGGAGCAGTCCTGAGGACCTGGGACAGCTCAGCCCAGTCCTGTTCAGTAGTTCAAATGTGCACTCTTAGGATACAGTGAAAAGAGCATTCGGTCTTTGGGAATTAGTGTGATTTTTATATCCAGTTGCAAATGCAAGCAAATGCATATTCAGCAAGAATACTCTGTGCCTCTAGGTACAGGTAAGTGTGCTTCATGGGAGGTGAGAAGTGCTCATCCAAATACAGTATGAAACCTGACCTTTTGTAAGTTTGGTCCAAGTGTACAGTTCCTGCTCTGACACCACACTTCTCTCTGTGCAGGAATCAAATTGCCACTGAATGCTGCCTGACTTTCACCATAACACCACCCACCCCCCACCCCACCCCCAGTTTTTATATTATTTTTTTTATATCATTTAAGAAGTAAACCTCACCACTACAGATTTAGTAGTTAAAGTAAAATCAAGCAGGATATAAGGGTTGATGGGAAAGCTGCTGTTCTTCAGCACAAGAGAATTAATTCTAACAGCCTCATTATTCAGAAGAAATGTCTTCAGAAGAAATAATGAAAAAGAAGGTATTTTATTCTTCCTTGACTCTCATACGATTTTCAGGTCTCTGTTGGTGTAGTCTCTGTTTTAGATAGAAAAGTGTGTGAGTATAAGTAGAAATACCACCTTCACTGATTCCCCTGTATCCTCTCTGTTCTTTAAAAATAATTAAAACCAGAAATAGAAGAAAGTGCTTGAGACAGGAATTGTCATCTATTGAGCACGTGATCATAGTTGTACAGTTTTTGTACAGTTCTGTATGGTGTTATACAGTTCATAAAAATCTATGTTACTCACATGATTTTGTGTGGAGGATACATATTGAAAAGTGGCTTAGAGAGATGTTAATCATTGCTGCTGTTTCTTAAATTGTCATTCTGTCAGGTGCGGTCCAGGCTTTAAAAAACCAATATCCTTTTCTTATGGGTATATCAATACATTAAACTCTTCTTCATGAGAAGCACTGCCAGATCAATAAGACATTTTATCCACATTTTCATGGTGGTCCCTTGAGCCTCCAGTTTCCATCCTAGCTATTAATTGAGCCAAATGACAGCAGATATTATAAAAGAGATTTCCAGCTCCAAATGCTTTTACTAGTCTTGCATTAAAACTTTTCAAACTGATATTCAGTTGCTCAGATTGAAGTTTTCTGCTTTATTTCTTTTGGACAATATTGTGGTCCCTTAATATTTTTTTTATATTTTTATTATTTTCCACCTGTGAAGTAACTATTACAGTGACAGAGATTTTTTAAGTCTAATGCCTAAGTCTGCAATTGAAGGCATCAGAAGATGTTTTTACTTTGGCAATTTCAGCATAGGTTTCCAATCATGTGAGACCTCCAAGGATTTACCTTTATCTAATTAGGAGATATTAGTGAAGTGATGTACATTGATGTGACTATCTATCCCTTGAAAGTTCATCTTTTGAAACTTCTTGTCAGCTAGGCTTTGCAATGATATACCCAGGATCTCTGGTTCCCGTGCATCCCTGATTTCATGTACTTGCCTTCCAGGCTCCCTAGCCCTGGGCATGTAAACTACTTTGGTCCTGCTGATGAGTCCAGGTTTCAAAGTAATCTTCCTGTAAAGAATACAAATATACCTGAACACTATAACAAACAAATCAAGTGGAGAAGCAAAAGCCATGAGACTTAGTGCATATTACCAGTAAGGAAGGAAATTTGTTTTTATAAGGATCACCCAGATGATTTCTTTCTGAGTATTACAATCAGCTCCATTTAGATCTAGCATGCCTCACCTGTACTGCATGTTTGCCAATTATACGTGTTCATCAACCTTATAAATGTTCTGTGTATTGGCATGGAATGATTAAACAAGGTAAAAAACTGGCAAAAATCATATGGGCCATCTTTCCTAAAAATTAGTGAAAGATTTGAAATAACAGAACAGATGCAGTTCTGGAATGAGAAAAGATACAGCACAAAGATAAGATACAGCAAAAAAGTGCCACAGCTGTGCATGACGTGGCATATGGGCAAGGTGTGGGTGGACAGATGGCTTAGGAGAATGAAGGCGGAAAAAAGGGCAGAAACTCCAACTCTTAACAGTTCAGCAGAAGAGCTGTCATCAATCAGAAAGTATTCTGTTCAGAAGCAGATCGGTGTGACAGTGCTTTGGGACACGGAACAGTTTGAGGAAAGGCCTCTGTTTATCTGGCAAGGATAGGCTGTCCTGGGTTGGCCTTCTCTGCCCGGGCTAATATGGTTCAGTTGGTGCTAAATGCCAAAGCAACAATGTGCTCAGATCCAGGAGCAATACTCCCTCCCACAGCTGTGAAGGCTGAACAGGGAGGTTGCAGAGGTTTGGCCACCTTCCTTTGAAGTGCACTTGGACGGTGCAAAGGCTGCAGGCATGGAGGCTGCAGCCAGTCCAAGGTTCCTGGATGAGGTGAGAGCACTGTGATATCTTGGAGGCCATGTGTCAGTCCTTCCACTGTGGTTGTCCTACAGACAAATAATTTTAGGTTATAGATACAAAAACCTATATATTTCGAGCTGCCCAACAGATTCACTGGTTCAATATACCATGTTGTCAAATTTCTCAATAATTTTTATGTTTTTCTATAATCTTCCCATCAGCATAAACTCTATGACTACAATTTAATCTCTCTTCAGTAATAATAATAATAAAAAAGATATCATGGTCTTTCTATGTAACGTAGATGTGACAACACTTGTGCAGAAACAAAAAACCCAAGAGAAATATATTCTGTAATTTTAAGCCAAGATTAGGGCTTGACTTGATTTGTTTTGTTGTTTGTTTTTTGGCAATTTTTTTCACAGTACTTAGGTTTGGTGGTGTTATCAAACTGTTTTTTATTCTTCATGATGACAAGCTGAAATAATAATCAGTGCTAACTTCTGACAAAAGGGAACACAGTGGTATCCACTCTTTAAATGACTGCTAATTATCTTTGCTTTATTAAATTTAGGTGTTTTCAAATATTTGAAGGCTAAAGATGTTAAAATTGCTTTTGGATTAGAATCTCTGTAGTAAAAATACTTAGATATTGTTATTACCATTACTCTCCCTAGTATCACTACTACACATGTTAGTATCCCCATGGCAATAATCACAAATCCAGAGAATTTAAAGTTTAAAGGAAACATATTGTTAAATTTAGAGAAAAGACGAAAGTTTAAAGAAAAAATATAAGTAATATCAAAGAAAATTAAATAGTGTAAAACCACATTAAAAAATGCCAGTGTTTTTTCTGGAAAATTACTCTTTAAGTACTGATTTTTCTCTTGCTCCTGTGTGTTATACTTCTTAGTTTACAAAGAAGAAAGTTTCGTTAATTTTCAGTTCTAAATGCTGTTAGTTTGTAGCTGGTAAGGAAAATTCTTTGTCTGAGGCTGATTTCTTGAATGAAGTGTAAAAGAGGATTCAGCTTTATCTGTAAATGCACAGCTGGTGTTTCCATAACTGAGAAGCCTCACCATAACTTAGAAGGTCTTACCATAAGCTTCAAGATAGTCTTCTGAAATAATCATAGTACAGTTTGTGCTGTATACTTGCAACATGTTCAATATGCCATTTTCTACATCATTATTTTATTGTTTTGATTTTGTTTTTCTCTTTACTGTGGACTTGCTTCTCCTCATTCCTTTATCATTTGTCTCTAGGCTTAGCCTTTCCATGTTTCCTTAACTTCAGGTTTTTACTTTTGCTTCTCTGATTAATTCTTTATGACTTTTCCCCTTAACTGTCCATCTCTGGGGGTCCTCTGAGGGCATAATTCTGAACTTCATGATCAGAATGACTAGAATGACCTTCAATAGTATTAGGTTCATTACAAACTTTGTCAATACCAGTTCTTAAGTTTTTGCTACAGATGTAGCTGTATAAATAATAATATGACTTCACAATTTAGGGAAACTAAACCTATTTCAGCAACAATAACAACATCAATAAATGACTCTGTATTGGCATAGAAATTAAACTCTGAAACACATAATTAGTGTGATAACCTGAATAGGAACAGTACTGCTAGATCTAGCTAAACATATAAATGAAACTGCCTTCTTGAAAATTATGAAATCAACCCAAAATCATTCGGTTTTATTTTAAACAAAAAATAAGTTTAGCTTCACTGTATCTGCCTCTGTATGACCTTTTTCAGAAAACAAAAGGTTCAATAATTGCTCTTTCAGAAAGTGAAAACTGACATCGTCAAGAAATTATCCAACTCCAGGACTGGGAAATAGGTAAAAAAGCAACAACAACAACAATACGCTATGGAAAATTTACACAATTGGGTTTACACTAATATTTTATGTTACTGATGGGCCAGTTCTTGTATATGATGCACCCAGTTCTGTAAAAACACTTGGAAAGAGCCCAGCTCCATTGCTGGATCAGTGGACAAATGTTAACATAGCACTTTTCCCAAGCTAATGTTTGTTACCTCTCATGACTGCACATGTCCCGGTTATCAGTTTGGTTCAGGGCTGGCTGCATCAGAGAGACATACCCTCAAAACGCTAACTCATGAATGACTGCTTGCACATTTAAACCTGCCAAACTGGTCTGTAAAACAAGTAAAAACCTACTTATCTGTGCAGTTTTTTGGTGCTCCTGATGCTGCTAGTGCTGATTGGTCTGAAAATAACTTCAGGGCAGCCTGAAACTTCAGTTCCAGCTGGTACAAAGTACATCAGTATGAAAAATAACTATTACACAATAAATGTAAAGGGTCATTTATCTACAGCTGTTTTCTTGTCTCCATATACAACTTTTTCCCCTCACTATAAGGAAGTTCATGACCTCTGTAACAAGTTTCTCATTTTCCACCCCAAAGTATTCACTTAACATTTTCCTATGACAAGGAGAGGCTCTTTCTATGGAAGACAACTCTGACTCTTAAAGCAGATATGTTCTTTTGTCCTCCAAGATATTTCAGAATATCCAGCCAATGGCACTTGGGATGCAGGGCCAAGCATCCTTCAGGGTTATACATTGCATGTGTACCTGGCTCAGTGCTCCACTGGACAGACCTTTCCACTGTCAGAATTTTCCGCTCATCTTCCCTCACCACCTTTTTATCTTTTTAGACAAAACATTCAGGTACAGGTCATCTCATGAAAGCAGCCTGTCAGTACGTTATTTTTGCCTTTCACTAAAGCCACTGCAAGAAGATATTCTGCTGCAAATTATAACCCTAAACTCAACTGTCCTTTCATTTATGGATGTAGATTACAAGAATTCAATAGAGATACCAGTAATCTCTCCCCAGCCTGTACTGTTATTTTCTCCTGACTTGTGTGTGGTTTTTTTTCCTCCACTTTTCATGACAGGCCCAATGTTAACAGCTCATCCTGATACCAGCTTTTTCTCAGCTCTGCAAATGCTATCCATGCTCATCTTCTGAAGTTGCAGGGGCACAGCATGCCCAGGCTGTCCTGCATCTCTCCTGCCCCTAGTGCAGGATCTTTTTCACTTCACATCTTCTGGGCTGTTTCTGGACTCATGACCTGTGAGCATGGTTGCTGCCTGCTTCAGTGGGCTGTCTGAGCATAATCAAGCCTGGGGAAGTTGTAGAAGTCAAGGGATCATAAAAGAAACAACTCACAGTAGACAGATTAATCAGACCATGCATTTTTATAACATTTATTAAACAGACTGCCTGCGGTTGTTGCACTTGTCCTATCTTATAGCTGTTTCTGAGGAGTTCTACCTGCATCTGAACCTCCTTTCTACAAAAATAAAATATTTTTAACTCTAAATATAGGCCTGAGACATGTATAGATGTCTGATAAACTGAGTCTTGCACACATTTAAATGAAGACACATTATGAAGTTGATTTTGGGCAACAATGAACTTTTATCAAAAATTTAATAACAATCCTTAAAAATAATTACTAGTATATAAGGAAATAAAAATTGAAGAAGGAACAGTAGGAAACCCTAATCGCACTTATATCTCGTATAATGGCAAGATTTTAGACTCCATATTAAATTGAACCTTTTCAGCTATTTAATAAACTATTTGTGTTCAAGAATATTGTCTCGTTTTATTTTTGTTACATTCTTTTTTTTTTTCTTTGCTGTCCCTTATCTATGTATGTGAAATAACAAGTAGCACAAGCAAATAATCAAATAAGAATTTTTTTAAAAAAGAATTTTGCTCTCTGACATAAATTATATTTGAAATGGCCCTTAGGTTAAAGTTTGTATTGCTTCAGTTGTTCTTCTTTAAGTACGAAGTTATTTTTAGAAAGTGATTCATATGGAGAGGCTTTTTTCTTTACTTCATAAGATATAGACTAGAAGTGCTCTATAGTGAGGAGTCCATGTATTTCTGCTATGACTGTTTACATGTGCTTATGAATTATGTATTACTGCATACCATGGGACATTTATCCACCTTAAAAACAAGAACATCACAACAAAGAACTGTATCAAGCATGTCAGAATAATGGTTTTATTTCATCACTATATATTGTCCTTATGCTTAATATTGAGTTCTTGTTTTATAGTGAAACTGTTCTTGGAGAATTCTGAAGTTTCTTGTGTCATAAAGATAATTGTCACTTCTTCAACATAATAAATAATTTTCTTCCTTTTCATGACTGCTGAGATGAAGAAATGGAAACTTTGGTGTTCTCAGTATTTTGCTTTCTTGATGTCTTTAGAATAACCAGCTGGCCCCAGGAATTGCGTGGGCTGTCCATGGGGTCTAGCTGCTTGACCAGGCTCGTCCCACTTTGTAAGAATATGTGTCAGCTGAGAGTACCTGTGTTGTTAAGTTCATCTAATCAGGGAATACTTCAGTGTGAAAGGGAATCAAAAGTAAAGGGAGAAATTATAAATGACAGCATGCAGAGACACAAGTGATAAACAGGGATAACAGAGGCAGTGCCAAGAACCAGAAGCCTTCAGTGTGTAATTACTGGGCCACCAAGAACCTGCAGGCACAGCACTGAAGAGGCACAACCCAGACCTTCAACAGGAGGAACATAAGGATTCAGGATATCCAAGAGCAGCCTGTGGGACAATGCGAAACTTCTGAAAGAGCATTTAGGAGAAAGGATGGAGTGGAGCAAAGAGGAAATTAAACAGAAAGGCATATAAAAGAGGCTTGATGTGTCTAAACCAGGGCTGATCAGTACAATTCTCTGACCAAGCCTGACTTCAGATGACCCAGTCTATCCTATTTACACATTAAATCCTTTCTTAAATATCTCTGTGTAATCTCATTCTCTATCTCCTGTGTGAGGGCTGTGTGGGCTGAGTGCTTGCTACTGATGAGACCTATGTGAGTGGATTTGGTGCCAGCAACTGGAGTCAGACCAAGGTGCCCTGTGGTCTGTGGTGTCAGCTACTGAAGCGAGTGGAGGTCTCAGCTTCAGCCACTGGGGTGGGACTCGTGTTAAGTATTGAGAGGACTGGGGTGAACAAATTGAGTGAGAGGCTCAGCAACAGCATCTGGAGCAGGGCTGTGGGCCAAAGCCTATGTGCTTGGTGCTGGCTGATGGAGGTGGCCAGTCTTTGCATCTTCCCTAAACCTGGTGTATTGGGAGTATGTGTGTGTAATGCTCTAGTAAACTTCATGCTGGACCAAGTGGTAAGTAAGGGAGCCATATGGAGAGTAAGAGCACCTGAGGTCCAGGCAGCATTGCCCAACAGACAGAGAGACCCTGTCAATACATGGAGACCCTGCAAATGTGCATGTGCTTAGGAGTCTAGAGAGTATCGTGTGCCTGCATTAGTGACCTTCAGTCCTGAACAGCTGGAGAAGAAGAAGGGAGCTTGACTGTCTATATGTCTATGTTTTATGAGTCCTGGTCATGTTACAGGTGGGTGCTGCTAAAAGCAGCAGATCGCCTGTGGCAATCTGAGCAGCTGTCGGTGTCTCTGTCCTCTGTGTGTGTGTGTCTGGGCTACATGCTCAATTTTGCTGCTGTCTGAACCCACAAACAACAGAAAAAACAGCAGTCACATCCATTATCTTGCCACAGAGAACTCCATCTGGGCTACAGTCACCAGGAAAAAGGTTTTCTTGGCCCCAAACTCCATCAGAGGAATCATCCCCATAACATCCCATGCCATTTTTCCTTTGTTTTGAGAGAAGAAATTAGCTTTGTGCAGTAGTTGCATAAGAGGCAGATGCTCTTGCAGTGTTCTGATGCTTCTCTAAAGACACTTTAATTTCTTTTGTGGCTTATATTCTTAGGACAGGAGAGATTTGTAATAGGCATTATGAAGATAATCAACCTTGTGATATAACTGATTAAAAGACTCTTCCACTCATTCTATGAGGAATTATGGATACAAGTGCTTCACATTTTCAGTAAACTTGAGGCAGACTAATATGAGGAAAACAGATGATGCATATTAGAAAATAATTATGTGTGTATGAAGCAGTGACAGAGAGTTCTCCCACTGCTCTGACTATCTCTGAGAAATGCAAAACTGAGTGCTTAATACACCTGGACACCAGGACACACAAATCCACTCCCAATATACATTTTAAGAAACTCAGTATAAACTCAGAAACTCAATGGGGCTACTTCAGAACTACCAAAGTGCAACTGTATGCAGAATTAAGCTTATGGGATTTGGCACATTATGTAAGTATCCTGTCTCTGACACCGTCTCTGTCTCAAGTGCAGGTTTCATTTATTTAATGCATAATGATTCTGTTTTAATTACTTTGTATACTACACCAACTTGTTTGTTTTTCTGGTTCCTTTCCAAGAAGTAATCAAAGGCAGGAATTCATGAAGGACTGGTCAATACTGAAGTCACTTCTAGTTAATTTGCTCGATTCATATTAATTCAGTGCTGCTAAGTCCACTGATAAAACTTTTGTGCATTTTTTCAACATTGGAAAAGTCTCAAGAGAATGAAAATAAAGAGAAAAGTATACAGTTTGCATAGTAAATCATGCAGCAACCATGAATGATTCTGAGTTGTCATCATGGTAAGACTGTAGATAGATTGTTCCTCTTACTGTCTTTGTCCACTTGGACTTACAAAGATCCTTATTAGGAAATGAGAAAAGATCTCTGTCTGGGATTCAAACTATTAGATCAGCAACATTTCTTGGAAACATCACTCTTAAATGATGGATCAGATCACAAAGAAATAGCTATTTAAATTAGATGATGAATTTATTTTTTTTTAGAAATGAAAAAAACCTTTTTTAATTCTTTTACAACCCATATTTAAAGGGAAGAGTAACTGAGATTCTTGTTAATATATCCTTTGGTGCATATTAGAGTGAAAGAACACTGAATGACTGGTGTGTGTATATGGGTTTTTTTGTTTGTTTTCTTTTTGTTTTTTTGGGTTTTTTTAACAATTTGGTTGCAATGGAAAGGAGGTATATAGCTGTTTCGTTCCAAGCATATTAGGTAGAGTATTTTTGGTGACTTTTTAAAAGGAAACCAAGGAGAAATTGCTAGAGCCCCAAATCCAACAAATTAAAGTGGAAAAACAGATACCTCCTCTTTTTTGTCTGCTTATTCTTCATAGCTTCATCTTTGAACTGAGTCTTTTCCTGAAATCCTTTCCTGAGAGGTATTATGTGCTCTTCAATGTTCGTGCACTGTAACTCATCCTGAAGGTAAATCCTATAATGAATATAATGAGTAATATAAATTAATCTGTGATAAGGCCTGACAACAGCATTTGGAGCTGAACTTGAAGTTCAAAAGTCTTTGACAGACTGGATTTTGTGAGGTGCTCAATTTGATTAAATTAAGTTGTTATGAACTCCTAAGAAGGCAGCAAACCAAACAAAGCAAATTTGTGCTTGTGAGTAAGTTAATCCTGAGTTCCTAGGGCAATTCAAACTGTTTAGAAATAGATCTTTCTGCTGAAAGTATTGTTTTCGATACATATGGATACCAGTCTAAGGGGTTTTTTGTTTGTTTTGGTTTTGGTTTGTTTGTTTGTTTGTTTAAATTTTTGCACAGCTCTGTTGACAGCAGGAAAAATATTATTGATCATAATGTCATCAGGAATTTGTTTGTGCCTTCTGAATATTTTTCTTCACTCAATTCCATTGCAAATATAAAAGGGCAATGGGTTAATTAGCCATTCCGAGTTTAATGTGTTTTAAATTCTCTTTTTTTTCCCCCCTTGATATGGTTTTAAGGGACTGATTCTGACTATTTTTATTTAAGCTTTATTTCAAAGATAACAAAAATTTCACATTTGCAAAACAATATGCAGATACTACTTTACTGGAGGTTGGTTCACCACCTGGAGGACACAATATGTTAATTGTAAGAAATAATCATAGATGCAAGGGAAATTCAGTAAGATTTCTGTTTCTAAAACTCTTCTTGATAAATAATAAAATACTTGCATACATACTTGACTAAAGAAAAGTTAAGAAAAATCATTCCCCTTGGATCTCTCTGTTGTGTCTGAATGTTGCTGCTGACTACAAGTAGGATAGACCAAGCCATGAATGCAGTTTGAAAGCACTACCACTGAACAATGATGGAAAAATACAGTCAGTTGTACAATAAAGCAAATCCCAAACACAGAATTCACTCTTCTTAACTTTCATTAGGTATCTTCACTGCACCAGTTATTTCAGCTTGTTTTGAACTCAGTTGAGAAAGATCTGTCCAAGAAACAGATCATGATGTCCAGTGGTGACACCACCATTATTTTTTCCCTATGCCTACAGATATAGCTAGATATCTTAGCCTGGGTGGGCTGACTAGACTTTAGATGTCAACTTTAGAAGTTAAGTCATAAATAGGCCACTAGCAGACTTTTTTATTTCTTTGAATTGTGCAACTGAAAAGCTGCTATGATACCATTTTGATAAAAAGGTCAGATTTTTTCTAGGGTTGGGGCAGGGCAAAGGTCTTTTCCATTTGAATTAATATGGTTTTTACAAAAGTACTCCTGGAAACAAAAATGTGTGATTAAATCAGTTGTTGTATATACCTTGCAGTAGATACAGCTTTATGAAATCCAGAAAAAAATAACTAGACCAAATGGTCTGAGTCTTAGATAAAAATGTGTCAGGTAATAAAATTTATATAAAGACCCCAGTGACAGAAAATATATATAGATACACACACACAAACACACATATATAAATGTACGATATTCCATGTTCTTTGTATTTATATTTGACAAAAGAGCAATGATAGTTTCTGTTAAATAGTACAGAATTGTTTAAGGAAAGAGTCTGTCATGGAAAGAATACACAAAATTAAATAGATTTAAGAGTGTAGAGTTTCTACACTTTTCTTTCACTTTTCCTGAAACTGGAGCACTAACTTCCGAAAGCTTAAGATTTCTTTAACAAAGTTTCTTTGCATATCACACAACTTCCCCCATTCTGATTCTTTCTACTCTTGTCCCACTTTTTACACTGCACAGTCCACTCTCTTTCTCTCTTGTTTCTCTTCCCCTGCTGGCACTGCTGGCATACCACTTATGCAACATCACAATGAAAGGTAAAAAAGCAGAAAAAGTTCAGATAACCATTTTTTCCCCCTTATTCTTCTTTCTCTTTCTTTTTTCTTTTTTTTTTTTTTTTTTTTTTTCTCCAGGGTTCAGCTGTGATTCTGCCTTGCTTCACAGGCAAACCAAAGAAAACTGGTTTCTATGCTTACTATACTACTTTACTTTTCTACAGTGCTGGGAATAACAAGGGAAAAAACAAATCCAAGAAGTAAGGACAGTTTTTATCACCTTAGTGGAATAAAGAAAATATCCTGACTGTGGAGGATAAAAATATTTAAAACTGCAGATAGGTAAATAAAGAAATTACCACTCTTACTGTAATAGCTGCTTAGCAAAATGCAGATCTGATCTGCCTCCAAAGTTGTCATATAACAACTGCGTAGACTTGTCATTCAACATTCCTGAGTAAAAGAGACTATGTAGAGGTAATATCTATCGTCCATATTTTCAGATATTTATCGACAGAAATTTAACTGCTAAGAAAGTTTTCACTTCTTCATTTCATAAAGTTCTGCATAGAATAATGGGGATGAGGAGCTATTGTGTAACACCAGTGCCTGAACATTTATGGCTTATTTTTATATGTAGACTTCCTGCTAGAGGAGGAAGTCTTTATTGAGTGTCCAGGTCTTATAGTACTGAATTTTCCAGTGTTGAAGGGTATGTGCATTTCAAGTCGTATTTTATTCTGAAAAACATAATGCTTATGGTATCCAATGAACAGTTCAATGGAAAAATTCATTTAGATTTGCCAAGTAAGCACCTTAACTTGTCTCTTTCTTCCACAAAATCTTCTTTCACAATACTTAAATGTAATACTCTATGTGCCTCAAAGACCAATGTTGGGACTAATTCATCTAAATAATTGTATTTTTGAGATTTTAAATCAAAGTCCTAGATTCTTTGGTGTTTTCAACTCTTAATCCCAACACCAAGGCTCTTTGGTGAGTAGGTCAGATCAAATCAGCCATGAATGGTTGAAACAATACGATTTTCCTCACTATATTTTACCTGTGAAATTTGCAAGATTTGATAATATTTTAAATCCAAAAAGTAAAATCACAGAAAAGTTTTCTTTAAATGGATTTTGCTACCTTTACATTTTTTATTACATTCATATAATGTGTGCTAGTTGTCTTAGTTTGAAAAAGAAAACTAAGATATCCGGGGGCTAATAGAACAGAGGACTCCACACGATTAATCACACCA
>JAWWEU010000081.1:95829174-95854264 GCA_035583155.1 Acropternis orthonyx | reverse complement strand
TTTCCTTGCCTTTCCTTGCCTTTCCTTGCCTTTCCTTGCCTTTCCTTGCCTTTCCTTGCCTGCCTGCCTTTCCTACCTTCCTTTCCATAAAGCATGTAGTGCCCATAAATTTTTTGGATTGACAGCCAAGAAGATTTAAATCCTCATTTTATCCACAGAAGAAGTACCATGCAGTTGAGGCAATAATCATTCCACATACTTCAACCCTGACCAGGAGTAACCAGACAGAGGTTGGAGCTTCATTCCCATTCACTCCTTGGCCTTTGTACTGACTTTGCCATTGAGGAGAGCAATGAATGTCAGCTGAGACATGACTTTTTTGAAGGAGATGCCTGCCTGCTATGATTAGTATTGATACCAGAGAGAAAATAAATAACATTTCCAGACCTCAAAAGAGACAGAGAAATAGCAAGAACTACAGTCAGCATAAACATAACAATAAATTTCTTACTTTTTTTTTTTTTAAATCCTATTATCTGAAAGCTCATAAGCTTGCTGGTTACTTGTGCAAAGACAACAAATTGAGTTAAATTCACATTGCAATAAATCGACTTTACCTGTGACCTTTCTCTGTGCTTAATCCAAAATCTGAGAAATTTTATTTGTGCTAATTGGTGTTCAGTAATCACCTCTATAGTATATAAGGAAGGGAAAGCAAATAAGGAAGGGAAAGCAAAAGGAGGTTTGTTTCTTTCGTGTCTTATTTGCTAAATAGCAACTGAAGTTTTCATAGTCAACTTATGTGAAAATATCATTACTATCTTTTTGAGTCACCCAAGGAATTTTGCCTGAGATGGGCACATAATGGAAATGTCTTTCATTTTTCTTAAGGAAGAAAAATAGTAAATATAACTAACTCACAAGCAGTTCTGCATGAGTACTCATTTCTGCTTACCTTTGACCAGCAATGGAATGTTTTTGCTCTGGTGCCTAGCTGCTGGTGTGCCAACTGGATCAATCAAGCAAATGAAATTATTGAGTATTCTATATAGTTTATGATGTAATATGCCAAATATGTGAAGAGGAGAGCTTACTAAACATCCTGGGAGGGTGTGTGAAAAGAAGGTAGGAATTACACAAAATCACTTCTGCAGAGAGCCTGAAACTGCAACAGCTGTACATGGATGCTCTTGATTGTGTGGCAGTCCTATGGAAGAAACAGTAGACAGAATAATCAGGAACCATCAGCACTTCTTTGCTAGAGTCAAAGAACTTCCTTGGCACAGGTAGTGGACAAACGTCAAGAGAAATGGCATGTTGCTTGACCTCCTACTAACAAACAGGAAAGGTGTTGTTGGACATGCAAGATTGTGGGCAGCCGTGGCTGTGATGGCCATGAGATCATGGAGTTCAGTATTGGGCAAGGAGGAGGTAGAGAGCAAGTAAGAATGCAACCACGGACCTCAGGACAACTAACTTTAACCTCTTCAGGGGTCTTCTTGAAAGAATCCCATGGAAACAGACACTGCAGGGAAAAGGGTTCCAAGCGAGTTGGTTGATCTTCAAGGATTGTTTCCTCCAGACTCAAGAACAATGCATCCTGATGAGCAAGAAGTCAGGCAAGAGGGGGAAAGAGACAGGGGGAAAGGGAGCAAGAGACCTGCATATATGAATAAAGAACTGCTGTCATTATTCAAGCATAAGCAAGAAACACACAGGATATGGAAACATGGTCATACAACTTGGAATTAATATTGAGACATTGTCAGAGTAAGTAGAAATGAGACAAGGAAGGCCAAAGCCTACCTGGAATTAAATCTGGCCAAGGATGTCAAGAATAATAAAAAGGGCTTTTTCAAATATATCAATAAAAAAAGTAAAACAAAGGGTAGTGTGGGCCTATTACTAAATGGTAATAATGGATTGTGGACCCATTACTAATTGTACTAAATGGATCCTGGTAGCAGAGGAAACAGAGAAAGCAGAGTTACTGAATGCCTTGCATCAGTCTTTACTGACAAGACCAGCCCTCAAAGATCTCTGACTGAGGAGATTAGGGTAAAGGAATCTTGGAAGACTTTCCCTTGGTCAAGTAGGACTGGGTTAGTGAACACCTAGGCAAAGCTGACAGTTAACTACAAGTCCATGGGCCTTGACAGGCTGAATCTATGAGTGCTGAAGGAGTTGGTGGACACCATAACAAGGCCGCTCATGATCATCTCCAAGAGGTTGTAGTGATCAGGAGGTGCCTGAGGACTGGAAGAAAACAAATGTTACCCTGGTCTTCAAAAAGGGCAGGAAGGAGGACCCAGGGAACTACTGACCTCAGTCCCTGGAATGATGATGGGGGGCCTCATTCTGGAGGCCATCTCTACCCACATGGAGGACAAGAAACTGATCAGGAGTAGTCAGCATGATTCACCATAGGTAAAGCAACTGAAACAACTGCCTGGAGGGATGAGGGGAGAGCAGTGGATATTGTCTACCTCAACTTCAGCAAGCCTTTCAACTCTCTTTCACAACATTCTCATAGGTAAACTCAGAAAATGTGGACTGGAGGAGAGGACAAAGAGGTGGATTGAGAATTGGCTGAACAGCAGATCCCAGAGGACTGTAATCAGTAGCACGGGGTCTAGTTGGAGGCCCGTCACTAGCGGTGCTCCTCCAAGGTTCATTACTGGTCCCATGTTGTTTAACTTGTCCATCAATGACTTGGATGAAGGGACAGATACCTTCTCAGCAAGTTCGCTGATGACACAAAGCTGGAAGGAGTGGCTGGTACCTCAGTGTTGGAATGAGCCAACATTATTCGTATTGGAAGGTAGGCGAAGAAGAACCCATAGAGACAAGGGACCTGGCAACCGTGGAGTAAATAGAATAAATTGAGATAGGAGGACGTGCTTATGCTTTCGTTTCCCCAGTTTTTTGCCATGTTATGTATACCCAGTTATGTGCCTGGACATGTTCTCTATCCCCAGTTATAGCCTTCCCTAACTCACTGTGTCCCTGAGGCATCGGGATTTTCCACCCTGCTCCCTATAGATCCTATTACTCACCCCCTTATTGGTTGGAATTTGCTGCAGTGCAGTGATTCCTTACATGGTTGTGTTGTGTGTTGCCCCGCCTATGTTTTTTCATATAAGTTCATGTTCCTCAGTTCATTCCCTTATTGGGTGGGGCTCCTCCCATGTTCCACCCCTGAACTTGATTGACAGTTTCTATGTTATATAAGCTGGTGCCATGTTTAATAAAGGTTCTTTTCTCCCTGTTCACTTGGTGTGTGAGTGTCTCTCTGTGCGCTGGGTGCTTCGGTGGGGGAAGGGACCCGCCTGGCCTGCACTGACCCACAGGCTGGGCGACCCTTAGGAGCAGGATCCCGTTAACCCTCAGGGCCGCACCTCAGAGTGCTGTGCAGCCCTTCAGAAGGACCTTAACAGGTTCTAGAGATGGACAGAATAGAACTGTCTGAAGTTCAACAAAGAGAAATGCAGGGTCCTGCACCTGGGGAGGAATAACCCCATGTACCAGGACAGACTGCGTGCTGATTTGCTGGAAAGCAGCTCTGCAAAGGACCTGGGAGTCCCACTGAACAACAAGCTGTCAACAGTGTGCCCTTGTGACCAAGAAAACCAATGCTATACTGGTCTGCAATAGGAAGAGCATTGTCAGAAGGTTGCAGTCCCTCCACTCAGCCCTTGTGAGGTCATTTCTGGAGTACTGAATTCAGTTCTGGTCTCCTCAGTACAAGAGAGACATGGAGTTCCTGGAGCAGGTTCAGCACAGGGCTACAAAGATGGTTAAGGGACTGGATCATCTCTCTTACCAAGAAAGACTGAGAGAATTGGGTCTGTTCAACCTTGAGAAGAGACAACTGAGAGGGGACCTCATCAATGTCTCTAAGTATCTGGAAGGAGGGTGTGTCAAGAGGATGGAGTAGGCTCTTCTAGGTGGTGCCAAGAAATAAATAAGCAGGGGGTAGAAACTGATGCACAGGGAAGTTCCACCTGAATATGAGGAAGAACTTCTTTACTGTGCAGGTGACTGTGCACTAGAACAGATTGCCCAGAGAGGTTGTGGACTCTATCTCACTGGAGATACTCAAGAACCATCTGAATCCAATTCTGTGCCATGACTCTGCTTGAGCAGGGAGTTTGGACCAGATGAACCATTGGTGGTCCCTTTCAACCCTACCCATTTTGTGATTCTGTGAAAAGTATAACATTGCAGAGTAACAGATCTTCCAGTCCCTCACAGTGGCTGAAGGGTTGAACAATGCAAATACATGGGACAGTACAATCTCTAATACTTACAAGAAAAATGTGTCTATCTTAGATTTATTTGAGAGGTGGTTGTATATGTGTTATATATTATTCATACTATTCATTGCAATTCATTCAGTGAGAGATTTTTAAATAGAAGAAAAAGGGAAGTAAAAGTTCATAAATTAGACTAGATATTTTACAGAAAAAATGTACATTCCTTTTATTTTCATTGAAGCAATCCTACATGATGTCAGACCAAATGTACATATAGCCCAGTAATCTGTTTCTGACAGTGGACAGAAACACATGCCTGAGAAAGGAATAAATCAGGTGTGCAGTTCCCTGAGATATCTGACAGGAAATATAGAGCTTCCGGACTGTCAGGACTAGATAGAATGATTTTCTATTTGTTTAGCCTTGGGTGGATCTTTCTTCCATATATTTGTCTTCTTGCTTTTTGAACCAATATGAACTATGACATCTTCTTTTTAAAAAAGATTTCTCTAACTTGTGATAGGAAAGATGAAGAACAATCATTGCTTATATACTTTTTCTACGCCTACAGTTTTATAGATTTGTATCATACTCTTCTCAGCATCTTTTCTGTGAAGAAAAGATGTTACTTTGGTTGTTTCTTCTGTGGAAATTCTTCATGTTTCGTGTTTCTTTACTTTTCCCAACTGTTCTATATCCCTTTTGAGGGACACACAGCAACTGTCTATAGACACTACTGTTGCAAAGCGCTGCACATAGTGTTGAAGGACTGGCTGCACTGCCAATTTCTACAAAGAAGTAACAATGTCTTCAGATTTGTTCTCTCCCTTTCCTAAAAATTCCTAACACTTTTTACTTTTTGGATTGCTACAGAACACTAAGTTGTTGTTTTCCCAGAAGTATCAGTTATAATAGGCAGCTTATAGTCATTCATGTTTTATGTGCAATTGGGTTTTTTTCCCCCTGAGTACATAATTCTGCATTTTTCTCCACTGAATTGTAGTTGCTTTTTTACCACTCAGTCAATCAGTTACACGACATTATTTGGCTGGTAAAATGATTTATTGGTTTTCTGTTGATGGCAAAATATAGTAGCCCATCTTTTGCAGTTTAGTTAAAAGTAAAAAGCAGTAGCAAAAAAAGCCCACTGTTGTGGAAGAGCATGCCATTATCTAAGCATGGAAGGAGAAGAGCTGACTCTTCATTCTCTGGAGATTTGTGAATATTCTGTGTGTGCAGTTTCAGCCTGACTGAAGTTCACACTATCCTGAAGAATGAGTGAAATGTGCTGTCATCAGAAAGCCATAGAGCATAATTAAAATAACTTACAGTTTAATTAAAATAGCCATATACCACTGTGACTACTTTAGTGAGGTAAGTTGTCCTTTTACTTTCATTAAAGGATAGCAAAGCTGGCACATCATGTTGCAAAAATACCCCAGACACTAGAATAGACATATGCTTCCTAACATCTTAGTGGATGCTCTCACCCTCCCCCATGCCAAAACATGAAAATAAAATGTTATTCAAGAGAGCAAGTAGATAGATATTTCATGACGCTGCATAGCCAGAGATAGAATGGAAATAACAGCTGACCCAGGTAGAGAAGAAAGGAGACAAGGTAGTTCTTCAATATAAGGAAACTTATTCCCAGTGTAACACCCCAAAACACATATATTCTCTCCTTTCATCTGTACAACTTCAGGAGATTTAAAGAAATAACGAAATAGGAAGGAAATCAAACCATTTACTCTCACTTAGAAGCATGAAGTTACGGATCTCAGTAATCAAGCAGTGAAGCATTCTACTCCTAACAAAAGCTTGAACCCCTAGCAAAATTAAATGCAGTTATTAACAGAAACACTAACCGAAGTGACTTACTGGGGAGGCAAGATAGCTGAACAAGTTTGCAGCTCAGAAAATGACAGCCACTCAGTGCCTACAATTGCCTTAGGAAGTACACTGACAAAGTCCGTGGAAATGTTCATTAACTCAGACATATGTTCATTAGGTCAGCTCAGTCTCTCCAGACATTCTTGATTACTCTTTTGCCCTTTGCAGACTTAACAAAACCAGGGAAAGGGATACACCAGATGTAGGGCAAGATTCTCCGGCCCATTAAATCTGTGATAAAATATGTCAAAACAGGCACTTCAATTAAGAGCAGAGCCTCTTGATGGTAAGAAATATTTCTTCTTCACAAGGAGATGATGGATTTGCCAAGAGGTTTATCCTGTGTGCTGTGGTGCTCACCCAGGGAAAGTAGCCAGACTTTGGACCCCTACCTAATCCACGATACCAAAATTCTTTGTATTTATTTCAGTGATCTGTAACTGCAGCCAAACTACAAAGTAGCAAAATTTTTCAAATCCTGCAAAATTATTTAGAAGAGGTGATGCTTGAGAGGATGTTAAGGAACTTCAGAGGGACCCAGAAAAGTGACTAAATGTCAGAAAGATCTATTGGCTTATTTTTAAAACCATAATCTTAGCCATAAACTCCCCATATTTTCAGTCATAATCTTAATGAACTAGAGATATATTTTATGAACCATCAGGCCTCTTTAACTCAGTCTGCTTTAGATTCTTTTATGAATGTTTTTGATAGGTCTGGTAACAGCAGAAAAAGAATAGATGGCTGCTTGAGGAAATAGTATACACAAGGAGGGTTTTTGTTGTTTTTTTTTTTGTTTGTTTGTTTGGTTTTTTGTTGTTGTTGTTGTTGTTTTTTGTTTGTTTGGTTTTTTTTTTGTTGGTTGGGTTTTTTTGTTTGTTTCCTGAAACAAAGGAATCCTCTCCTGAAGTGCTGAAACATCTCTATCATAATGAAATTAAATTGAAAATTTTCTTTTCATCAGTTTTTTAATCCAGAAAGTTCTCAACATGTAGCAGTGTGAATTGTCACATTGACAACAATAGACACAAATGAATAAAATGTCATATGAGATCAATGTTTTGGTTTTAATAATTTTGACACACAAAATTTCAGTTGGCATGTTTAAATGTATGTACTGAAAATTCAGTGAACCAAATTTCTAGGAAAAATGAAAATCCTATCAGATTTCTTTTTTTGGTGAATTAACATTTCCTTCCAAAATTAAAAATAAGTAAAAACTTTTCTGGTTATTACAAAACCAGAATTTGTTCTTGAGCCCTTATCAAATGTAATAATTTTGGTCCTTCTTTTAAACTATGTATTCAAATCACAGAAAATTGCTAACACCTGATCAAGTATTTACTTTCTTTCCTCTGCCTAAAACAATTTCATCATAGCTCAGTCATCTGTGCACTAGTATTAAAATTTTTTCTGCAGTCTTCTAGACTTTTCTTTAGGGAAGGGGAAGAATACAACCACATTGAAATGTGAAGATCTTTGGTAGTTAAGAGATACTTCACTATTTAGAATTTAATAAGACAGTGGAAACAAGGCAAGAAAAAAACGTCTAGGTATTTCCAAAAGGAATTTACAACAGCTATTTTGAAATTTCTAAAAAAGAAAAAATCAGAAATGCATGGGCCAGTTAATGCTGTATTATCAGGTTGTCTGAAAGGCTGTGGAGTAACGCAGAATTTTATTTCCTGAAGGATTGTGTTTTCACTGTTACAGTGAATGTGACAAGTAAGAAGTCTGACATCTGACACAAAGTAAGGTAGTCTGTAAGTTTTGTTCAAATGGTGGCTCCCAGCAGCAAAAAGACAGGTATTGCTTCATTGTTTGATATTAAAAAAAGAATGTTTTGTCATATTAAGCTATCTTTAGCTGTATAACTAAACATACTGCTCATTAATTCATTAAAAGTACTCTAAGTTCTAATACATTGAGCTTAAAATATATCAGCTACATGAAATGTGATTTCCAGTGATAAAACACGTCACTCATAGCATCCTAGAGACATTTGAGGATACTGAAATGTCAGAGAAAGAAATCTGTCATAGGTGATATGAAAACATTGAGTAGTCTGGTAGTTGACAGAACAGGGATAGAATAACCTCTACAGATCAGCTCCATTACTCAGTGCTGGCTGCTTAGTCTCTAGAGGAAGTTTCTGACCTAAGTAGTCAGTATAATCATCTTGGTTTGATCTTGATTTGATCGTTGTCCTAAAAATTGCAGAGTGAAATAGACATGTAGCAACGTACATATACACTCTTATATGGATGTATTTATTTGTAAACCTCACCCTCTGTGTGCAGGATCACAGCTAACATTGTAATAAATTGAATATTTATAGAACGACTTAAGTCAAAAGAAGCTCCAGAAAGTTGTCCGGAAGTCACTACTTAAAACTCTGAAGTTAGAGCAAATTCCATCTCCAAGGATGGTCTGAGCAGCTTCTGTTACCTCAGAAAGACCATACAGAAAGACCAAACAGAAAGACCATACTATTCTTATAACTACCATTTTCCAAATAGTGTAGTATTCCATTTGTCTTTCCAACACATGTAACAAATTAAAGTGCATTCTCTGTATTCTATAAACCTTTCATTTACTTCAGAAATATAGATTCTAGTTTTACTGCCTTCACCAGGAGTTTTTGCAAATGCAAGGGCCTTGAATTATGCAGATTACATGACTGCATTTTTTTCAGTTGTCAAACAGACTTTGCTTTGTAAAAACTTATTCAAGAATCGGTGGAAAAGTATTTTACTTAGTTGTTCAGATGACTAGATGTTTTTGCCTAGGCAGTTTTGTAAATAATATTATTAAGCAGCTCAGAAGTAAACAAAACAAGTTAGAGAATTTACTGCTAATAGTAGCTCATAACACTCTATAGATTTTAAGCTTTTTAGGGGAAAAAAAAAAAAAAACCAAAACAGGATAGTGTAAGTAGAATATATGTGGAGGTATTTTTTTGGTCTTTTTAAATTAACATTGGGATAACAATTATCTGCATACACATACTTATCCCCCCTCTCTTTGCAGTCACTATGCAGGACTACCTGGAAGGTTACAGGAGCAGTAACAATCCAACGTTAGACCCACAGAGTTCACACAAGCAGTAGACTGCAGTAGGAGGAGGCACATTGTCTTGGATTCAATGTGGGAATACTTGCTTCTCAACTGGCCCAGAGTAATGTTTTTGTTCTCTGTGCTTACAGAGACTTCTCAGTGTCCTCTTCTGGGGAGACTGATCTCCTGCCAATGTCCTCACTCCCCAACCTCATTCTGTCAAATGAGTTACAGAAAAGTATGTTAGAAACCTACTAAAAAGTGATTAGATTCATCAGGGTCATTTTGCAGAAGTGGACAGGAAGCAGACAGCACAAACTGGGTGACCGATCTGTGGGGATGATGGTGTGGGTTGTTGACCCACCCCAAGGGTGGGTAGTGCTGCAGCACTGCTCTGCCTTGACTGGCTCTCACTGAATGTCGTTTAACCTCTCATTACCCTGTGGTCTCCATTGATAAATTAAGAATAGTACCATTTTGTGAGTATAATGCAATGCTTAATTAAGAATTGCAACATAATTTTGTGGCTCCTTGGAGAAGAGCTCTAATGGTGCAAAACAGCATCAGGTGCTGAAATTGTAAATCCTTTAATGACAGATCCTTGGTCTCCTGAGATCTTCCACGAGGTGATTAAAAGAAGTGCCATGAACAAATATAATGAGAACACTGCTGGCAACAAGAAACAGTAACAATGTACCAAGGTGTCAGTTTGGGCCAGATATTACTGATGACATTTAAAGAAACAAAAATTTCAGTGCCTTGGCTTTGTTCAAAAAAGAAAGTATTTAATTCTGAATCCTAAAAGCTATATTCTTAACCTGTACTTAAGTTGAAAAGGAAAGTACACACATGGGCAAGTCATCCTTATGAGTGACAAAATAAAAAAAATAGGTTTTAATGATGATGGGAGTTGTACAAAAGTTGTTCCAAAACATGGGTTAGGTTCCTAGTCATTGTTCTGCTGCAGTCAATGAAGGTGATTCTTTTCCTGCTTGCACTTATATCAGCCATGAGTGTCACAACTGACATTAATGCTTTCAAACACTGTATTTAGAGAGTTCTGCATTAAATAAGGAAAAACTTTTTCTTGGTTTAGAATGCTTTGTTTGTATGTTACTTGAGAAAAATCTGAAATTACTAACAATAATAGACTTTTCCTTTGACTACTTTAAAACAAAACTACTATGTTTACTTAAGCCTATAAACTTTTATATTGTGGAAGTGAATATATATTAATATCTTTCTATTTTACAGTAAAAAAAGGTACTGTGTTAAAATAACCTAAAATTTCTGTATAACTGTTAAAAATGTTAAATCTCCGTATTAATTAGTCCAGTTCTAAATTGCTTCATAAAACTAAGGACTTTCACATATCTCTAATCTGAAAATATTATAGACACAGAGATAGGCTTTTCTGTAAGAAGGAGATGTATGAAGTACTTTTTATAGAGGTGAAAACATCTAAACCTAACCAAACAAAACACACATTAAAGTTCACATGGTCTGTATTTCTGTTTGCAAAATGTTCAATAGTTACTCCATTTACTCCCCAACAACCAAACAATCTGGTGAGGAAAAGCAGCATTTTGTTTGACAAGAATTACAAGAAAATGTAACACAAACATCAAAGGAAATCAGAATTTTAAACAGATTGTTTTGTTCCTTGCCCATCCTAAAATGAGCGATCATGACACATTACAACTGTGCTTCAGCTGTATTTAGTACATTTGGAAAAATTATTAATAAAATATGTGAGGCTAATAGATTAAAAGGAGAATTGAATATATTACAAGCCAATCCTTTTTTAATAACATACATTTTTAATTGCAATTTTCAGAAATGTAAAAAAATTTTCCCTTCTACTCACATACTCTTTTCCTGATAATATGTAAATGAATGAAATAAAAATAAATACCAGGTTCATATTATTATAATTTATCTTTCTTAGATAAAAAATGCCACATTATGAACATATCTTCATTTACTGTGTTACCACTGTTTTGTTTTGGACTCTGCACACCTGAACAGCTAATTAAAAGTAGCAGCTACCCAAAAGAATTAAACAAAATATATCATTTTAGCAGCATTTTAACTATATGTACAAGTACGTGATATGGAAAGTTTTTGGCTTAAATCTAAAATTCTGTTGCCTGAGAAAAACACTTATTGATTTTAAGAATAAGGCAATTGGAATTTAAATACTTCCTGCTAAATGAAGCCACTTTACCCAACATCTAGTTTAAACCTGTAAAACAGCTCTGCAGCATTGCATTCTGGTTTTGGTAACCCTAACGTACATTTCAGGGACATATACTTATTACATATTGCCTAACTAAAGAAACTATCAGTATAGTTAGCAAAAAATAATAGAATATTTAAAATTTCTGTTTTAATTCTTGTCCTCCCTTAGTTTTTTTGTACAATTATTATCAAAAAACCCCTTTTTTGATGTTAATATCTGTACAGTATTAATATGCACATTATTTACTTTACAGTTTAAGATGAACAATAAGTTCATCACACAATTCTTTTAATAAAGATATTTAGCAAGGTTTCAGGCCTTCAATTGGCCTTGTTGACATTCTTGATATAAAGATAATTTGCTACTTTTATTCTCTCCTGGTAAGGGAATTTTTCTACATTCTTGATCATTATATTTACTCTTCTCTACATTTTCCTTTAGATGTACTGTATCTTGCCTGTGATGTCAGGAACAAAAGTACCCACAGTGCTTGTAGCTTGTAAAGATTTCATTCAATGGGAAAAGGGCATTTTCTGTCTTGTTTTCAACAGTGCCATAGAGAGAATTATTAAAAACATATGAAAAATATATATGACTTTCAAATTGGTGTTTTCAGGCTGAGGATCTCGGGCCAACCTGAGACATATTAATGGAGTCCTCAGTCCCTGGGACTGAAATGGGCCCATTGCAATTCCTTCAGCAGAGCTGCAGTGCAGCACTTAAAGTGTCAGGGAAGACTGAGTTAAAACCACATAATGCTTAGACATATTCTCAGTGCTAGATATCTGAGAAACAATATCCGCAAAGACACAATATGAAGTGGAGATCTGTGAGTGCCAAGGGTCATGTATGTCCTGTGTGAACAATGAAACAACACAGTTAGCTATGCTTAGATATGGCTACCTGTCCTGCAATCACATTCCCCAAAGGCTGCTTAAGCAGATTTTGTTTAGCAAGACTTATCAGCTCCAAAGCTACATTCCAAAAAGGCTTAAATTTTATTCTTATATTGACATGAACTTGAAGACACTCAGAGGTGGCAAAATCCCCATATCATAGATGATACATGAATTCAAATTCCCTGTTTACTTTGTCATTCACACAAACACACATGGAACCACGATCACAAAGATACAAAACTTGGCAGCTTCAAACAGCATTGGAAATCATTTAAATTAATTTTTTTTCTGCCCTTAAAAAGAGCATTTTGTCTGTTTTCAAGATTAGGATAATTAAACTAAATCTAGTTTGACACATTGCTGCTCACTGTGAGTTGTCATCATTTTCAGATGGTGATTGGTTTAAGACATATATTTCAGACATAAAGTTTAGAAATACCATTCTTTTTTCCTGTCCCTGGGAAAAAATGAATCAAAATATTATGACTCTTAAGAAGCATAGACAGTAAAAGACATCTTTGAGTCTCTTGCAATGTTACTACTTTTGAATTAATAGCTGAACATTCTGAGAAATTTCTCTTTAAAAAAATCCCCCAAACCAAACAAACAGAAAAATAAACAAAAACCTCCCCACCAGTAGTTTCCAAAGTAGTCAGGATCTTATAAAACTAAAATTTCAAAATTATTAATGATGTCAACTTCATTTGGATAGTACATTACTTGTTTTGTGCTTTCTATTTTGGAATATCATGATTTAGGGTATTAAAATTAGATCCTAGTATTAGCCTATTTTGAAGTCACCTCTTAAAAAAAAAAAAAAAAGAAAAACATTGACATGGATGTTCCCCTGTTGAAGAGACAAAATTATATATTGTCTGTTATTATCCAAAAAGAGTTGGTTGGAATACCCTCTACTGTTAGAGAAATGAAAAAGAACCTCACATTTGTATAGCAACAAGTTTTTCTGAAAAGCTAGTAATTATGCAACCATTAGGGCGATCTATCATTGGAAACTGTTTAGTTGCTACAGTTACATAGGGTGGTTCATCAGAGATTTGTGCTGGCAGATGGTAAACTTTATAAAAATTACGTGTGGCATTTAATTTTACTTTCCTTTCAAATTGTTTTTATCCCTTAAGAAAAGAAGAAGTAACTTTTCCTTGTAGACTCTATTGCTTTACAAATCTGGGGCAAATTCTTTGCTCAGAATCTGCCTACCATGAAGCATTCCTTTGGCCAGATCCTTAAATAAATGAAAAACCAAGTATCTCAGCAGAGGCAGCAGCAGGAGGACAGCATTTGGCCTGGTAATGTTTCTGTGCTAGATGACTCCATAAGATACCTAATTTTAAAGGCTGGTTTCAAAAGAAAGAACATCACTGCTACCTGTGCATAGAAATCTGGATCCTCATGAGGAACAGCTAGTCAGGTGTCCATCCCAGGCAAACAAGCAAAACTTTCCAAAATAGTCTGGTCGAAGTCTAAGCATGTTAGTAGAGTGCATGAGATGATAGTAATCACGTTTTGGAAAAAAAATCTATATTCACTAAATTTATTATTTGGTCATTAATCTAGAGTTCCAATTCAACAACACAAGATTTATTAAAACAAATATTAAAAAAAGACATTGATTGAAAATTGATTGAAAACTTAATGCTAGGGAATTTTTTCTATATGCGAATAAGTAGGCAAAAAATGCAATAAAAAACTGAAAACCAGCTTTATTACAGGACATAAACCAGGAGATGTCATGTTGCAGGAGAAAATCTTAAACTCAAGAATCCAGTAACTTGTATTAGGTTCATGTTTGGAAAATTATGTTCCTGAGGGGCAAAAGAAAACACATCTCAATGCCTTTATAGATTCCTCAATATTTTTCTTTTCTAAAATGAAAAAAATTACATAGAATTTTTGCATAAGAATAAAGAGTACATCCTGTATTAGAAACCAAGAAAATGCTCTGTAGAGACTATGTTTTCCAAATGAATTTTGGCTTAAGAATTCCATTTATACTAATGACAGTGTAACAGTTAAATGCTTAAATCTGTATTTAAAATGTTGGACTATGTGGGCTAATTTTCAGAACTCAAGGAAAATTAAGCAAGACTTGTTTGTGTTTTTTCAGAAACCTGCCAAAACACTTTAATTTTGTTAGCAATAAAGAGCAACTATACAAAGCAGAAGGCATAGTTATCCTAGAATATAGTCTCTCTTAGTTGCAAAACTCTTCATTTAGACCTTTACCTTAGGGAGTAGTAAGTGAAAGAACTCCCACAGCAGCTATTTTACATAAAACCACATAGACTGAAACTTATAGAATGTTTCATTGTCTTCTTGAGTGCTTTTCCTTTATTATCTGATCTTATGCTCTTCCTTGTTTTGTGAAGGGGGTGTGTGTGTGAGGGGAGGGAGTGCTAGGCAGATGTGCTACCATAGCAACTGCTACCAGTTACCAGACCAAAAATCAGTGATGAAGGCCAAACCTGACTTTTTGGCTCTGTTACCTGAGGCTGGTTGTTTTCAAGGCTCTCTCAGCTTGTTTTCAGTCATTTCTACTCATTTTCTTCATTGTATTCTCCAGAGGCTAAATAGATAACCTAAAGGAAGGCCACCTGCCATAGGATCAGGATATTTCCCTTCACATTCCAGTTTTATTCATCCATAAAGAAAGATCATTAAATCTTTTTCAGTGTGACTCAAATATGATGAATTCTTTGGAAACAGAGAGAAGGGTTTTGTTAATATTTTCCCAGCAATTTTACATGCTACAGTACCAACCAAGATTGTCCCTCTGAGTGCTGACAATATTTTGCCTTCTCTCTTAGCAGCTTTTCTGTTCTGTATGATCAGATTCGTCTTAATGAAAATTCTGTATATTTTCCATTTTCTTAGGTGAATGTTGTAGGTATCTTGTAAAGTTTGAATTCAGGAAATAATAGCTAAAACATTGGCAAAAGACTATTTGAGAGCTGAATATAAAGAACATCCTTAAATTTTCACAGATAAGTAAGAAATAAATAAGGACATAGATCCAGACATACTTGGTAAAATATAGGTAGATTTCTTTTATGTAAGGATGTATATGTATTGGTTAAGAGAGGATGAGAAGTTCCAGAATCATACTATAAGTATACTACAAGTTTTCAATAAAAGTAAATTGACAGCCTTTTAATGAAAAATAGCATAGAAACAAATCTCTCATGTACTCTTATGCTAAAGAATGGTACACCTGAGCAGATTTTCCTTTTGCCACAACAAAACCACTTTCACAGTGACTTCATTAAAATGGAAATTTATGACTCTAAATGAATCCTGAATGAAGTAATCTTGGATATGTTAAACCAGCCTGTGGACTGACAGATATTGTTTCCTTGTATGTTTTTTTTGTAACTGAAAAGTAAATATTGAATTCACCACTCAGATTTGCTGTCTTGATTTTGAACAATATTGCAAATTTGCACACGGATAAAAGAACAGTGAGAAGTCAGTCTGACCTATTTTCAGTTAGAAATGTATTTAATATAGATACCTGTCTCCTTAATTAACCTGTGTCTGTGAGAGGTCACACTGCCTTTCAAGTAACAGCTGAAACACTGAAAGCTGTACCATTCATGTATATGCATTTTACAGACATAAGCAGGTATTAGTTGTTTCATTGGGACTTTCTATTTGTCAGTGCACATCAAGACATTCAGTATCAGCATGGAAATAAAATGTGTGGATGCTTCTGTTACCAGAGCTCCATGGTAATGAAGGTCTGGGTTTTTTTTTTCCACAGAGAGCCTTCCTGTCGTGTCAGTTTTACTGGTTCATCACTATAGTACAAATCAGGAACTGAGTTACAACTGTTACAGCCCTGAAGTGTTAGATCAATAATTATTCTGTTTCTAGCTTTTTCTGGAATTCCCTGCATTTGCTGAGAATGGCACAAAAGATTATGTTTTAGTAAATTTCTGCTCAGGATGGAGGAGATCTTCAAGCACAACAAGTTTTTACATGTTTGGTTTTTTTTTTTTCCTTTTTTTTTTTTTTTTTTTTTTTTGGTAATAACAAAATACTTTGAAATTAATGAATCTGAAGTGTTAGAGATTTGATTTTCATAGGAACTCATTCTCGTTGATATATTCATTCTGATTCTTGGTTTCTTAAGTGAAAAGAGCACAAGGAGTTGCTCTAGCATGACTAGAGATTTCTCTATAAGGGTTACTTGTAGGCTACAGCCAGCTCTTTGTAATTTTCCTAATTTTCTTTGCCAGAATGGACACTGCTGGAGAATGCTGCATGCCAGGTCTGCTTGGATTTAAATTACAATGAGAGCTAATACAGTTCCCAGATTTGCCCTGGTCTTGGGAATAGAAAGACAGATTTTCTCCATGCTGCCTTGAAAGCTGCCACTGCTTCAAGTGTTCTTGAAGTATTGCCTAATTATTTTGCTGTTTTCATTTGTTAATTTTGTCAGTGCTTCCAGTATGGAAACATCACTAAGAGGAAGCTACTTTCTCCTGAAGACACTGATAGAAAATGCTGTCTTCAGTTTCAGTAGGAAAGACCGACTTTGGCTCAACACTGATGTTAAGCAGTATGTTCCTGTGAAATCAGTCCTCTGAAAATCTGAGGGCTTGAGCAGGTAAATCACGTGCTCAATCTCAAATAAGCAGGGAGCAGAACCAAGGAGAAAGGTTAAAGTTAGGGTGTGGAGAAGCATTTGAGAGGCTGAATACTTGACTTTTGGACTGAATGATTTTTCATTTCATGGGTACTTTAACACATGCACTTTGTTCAATAGAGAACAATTCTCTGGATATCAGCATTAATACTAAAATATTCCATTATGGTCAGTACATTTATAATGAATACATGAATCATTAATACCAATATTTCTTCTTTAGTTTCCTACAGCAGAAGTGGGGTATTTCCAAAATAATGCAATCCTAGCATGTATCAGGCAATTTTTTCCAATAGAAGTCGAGAAGTATTTAAGGGCATTGCACTAAACACCAGCATACATCTGGTACTCCAGAAAGATAAATTCAGGAACTAATGCAGAAGAAGGGTCCTAGGATGATTATAGTGATAAAGAATAAATCTTATTGGCATAGACTAAAAGTATTTGACTGTATTCACCCAGCTGAAAGCTGCCTATAAATACCTCAGTGGAGAAAACATCTGAGAAAAAGAGGTATAAAAGGTAAAGGACAATGCTGGAACACGAATACATTGCTCTAAACTGGTCATGAATAAACTTACAGAATGCTTTATAATATCCAGTCAATTAACTTTTTGCATTATTTTCCAACAGCACAATAAGGACAAGAAAGTAATCCACTTTTGAGATGAATTTGCATGACTTTTATTATGAGAATTATATGAAGTAATTACTTGCAATAACCGAGGATGACACTTTCTGGTACAGGCCTTCCCTTTGAGGTCAATACTTGTGAAGACTCTTACTACAATGAAAGTAGTGTCTTTTTTTTTTCCCCTCTCTGGAAAAAAAATTAAGAAAATCTGTCTTTCCTTGCACATAGGAAGACAGTGATTCACAGAGTTGTCATCTCACTAGAATGAGTGCTGCTTGTAGAGGAAACCTGGGCACACATTTCTAGATGGGCTGAAGGAGCTCAGGAGTGGATGACTGGGGTAAGGAGATTTCTGGACTGAGAGGAAATTGCTGCTACCTTTGGGTTGAAATAAGGGAGTATCTGTCCTAGTAGCATTGCAGTGCTGCAGCTGGGTCTTGATGCAGCTCTCCTCTGTTCCTTCATTACAAACGTACTTCTTGCTCCAATGCTCCAAGAAGTCTAAATGAGTAATTAGATAATACAATGTACTTATACTATCCCTATCTGCCTCCTATCTTTCTTATATTTTCTCCTCCTTAGCGCTAATTTTTTTAAGATCAGCTAAATGTCTTCTACTTGTAAAATTTAGGAGACAAAAGAATTATTTAACCTGGCCATCAGTAGGCTTATCCCTGTCTCTAACATTAATTTCTTCATTGGTATCATCTTAGCCTGAATCACATCAGCACATTCTTCAGTTGCTTCTGCTGTTTGGTCATGACACTCTCATTTCTGTATGAGTGAACTGCTTTATTAAGTCTTTGTATTTTAATTTGCTAAGAGATTTATAGCTGTGTATGTGTCAATAATATTTTACAGATATTTACAATGATTAATTTAATTGGTTCATTTAAGAGCAATGAATATTGCTTAGCAACATGAATTTTTTTGAAGGTTGGAGTATTTCCTGGTTGTTCTTATTAAAGATATTCCAAGAAGTGAACTTAGATGTTGCCTGGAAGCAAAATGAAGAAAAAGACCTTCTTGAGGTGCATTGTGTGCAGGGGAGGGTGCTCAAGACTTCACGTACAATGTGGATTGCCTGTGATGGAGATTGGTGAAAACATAGGAAAATATCACATTTTTCAGGCCTTTCAATTTAGATAGTTCTCGAAAGAACAGAACCAACAAATACCTGTGCTTTTGTATCCTGCAGCATGCAACAGTGTTCTTATAAAGAATTAAACAAGTGGAAGCTTTTTACACACGCTGTACTGGACAAAATTCTTGTAGAGGAACAGAAGCTTTTTGAAAGGCCATAGGCATGAGTACTACAGTGGGAATACAGGGAATGGAAAAAGAGAATGGGAAATAAAGCAGATAAAGAGAAATAACAGAAACTATAACAGAGAAATTGAACACTGTAAGGATTAGACAAGTGAACACCTGCCTTCTGGGTTCTGAAAGGAATAGTTCTCTTTTCACTTTGAGACTGATAATTGATTATTAAAGGTGACATAATATTTTTCAGTTATATTTTACTTTAACTGCACTGCAGGCAATCCTCATGTAGAGAAATAATTAATTCTCAAAACCCAAGAGGTTACAAATATTACTTTAATAGTAATTGAATTATGTCTTATTATCAGTATCATATAGAAATTATATTTGAAAATACACTAGTGATGATATGTAAGCTTTCAGTTCTACTTAAAGTGATACAACAATGCTTCAATTACATGTCAACTGAAATTAGTACTAAACGTAATGAAAACTGTACATGCTACTGTGTATAGTCTTTTTAAAGTCACTGTGAGTCTTGCAATCCATTGAATATGTCATTAGCATCTGTAGTACCAACTAGCACTGTCATTGTGAGCAAACATATTTATATATACACAATTACCATCTTTCACATGCACATTACAGCACAGATGCTCTAAACTCTTACGTATAATACCATTACAGAAATATGACACGAGATACTGTTACTAATTATCTTGACCCAAATAATTACTTTATTACACATACTTCCAGATATCCTATTGAAATGAAAAGAAACTCTTTGCAAAAATGTAGTCTAGTAAATAGGTAAAAAAAAAAAAATCATGGCAGATATACACTCTGAAGCTCATGAGCATAATTCATATTCTAGTATGCACAACAAAAATAAAGTGTGGTGGGAGATATCTTTTGTGAAATGGATGAAAGGTTAGAGAGTTAAATAATCTGATGTATAATTCTGCTTAGCCAGTTGAATTTTATGGCAGGAAGCATAAGGATGATGTGCAAAAAAAGGTTCCCAGTCTTATCATTATTACTAAAAGTAAGATGTCAAAAAGGAAAAAGGAACAAAGTAGTCAAGATGACTGGCATAGCATGTCCCAATTGCTTCATGACTAGCTTGAAATGCATTATTCATACGTCAAATAGCAATTTAAAAGTTCAAAAACGACAAGAAATTTCACATAACTGACTCAATAAATGCACACATAAATCTTGTGACCAACATTTTTATTCCCTTTGTTTTAAACACATTTAAAATACCAGACATTTTTCTGAAAATTTTTCTGGATCTAATCTAACTCTGCTCTTCATATTTATTATGCAAATATTGTGGGATAAATTACTAAAACTGTTCTGTATGCAGCCTTGATGTCAGACAGTGATGTCAGAAATGCAATTGTGTGTAATAACACAGTTTTAAAATCCTGTCTGCAGAGGTTTCACTTCACAGTGAGGTTTTTTGTATTTTCTAGGTGAATATATCATGAAATGATCAGGCTTTAATAACTACATTGGTCTGAAATAAAAAGTAATTTTGCAGATGCCAGCTGATTGTAATGGATATACTTCTCCCACCAAAATCAATAGGATTTAAAACCTTAACTACAATGAGAACAGTGATGTGCCTTGTGTGTTTTGTGCAATTTTTCCTGACATTTCATATGCAAGTTCAGTGGGAGGAAAACATTATTTGTGGATTTCAGTGAAATAAGTTTGGCACAATCTCATTTCTTTTGGGACAATTTAAAAAAAAAAAAGAAAAATACAGTCCTCTCTTTACCTAAGTGATTACTGTAACCCAGTGAACATTATTATACTCTTCACGTAATTAATAAAATAGTGATAGCTTTCTTATTGTTATCTTGGTTTTATTTTCTTGTTTTAATTTATAAAGGTAAATTATTGCAAACATTGTATGTCAAGGGAATAGCAGGCTTGACCTAATCTCTAACATAACTACAATGCAGCTGGTTGGCTGTGATTCAGCAGAATCTACAAAATGAGGGGACAAAGCAAATAAAGAAAAATTTAAAAGGCCACTATCTCTTTCAAAGCCCATGTCTATTATGACTAAAGAAAACTGAAGGTAAGTACTAGCCTTAGCCTGATGAAAGGAACAGTGTAATGATTATCTATTCAACAGTTACACTTCCACAATACCAATTTGTTTTGAGACCAACACCAAAATAGGCCATTCCATGGTGTGGGATAGTGCTTGAGACTTGCTTGCATCCTTCTTAGTTATATAAGGTTCTGGTAATTGTGAGGTCAGCATTACAAATGTGATAGATGCACTCCTTTTTCTGTGTAATATTTCAAAAGAAAATACTTGAGGTGAGGGTAAAAAAACATTTATAAATGTGTTAACTCTTATGTTTCAAGCTGACAGACGAACACATTTTTTACTCCCTTGCCAAAGTGAAATGTTGAGAAGCAATTAGCTTCACTGAAATTCTGCTTATAGTTTTGGGGGTTCCTTCTTTTTGAAAACTCCATTTTAATGCAACATTTCACTGGATGTCAAGATATATTTTAAACATCTGCAGAAGAAGGAAAGAAAATGGATTGATGAAGGACTGAGGTATTTTGTTACTGGTTCTCAGACTGGAATCCAGATTCAATTCCTTCCTCTGGCAATTTACACTCATGTTTCCCTGTTCCCAGAAGAGTGCCCTCACTATCAGGATGTTCAGCCTCTTTAAGTGGGATCTGTCAAACTCTCTTGTTAAAGCTAATTCAACACACACAGAAGAATCCTACTTTCTGATTAATGGACAGGGGCTGTAGCACTGTCATCAAGCAAGTCAAGAGAGCACTACAGTGAAAGAAAAGATTGTTATTTCCTACTCCCCTCTCTTATTGCACACTCCCATCAGCATCTTTATATTTGGACTACATAGAGTGTGACATGGAAATGTAAGACCAGCTTCCTAGACTAAAAGTCTTGTTTCATACTGGAACACATTACCACCAGGGCAGTGGGTATTACCTCTCAGTTGCAGTGCTAACAGCTATTTTAATGTCAAAAAGTATTTAAGTACAGTGTACTTAGAGAAAAAGATTGCTAGAATCTCCTTGTGATGCTAAATTTGGGCACTGATTTTGAATCTACAGTGCCATTTAATGATTATGTATTTTATACAACATGCAGAAGGATTAGGATTATGAAGTACAGAAGAAGATTAGACCCACATCAATGAAACCCAAATCCATTTAGATCCACTGAACCCTTCAATAAATACTTACAGAGGATGCTATCATGATGAATTATGTCTCCCACCTCATCCAAAAGTATTTAGTGAGAGTTATGAATCTGTGCATAGTTTTGGATATTTCATAACATGCAGAATATGTGTTTCCAATTCCTTTTATCTTTTGGTATGGAAACTGTCTTCTAAGGATCTTGCAATGAGCAACACTCTTGTACAATAAAATTGAATAAAATTTTGGGGGCTTGCAAAGACTGCTCAGTAGCTGTCAATATATATTTTTGTATATTTTAATAGATTCAGCTCTTTTGTTCTGTCAGAAAAAAAGGAATATCTTGAAGATATTATTACTTGAGAAATACTTGATTTTGAAATCAAACTTGAGCTACTATGAAGTGACTAGAAAACATTAAAATAAATTTTGTCAAATGCCTTGCTAGAAAGATTTAAAAAAAGTATTATTTCATATTAAAGAATTTAAACTAGAAAAGTATAATTTATACATAGCATAACAAACTAATTCTCATACTTTCATAAATCTGCAGTTTTCTTGTTTTCATTTAAAGGCATAATTTTGTTTAAAATAATTCAGTGAAACACCTTAAAACCAAACAAGTTTTCAAACTCAGAAAATTAAGAATTAACTTATGTTTATCACCTCTTGTGTAGCATGGGAATATTTTTTAAATTATACATATATTTGCGTAGATTTGTTGAGCAGATGTGGAATTAATTATATGTTTAAGTGCTTTGTTGAACAGAAGTCCATTTCTTGTTAAAATTACATGCCTAAGTGGATGGCCATGTAAGTACCTTGATAGTGCATTGAAGTATGAATGTAGTATGATTGTTGATATATAAAACATTTCCCTTTAGATTATCAGTTCTAGTGATTGACAAAGTGAGTTGTTGCCCAGTTAGTTGTGCAGTTCCCTGTTTAACACATGGGATCAATTTACCTCAAAAATATCTTCTCTGGATACTAAATAGACATAATAAAAACTGATGAGAGAATGCATTTGTCCTCAGGAAAACAGGCAATTGAGGATATTGAGTTAAAACAGCAATGGCAAAAAGCACAAAATTGTGCATCAGCTCATGGAAGTAGAGATAAGTTTATGGTATTCAAGAGAAAATCAACAGTAAAATCCATTAAAAAAAATAAAAAGAAAGGAAGTGACTTTCACTTGTTGCCCATTTCTTCACAAAAGTGGTAGTAGGTGTTCTTTCCAGCTTGCCTGCAAGGAAGATGAAAGTCTCTTCAGATTAATTACTGCTCAGTTGTGACAGGCTTGGGAGACTGTTTCTATTCCAGAGCCTACCTTTTTTTTTTTTTTTTTTTTAATGGTAGTTTTCCTTCTTTTCTGTCTGATCCCTGACTCACCACTGTAGAAGGAAAAGAAAAGCTTTCTGTGCACCGCCCAGACTGCCACAAATGTTATCTGAATGGTAGCATATAATTAAATATAGGGGGTTTTTTCTTCAGCATTTGTATCACTGTTTGTACGAGATCCTCTGCTGAGTGGAGAAAGCTCAAGATCTTTCCCAAAGCACCTTGACGTGCAGTGAAATATTGGTATTTGAATTAGAGCCTAATCAAGGCCAGCAGAGAAAGTGACGTGTTTCAGAGCTGCCTTTTTTGTAGCAAATTACTCCAGGCTCCTGGTGTTCATGTCTTCCATGCACTTTCTTTAATTAGCACTTTATTAGTTTGGCTTCAGAGAGATGGTTCTGGAAAAAACTTTCCTGATGCTGCCAAATGGTCACAAGCAGGAGTTGATTAAATTGAGTCTTAAGCAATGGGCCTCTGCATGCTTATGCATTCTTTGAATCTCAGGGTGCTTTAAAAAGATGTGTTCCTAATAATTTATGCCCAGAGGGATTTTATGCTGTCAGTAAAAGCATATGAAAAACTGTCTCACATTATTACCACCGTCTATATGTTATTAGGGCAGTCCTGTGGTGTAAAGGAAAGCACTCTGGACTCTGAATCCCAAGGGCCCGAGTTCGAGTCTCAGGGGGGACCGTCCCCTGGACAGTTAAATGCCTCCCTGCCATCCAATCCCGTCAGATCTCGGATGCTAAGCAGGGTCAGCCCAGGTTAGTACTGGGTGCTGTAGACAGTCCCAAGGATTTCACTGTCATTGTCCAAGCTCGCTCGGCCATGGCAAATGGACCTTAAGACTTAAACGGTGGGGCCAGTTCTGCGCACGCTGTACCTCACCTAAAAAATCCACTGTGTGGGCTGGAAGGGCACACCCATGTGGGGAGAACCCTTCCCCAGATCTTCGTTCGCGAAGTCTGGCCATACATACATACCTGTTTTTCATTCAGATATATTTTAATAATAGGATTCTTGACTCTTCCCTATTAAGTTCAAGCTGATTTATGTTAATGGCTAATCAAATATGAAATGCAAGGGCCTAATTTTTGGTAGATTGAAAGCGAAAAAAGCAATTTCTGTTCAGTACAATGATTTTTTATCACTTCCATTATGAGTAGGTCGGTTGTCTTCATTTTATAGCTATTAACCCCGATATTGTCTTCAGAGACAATGATTGAAAAAGACTGCACTAGTCAACACAGCAAAAGAATTGAATGAAACACAGATGATTTAAGCAAGCACAGACAGGGTTTTTTTTCTCTATTTATTGAAAAATAGTAATTTCAGCAGAAAATATTGTAAATCCTGTGGGTTTTGTTAAAGTGCAAATGATAGCAATGTCAGTTAAAAATTTTCAAATAATTAAAGGCTAGATGGCTGGTCAGGCTCTTTGGCCCATTAGATGCCAGTTGTGCAGGGTGTCTCCAAGAGTAGGGAGCAGGCCTGCAGGCTGTCTGAACACAAATGGAGGTAAAATATGAATAGGGATGCTTCTTATTTAAATAGTATGGGGTTTATTCCACTTCTTAGTACCTGATATCAACCAGGTAAATTTGCCTGGGGTTGTGGTTGTTGGGGGTGCAGTGGACTATGAGACTTGGCTCAAACACTTCACACGTTGGACATATGAAGAGGATCGTT
>JAWWEU010000081.1:95816890-95829074 GCA_035583155.1 Acropternis orthonyx | reverse complement strand
AGAGGGTGTAGAATACAAAGTCTTAGCCACACCCACACAGTGACAAACTGGTCCTGGTCACTATAACCAGGACACCCTGACAGTAGATCAAGGCAAGGCAGAACTCCTGAAACGAGAAGTCTGAATTTCAGAGTCTCTGGTCGACACCTGATGCCACCTATTTCCTTTGTTACTATTGCTCGGCATCTCCCCTCAATGGAGTTGTAGTCTGGAGGATGCACAGCAGAACCACAGTGTTCTAGTTGCTGGAATATTCTTTTTGGCAGTTTAATGAATTTTTTGAATGATGCTGCAGAAGTTATTGAACATATTCTCCTCATCTAATTGTGGTGTTGTTCATGAACAGGTGGCTCACGGCTTTGCTAGTTCATGACCATGAGTTCTGGCTGAAGTTGTTGAAAAGATGATAATTTGTTGGAAATTTACAAGATCTGTTTGGGGGTTCATAGTTATACTATGGCCTGATTTAAACTAATGAAAATATGAAAAGAATGCAAAGATAGTTATTTTTAGTCACTTTATTTCTTAAGCCATAGCTAAAAATATTTTATTGTACCTAATAAAATCCATAAACAAATTAAGAACTTGATTCACTATCCTGTACATAAAAAGCATGCATGAATTCAGTAGACTAATTTGTACTTTTCAAGGAGGATATTCGACACAGAGGTCAGCAACCTCTTCCAACATCTCTGCTGAGAAGGTACAAAATGCTATGGCAGGCTAGCCTAGGGGCATAGTCCTGGCTTTCTTTACAAACACTTCTGCAATGGAAAAAAAACAATTAATGAAGAATTAAAGAGGTATCTTACTACTAGTCAGTAACATTTTGTTCTTTACAGACAGCACTTTACAAAGAATAGGAAGCAATAACTGATGGTCTAAAGAGCCACAAGATACTGTCAACTTGTATCATACTCATTAAAAAGAAATGCTTTTTTTCTCAAAGACAGTATATTTTTTGTGAGTAAAAATACCAAACAACCCATTTTTATTATCAGTTAACATTAATTTTGAAACAGTCATAAACCTAAAGCTTATCTGCTTTTACTTGCATCAGTCTCATAAAATGAATTAATTCAGTAACTTGTGTTGCCACACATCATGCATTTTCACCTGGTAGGTGGCAGAACCTCCTTGGACATGAGCAAGGATTAACCATTTAGATTAATTCCTCAACAGCACCAAGACATGCTGAGGTTTAACAGCATCACTAGTGTCGTTTAGCTAACAAAATCTGGTGCTCTTACTAGTGCTCATAATCAAGGCTGCTGCACTAGCTATGACTGGATAGAGAAACAAACTTGAGAAAAGCAAAAATTTATAGTTTCTGTGCCAGCTCTCGTGCTTTTAAAGCTGTATGGCATTAAATCTCTTTTGCATTGCAACTGGTTGGTTTAGAACTAGCACTGCTTGTAACGTGACAGTTTCTCACAAAACCAGAAAGTGAAACCACACTGAAACTGCATCTAAAGGTGCCTTGGGGAGAAAAGAGCGAAGCACAAAACTCTGGATAGCACTCAGAGTACAAAAGGGAGTGCATTAGGCAAATCACAGGTTTTAACCTATTGTGATTCTGGATTTGATCTTGTTCAGTTTTGTTCAGTCAGACTCTTTTAAGAGGAAGATGAAATCACATGAACTTAAAATATCAGAATTATTCTTTCATCAGATATTCAAAATCCTGCATTAATAGTATAAGATATTACATAGCATTTAAACTTCATTGACTTCCTGAAATAATTTTGTTCATATTACATAGTATCATATAATATGTTGAGTTGGAAGGGACCCATGAGAATCACTGAGTCTAACTCCTTGGCCCTGCACAGGACCATCCCACAAGAATCCCACTATGACTATTGTCCAAATGGTTCTTGAACTCTGTCAGGCTTGGTGCTGTGACCACTTCCCTGGAGAGCCAGTTTCAGAGCTCAACCACCCTTTGGGTGAAAAACCTTTTCCTGATAACTAACCTAAACCTCATCTGACTCAGTTTCATGATATTTGCTTGAGTCCTGTCACTGATCATAAGTGTGAAGAGATTTGTACGTGACCCTCTGCTTCTTCCCCTTGTGAGGATGTTGAAGTCTGCAATGAGATCTCCCCTCAGTCTCATCTCCAAGCTGAACAAATCAAGTGACCTCACCTTTTCCTCTTAAGCCTTCCTCTCCAGACACTTCATCATTCTTGTGGCCCTCAATTGAACCCTCTTTAAGAGCTTGATGTCATTTTTATACTGTGGTGCCCAAAACTGCACACAATACTCAAGGTGAGGCCATACCAGTGCAGAGCAGAGCAGGACAGTCTCCTCCCTTGACTGGTTGGTGGTGTTTTGCCTGATACCCCTCAGGACATGGTTGGCCCTCCTGGCTGCCAGGGCACTGCTGATTCTGATTCAACTGGCCATCAGCTGCAACCCCCAGGTCCCTTTCCATGGCACTGCTCTCCAGCATCTCATTCCCCACTCTGTACACACAGACAGGGTTGTCCCAACTCAGGTGCAGAATCTGGCACTTGCTTTTTTTGAACATCATATGATTGGTGATTGTACATCTTTCTAACTTGTCGAGGTCTCTCTTCAGGGACTCTTTGACTTTGACAGAATCAACAGATCCTCCCAGTTTGGTATCAGCAGCAAACTTACTAGGTATTCCTTGAAGTCCTGTGTCCAGGTAGTTAATGAAGATGTTGAAGAGCACTGAGCCAAGGATGAGGCCCTGCAGAACACCACTAGTGACTGGATGCCTGTCTGATGTCACCCATTCACTATAATTCTTTGTGCCTGACCAGTGAGCCATTTAAAGTTAATAGTGATCTAGATTGTAGGACCACTTTATAATTCTTTTAAGTAGCAATGTTAAGTACTTACACAAGACAGAGTTCAAAATACTTCACAAAAAATAATTGACTTAAGTTCAAAGCAAGAAAATAATGGATTTCACTCATTTGATACACAATTTGTTTTTTCTGTTTAACTAAACAATATAGTAGGAGTTACTTCTAATTTATTATATATACATAATTTTTATGCAATTATAGTACTTATCCTATCCAAAAAGGAGGATGAAGTGAAAAAATGAAGTGTTACCATACTTACATGAGTTATTCAGCTTCTCTTTCTGAGAGTTTAAAGAAATTTGCTTAAAATCATACTGAAAACTAATGAAATTCAGAAGTAGCTTCTAGAATCTTTACTCTTACAATCAAATGCCTCTCAGCATTTTAAAAAAGTTTTTTCTTTCTGAAATGGAAAAATACTGAGAATTTGTTGCTGTTTGTGTTTGCAATCACCAACGTAACCTATATTTTTTGTTGTTAAACCCAAGATTTTTGTCAATTCAAACATTTTGATTAATTTCAATTTTATTTAATATGATGAAAAAGTAATGAAAAAATGGATTATTTCTGAAATAAGAAAATTTGTAACACTATTTAGTTTGAAAAATTTTTGTCTCTTTCTCATAAAATGAATCTTAAAACCAGAATAAGAATTTATTTCTGCTTATTTGTCACTAGAGCTGTGTTAGATGAAAAAACTAGCATGATCTTTGGGATTTCAGAAGTATAAATAAGTGGCGTCTGCCAGAAAGTATGAACAATGGCATTTATTTTTGAATAATTTCCCATAAAACTACTTCTGATTTACAGTAATATGTTATACAGAAATAACTCAGTATGAAAAATATATTTGAATATTGTAATGCTCCCCTCCTGAAGCCTCAAGCTTTATTGGGAGTATTACTTTTATTTAAGGCTCCAACAGTTCCCTCTCAAACTTTTGGTAAGCCATTTAGTTCTTTAATACCTTGAGTTCATGTAAAGAGAACATGCTATATACTCTTTCCCAAGAGACTTCTTTTAATTTAGAGAGAAAACAGGCATTTTGGCAAAAGGTTCACAAGAGTAACATACAGCCAAAGAGAAGAAGCATTTCACTAAAGCATCCAGCACATGACAACCCTAGCAACACTTAGTAAAATACAATCCATTGGTTTTAAGCTATCCAAAAGAGAGTAAAGAAAGAGTAAAGGAAGAAAACAGGTTAAGAGAAGGAGTGAAAAAAGAGATAGACCAATAATTCTTCGTTGTTCAGTAATTTTCTAATGGCCTTTACAATGTGTTTGTTAAGGTAGTTGTGGAAATAAGCAAGTTTCTGAATGCTTTAGTTAAAGTAGTGGTAACATAAGTATCTAAATTTTGGATAAGAGATGCTGAACAAAGGTGCTTTATAACCAGCTGTAAATATGCATGCTCAACAGACAAGTTCAAGTAAAGTTCAAGCTCCAAACGACCACCAGAGACCACCAGCAGATCTCTAGTGAACAAACAAAGGCTTCTGAAGAACTACTTAGAACAAATTAACCTATGTATGAACTTTATAACAGAAGTAGTAAACATGTAAGACATTTACTGAATATCTAAAATTGTAAGTAAATATTAGCTATGCTGAACCAAGAAGGGGTCACACACAATTAGAGAAGCAGCCCTCCTGTGTGTCCAGTGCTGTTAATAAAAGAATGCCTGACCACTAATATTCACAAATGAAGTCTTAGGGGTTTCATATTGCCAATTTATGGTAACAAGAAGAAGAGAGAAGGAATAAAGAAAGAGGTTGGAATAAGAAAATTGCATAGCTACCACCAAACAGTCACATGACAATGACAGGTCCTGAGATAAAAAGCAAGATGGAGCCCCTATGCACCTGTATTTATATGGTATTTATATGACCAGTGTGGCCACCCCTCCCAGGCGGGGCCTCCAATTCACTGACCACTCAGTGCCCTCCAGGCCAGCATGAGGGAGGGTGCAGCCAATCAGAGGCTTCAGAGAGCAATGTGTGGGTGGGCTACCAGGTGGGCTTTTGATTGACAGGCCAGCCACATGGCTTACCATACTGACGTGAGGCTTCCATGAGCTCCTTCCCTGAGACACACACACAAGCTGGTGGATTCAACCCATCTGAACAATCCAGCAAGATATGAATCCAGTCTCTCACAAACATATACCAAAAGTTATAAAGAAAGTTAATGATGAATAATATTTTCTAAAAGGTACAACATTATTAAATGATCAGTTTTAGTGTTTAAACACCTTTTTTTCTGTTTATGGAATAGGTCAACCAATAAGAAAGGAAACACAGAACCTTGAAATGAAAGACTAATATTTAACCTTATTTGAAAGTTTCTTTAAGGTCTTCCTCTTTGCTTTTTTTTTTCCCCCTAATGCCATCCTTCTTTTTATATTCTACCATTTATTTAATTGGTCTCCAGTTCTGACAGTAGAGCTTGACTGGCTCTCCAGAAATTCTTTGTGGATCTCTTTTAGAGTTCTTCATTTAATGGCTGTCTAAATTCATCACATTGTTTCTCACTAGGAAATGAGAAAGAGAAATAACGAAAGGAGCCAAGTGCAGTCAGCAAGTACAGAAGGTAATACATCACCATCTGAAAGTGAGGCACCTCAGGGCAGCCCAAAAGAATCCACATTTTCACTTTTGAGTAACACCATTACATACATGAAAATTAAAAGAAAGAAAGTAGCCAAAGCTCTTAATGACAGAAAAGTGGTATTGACTAAAGTGAGAAGCAAGTGGTGATGACCAGAGATTTCAGGTGACAGTCAGAGCAGCAAGCTAAAAATGAGAGATTCAGCAAACATAAACAGTGCAAGCGTGATCATCATCTTGCAGGAAAGGAAAACACATAATATATGTGTATATTAAAAAACATTACTGTCAAAAGAACTGTAAGGAAGGTCTATCTTCTTTATATTCATTTCTCCTTGAATTTTGTAGAAAACAATGCTGTCTGTATAATATTGAGTCAGAGACTTTCTTTTTGTTGGGATTGTCTTTGAAAAGCAGTGATGCAGAAGCAGAATAAGTTTTTGTGTCAGGTTCTGGAAGGGCAAAGACAAAAATACAAAGGAGGAAATAGGTAATTAAGATCATCTATCTGAGGAGTATAAAACATGTTGTACAATTGCATACTACTAGAAGTTTAATACCCAGAAGTTCTAGGTAGATTTTCCCACTGATGTTTCAAAGACTACCCTTTTTTACATATAACATTAAAAATCTTGTTTGATTATTCCATGGTCTGTTTAACATTACTTTAGGGACTATTCAGCTGTTTCAGAATGTTTTCCCCATAATAAAACATTGGGAAAATTATCTGAAAAATTTCTATTTCCTCCTTTTTCCCTCCCACCTCCTCCTTCTCTTCCTCCTCCATCTTCTCCTTCTTTCTTTTTCTTTTTAATTTTAATTAAAATTAAAATTACCTTTAATTTAACATTTCTTAAAATGGGATGAGTGTTGAATGGAAACTCTGGTAATCTTAATTTAATTCCTGGTTCTGCAACTGCATAACTTCAATTACATTTCTAAAGGTGCAATCTTCAATCTTCCCATCTGTAAAAGGGAAAAAAATAGCTCAGAAATACTCCCTAAATGCTGCCAATTCGTATTATTTTATTTAAAGAAATTTAGTAATCACATGTAGAATCAGCAGGCAGAATGATTCTTTTGGTATAAAATGGATAAGAAAAGAAAATTTTTCCATGGTCCCTTTTATACAAATCATTAAGTCAGAAGAAAAACATCCCCGAGTGAGTAAAAAGGAAGTAAACATTCCCCATGAGCATGTCTACACTTAAATATGGACAGTCCAGTCAAGCACCATTGCTCTTTTCACCATCACACCTTTGTTATGTTATATGATAAGCTTACATATATAAAAGAACTGTGAAAGAAGAACAAGGGGAAACTGGACTGTGGTGTGTCTCCTCCCAAGTAGGAAGAGATAAGACATGAAGAAATGGCCTCTAGTTGCATCAGGGGAGGTTTAAATTGAATATAAAGGAAAAAGAAACCACCTTCATTGAAAGGGTTATCAAGCACTGGAACAGTTTGACCTATTGGGAAGAAGCTGAGTAACCATCCCTTAGCGTATTTAAAAGATGTGTAGATGTGGTGTTAAGGGACATGGGACATGTGATGGACTTGGCAGTGTTAGGTTAATTGTCAGACTCAACAATCCTAAGGGTCTTTTCCAACACAAACGACTCTATGATTCTGTGCTGGAGAGTGCCTGAGTGCCCCAGCCTTTGTGCTGGGTTAACTTGGCTGGCCACAAAGTTCCCATTCTGCTGCTCTAATCCCCCCCTTTCTCAACAGGGCAACCAGAGAAAATAAAACAAAAAGTTCATTGGTAGAGACAAAAATTTGACATCACTTACCAATTACTGTCAGTGGTAAAAAAAATTCTTAGGGAAATTAATTTAATTTTTTTTTCTAGTTAATCAGAATAGGATAAAGAGAAATTTAAAAAAAAAAATCTTAAAACATCTTCCTCTCACCCATCCCTTCTTCCCAGGCTCAGCTTCACTTCTAACTCTTCTACCCCTGTTCCAGCATAGGAGACTTTCACCAACTTCTCCAATATGGATCCTTCCCATGGACTGTAGTTTTTCAAGAACTGGTCTAGCATGAGTTCTTTGCATGGGGTGCAGTCCTCCTGAATGGACTGTTACTGCATGGATGCCCCACAGGGTCACAGTTCCTGACAGAAAACCTGCTCCTGTGTGGATTTCACTCCATGGGCCACAGTTGCTTACAGGACCCTTCTCCAGTGCAGGTTCTCTGAATATTCAATGAATTTTACCCTATAATAGACATTCGCAAACCTTAAAAATCAATCTCTGTGCAGCTGTATCTGGGCAAGCATGCTCCAATAAAAGCATCATGGACAGGTAGACCCAGTGGGCAGTTTGAGTGGGTCTTGGTGAAAAATGTATAGCTACTAATAAAAAAGTGTACTGGAGCAATTGCCTGTTGGCCTGAGATACAATCAGAGTCACAGAATCACAGAACAGGCTGAGTTGGAAGGGACCAACTAGGATCATCAAGTCCAACTCCTTCCCCCTCACATGACCATTCCCAAAAGTCATATTATGTGCCTGAAAGTATTATCCAAATGCTTCTTGAACTCTGTCAGGCTTGGTGCTGTGACCACTTCCCTGGGGAGCCTGTTCCAGTACCCAACAACACTCTGGGTGAAGAAACTTTTTCTAATATCCAACCTTAACCTTCCCTGACACAACTTCAGGACATTCCCTTGGGTTCCATCACTGGTCACCACAGAGATCAGTGTCTGTCCCCCCTCTTCCCCTCACAAGGAAGTTGTAAGTGCAATGAGGTCTCCCCTCAGTCTCCTCTGCTCCAGGCTGAACAGACCACATTGACCTCAGCTGCTCCTCACATGGCTTCCTCTCAAAGCCTTTCATCATCTCCGTTGCCCTCCTTTGGACACCCTCTAACCATTATATCCCTCTTATAACGTGGCACCCAAAACTGCTCACAATATTCAAGGTGAGGCCGCCCCAGTGCAGAGCAGAGCGGGACAATCCCCTCCCTCGCCCAGCTGGCGATGCTGTGCCTGATGCCCCCCAGGACAGGGTTGGCCCTCCTGGCTGCCAGGGCACTGCTGACTCTGATTCAACTGGCCACTGACCAGGACCCCCAGGGCCCTTTCCTTGGCACTGCTTTCCAGCATCTCATTCCCCACTCTGTATGGATTTCCAGGTTTGCCCCATCCCACGTGCAGAATCCATCACTTTCTTTTTTTGAACTTCATATGGTTGGTTGTTGCATTGTCCTCTAATTCATACCTGGAGGCTGCTGCTGCTTCTCTACCACAACAAACACTTGGAAAAGATTATTACTTTTCCCTGTTTTGCTTTCTCTCTTGCTTCTTCCTTTTTTTTTTTTTTTCTTTTGTCTTCTTCCACTTCAACCTCATAAGAAGAATTGTGTGCTATTACATTATCAGTTAATCTCTATGGTGTGGGTATACTCAAAATAATTTGTGCACTTGACATCACTGTGGATGCCCACAACATGCAGTGGAGTTTAGAGTCTGAGAAGCTTCTGACACTATTTGAATATGAGGAGTTTACACCAACCCCTTATTGTGGTTCAGGAACAGTGCTCCTGCTCTCCTCCTGCCAACTCCCTCCAGGAGAGAGACAAAAGGCAGATACTATGGGCTGAGATAACAATTTACCAGAAACAGCAATGAGACAAGAAAATGAACAGTAGTAGCAACAGTAATACAGCAGTGTACAAAAGAAAGGGTGTTTTACATGCAAAATGCTCACCGACCTGAACCCATGTGCTGTGACCTCAAGACAATGAACAAAATGGCACCTTTTCTTCCCAACCACAAGCCCTCCTCCTTTCTTCTCAAAGTGAGAATCCCTCACTTCCACACCCCAGCAATGACATGAGGTGTTATAGAATAAAAACCCACATGACTCCATGCTCTGCCTCCTTAGGGCTAGTGAGAAATATTAACTCTGCCCTGGTCCAAAACCAGGACACCCTTCTTGACTCAAAATCCATGTTAGCTTTACACACACTTCCTGCAGAGGAACATTTATAGTCTGATATTCTGTTAAATTCTCTTCCCTCTCTCTTTTCCTTTTCAGATTTTGACTGAAAATGTAACAGGAAAAAAATCAGTAAATTCATTATTTCAGTCAGCCACAGGGAAAGGATCTAGTTTTCCTAACATGTTGCTTTTTGCCCATCGAAAATACTTTTATTTTACTTGTCAGAAGTTGGAATAGTTTTTCAGGGTTTTTTTTATTTTTTTTTTTTTCCTGATGTGGCTATATTAAAAATAGCTCATGAAATGTTTTGATGAGGGACAGAAGGTGATAAATGTTAAAATATTGCTCATGCCAATATCTGGGATTCAGCCTTGTACAGGGGATATTGCTAATTGTAAAATGATTTTAAATGTATCTGTCTCTGGTACCTTTGCAGGTGAAGTTAATATACTAATACAGCATTTTGTGACTCAATTGCTATTCTTCTTGCTCTGCAAAGTTGTAATATATGGAAAATACTGCAGACTTCTATTCCTTGATGACCTACTGAATAGACGAAAAATTGAGAATCCTTGGATTGCATTTTAAAAGCTTGCATCTAACCTACATTTGTCAGGCTTTTGGTTGTGTTTTCAAATTGAACAGTGTTGTTTTTAATTGTGACTTAATCAGAGAAGAATAAAATACTGAGCAGCTCAATGACCAATTTGCACACAGAGCTGTAGATTTTGTGGATAAAAATGTGGCCATAAACTGAGACTTCTATGTTTCTAAGGCTTGTAATCACTGACAGACATTCTGAAATAGGGTTGCAAGCTACTCAGAGAATGGAATCTGACAAAAAAGAAGCAGCTGCTATGAAATAAAATTTTCTAATTTTTTAAATTTCTAGTTTCATACCTGTTCAGATGTGATTGTTTCTGCTGAGATTTTCACTGAGATGTTGCAGCCAGCTCGATAGCACTACTGACATTCTGTCTCACCAAGTTACAGGTCTGTTCTTTTTGCTGAGACCCTACCCACTTCTTGTTTTGATACCATCATAAAATATTTGGAAAGACTATTTTTGTAATGTTTAACATTAACTTTCTACACATGAACAATTTTTAATTTTTTAAAATATTTTTAAATAGAGATAACCAAGAGGTGGCAGTAGTCCATCCTGCTTTTATCCTGTTTTATTGTTACAAGTATATGCTTGCCTTTTTTTTATAAACACAACTATTTCAAATCAAACACATGACTTTTTTTTTAGTTTTCAATTGCCTCACATTCTGAGTACAGCTCCCATTCAATCAAAGTCTCAAAGGTCTCTGTCAGAAGCAGAGGAAAGTATCTCCTTTAAAGGCTCCATCCTCTGAGGACAGTGCATACAAAGACTGGGTAAGTATGAGTGAGGCCAAGCTAAATCTTTAATCCTCATACACAGTAGGACAGGTACATCCTGTTCTCCCAAGCTGAAGTATTCCCTAATGGCTTGTAGACTCTTGTGGTGTGATTACATGCATCTCTATGTATTTGTGAGGTCCATGTCCCCAGACAAAACACTCCTCAAGTACCAGCATTATGAATGGTTACTGCTTATGATTATTGCTGAAATTTTCCTGTAATAGCCACAGGGGAAGGCATGGATGGCCAGCTGACTGTAGGGCCAAAGTCAGGCAACAAGGATGAGTTTTTCTCCTTCCAACATGAAGTATTTTCCCTGTAGGCATAAGCAGGGAAGTGTGTTGCTGGAAAGCAGATTATTTTCACCTTGCCTCTGTTTTGCTTCCAGTGTTTCTGCTTCACAATGAAGACTTGGCTGGGTGTGAGGAAGGGCTTCACATGGGGAGCCAGCTGGTGTGAAGAGCAGTGCAAAGCTGGCTGCGGTGCGTAAAAGCTGCTGGAGAGCTTTCTTATCTCATAAATAAGCTCACACTTTGCCAGGGAAATAATGTGACAGGCTGAACTTTTTCCTGAAATACAGAACTCTTTCCTTTGGCCATTGTAAACTGGGGGCTGGATGGATGAGCCGTAAGGAATAAGAGAGGTCTGTCCTTCATCTGGGAGTGCTGAAGGTTGGCAAAACTGTCCATGGTCAGAAATTTGGTATGCTGCTTCTTAGTAAGAAACATATATTGGTGAATAAAAAGATTACTGACAAATGTATAAACAACTGGCAGTCTAGTTCCTGGAGGCAGCAGCCAAATTAATATGATTAATACCAGGATCCAGAAAATGATGCAGATACCTTTGACCAAATTGATAAATTAAATTCAGGCTGAGCACCACTGTGGGAAGACCTCCTGTGCTGAGCAAGTCCATAACAGCATAGTCAGTGTGATAAGTTACAGCCTTTATCAGGGCGAGATACTTCACTCTGTGGTTTCTGTGTCCTTCAGAAACATACAATCAGAAATGAACTGACTTCTTTCCTTCACTAAGGAAAGGCTTCTGAAGTACAGATGATGCAACAGCAGCAGCCAGGGCTCTGTCACAGGAGAGGTGGATATACAATCTCCGAAAGAAAAAAAAAAGGTCTTTGCTTACTTATGGGAAAGGTCCAGAAAAGTCATAGATAGGTCACAAGATCTGATTAAATACTGATCACAGATAATGAGGAAAAAAATCAATAAACTAATACACAGGAAGGCAGGGATGAAAGAGGAAATGAAAGGTATGCTAATTCTAGAGACTGGATTTTTTTGTAAAGAGGTGTACAACACATACAGCTACTGGTTGCATATATATGTGTGTATATACATATATGTGTGTGTATGTGTGTATGTGTGTATGTGTGTGTATA
>JAWWEU010000081.1:95800310-95816790 GCA_035583155.1 Acropternis orthonyx | reverse complement strand
CCTGTTAGCCTGACCTCAGTGCCAGGGAAAGCTATGGAACAGATTATCTGAAGTGACAGTCAGGGGATCAGGTCCAGACAGTGTGGGTTTAGGAAATACTTGTCCTGCTTGACCAACTGATCTCCTTTTCTGACCAGGTGACCTGCCTAGAGTATGGGGGAAAGGCTGTGGATGTTGTCTACCCGGACTTCAGTAAAGCCTTTGATACTGTCTCCCACAGCATTCTCCTGAAGAAGCTGGCAGCCTATGGATTTTACAGGTGCACTCTTCACTGAGTTAAAAACTCGCTGATGGCCAAGCCCAGAGAGTGGTGGGGAGTGGTGTTACATCCAGCTGGTGGCCAGTCACTTGTGCCGTTCCCCAGGACTCAGTGTTGGGGTCAGTCCTGTTTAATATCTTTATTGATGATCTGGACAAGGGGACTGAGTGCACACTCAGTAAGTTCACAGACAACAGCAAGTTGGCTGGGAGTCTTGATCACTGAAGGGCAGGAAGGCTCTGCAGAGGGATCTGGACAGGATTGATTGATAGTCTGAGGCCAGTTGTATGACGTTCAATAAGACCAAACACTGGGTCGTACACTTTGGTCACAACAATCCCATGCAGTGCTACAGACTGGGGTTAGAGTGGCTGGAGAGCATCCCAGTGGAAAAAGGCTGGGGGGTGCTTGCCCACAGCACTGTGCCAGGTGGTCAAGAAGGTGAATGATATCCTGGCTTATATCAGAAACAGTGTTGTTAGCAGCACTAGGGAAGTGACCATCTCTCTGTACTCTGCACTGGTGATGCCACATCCTGAATCTGGTGTCTAGTTTTGTGCCACTCACTTCAAGAAAGACATTGAGGTACTGGAGTGTGTCCAGAGAAGAACAAAGAAGCTGGAGGGTCTATAGAGAAAGTCATATGATGAGCGGCTGAGAGAGCTGTGAGTATTTAGCCTGGTGAAGAGGTGGCTCAGGGGAGACCTTCTCATTCTCCACAACTATGTGAAAGGAAGTTGTAGCAAGGTGAGGGTCGACCTCTTCTCCCAGGCAATTAGGGGCAGGACAAGAGGGAATACCTGTGCCAGGGGAGGTTCAGGTTAGACATCAGGAAGAATTTATTTACTGAAAGGGTAGTCAAGCATTGGAATGGGGTTCCCAGAGAACTGGTGAGTGACTATCCCTGGAAGTGTTCAAGAAATGATGTGGCACACTTAGTTCTGTGATTTAGTTGATATGGTGGTGTTTGGTCAAAGGTGGGACTTGATTATCTTGGAGGTCTTTCCACCTTAATGATTCCATGATTCTGAGATATAGTTCACATGATATTTGGCTCAGGCTATGAAATGAAAAAAATTAGTGAGCTGGTGCTTGAAGATGTTAATGGAAGTTATCTGGCACAGTTATACTTTTGCAATTTGAATTTTTTTCTGGTTAGTCTTAGTACAAATCACTCACTTCCTGCACCATTTATATGGGTATCTGCAGCATGGAGAAACTTACTGATTTTTATTTAGGGCCAGATCTTTCAGAATGTGACAGCACAATCTGTGATACCATGGCTCCTATAGCAGAGGTTTCTACACAGGATATGGGAAGAAAAGGCTTTAATGTGCTAGAGAGTACAAAAACCTGCAGTGGGAAGCCCAGGAGTAACATTCATACCCTCAGCCTTTGAACACATGAAGTAAGAAAGGACAGGGACTGCAGTAGGGAAACTGCAGTACACATTTTTTTCTACCGGATTCTGCTAGTAGTACCATGAACTTGCTTTTTCACGGAGGGGCAGTTATGAAAGGAAACAGGTGTCAGTTCATCATAGTGCTCTTTACAGATATGCATTGTTAAAAATCTCATAGTAAGTCAGGATTTAGTTTGTTCAGGGTTGGTTTGGTTATTTCACATGGAAATAGGGGCCCATTAAGTTAGAGTTATCAATTGCGACATGTGAATTCATACAGAGATATAAAAGTTCCACCTGCAGAAGATAAATCAATGGTTTATATCTGCCTTTTTTTTTTTTTTTTTTCCATTTTATCCCTTTTTTCAGGGTTGCATTTTTGGTCACAGTAGGTGGAGACCAGCTTTGTGATCAAAATATTGTAGCCTTGGCTCACTGCAGGTTCTCTCTTCTTTTTCTGAGTTTTCCTGGATGGAGATTTGTTAGAATTGAAGCTGTCCACAAGATCAGAACCATTAAAGTAGGAATTATGACTTGCACTATGTAGGTTATTGCAAATAGTTCCCAGCAGAATTAATAAGGTTGTGGCCTAAGTAAAACATAAAAGTCTTCATTATATTTTGTTCTACTAGTCTTTTGGGAAGAAGAGAATTTGGATCAAATTGAAATGAGACTTTTTAGACTGTGTTTTTAAATTAACACAGTGTAAAATTTGTACTTAAAAGATATGTGTAAGGTAATACCTTTTCATCCTCAGATGGTTATAAATGCAAACTGCTATTTTCCATCCCAAATTAATTCAGATTTCTTTTCTTAACAAAGTTTTTTTAAAAATCTAAACTATGTAAAAAACAAAAGCACCACTTATTTTTGCAATCTCTTTGACAAAACAGTGGTATTAAAATGGCAATATAATTCATATTATCACAAGTATGCAACCATCAAATCCTATTCCACAGAGAGCATGTGATGAAACAGTATTCATCTGATACCTAATGATAATCCTATACAAATATTCTGGTGTGTTCTCTCTAACAAGTTTATGATCTTGTTGTGTCTGGTCCAAGTTTCTTGACATTCTGAGTACCCCTTTGGGGAAATATGACATCTTGCAGTAATGTATGCTGTGCATGTCAAAAATCATCGCCAATCTGCTTCTGCTACTCTGAGTTATAAAATTGGATGAGCAGGCTGCTCATTTTTTAACATATGCAGGATGGTGATGTTTACAATACCAGCTGGAAAAGCACGTACTTGTACAAAACAGTACATGGAGACAAGAGAACAGGAGGAAGAAAAAAAAAAGCCAAAACCCAACCCTACACTTACATTTTATATATGACACAAGCACTTACAATAGGAGAAAGGAGATCTTTGGTACTATCACCAAACCCTATAGGCCAAATAAAATTTATCTGAAATACTTCATGCTATGAAACATATAAAGAGCTTCCTATTGCTAGTTCCATATTTTCCTATTTCTTAAAGGCACACTCCTACCCAAACAAAAACACTCTCCTGCCAAAAAAAAAAAAAAAAAAAAAAAAAAAAACAAACCCAACCCAAACCGGACCAAAAGAACTGTCTAAGAAAAAATGAAAATAATAGTAAGAAATAAAAAAATAAAATAAGTACTAGGAAAATAGATAAAATAGAATGTGGTCTGGCTAGCTTCATAGAGTCTCTTCACTGGACATTAAGAAATAAATTGTGAGACAAGGTAAATAAAATCTTCTAAGTCTTTGAAATAAACAAGTCTTAGCTCTAGAGGGTTTGATGATTTCAGCACTGGATCACAAGTTCAGCTGGTTCAGGTAGGGATCAGCTCTAGCTTGTTTATGGTATAAATTAGATCATAAAAAAGTTTAACCTGATGTGTTTACATTGTTTAAAATATTTCAACAGGCTCATCTAGAACTAGTCCAGAGATTTCTATACTTCAAAGACCCTACTATCTTATATTGCTCTAAAAATATTTACAAAGAACATAAAAGAGCATCGATATGTTATTTTGTGAATAAAATGACACTTAACTGCATGTGATTTTCAGCAGCTATCCAGTATTTAGATAACAAAAGAAATCTGAATACAATCTTCGGTCCTAAACATAATCTTCTCACGGTTCTGTTTGCAAAAGGACACATAAATTACCTCCTGAGTGATATGTATGTCGTTTAGATGTCTAATTTTTGGCTATACATTTCTTATTATGTTTTACATTTAATTAGGATCACGAAAGTATGAGCACATTCATTAAATGTGTAGTGCTAACCATTTGAATTGGATAGAATACTTAGAATGACAAATTGAGTCTATGTATGTATAAACCTATCTGCCCTGTGTCATCTTCATTTACACTGGCTTTTCATGGTGCATGATGCAAGACCACAGTGTAAGTCTTGCTGTCTAAGGGAAAGAAAACAAAACCAAATGGAGTAAGAATATATTCTTTCATGTGCTGGTGGTTTTTGTTTGGTTTGGTTTTTTTGTTGGCAGCTAATTTTCTTCACAGTATCGAGCTGTGTTTTGGATTAGTACTGGAACCATTGTTGATAACACAGGGATGTTTTTGTTATTGATGAGCAAACAGTGTGTCAAGGCCTTTTCTGCTTCTCATGCCACACCACCACCAAGGAGGCTGAGGGTGCACAAGTGGTTGGGAAGGGGCACAACCAGGAAAGCTGATCCCACATGATCCTTTACCTCAACCTGGCAGTTTTCTCACTTATATCACTCTTCTGATTCTCCCCCTGCCTGCAGCTGGGGGCAGGGTGAGAGTGAGCAGCTGTGTGGGGTTGACCTGTCAGCTGGGGCTAAGCTATGACACACACTAAAAATAAACAAGATATTTACTGCAGCAGTTAATAGCAGAGTTTCAAAGTTATGTAGGAAATGTCCAGCATGCTCTGTGCAAGAAACCATCCTCTTCTTTAATTTTAGAATAATGGAGTGTCTTTCCAGAAAAAAAATTTAAAAAAGGGTAATTGTTTAGCACATTTTGAATACAAGCAAACAAAAAAAGCAAGAATAAAGGTATCAGTGATATATAACACATTCTAGACTTTTTATCTTACCTCTAAATGAATGACTATATAACTATCAAAAACATTGCAAATATTATTCTATCAAAATGGTAATTTCAAAATACAGCTTTAGGAATTAAGTTATTTTCAAAGTGGGAATAGGATGGATATTATAGACAGAAGAAAAATAATAAAAGATACCCTTTAGTTTTATTTTCTTCCTTTTTTTTTTAAAGTGATTTAGGAAACTGAACATTACACAGTGAGACTCAAAGCTCATGGAGTAGTTAGACAAATATTAACTGCCATTCAAGTTCATATTCCATACTTCATACTCTGTCAATATAATATTTAGACACGATGGTCACTAAATCAAAATATGAACATTAGTCCTGACTTTACACCAAATGTTATTGCTGAAAATGAAAGACAATACATAATGTATTATAAAAATATAGGGGTTTCTTGTTTGTTTGGTTTTCCTCTTCTTAGGATGTCTTAGGGTAAGAAATAAGAAAAATGGGACTAGATATAACAAAAAAGGAAATATATACATTCTTCAGTGGTATAGAAAATTGCAGACCTTAGAAAAATATGGGTGAGTGATTGATTCTAGAATTTAAAAATAAAAACCAAGGATATAACTCTACAAAAGTATCAAAAACCTACAGAATAAAATAATCAGACAACAGAAAATACTTATAGTTAACATAGACTTAGATATTTGGAAGAGGAAAAAATTGATATTAGAAAAATATGTTTTCAAAGAACTTTAAAACTTCATTTACATTATCTCTGAAAGCACAAAGACAATATTAGTTACTTTGTATATACTGACATATCTTTGAGATGTATATGGATTGAAATTCAAGATATATTATTTGAATAGAAGTGTCTGCACTGGGGAGTTCTACAGATGAGAACTTAGGTCTTCCAAAGACTACAGTAGGCAGGAGCTAAATTACGGTCCACAGATTTTTATATTTTTAAAAAAGAACAACAAAGTTGTCTCATGCAGGACTAAGTTTTCAGGGTTGTCCAGCACCTACCAAGGCAATGGCACATCATGGAATATTTATTGTATTTTTCCCTGTACTGTGCAAATAGGCCATTAGCTCATTTGAGTCACTTGAGGTAAAACAAAAGTAGTGATCCAGCACTCTAATGTCAAACTCTTTAAACTTTTTTTTTTCCTCTTTTTTATTTCAGGGGTAAAGAAAAGGAGTATTATAATTTAAGGTCTATGACCTATATGAATATTCTCACTTGAACGTTTTAAAAAAAGTCATGACAATTTTTTACTTCTTCCTGTGATTAGTTTCAATATTTTTACATAAATATTTGAAGGATCAGATGTGAAAATTGTGCTTTCCTGAATGGTTTGCAAAAAACTAAAAAAGATCTTGATTAGACAGGATATTTCACTGGTGAGAAGTAGCTGCCAGAAGAAAATATGAGGATCTTTAGAATGATTTAATATAGACTTTGGTACATTGTCTTGGAAAGGATTTAAAGTTTAGTAATTGACTGATAGTTCTATAAATTGCTTGTAAAATATGAAGTAAAATAAGACCTAGACCTTTCCATTTATAATGGTAAACTGTTATGAAACCATGAACAAATATGAATCAAAATCTTATCCGTACTTAAAATACTGTCACCAATAAATTATTGGTTATATAATGAAAATCGGACAACACAGAATGCTTTTAAATATTAATTTATGACTTCTAGGAAATTAATATAATTAAAAAATGAAGAATCAGTTACTGGTTTTTAAAGAAAGATGCATGGGTTAGATTTTGTTCTTATTCTGTACTTCCATGCTTAGCAGTAACTCAATCAAATTCCGTGGATGCAGTCTGCAATGGAACAAGATGAATACTGTAAAAAATTGCTGATATATATAGCCTGACTTAATATGAGTGGTGTAACTTACTGCCTTGAAGCTTAAATGGAATGCAAAACACAGCAGGCAGTGCATAAACATGGCAAGAAACTTCTAATGTTCAAGCATCTTATAGGACACAAAAAATTTCTTTACAATATCTTACCTACAAAATGGGTGATGAAAGATATTAAGACGGTGGCTTGTAAGTGACATATTTTAACTTTATATGCATCTTTACTACATACAGGTATATTACACATAGGCGTCAAAATATTTGCATATCTGATACCATTTTGCTTTCTTGTGGGAAATTTTGCAAGTCACTATGACTGCAGCTGAAAGATTCAAGAAACATAGAGAAGGAAAAGAGAATATATCAAGGGAAAAGGAAGAAGAGGAAAAATGAAGATCAAGATCCATAATTTTAAGAATTAAAGGGGCCCTTCAAATACTACAGATTGAAAAAAAGGTAGACAAGGAGCTAAGAGGTTGTTTTTATTCTAACAGCAGTAAAGACATAATTAAAATTTAAGATGGAGGACTGTGATCTCTAATCCATACAACTATTACAATATCAAATAATGCCATATCAGGAAGTAGTCCTTGTCTTTTAAACTTAATGAAGAAAAGAGAAATGGTTAACGTTATAAGCTACAACATTTTTTCTCTCAAAAATCCCTTTGCATTATTAAATGTATTTTGCTACAAAAATGATACAATAAAACAGAAACTGGAAGGATTTTTAATCAAAGAATAACTGTTCAATTTATTTAAATTGAGATGCCTTTTTTCATGTTTTCTTTTACAATTCCTAGTTTCTAAAATCTTTTCAGTTTTCATATAGAATTAAAAAAGGGTTCTTTTTTTTTTTTTTAAAAAAAAAGAAACTTCTAGATTTTTCCTAATCATAATGTCTGTACTTCTCCTCTCAGCAACAACCTGTTTTTGAGGACATAACATTAATATAGATAATATTTTTTTCAGTAAGAAAAAAGCATCTCTTTAGTGAACAGTCTGGTGTTTTCCAAAGTCTTAGAAATCAAATTTTATTTGGCTGATTTTGATATGTCAGGCAAATAATGCAGCATCCTTATCCTAAGACAGTAATTCCATTGAAGAAACTGTGCCAAAATGATCAGGAAGAAAGAGTGATTTATGTGGCGCAGCTGTCAGCCTTTGAGTTCTGAGGTAAAGGTTCAATAGTTCCTACATGATAGTTATCTATTTCAGCACACAGTTTTTAATCAAAGGACTTCTTGTAGCTGGTGCTTAGGAAGCAACTCTGACTGTTCAAATTTCACATCTGATTGATGATGTCTTAATAAAAACTTAACAGTCCATGAGACAAAAAAGCATTTTATAAGATAATAGGAAAGTAAAGAACACTGTGTGACTAATAACAGGTATCAATGCAACAGTACTTTATTATTATTTGCAGATATATAAATTAGCAGTGCTAATAGTAATGACAGAACTTTTAAGCTGTAGTTAGTGAACAGCATCTCTAAAGTCTGACAGGAAGACTTGTGAATGGTCTTGCACTGAGATACAGTTCTTCACGACCAGTAATTTTGAATTAGCATTGGTATGTTAGGTGATGGAAGTTTGGAAATGCTCTTCTTGAGGAGGTGCAATACCAGTACAAGTGGGATGAGCCCCAGGGCATGCAGAAGGCTGCTGAGCTGTGATATGTCACTGTGTTCCACACAATTAGGTTTTATTTTCCAACTTATGAAGAAATCACTTTGATTCACTAGATTATTGTAACTCTCTCCATTACTGTTGCATCCTATCTCCACAGCTACTTATCATTAATTTCTTTGCAGGTACCTAAAACCTTTATGTGCTGATATATATGGTAGTTTTAGTTAAAGAAGAAAATTGCTTAGATTGGTTTCTTCTGCACTTGTCATTTTCACTTCTTGCAAAACTATTCAACTTCTATTTAGGTCTTCTAATACATTTTTAAATCCTACTCTTTTTTTTTTCCTTTTTTTTTTTTCCTTTACACATAATTTATAATATTTTTTTATCTTCTTATTGAAGACAACAATACGAAATTGTCTTTATTCTAAATTCAGGACAATAATTTCCTGAATTCTCTTTTTTTCGGATCTGCTATCACATAGAATCTACTTGTTCATTAGGACTTAAGCTCTCTGAAATTGCATCATTTAATCCAAAACTTAAAATGTGCTGTAAAATTTTAAAACATGTTGTCCTTTAATTTTATTTGTGGATATGACTCTTAAAATAACATAATTTGATTTAGGAAATGTAATAAAATAGTCTGAAAAGTGATTTGTTTTTCCTCACTTGTTTTCACATTTTCCCTGTGGCTGCTGTATTCCGTAGGATTTCAGATGTTTTGTTTAGCTTTATCCTCTTATTACTCAGTGTCTATATTTCTGTGTTTTGAGATGCTTACAGCTATTTCCCAGAATGGCTTAGGTTGAAAGGGACCTTTGGATGTCACTTTGTTCAACCCCTCTGCTCAAGCAGGGTCACCCATAGCCAGCTGTCTAGGACCTAGTCCAGAGAGCTTTTGAGTATCTCCAACAATGGAGACCCTGTAACCTGTGAGTCACCTTCACAGTGAAAAAGTGTTTCTCTATTTTAGGTGGAACCTCCTGGTTCAGTTTGTGCCCATTGCCTCTACAAATTTTGAAAGGTTTGCATGACAAGCAGTAGTGGACAGTAAAGGAAAATACTTACAAAATTGAGCAAATAGACATAAAGTAATATAGATTTAATATTCTCTGGCATGTGAAATATCTCTGCAAACTAGGTATTCTATTAAACTATCTGAAAGATAAATGCCAATTTTAGCTCAAGGTTTGAAGAACTGTATAAGGTTCCAGCACAATGCCAGGTGAAGATGCCTGAAACTGGTGATTTGTATGGATTTGCATATTTTTCTGCATATTGATAATTCTAATAGTCAAAGGAACAAAAAGAATGAAAAAACCTTAATGTTCAAGATGGATTTTAATACTAATCATTAAAGTGTATGTCCCAAACCAGGCCAGTTTTGCAAGAACTAAAATTACATGTCAGTGAGTCAGACTCTGCAATTGACTGTCCAGGGGCCTAGGAGAGCATGCAGAACTGCCCCTCTGTGTTGCTTTACTGAACAGTACTTTACATGGAAGTGCTGTGATCCTTGCATTTGAGTTTATTTCATATTATTAAAATTCGGTGTGTCAGAATGTTTTATAACATAGTTTTCCTGATCAGTGTAGGAAAGATTATAAAATCTCATTTTTAGATGATTTGTTTTTACCCTGTCCAAAGAAACCCCTCCTCTTTTAGTTATATTTAAGTTTGCTGATGTGACAGAAATGTTTGATATAAAAGAAATTTAAATATCTAAAAGATATCTTTAGAGCTATCACAAATAACTCCCTTTGGAATTACCTAGTTCAGGTATGGAGAAGAGAACATGTGCTTTCATTGTCACAGAATCACAGAATCACAGCATGACTGAGATTGGAAGGAACCTCTGGGGATCATCTAGTCCATCCTCCCTGCTAAAGTACGTCCACCTGGAGCAGGATCACATCCAGACAGGTTTTGAATATCTCCAGAGAAGAAGACTCCACAGCCTCTCTGGGCAGCTTGTTCTAGTGCTCTGTCACCCTCTCGTTAAAAATTTATGACACTCATCATTCTGCTCCAATGGTAGTGAGTCACTGAAGCATTCACAAGCCACTGTGAATACATAAAATGTGTTTAAAAAATACCAGAATATCAGATTCCAAACTGGTACTGAATCACTTCTGCTCCTAGCTAATGACATCTGCTGTGAAAAAAATTTCCTGTCTCGATTTGGAAAAGATCAGTTCAATCCAATTAGCTGCTAATGCAGTGCTAGAAATTGTCATAATGATTTTAAAGAGCTGTTGAAAACACCTCTTACTATGAATCCAAAACAAGTAACTCCTGATATTTCATGGGGTTTTTTTTGAAAATGTTTCATTTTGCAAATAAATATGCTTCACAAAAATACAGAAATATTACAAACAAAGGCTCTAATTAAATAAAATAGGATAAAACCCCAGAACCATAGCTAATAACATACAGAGAACCATGGCAGTCTAAAAATACATTATATTAAATAACTATAAAACCTCCAGAAAATTCAGAGATCAAGAAAAAAATGCAAACATGAAGTTCTTGCTATTATACAAAGTGGATATTTTTCAGCATCTTCCCAGACTAAATGTTTGTGAGCTCCCCCCCTAATTTTCTTCTTCATTATTAACTATTTAAGTGCAGTTGTTTCTCTGAATTTACCACATTTACTCTTAACACATTTACTCGGTGCTTGCCACAGGGTTTACCAGCAGCAGAAATTTGGTTTTTTGTAACTTGATTCTTCGAATATATCAGAAATTATAGATAATCTTTAAATAATAATTAATAGAGTATTGGGAATGCAAATGCCAGAACAACCAACAAATCCTTTACAACAATGAAACATGAAAAGAGAAGTACTGTCAGAGAACGGTTTACACCACATAACTGTAGGTGGCTATTTGGTTTACCTAAGCATAGAGGAGGTTGTGATGATCCCAGTATACGTAATCATAGGAACATAGAATATCCTGAGGTAGAAGTGACCCACAATGATCATTGAAGTCCAACTCCTGGCCCTGCAAGGGCAGCCCCAAGAATCACGTGCCTGAGAGAATTGTCTAAACTCTTCTTACACTTTGGAAGTCTTGGTGCTGAGATCTCTTCTCTGGAGAGTCTGTTTCAGTGCCCAACCACCCTCTGGAGGAAATTCTTCATAATTTTTTCAAATCCTTTGCTATATTTCATGAGGGATATTTGATCCATGTCCATAGTTTCCATCCTATCAGTCAAATATCCTATTTTTAGTCATTCTACTGCATTACGCTTCAGTCTCAAGCCCATGATCTCTGTTGCTAATATCCACTCTGTCCCAGCCTTGCTTTGTGCCTTCAGTCTGTTAGTGAGGGTCTCAACTTCTCCCTGAATTCCTGTCTCTAGGTAACATTCCACCTTCTGAGCACGTTAATTCTGGGTAAGTCAGAAGAGTTCTGTCATTTCTTAGGCATCCAGGAAAGCAATGCCCAGAAAGCTTAGTGGGACTGGAAAACACTGTCCTGTGCAAAAGTAATTGATCACTGAACAGGCAAAAATTGCCTCAGTGTCAGGCAGAAGTTCCCAGACCCTCAGCCACAGGTAAAATTATGTATAAGCAGGGAATCTTTCCTTTTTTTTTATGAATGTGTGTGTGTAATTTAGGTGGCTGTTTGAAGAATGCAAAATACAAGATGCTTATTTATATAATGCAATCAACAACAGAGTTGGAGTAGCTTAACTTGATGTTTCAGAACATTATCTAACAAGATCTCTGCTTTCAAAGGGAACTAAAATATTTTAAAATACTTGATTTTCCAACTCTGTTCAGTAAGACAACATAATTTGTCTTTTTCAGTATTTCCTACCAGAAGGTGTCAGAGGCAGTTTGAAGTTTGTGGCATAGAGATTTTATGACTCCTTCCAAATTTATCATCTGTTGGCTACAAGTAGTAAGATGAGAATTCTGTTACCAGTCTCTTCCAGGTTCTGTTCTTAGGCAGTGTAATGTAGCTAACATCACTGTTTTGGTTTTTTTTTTTTTTTCTTTCCCTCTAAGCACAGGTCTAGATTAATTTTCTTCACTGTGAAATGTGTAGTTTAATGGTTCTTCACAAAATATGATACTTGAAGACTAATCTAAATCTCAAACCAATGAAATGAGGTGGAAGATATTTCCAACAAATGTAAAAGCACCTTTTTTTTTTTTTTTTACTTTTCTGTAAAAAATATGTTATGCTGGATATTTCAGCCACAATGCAATTTAGTATTGATTCACACCTTGGATGCCCACAGTTCAGCATTCTATAGCTCATACAAAGCATCAGCTTGAACAACTTAGGACAGAAAGTACATAACTAAAAAAGAAGAGTGTAAAATTATAAGACATAAATTAATTTGCCTAAATCATACTAAGAGTTAAATAGTCATTTTCAGTCAACTCCACAGCTATCTTGCAACAAGACGATAACTTCTTTGTTAGATTATTTTTTAAATTGAATTCGAACATAATTTTATGTTTCTAGATTATTGGGGCTTTGCTTTCACAGAATCACAGAATCATTCAGGTTGGAAAGACCCCTGAAATTAAGTCCAACCCATGACCTAACACCACCTTGTCAACTAGATCATGGCACTAAGTGCCACATCTAGTCTTTTCTCAAACACCTTCATGGACGATGAGTCCACCACCTCCCCGGGCAGCCCATTCCAATGGGATATCACCCTTTCTATGAAGAACTTCTTCCTAATATTTAACTTAAACCTCCCCTGGTGCAACTTAAAACTTTAATCTTCTTTCATATCTTCTTCCTTCTGAATACCTAGAATTTCAATCCTCTGGGGGTTTTTTTGTTTGGTTTTTTTTTTGGTTTTTTTTTTTTGTTTTTTTTTTTTTTTGTTTTGTTTTTTAATTTGCAATTTATATATACATACTTAGTCTCCCTGGACCAACATATACACTGGCAGTACATCCTGCTCTCAGAAAGGTAATGAAGTTCAGTAGCACTGCACGGTCCTATTCCATTTTTTTCTACCACTCCTTCTTCCATGTCTACAGAGCCTGGGACAGGATCAAGAAAATGACAGGTCAGGAAGCAGTTGCTTAGAGTAAATAAAAGAGCAGAAATAAAAGCACTCCTTGATGGACTGAGTCCAGTAGAGGTAGGATTTAGTCAATTACAAAACTTTGACAACGCCATGAGCAACTACAAAAACAATAACAGAAGAGATACCTTTGATGGCGTGGAATTTTACCTTATAGCTGGGCAATGGAGTTTGTTGTTTGTTTGGTTTGGTTTTTTCTTTTTTTTTTAGAAGGTTAACTCTTTATGTGGATTTGCACTTTTCAAAAGAACTTTTTACCTTTATATTATTCTCCTAGTCTGCTTGCAGTAAGGACAGGAAGCAACTTGAAGGTGGTGCAAATTCTAATTGTTCTTGGTATTGATTTTGAAAATTGAAAACAGTCTGATCTGGTGTAACACATTGGGATAAAAACTTAAAAAGTCTTGCTTAAGCGGACATTTCCCTTAGAGAAAGTAACCTTTTTTATATTTAATTAAATTTTGAAATATACAGGTGCATTCACATCAGTGTTTCAGGCATATACATTTATTGGTTTGTTTGGGGTGTTTTAGGGGGGTTTGTATTTGTCTGTTTTCTCCAAAGGACAGCTGTGCTTGGTTAACATGGCTGAGGCAGTGCATATATGGCTAGACTTGTACATTTGAAGTCCTTTTCTGATCAAAGGTAGAATGTTAATAGCAGGTTAGTGAAGTTGGGACTAAAATTCAGTAATGGAAGGTACTTTGAAATTAAGCCTTTCAGAAAGTAACAATGTGTAAAATGGAAGCCAGCCTATGATGAGCATATGGAATGTTTATGTACATTTATTTTGGTATATTATGCATTTTTAAGGGAGTAAATAATCAGAGCAATTAGATATTAATTCCAAATTTATGGCAGTTTTAATGCACCAACTTAGAATTTTTTATCCTAATGTAGAAGCATCCATATTAAGTTTTTTCCATCATAATATTTGAGTGGGTCATTACAGTGGAAGTATACTTTATGTTGAGATGGAGGAGATGCATCTAAACAGGTATTGTTGTTGCCTTTAAATATAAAATGTATTTTAGAATAGTGGAGATAAAATAGGTATCATAATTAAAATATCCTACATCTTCACAGGTCAAGGCATAATGTAACTCACATTTATTTTATCACTAGTCATCTGCTTATGCTGCAACCACTGAGAATCGAGACTAGAACCAAAAATAAGTTTCATAATAATAGCATAGGAAAACATGCATTAAAAAAAATGGAAAAACTGCCTTTGATAGTTACAGGAGCTTTGCCATGAAAGTCATGGGGATGGTACTCTTTTCAGACATTCTCCTGATTATATATATATTCATTTGAATGCAAGTTAATGAAGTGTTTTGCATTTCAAAAAGAGTATTTTCCTTGGCAAAGGATAGGTGTGCTGTAGCCTGTATTCCAGAAACATCTGTGCTTTTTCCTAAAAAGTCTTCCCTACTGAAAATGGGCTGCAGAACCTTTCTTACAGCAACAGATTTTCTGCTGTTGATATATTGAGTTCTTTCCACTCTGTGCATCAGATGGCTAATCCATGGATAAGAATATAATATTTTCTGCAGAACTTCTCCATTCTGAAAACAGTGAACAGTAAGAATTGAAGAAAATGTCTGTAAGATTAAGTGGGGGAAAAAAAGAACATAAAAAGAAAGTCCAGATATGCGTTCTAAAGCCAAAAGAAGTTATTTAATTATTAAAATTATGGCAATAGGCCCATGGGTGCACACACTGCGTATGTGTGTAAATTAAATCAAATAAGTAACAAAGAATTGGAATTGGAGATAATATTAAAGAAAAAAATTCCATCCCACCTGTTTTATTGAGATATAAAATAATGGCAATTTCCAAATGCACCACAAACCTTTCCCACTGAATTAATTTTTCTTTGCGGCTCTAATAAAAAATAGTGAGCATGCTTTCCAAAGAGGTAATTTCATTAGCGTTCATGAGACCTATTATTGGGGTATTAAAGAGCATAAAGAGCATTTTCAAAAGCATAGGAGACAGAAAACAATAGGGAAATAGTAACATTAAAACCAAACGTTTCAAAAAGTAAGAAATTGTAGATCAAAAGCAGAAATGTAATATTTCAAAATACAGTGAATAATCTAGATATAATTCTTGGTTTTGTCAATTTAGTCTGAATTTTTATCTGAAAAAGTCTTTTTTTTTTTCCTATGCTCAAAATTTAATACATCTGGTGACAGAAGAAACTTGCAGCATTTTCCCTGGCTTTGTGAGTGGCATACCTTATTCAATAGGGCATTTTGAGGGCTTTTGTTTGTCTATTTGTTGTTATTAGTTTGTGGCTGTTTGTTTTGCTTGAGATTTTTTTGGGGGTGTGTGTTTTACTTGGTTTTATTTTAGTGAAAGTTTCTTCCTGCCCTGATTTCTTAACAAAAAAAAAAAAAAAAAAAGGATATTTTTGGGTATGCAAAACATCACCAAGTGCTTTGAAACTCTCAGTGACTTATAGTGCTTCTGAGACTGCAATTCTGGCCAGAACCTTGCAGAAAGCAGACATATTAGTCTACAGAGTGCTGGACACAGATCTGAGTATGCACCTCGAGTGTGGACTTAAAAAGCTGTGCTTACACTGAGCAAGACCTATTTGCCTTACATTGCCCAGACACTTTTGTACTCTGGACAGGAGCCATTCAGGAGCCACCAGTCTTGCAATTACTCATAAAGTCAAAGATTTATTTTCAGGCATATGAAATTGTAGAAGCATTACCTGAAATTCTGACATCAACACCAGACTATAGGAACGTAAGATCATAGGATAATTCTAACTGGAAGGCTGCTCAGGAGTTCCCAGTTTTACCTCTAGCTTGTAGCAGGACCAGTTCTGAGGTCTGTCTTGGTTGCTCAGGGCTTTTATCCAGATGAGTCTTGAAACTTCCACAGCTGAAGACTGCACAGCCTCTCTGGGCAGCCTGTTCCACTGATGGGCTGTCCTCAGGGGGAAAAAGCTCTTAGAATCATAGAATCGATTGGGTTGGAAAAGACCTCAGAGATCATCGAGTCCAACCCTTTGCCCAACTCCCGTCTGTTACTAGATCATGGCACTTAGTGCCACATCCAATCTCCGTTTAAAAACCTCCAGGGATGGTGAATCCGCCACCTCTCTGGGCAGGCCATTCCAATGCCTGATTACTCTCTGTAAAGAATTTCTTTCTAATATCCAACCTGAACCA
>JAWWEU010000081.1:95769297-95781942 GCA_035583155.1 Acropternis orthonyx | reverse complement strand
GACCCACAGAATTGGGGCCTAGCTAAAACTAAAACCTTAATCTGAGTTTTTTGGGATTTATCAAACCCATCACACAGGATTATTTATTATATATCTAGTTTTAGTTTTTATCCCATGCTATACATCATTGTTCTTAGCAATAAAAGCTGGGGGAAAGTGGGATGTTTGGAGCAATGTCATTGGTTTTCCCAAGTAGCTGTTACACGTGATGAAGCCTTTCTGTCCTGGAAAAGAATGAAGACTTACCTGTCCACAGGAAATAATGGACTAATGCCTTGTTTTATGTTGCTTGTGTGCATGGCTTTTGCTTTCCCTACTAAACTTTTATCCCAACTCATGAATTTTCTAACTTTCTCTCCGCAATCCCATTGAGGGGAGGTGAGCAAGAGGCCGTGGGGGGCTGAGCCATGTGCAGAGGTCAACCTACCACACCCTTCTGCTGTATGTTTTAGAAGAAGAGGAATGTACAGGGCTAGATCATCATCTTGGGTAGACAGACAGAAGGACAAGATGAATTGGAATGGATTGAATGGGCTGCAAAAGAAGGAGTGAGATTGAGGGGAATTCTCTGATAGTATAACTATCCTACAGTGGAAAGTAGGATTTTTCTTTATTATTATTTCTTCTCCTCCACCATTAGGCAAGAAGGGATCTGTGAACTAAAAGCAAGACAAGAATTTATCTCTTCTTCAGGGACAGTGATGTGGTCCCTAACAATGTGATTTTGATTCCAATATGTCTTTAAATGCTCTGCATCAGAGGGCTCTGAGTGTACATTTAGTTTCTTATTAGGACAGGAATTGAAACAAGGAGCTTTCAAGAATAAAAAAAAAAAAAATGGAGGGGATGTGAAAGAATAGAAACAAAGTAGTTGTAAGCATATTTCCCCTTTCCCTGCTACATATTTGAATGATGTGTTTCAGAAAACTACACACAATATCTGTGGTTCTCACTGTTCCTTCCAACCCCTCTCCCCTGCTTGGTGTTCTCACCAGCCCTTGTGAAATGTCATCTTTTATCTCATTGCAGAAGTCTTCACATTATCTGCAATGCTGCAAGCAGGGAAAGTAAAATAGACCCTTGTTAACAAACCACATCCTTTCAAGGGACTTATGTTCAAATATATTAACTGTGAATATGTGACCCAAACACATTTTATGAACTCTTGAAGAGAATAATGAGAGTATTCAGGAAAGAAAAGGAAGTGTACCTTTCCAAGTTATCCTAGTCAGAAAAAAAATGGGATAATTTCTACAAAACCTTATCGTATAATAACTTAAGAAAGACTACAGAAAAAAAGACATTTGGAGAGAGCTCTTGTTTTTCTGTTTCCTTTTTGCAGACAAAAGTCAGAAATAACACTTGTGGTTTTATTTCTGTAAAGGAAATAAAAAGTAAAGGGGGTTGTTCAGACTCAGGTCTAGCACATTCTGAATTGCATAAAAGGACAGAGAAGGTTAAAGTAGGAGCAAATTAAACTCAACAGATCAGGTTTCAATAAACTAGAAATATTGTCCTGTTAAGAAAATCATATTGGAGAATAACTAACTCCCACGTTAAATTAGGGAACTCTGAAATGTTTGGATTTTTAATATATTGCTTGCTTAATATCAAAATTAGTGTCATGAAATTTTATGTCTCAGGACCTAACCCATAATAAGTGAAATATTAGTAGCATCATTTGGTCTATATTGATTAGTCACATCTGGAGTGCTGTGTCCAATTCTGGGCTCCTCAGGGCAAGAGAGACATGGAGCTCCTGGAGTGAGTCCAGCAGAAGGCAACAAAGATGTTTAAGTGACTGGAGCATATCTCTTGAGAGGAAAGGCTGGGAGAGTTGGGTCTTTTCAGCCTTGAGAAGCAATGACTGAGAGAGAATCTCTTCAATGTATATGAGTATCTGAAGGAAATGTGAACTTGAGGGTGAGCTGAGGTATTTTTTTTAGGTGGTAATGGTTTGGGTTTTGGGGAAATGGGGTGGATTTGCATGTGTGTGTGTTTTGGTTTTGAGCGTTTGCCAAACATTAATTTTTTTTCTCTCTCCCATGTCCACTTTGACAGGTAAAAGAAACAGTTGCTTAATATTTTCTCCTTCCTTTTCTTTGTATAAAATTTGACCCTCTACAGAACACCAGAGAAATAATTGTGTTGAGTAAGTATATCCTTAAGATACCAATATTGTAGACAAAGCTCATACTAACCAAAAAGGATAATTTTTTTCACCTCAAGGCAGTTTCTTTTTTCTTATATCCTTGGTGACAATTCATGTTTCCTTAATGACCTCCTTTGACTTGATCATTAGGCCCTTACTGAACAAACTTTGACAACCAAAGGTTTCTAGGAGGGATTTAATATGCTATAAGGATTTTCCTTACTCTGTCAGCATCACTTTCTCTTGCTGTTTTAAGATTCATACTGTCTACGGTTAATAAAATCACAATTAGCATTGATAGGAATGGTGTATCCGAGTACATTTATATGTCAGTATATACTAGACCTAAATTTTCATACCAAAAATACTCCATTCTGTGTTTTGAGATATGAATTTCTGAGAGATAGGCATGTAGCCAAATATAACATCCCTACTATAAATGCAGAGGACAATACCTCTTTGGTTTAAACAGAACTATCTCACTCTGGATCAGAATCAGATATTTTCACCTCTCACCACTACTTATCTGAGAAGGATACTTGAGGAATACTGGTCAATACTTGAGACATCATTTATGTTTAAGCAGTCTAACGGTCCTTTAGGCCACAACAATGTTAAGACCTTTGTGTGACATTTTTCTACTCACTTTCGATGAAATTCCAAATTGAAACCACCTACAGAAATAAAATAGCATCTCCAGTAGCCCAATTTGTTTTGATTTCACTGAATTTTGCACACTAAAGCTTCGGTGAACATTGTGTAGACAAGGAAGAAAAGTAACTAATATTTTGAAGTCAAAATTTAAATTTCCTTTCTTGTTGCCCCCCCCCAATTGTCAGCTTCATTGTCGACATTTCTATCTTCCTGTTCTCTTAAAATTAGCATAACGCAGAACACAAACTATTAGTGCTTAACATCAGATCTGACTTGGTTATTTGTGGTATCCTGAAGACTTATTGGAAGCTTTACTTGTATTTATATGTATTTTTTCTCCAAATTGGTGGAAAGGAGCACATTTTTTCAAGTTTTCTGAAAAGTTGACAGCATTTCCATAACAAGTCTATTACCAGGAGCTCTGTGGGAACATTTAAAGAGCAATAGGAATAGGGGTTGCCAAACCCGGCTAAGAAATGAGACATGATGGAAGCAACCATTTTAATAAATAAAGGAGAAAACATGTTTTAGTCATGTCATATTGGAGTAGCAGTGGTCTAAGAGCATCACTAATCTCTATACTTCAAATAAAGGAACTATGTTTTTCAAGTTTTTAGTCACAACATGTTTGCCATAGATTTGGCGTGGTGGTAGTATATTTGTCTTCTGCAGCATTCTAGTAGATTCCCAAGTTCAACACTGCTATGTTGCTGTTAAGCACTACAGAATGGATATTCATGATAAGAAAAGCAGTACATTGAAAACAACAGAATTTACAATTTGGGTCTGAAAAAAACCCTGGTATTTTTCTATAAAGCACTATTAAATGGCATGTCCATTTTTTTGTTAATTCCACTAAACTGTCCTGCAATCGTAAACATATTACTTTTGGTTAAAGACATGATAAAGGTACCCAATTGAATGGATTCATGACTTTAAATAGATGGTAATAAAGTAAAATTTGCTTATTTGTCAACCACTTATTAAATGTATTTTCAATTGCACAGTAAATTCTATGAAACATACTAAAACTGAGTTATAATATTTCCTATTTTATAGGAGACTTTGCTTCTAGTGACATTAGATGGGTAAGCTACAAGAAAACTGCAGATGTCTTAAAAAACTCACACATATTCTGAATAGATGTAACACTACCGTTCAGAGTTATCATTCATCTTGATTACACTGTCATTAAATGGTTCATCTGTTCTAAATCTTCAGTAAATAATAAAGCTTTTTTACAGAATGCAACCAAAGGGGGAAGAAATCAGTGTCAAAATTTCCCAATGTTTAATTTTTTGCTAATCTCATGGTGTACATCTTCTGGAGGGGAAAAAAAAAAAAAATCATTCTTTCTTATTTTATGTTTTGGGTTGTAAAATAAAAGCTACCTTTTTCAAAGTTCAAATTCTATCTGATAGCTTTGAGCAAACTGTAAATGCTGGTAGATAGAGAAGAAAGCAATATTCTTACCTCTCCATAGGAAGCAGTAAACATGACTTGCTGACTAGAGGCTGTTTTTATATCTAAATATATGTCAAATAGTAAATCAGATGTATGACATGACTGCACTTCCATGTCCCTGCATATAGACATATATGTGCATTAAAATATGTGTATGTACAATACTGAAATATAAGTGACCACTGAAAATATATATTTTTGGTATCCAAACCAAAACCTTTTTTTTTTTTTTTTCCTTGGGTAGATACTTAGTACTCTCAAAGCTCTGTGGGCTCTTTCAAATTGTATCCACTGGAGAACCAGACTCCTGTTTAACATCACAAGAAGCATTTGGCACAATAACTTATGATGATCACAGGCACTTTTAGCCACAAAGTCACTACAATAGGGCAGAGCTATCAATCACTTGTGGTACAATGAAGCACAATAGGTCTCCCAGAGAAAAACTTGTGCTTCAGCAGGACACTTGGCTTGGTGGTTGGTAGCAACATAAAACCAGGGCATAAGATCAAACAAATAAAATTAATTCAGAATATTATTTTTTGTGATTAAAGGATAACTGTGCGTTTTTTCATTGTATTTATATCTTTTAGTTAGAATTTACCTAGGGAAAAAAAGTTGCATGATCATGCTACCTTACTTGGTGTCATGAAGGACAGAAAAAAAAAAGGTGGTTAGTAAGAATTTTTCTCTCTGAGAAGATTATTTTAGAGCTCCTTTCCTCAGTGATATTTCTAGTTCATCTAATATACCCATCTGGCTTATTAAGTACTTGTTGTTTAATTTATTGATTCTGATGTGAATAAAATTATTTCTTTGAATTAAGTGTGATATTGACAATGTTATGAAAACTTTTGGACCGCTTTGATTGAACAGGTTAGTAGTATCTTGTCAGCAGTTGTCTTTGTATGTGTGTGGTTCTTGGGTTGTTTTTTTTTTTTGGGGGGGAGGAGTGTTGGGTTTTATAAAGAGTGTTTTAATTACATAAACAAAGTACAGGGGTATAAGAAAGAATATTAAATATGGTTTCTGGATTGATCTCAACAGAACACTTAATGGGCTTATTTTTCCTTTTGGTAAATAAAGGTATCCAAAGGAAAAAAATGAGAACAATACTCTGGCCACCAACTCCACAAATCAATATGTGCCGATTGTAAAACCTCAGGAAACAGGAAATCAAATTAATATGGGCACTTATTAATGTGCCTACTCTTTTGCAAACTAGCTTGTGTTTTATCCTATTAGGTTAAAATATAAAGCCAGAGTAATATGAAATACTAGAAATACTACTGTGATTGATTATTAAATTTTTCTTGTTACTGAAGAGAATGTTTCACAAGTTTTGATTGAATTTCATGGAAATCTAGTTCTATGTAACACAAGTTTTTCATGTGAGCTGAAGTTTTCATGTGAGCAGATTTGTTTGTTTCTTATATGAGCAGACTGATTCAGTTATGAATCTGAGCAGGAATGTAGAGAGAGGATAAGTGGATTATCACCACTGCTGAACATCCAGCATAAAGACATCGGGCAAAACGTGGCTTTACCCCAGTTGTCAACTGACAAGGAAGTTGACAAGGAGCTGGAGCCTAAGAAAGCTATTAATTTACTATAACCTCAATTCTTGCATGTCACTGGGTTAACTATTAAAATTGAAACTCATGCTTAGAAAAAGTTCTTAAACTATAAATTTATGCAAAGCTAACCTTTGATATTTCTATGGTGTTCTGACGACAATCCTTGATGGAGGCCTATAGGGAGAAGGCAGGTTTGATCTCCTGTCAGTTGAGTTCTTTTCTCAGATAGAACAATATTTACCAAAACAGTCACAATCCAACTACTGAATTTTAAATTTAAGGCATTGTGATAAATTCTAAAAATCCTCCAGTCTTGAAGAGAAACAAATTTTCTGCTTGGTATTATGAGAGTTTATATTTTGCTTAGGAAGGTTTTATAGCAGTATTTTGCTCTATTTTTAGCCTTTCTTCCTTAGAAATCCAGATGAGAATTCAGAGGCATATTTCACTCTATACCCACACTCACTCCCCTCATTTTACTGAAGGCATTTGGAAGAGAATTGACTTTGACAGCTCAGCTATCTGTCTGTTTATCTAGAGCATGAATTTATTTCTTCTTTTGTGTCAGAATGTGACAAACATTTTTACTACCTCAGTATTTAAGCATGCTTTTCAATGCCCTGATGTAGTTCTGGTTATTATCAGGCTACTGCATTCCACTTTTCCTAAGCAAAGTACTCTGAAGGCACACTTTGTTCTTAAATTCAGTAGGCATCTTGGGAAGCATCACTAAAGTCTCAATGTAGAAGTCAGAAGACTTTCATCCTAATCCCATGAAGTCTCTCTTAACTCAAGGCTGGGTAAGGTAAAATGTTTCTGAAAGACAGAGATTAAAAGAAAATTAATTAAAGGGAATCAAGATATTAATCTACTTCCATTAAGTTTAAATCATAAATGCATCTTTTCTGTTATCTATCTGATGTCCTGACCCCCATCATTTGTAGCTTCTGTAATTTTGCATACCATCTACCTCAGGATGCAGCTATTAGAAGAAAATATTTTGCAATGAAGCAACTAGTTTTAATAGAAAATTTCTTTTTTAAGTCCTCACTTTATGAAGTACTTTTTTTTTATATATAGGAGATATAAGAAATAGCTAGAATAATTAAAATAAAAATTATTTCCCTTTGGAAAATCACATTATCTTTTTGTACCGACAGTTAATACTTTTCATAAAGAGCAGCACCTCACCTGTGGTACATTTCTGTGTAAAAATGTTCTGTTTTGCTCTATATCAGCCTGTGTTACAGTGATGTGCTTGAGTAAAAAACCAATAAGAATATCTGGATGAGTTTAATGTGCACAGTTCATTATTGTCATCTTAGTATGGTGTTGTAAATGCCCACATGGAATAGAGAGAGGAGGCTTTTAATGACACTCATCTTTTTGAGTTACTGACCTTAACATCATTCAAAGATCTATCTGCAACTGCAAAACTATAGAGCAAAGATTCACTTGAGAAAAGAGATGCCCCTGTTTTCCATTATTTTCTGTTTGTTGCCCAGAATAATCTGGGGATGAGAGAACTGGACAGAGGCTTTAACTGTGCAGAAAAAGGAGGCAAAGCTGAAACAAAGAAAGCAGTGAGCCTTAAGGTTTCCAAAGTGGGAGATGTAGGGTAAAATTTCCGAGTTTTTGATTGCCTGTTAAAGTCCCTGTTAAGAAAAGGTAATGTCAGTGCTCTACAACAGTATTTTGTGCTGCACAACTGCACTCAGACATGTTTAATGTCTATGGAATGGATGGGCTGAATTTGCTAAAATAGGGAAGTAGTTCTACCTTGTGGCACTTTGAGGTGCTGATTTCTCTGTTTATAAACACATGACACATCTTAACATTTAGGAAAAAGAACCCCACAGACAAAAAAAAAAATGTTGTATAAACTCCATGTAGTACAGATGCTGTTATAATTATACCTGACTATGTCATGAAGAAAGAGTGGATCCAAACAGCACTTTTATGTAGGTAAATGAGAAGAAACTGCTTTTTGAATATGCTCAGTACCTGTGTACTAAACTGCTTCCTGTATAGTCAGTTACATATGCTGACCTTAAGCGTGTAGATGCAATATTCACCCTTTGCCAGTGTTTGAACACTTACACTGTCAAAGCCAGTAATTAGCCCTTTAGGAAAGCTTGCCTAATGTAATACTTTTGGCTGCATTCAAGGAGAAAAATAAAAGGTGAACTGTTCCAAATTTTCCTTCTACTCGATTAGCTTTCATTTTATTGTTTTTTCAAAGAAATTATTTGGCTTTTTTTTATTATTCTTTGTTTTGTTTTGGTTTAGTTTGTTTGTTTGTTTGGTTGGTTGGTTTCTGTTTTTCTTTTCCAAATGTGAATGTATATGGATTAATGGAGTGCTGCTCTCTCAGTATTCTACTGATAAAAAAATATGGAAGGAGATGAACAATCTTCCATAAGACACCATTCAGAACAATAATTTAATTTTTTTCAGAGAACTCTAGTGGGTAGAATATACAGGGTGACAGTCTGTGAACTGGAATTAAGAAAATTTTCTGCCAGAAGGAGAAAAGAAAATAGAATAAATACTACCAAGATCTAAAGATTTTATCACATTAGTCTTCCTGCATGTACAAAGTAGAGTTTCTTTTTTTCATGTCTTCTTGCCTGAGTTGTGTGGCCTGCTACACTGGTTTTAATGGGAGGTCATAGAAAATTTGTGTAAAGGACAGATTTAGTGCACAAACCAGTTTAATGAATTCTGTATAACAGTAAGATAGTTTTATTGGCAGCAAACCCTTTTAAAGTAAAACAAAATCTGCCTTTCATTTTATCATGAAAGCTGATTTTTTTAGCTTCAAAGTAGTCTATGATGAGATGACACAGACAGCATATTCTTTCTGAAAATAAACACCTTTTCCTTACGATCACCAGGTTTTGATATATTGCTGGGACTTTAATAAACTGAACTCACTGAATGAAGTAAATCAAAATTGTTATGGTAATAGTCTCCAATTTTTTTCATTCATGTTGGTTATGATTTCCTCAGTATATGTGGAATCTCATAAAATTACATGACAATTCACTTTTGTTAAACTTCGCTGTCTTACTGGAAAAGGGAGGAAGAATTGTAATTTCCTGTCATTAGAGAAACAATATTTTGTGTGTGAAAATGTAGGTATTCTACTTCTTCAATATTTTTCTGTTACTTTTTTTTCCTTTTCTCCTTTTCTCTCTCTCGTTGTTTTCCCCCAGTTCAATTTCTATTGCAAGAAAAGAAGAAAGGTGTTGTTTGTTCCTTTATTCATTTTGTAACTATTAACTCTGCATGCCTCAGAACTCTAGATCACCCACAAGAATACTTCTCATATAAAAGAGTGCAAATAAAAGCATTCAAAAAAAGTTAGAGAATGTGAAGTAGACATTTAATTTCCTGGAGACAAAATCTAGTTTTATTCATGCCATAATTCAACAAGTTTTTATTTTGTTCTGGGGGGGTTTGTTTTGTTTTGGGTTTTTTTGATTTTTTTTTTGGTTGGTTGGTTGGTTGTTTTTGGATCTTTTTTTTTCATTTGGGGGAAGAAACAGTCAGAATCTGTCCCTCTTTGTCTGAATTCACAGTACAAAAAGAAATCTTGCCCCATAATGAACAACGGTTTTTACAAAGTATTTGCTGAAAATTAAATGTCTTCTGAGACATGAAACAAAACAAATATGTGTTTAATCCAGGTTTGTAAAACAGAAGTCAGGAAGGTAGAGTAAAAACCTTTCCAAATGGATTTTATTAAGGAAATGTTCCACAAAGTGTAGGTGGTGTTACAGGGATGGGCTGAACAGCTGGAGAGGTTGTATCACACACGCCCTGGTAAGCTGCTCATTCTGAAAGCTGGATCTGTTTATTCAGTTAAGTGGATTCTCTTCAAGACAGGTTACAACTTCAGCATAAGTGCAACTTGAAAGCAATCTATATTTTTGTGCCTGGTCTCCAGGAGCGTTGTGATGGCACAGACTTCAAAAATCCTTCTAAATGTTTTTGTCCCCTTCCTCCAAAGACCAGACTGTAGTGCTGCAGTGTTGGGGAGCATAGTGTGAACACTGTCATTCTGTGTGTTTGTACTTAAAAGACACTGGCAAAGTTTTCATAAGACCTGCAAGTATTTTCACCATGGTATCTTGGATCAAGCCCTCTGACAGTGAAGGTCTTCACCAGTCCCATTTGAAGTGTGTTAGTGCTGCTTCAGATGGGCAGCAAAGGTGGTTCAGCTGCCTGAGTCTTCTGCACAGCCCTGCAGAGACCCTGCCTGGCTTCAGTGACACCTCTGATGGCTCAGTCACCTATCAGCCCTCCACCCACTGAGTTTAGAAGCTGTGCTCTTTTTTTAGCTTGGGTAGGGACAAGTGTATCTGAAAACATCTTGTCACCAAGTTTAACCGAAGGTCGGCTCCTTTTCTAGGTCATTAATAGATGGGGTCTTGGAAACAGTTTGTGCTGTGTCACAAAGACAGGATGTCTGCAGGGAGACTGAGACGAGATTCATGTAGCAGCTTGCAGAGAACACTCTGCAGGAAAGAAGCAATTCTTATATCTGTTTTCTAACATAGAAGCCGAGGCAGCAAACAGCCTAAGTTTACTATGTGCTGAGTTAAGGAAAAGTTCAGAGCATGGTGGCAAAAGTGCTCTTGAGAAGTTTTCTTGGGAGTTCATGGTACAGGTTCAAGCTGTTTATCCACACTTTTATAGTGTGTTTTGTTCATATTGGTTCAGTTTTGTGTAAATGAGCAAGCCAGTGTGAATAATCCCAACAATTAGTACTGTAAGAGAACATGACAAAGATGAGAATAATTTCTTGGTCTGCCATCTGATTCATTAAGTTGGGTCAATGATTTTTAATAAAATATTTTTTTTGTTGTTGTTGTTAGGAGGCATTTTCAGTGAATTTAGAATTCTCATTTGGATACCCTTCAGAGAGATAGAGCAAACACAGAACAATGTCTCACTTTCTTGGTTTTTTGTACTCATGATAATGTGTTTGTGTACAGCAATGACCTTTTCTCAGATTACTACAACAATTTTTTCTAGATATGGCATGTAATTGTGTCAAAGCATACTCTTCTAATTTTCTACCTGTATTGTACTCTTCCATGACAAACCAGAATTGGAAATGGTCAAGGAATAGGGGTGCGTGAATGACATAACCATTAAATAGTGAATTGGGAGGAGAAGAAGAAAAGCAGATATTTTGAGAGAGAGAATACTTTCACCAGTCATATCTCGAATCCTAATATTTCAATTCTCATAGCGTCTATTCCTTTAAAGCTTCACCTAGGAGTATTGGTATCTAATGGATTTCTTTAAATTGAAGTTTTATTTACTTTTGAAAAAGAATTTCTTTCATTCTGCAAAGATAAAATAAGCATCTGCTAATTGTTCTTCTCCCTGACTCAGTTAAATGTCATAAAGACATTCTGCTTCACTAAACTAGGCATTTAAGTTTATAAATTTAAAGGCCAGATCCTGCTCCTCTTTACACTAATTCAGTGAGAACTTGAGTCCATTCAGGAGTTTGTATTACGTCCACCATCAGAATATGGGCCCAGATCCACAGAAAAAGATTTGTGTTTTTTCCTGATAATTAGCAAGGATTAGAAACCCTATTTATACAGCTGCGAAATAAAAAGTGCTGTTATAGCCAGGCAAGCCCTGTTTAGAGATGTATTCAGCCTTGCTGGGATATCTGTTACCTGACATGAACCCATTCCTGAAGGTTTCTAGGTAATTTTCTTTCATGGCAAAGATAACAGGCTTTTCAATGATTTAGCCAATATCTCTGGGACTCTTCACACCTATTAAAGGTGCAGGTGGGCCACATTCAAAGGCTGCCTATGCAGAATAGATTCAGGTTTGCATCTTCCCATCAAGCAGAAAGATAGTTTTACTTAGTGATTGGGAAAGGAGTGACCAGTGTTCCCATTTGTTTTTCTTAGTGACTGTTTAAAAATCTTAATTCTTTCCACTATTTCAAATTAGGTACAAAACACCTATTGTACATTCACCTCTTCAGGCTTATTAGAAATTAAATAGGGATTGTGACACCCATGATTTCAAAATAGGAAATAGGTGGAATTTAGGCTAATGCTTTTTGTGACTAGAGCACCTGGGTACAATTTTAGGTGTTGAAACATAACTCTGTCCATGTCCCCAGTGTTTCCAATCATATCTAGGCATCTTTTCAATAAATTCCTTAAGTGAATACTGTGAATTTGCTTTTTGGTGACACTTCCCTGTCTGCTGCATGGGCTCTAGGCCTTGCCATTATTTAAGATGACCAGTAATTACTTCCAGAAATACTTTTAGTTTGACTATTTTATCATGGATTCTTATATGTCTTGATTTGGTTTGTCTGGAACTGCAGAAGCTAACAGTCCCCCTGCTTTGGCAGCAACCAGTCAAATGCTTGGTAGAAGTCTGTTCAAAAATAGGAGTGGTAAATTTTACCTTTTATTTTTTACAAGGAATCATCATGCTTGTGTCCTACCATTCCTTAGGGGAACTCTGAACAAAATGTCTAATCCTGAACTTAATTTTTTTTCAGGAGACATTAATTTGATTTGTGGCCTTTCTTTAATGGTAAAATGCATCTTAGGTTGTTAGAGTAATGTAGCAAAATAAGGTTTCTTTTCCCTCTAGTCTTAAAGCAAACCAAACCAAAATAATAAAAAAACCAAACACCAAAGCAAAACAAACAAACAAAAAAAGGCACACCCTCCCCCCCAAAAAAAGAAAAACAAAAACAAAGGAAAAAACCCAGTAAAGCAACATATGCTTTTCTTTCTC
>JAWWEU010000081.1:95718958-95748318 GCA_035583155.1 Acropternis orthonyx | reverse complement strand
ACATGGTTTGTGCAATCACTAGGACAAGGTAAAATTTAGGTATAAATGGAATTGAAAATGTGCAATGAATATTTCTAGGAAATATTATACTCAATGAATCACCAACATCCCAAAGTTTTATTTCAGGGAAATATTAAAACCTTTAATTGATGCACTAATTAAGGAATACTGTCAGAAAGTTAGGTCAGAGGACACAATAAAAGGCAGAAAGAGAATTGGAAACTGGAAAAAAAAATCCAGAAAACAGGGAAAAAATAGCCAACAGCTGTATTTGATGAGAAAGCATTTTTTTCACATATAAATTCTTTCTGCAAGAACTAAACATCCAGAATACTGATAAGGGAAGGACAAGTGAGAGGCAAGAAGAAGCCCTTTGAAAGACAATAGTGTAAAATAACTCAAACAACTCTCCATTGTGGGAGAAGTTTGAAGGAGAGAGCTGACTTGCCTGAAGAGGAACTCCACCTTTGTGTACTAGAGTAGTAATTTTTAATTTCTTTCTTTTGTAGAAATGTTTTAGTTGCATAATCAATAATCTATTTTACCAAATTAAATTTTAAGACTGTAATTGGTACTTTGAAATTTACCTGGTTTAAACTCCATTCAAAGCAACATGCCATACTTGAAAAAGTTTAGTTGAAGTAGTAGATCCATCATTCAAGCAGTGAAGACAAACTTACTGAGGCCTGTAACCCAAGGGAATTTTGTCAGTCTTCACTACTGGGATTTGATTCCTTAAATACAGAAAAAAAAAAAAAAACAACAAAAAAAACACCCTCCAAAAAGCAAAGGCTTTTTAGTTATTCCCTGGAATGTTCTTTGCAAAGCAGAAAAGTCATCGGTCAAGGGTGTTTTCCATTCTCCTCTGTGAAGACAAAAACAATATACAGACAAGCTGAAAATTGCAAAATATTGTTAGGTCTTCCTCATGCTTCAGTGACTTAATAGTGTTTCTTAATGCAGGAGGTTTTCAGATCACTTTGCAAGGTCGAGGAATATTGTAAGATATGTAAAAGTCCATGGCTCTCGTGAGTCAGAAAGGCTAAAGGAATCAGCTCGGCATTGGGATAGTGATAAAAAATTATTTGACATGTTCACAGACACATACAAATGAAAACACAAAAACCCAAAGAGGCACTATGATGTTTGATGAGTTGGTTCTTAAGGTTACCCTTTCCCACTTATCTTCTGTCTGAACTTCTGTAATATTTCTGTTAAGTCACACACATTTGCATTAATTGAAGAGCTTTTGATTTCATTAAAACTAGTAATTTCTACAGACTGAGCCTTACTCATCAATTGAAAAAAGGCAAAAGATTTATGGTGAAATTGTGCTAATATTTTTTTCAAGTCTCTCAAAAACAGTAGTGTCTGTGAATCAGGCTGCTGACCAAAGACAGTTTGTGTTTAATATCTTTACACACAAAATATAGATCTTTAGACTTGCTCAAGTCAAGGAATATGTAGTACAGGAATGTCAAACATGCTTTTTTTCCCCCTAAATGACCCTTAGTTAAAATAGGATTTTTAAATATTTATTTAAAATATGCTCCTTCAAATAATTCAAGAAGACATAATTAGAACTGGGACAGTCCCTGACAATGAACTTTATAGATAGTAGGTGTTTTATTCTTTGGCTGGTAAATTTATTTAGTTGTTTCAAACCAGTGTCTGGAAATTAACCTTGACATGTTCTTAAGAAACCTTTCTTTTCCAAGCATTTCACTCAGTTGCTAACCTATCAGTACTCTATTGCTTACCTGCTTCTTTCTCTGCAGGAGTGCTGTGTTTATAAGGGGCTAGTTCTACATAAATGAGGAGATATACTTTGTACCCATGAAATGTAATTCTAACTATATTAAATCATTCTAAGTTTCACTGATGATCAAACTTACCACTTCTGAGGATATGGATATATATGCAACTCATCCTGTGTAGTTTTAGAGGTTTTACTGTGCAGTTCTGCTGTGTGAAATGAATCAGGATATTTTTCATCTTCTTCGTCTGGGTGACATGCTGCTTCTGAGCTTCCAGTTCTTCCAACATCTAATTTCAGAGTACTTGTTCAGCGGTTCATATTACTGAACACCATCAAAATGGAAAATGGTCCTTCATTTTGGTGATGAATTCTGGATGAATTCACAAGTTCTTTGCAAGAGGCGTTAGATTTGCACAGAGGTGGAATCCTGACTTGTACCATTTGGATTCTGATATTGCCATTAAATTTATCCATTAGAAAAAGCTTTTTGATTGTGGTCATATATATTGTGATTCAGTAAAGTAAATCTTAGTTCCCTGACTAGTCTACAAAATACTTGGATAGTTATTCTAGGGTTTAACACATAATTGCTTGAGTTTTTCTATTTGAAAATAGAAAAAACAAAACAAAACAAACCCTTGTAATATCTAAAAAGGAAATATCTAGTATGCTATCTAGGATACATATTCGCAATGCATCACATAAGCTGTATCCCCTGTCAGAGGAAACAAATACAGTTGCACTGTAATTTAATGTTTTCACTGCCAGAGAGAGTAGGGAATTTTGAAAACCATGTTTTGTCTTTGTCTCAAAGGCCAAATTTATTCTGTCAAAGTATTTAATTTCTTCAAAACCGTCTATTGAATTCTGCATTAACATGCAAGGAGAGTTTCACAAGAGTTATGGACTGTCATATTTTCAACAATACCCTACATAATGGCTTCAATATGCCTGTCATAAGCTTATCTTGTCTTGCAAATGTCTACAATAATGCAGAGCTCAGCCCTTTTAAATAATTAGATAAATGTGTATTTTTGACATGAGTTGCTGATTCTAACTTTCAGAAGTAACTGCTATGACATATATTCTCTAGTGACTGTCTGCTACACATGTATATCTTGCTCCCCTTTCTACATGCTTTCATTGTTAATCATAATGTGATATATTTGTTGTAGGTAACATGCTTACAAAGCTATATGTTTTAATATATGCTATATGTATTTCATGCTTAAGGAGAACCCTGAAAGTCTTCCTGCAGGGCTTTATTACATCATTCCTCTTGATTTCAATAGAAACTAAAGCATCCTTTTGTTTACTAGGGTTCTGTAGATATATCTTAGGAGATACAGGAAGGTGTGGTGCTGCTCTGAAAGAGCATGCTGAGGTATAAGAACAATACAGCTACGTCAACCTGTCATTCTGCCCACAGAGTGAATTGGCTTTGCTAGAATAAGTTTTACCCAAGCTAGAACCAAAAATTTGTTAGGTACTAAGGAGATTCTGGTGTCCAGCTGACGTTATCCACAGCTAGCTCTGTTGTCACCATGGAGCAGAAACAGAGGCCAACTGAGTTCCAGATTTTTAGGAACATGTAGGTCCATACACTGGAATTTTTTTGGTGATGTTCATACTGGATACTATCTAGATGGAAGAGCTGGATTTATGTCATCAAACTTCAGATGTTGGGCTATGAGCTAGTCATTTTGTTCCCCTTTAAAATCATAAGAGTTGCTTCATGTATGTGATTTATCTCATTCTGACGTATATATTTCAGAGAGATTATTAACTTCTCTCCACTGATTTTAAAACGAAGTCTAGGCAATTAATTCAGGTATAGCCACCACTGTTGGAAACATTAAAAGATTAGGTGATATATCACCGTAGGAGTCTTTCAGTGTGAAGAGCTTGAAAAGATTAACAGCTTCTGTAAGGTAAAAGAAATATTCTTTTTAAAACCAATACTATTGTCCTATTTTCTTTAAACAAATTTATCCAGTGACTTCTACCTGTGTCTTGTTTTTTGCCTTTCATTTGACTATGGATTCTTTAACAAAAAAACTGTAGTCCTATGAACATTTGTTCTTTAGCTCTTTTCATGTTCTAACTTTAGTTAAAATTCTGTCCAATCTGTCCATTCTTCTAGATGATTAGAGACAGTTCCAGATTTTTTTTTAACTATTACATTTTTACATGGTCTTAAATATTTGTAGTTTCAATAAAAAAAAGAAACACTTCCATTGACTTCTAAAAATAAAATCTATTTTTTTAACATTTGTTCAATATAATATGAGAGGTTAAATAGTGGAGACCACAGCTATTGAGAAGAACTAAGTTAGGTAGGAATTTTCATTTTGTAGGAGAAGGGAAGAAAATCATAAGTATGATTTGGAGTAAGAGGACTTTTACCAAGAATTTTAAAGAACCATAAAGAATTAGAGAAACTCTGATTTTCCACCTGAAAATCCAAGAATGGTATCAACCTGTCTATCTAACTTTTGATGAGTTACAGGAATTGTGGCTATTTAAGTTTTAAATTTCAATTAATGCTGCATCTCCAATCACACATGTCCCTGGTGTCTCTGCCTCCCTTTAAGCTAATAGTTCTTGTGTTGTGAAAGTGAATGGAAAGATCAACAAAGAGAAGAGAATGAGGCAAACATTTACCAGCTAGTTATGTGAAATTGGTACCAAAAATATTCCAAAAAGTCCAACACAATTTGGGTACTGCTCATAGAAGTGGAGGGTGATCCCTTGGGAGGAGAGATAATAAAAATATTTATCCATTATGGATTTTGGAGGAAAAAGAACTGCTCCAAATCCATTAAGATTCATTGTCTTCAGAGTCAAACAGTGGCAGAATACTTATATTAGAAGCATTGGACTAATTTTTATGTTAAACAAATCAAGACTTCTCACTATCTCTTTCAAGTTCACATCATTTTAAAACACCTATTTTGGTATTTAAAACATGTGAGAAATTTATTCAATATGTAGCTATCTTTCCTTACCATTATCAAGAATTCTTTCTCTGCCTTGTCTTTTTGCTCTCTCTGACATCAAATACTATAATAATAAAAGGGAATTAGCTTGCTGAGATCATATACTTTCATAACGTGCCCAAAGATGCATTCAGAAGACAAGTTGGTAATTTGCAGTATGCATCTAGAAAAGTGGTTTTGCTCCAAAAATGATTGTCATAGCTTTCTGAAAATCACCAAATTGACAAATTCAGTGAGTTCAGATTGTGTCATGAACATGAGAAGGTGCTTGACTAATAGTGGTGATAACTACAGACAAACTCTGCAAAGACTTCTTTTTTCTTTATACTTGGGATGAAGAAAATAGTAACATGTATATCACAAGGGTACTAATTTCTTTAGCTTCTAACTTAGAAATTAATGACAATGGAAAATATGAAAGTTTCAATTAACCAAGAATAAGGATAAATCGTAGCTACTCTGGAGACCTTTCTGAAAAGACTCTTATGGAGGAAAGAAAATTAGCTGATTTTCTGTTCTTATGAACACTCCTGTTGTGATAATGTTTTGCAAATTTTTGGATAGCTTGAATTTGTTGAATTTCAGACCTAAAGGGAAAATACTGTGCTAAGTGCAAAAAACAAACTATATCTATATAGGCATTTTTTTAAAATTTATTATCATTCATCTGAATTACCAAAAATGAGCTCTGTTTGAAAACAGAACTCAAGATCTTCTAAAACAATAAAAATTAAAGCTGACTTGGGAATATGAGACTTTCTCTGTAAGATTGAGAAGATATTGCCAAAGAGGCAACATCTTATTTTCTAATCTATTCTACAGAGACTCAGAGTCAGAATGCTCTTGCTTATGTGTATTCCCATGCTTGTGAAGGTTAGAGAAAAAGGCACATATAATTGGAGGTAGACTGTGGAATATTTCTAGAATTACCAAAAATAAGTAGAAAGAGAGCCACAAAGCATAATGAATGATGTGACAAAAAAAGCAAAGAGAATATGAAAGGAAGTAAAGCAAGATAAGATACACATAGCCACTAGAAGACTGAGAGTAATAAGACTAGCAGCAAAAGAGATTGCAGTAGCACATCATCTTTCTAAAACTGTTTGCAGTGTTGAAACTTATGGAAAATGGAAGTAACTGTTAAAGAGCCAGCATTATCCTTATTGTCTAACAGATTGTTGAACCTCCTAGAATATTTTTCCCTTCATATCTGACAGAGCACATCATGCAAATGTATAAAGAGCTTCAGGGCACCTAAAGAGCATAACTAAGGCATGTTCATCCTAGACATCATCTATCAGGTTTTCTCTAGGTCTTGAGTCCCTAAAAAAGATCCTAGGAATTGAGATAAAAATCAGCCACTTCACTGAATTATTGTGCATAGGGAACATTGGTAGGGATCATCATTAGGTTACAGGCTATGTTGAAAGCTTGGGAATGGAGATAAAAAATAATGTGGATTTTTTCCCCTGCTCTCATGACCCTTCTGCAGCTATGGATGGAGATAAAAAGCCTTTGTTTCCCTCTGAGGAGGGAGTATTTGCACAGTCTAACATTTAAAAGCAGAAAAGATACCTCTTTCTTCAATGTAGCATAAAGAATGTGGCATTCACAGTTCTGCAGATTGCAAGTTTATTTGGTCTTCAGTATGTCCTTCAGAACTCTATGTCTTCTGTAGAAACCATTTAAAAACTAAAAGTCTTATTCTTTTTTGTAACAGATTTTCTGGGATATTTTCCTCAGTAACTCCCACTGGGAGGTGGGATGTTGAATAAAAGGAGTGTTGTTATTTCTGTTACTAGATTGTTTATGAGTCTGTATAAATGGATCTCAACATAATTCTTGCCTGTCTCCTCAGGTTGGAAGCAACCACCTGTGGAATCTCCCACTAACCATTGGACTCTTGATTAGTAAATCCAGCTTTCGCACCTTTTGTTGTTAGATGATGAGCCTTGTTCATTAATTTCATTGTGTACAAAATTGGTTGTGACTTTAAAGAATTTCAGTAGTCATTAAAAAAAGCCTCTGAGAGTTAGGAATTTGGACATAAAAAGCCATGTCACAAATCTGTACACACCTTTCTCTTTCTTGTACAGAGGCCTACAGGTAAAGCATATATTTAAAGTTTTCTTTATTTATCTATTGAAAGCCTTCTTTATTTATAACTAAACATTTAATTTTAGGGGGAATGATAGAGAAAACAGGTTAGTTGATAGATGAGAGAGTCAAGTTTCATATTCTGTAATATTTTTCTGGACAAACAATAATTTTTTTTCAAGATGTGCATGATTTTTAGTGTAATTCTACATACAGATTTTAGAAAAGTAATCAAAACTTTATTACCTCTGTGAAGCTGACCTTTCCATAACTGAACTGCTTAATGTCCCAGAATGAATTGTCCCTGCGCTTTAAATATTTATCCTCAATATTTTTGGTACTCTAAGGTTGAAATAGAAAATCAATATCTCCGTTGTATATTAAAACTAAAATCCAGAAGTAGTTGATTCCTGGAATACCCTAAAAAGTTTTATCTAAAATTTTTCATTATAATTACTGCCTTGGTCTTTCCAGTCCTTCCTAGCTGAAGATTCATTAAAACTTAGTCCAAGAAAGAATTTGAGGAGGCCTAAAATTGGAACTGTTCATTCTTAAAAATGATGTGTCCTTGTGAAATTTCTGACATTCAGGATCAAATCAAGTGCTCTATCCCACTGTCAAATGAAAAAATGTAATGTTTTATTTGAGCATTCTTGCAATTACAGCATTTTTTTCCCCTTACCAAGACCAGATAGACAGAACACTGGAGTCCTACAACAGTCCTATGTATACATTTATATACACACAACAAGTAATAAACACATGCAACCTATATGTCTGCCAAGTTAGCAAGTCTCCCACTATGTTTTTTTCTCTGAAGTGAACAGCCATGCTGGTTTAACACATTTTCATAAATCTCCTTTGCTAGACCTTTGTTCATGTTGCCTAAGTAATGCATCCTGCAAATATTTGCCCTGTAATAACTGCATTATACAGGTAAATTCTGTTTAGCTTCACTCTTTTCAGCTTTCATATTTTTCTTTTCCTTGACCTAAATGATTAATTTTTATTTTCTATTTGCACAACGATGTTTCTCAAGAAGGTAAACCATATGGACCATCAGCAGCCCAGTTTTTTCCTATAGACTTGCTGGATTTGGGGCATGGAGAGAATGCTTGTGTCCCTCAGCTGAAAGAAGGCAGACATAGGAGCAATGAGCAAACACCATATCCTTGCTTACTTTTGCATGTGATGCATCTGATGCTTGCAGAGTATGAGATGTAGCATGCATGTTCTGTTTAGTAACCCTGTGTGCCACAGGATTCAGAATCAACTACATACATATGGTGATTCAATCACAAAGTAGAAACACATCTCAGGCTACTTCTGGTGACTTTAACTAAAAGGAATGTCTCCTGTTCAGTTATGACTTGATGTATGACGTACCTTTTTTGTTACTGAATTTGAGTCTTCTACAAGACTATCTCTCCAAATCAATAAAATCTTTGAAACTATATTTCAAGCTCTAATGTAGTTCAGAATCTCCATATTCTGTTAGATTAATGATTCTTTAATACTTCTGAGTAAGAAAACCAGATAAATCTGTACTATAGCAATGATGTTTACTTGTATGTGTATGTCCATATGTATGTGCAGTTATGTATATATGCAAGCAATTAAATAATAACTTCTATTTCAAACTGTACTTTTAATGCAAAGTTGATCTTCTTATTTATTTTCAACTCTAACATAAATTTGTAAATCAAACCAAATTTTCAATACTGAATTCTAGTCTTTGTAATGGTAAGACTGTCTTATTTTCTATTCAGACATTCAGAGTAATTGTAAAATCCCATATTTTTGCAGGGTGTAGGTGGCAAGATTTTTCCAATTGAAGTGCTGCAGCGAAAAGGAGAGGTCAGGGGATGCTTTATGTCATGCACAGCCAGTTCCAACAAACTCCAGGAGACTCACTGCAGGACACAGCTGACCCCCTCACCCAAGGTGGTGATATCTCTGGGAAAGTGTATCTAGGAAAGGCTAAAAAACTTGCTGTACAGCAAGAGAGAGATGACAGAAAAAAAAAAAAAATTAAGAGAAGTATCCCTTCAGACACCAAGGTGTAAGAGAACGAAAGGGGAGGAGGTGCCCTCCCCTTCTCCCTTTGTACTGAAAGCAACTATGTGTCTCACAGTCCACCAAGGTAAACCCACAACAATATTTTGATCCACTGACTATTAATTGGTAACATGTTTAATAAACAGCATCCTTAACTAACTTAATTTCAGCCATGCTGAAATCTGTTCTGATGGCACTACAAGTCTTTCCACTGAAAGTAGTGGCTAAAGAATTGTAGAATATTAAGTACGTTTGTCTCTTTATCAAAGTTTAAACATAGTAGTGTAGTTGTGATTTATCCCAAAGTGTTTTTCTTTAAGGCTAGTTATTGGCATTTTTTCTAACATTTTGTGGGAATAATGCCTAGTAGCTGTTTAAATTGCAGGCAGTTGTAGTCCTGTAAATGGAAATGTGCAGTTAAACAGAGTTCCTTTTTTCTTAATTCAGTGAACATAGTAATTAAAGTCTTGTTTGCTGGCATAAACATCTAGAACTATAATACCAAACCTGATCTTCCTTAACAACAAATATTAACAAGATAGCAAAATATATTGTTATTATTTATTACTATTTATGTATGTACTAAGGAATATTTTGTGAGGCCTTTTTCAAGCATAAAGTAAATTGCATTTCTACTTCAAAGTGAATATTAAATATTTTGCTAGAATTATGTTTTCAGGGACTCCATTGATAAAATTGTTTATTATGTTTATGCAGAGTAAATATAACAACAGAAAAAGAATATTCTTCATATTTCTGGTGCATTTTCTTGAGAAATGGTCCAGCATACTACATATGTACAACATACAAGACACTCTAGTTTCTCTTGATTTATCAGGGTCTGGCTTAAAATAAAAGCCAAAATGATTAGTAGATTCAGTTAGCTGAGGTATGGAAATAGTCAACAGTTGATCAAACATAACATATGGTGCAACCTGTTCTGTCATCTTTGTTGCCCTTCTCTGCCTTCTCTGGCTTCCAAGATGCACTGTATATTTTTGTGATAAGGAGAATGTCTACACACAACATTGAAAATGTAAGGTCGTGTTATGGTTTCATTGTTTTTTCCTCCTCTTCCTTTCCTAATACTCTTCTCTTGGGCAACATTGAGATCTGCCCGGTTGTTTTTATAGACCTACTTATTTTTCAGTGGTAGAGGACAGCTCAGAGATCAATAGTGTTTATATAGAATAAGACAGTTTTCTCATGTATTCTGGATCTCCATCAAACTCCGCTTGCTAATATAATTACATTTGACCATTCAAATTCACCGTTTGTCTTCTATGTTTGAATCAATTAACAATGAGTTCATATCTTTGCTGTAGTTTAGTTTCCTCAAGGACCTCTTTGGAACCCTAAGTAGACTACTATGTTCTTCTTCACAGACTTCTTAATTCTTTTTCTAAATAGGTTCATTATTTTTTTGGGAATTAATTGTCTTAAGGAAAAATTTGTCTATTCCTGAGTAATGTGTATTTATTCACATGCTCAGCAATTCTATTTTCAGTCCAGTTTCTACAGAATGCCAATACAGAAATGAGGCTTCTAAGTCCTCAGTTCTGTGGATCTTTCCCCAAACCTTTTTTTTAAACAGGCATCACATTGCCATACTCTAATCACCTGGGTCTGGTACTTGAAAACACCCAAAACACCTCTGTGCTACAGTTAACAACTTGGCAGCATCATCACTCTTCTTTTCTGAATACCATGCAATTCCTCATTTTGTTCAATTATCCTATAATTTTTCTCATGACATATCAGAAAGAGACAGACTGTCTGATAAGTCATCTATAAAGCAACCTGTGGTTGCTGGAATCTGAAAGTCACTCTTGATGGATACACCTGCAAAGACTATATTTGGTATTGGTGCAACTTCCCTCAGCGATATACATGTAGAAAGACTCATTAGTTGGAAATAAATGTGCAAGTTGTATCTCCAAGACAACCAGGTGTGTTTGATAAAATCCTGGTTATTTTTGCAAAACTTTTTCTTTTTTTTTTTTTTTTTCCTTTTGGGCCTTCATCAGCAGTCCTTCCATGGCTGTGCATGAAATCTTTGAAATCTTCTCTCCACTTTCTTTTCAATTACTTTAGTCTTTGTTGTCTGTGGTGGATTTACCCTGGCTGGACACCAGGTGCCCATCAAAGCTGCTCTATCATTCTTTCCTCTGCTGGGCAGTGGAGAGAAAATATAACAAATGGGTTGAGAAAAGAAAAAGGAGTGTGATCACTCACCGGTTACTTTCCTCCCACTCCTCCCTTCTTCCTGGGCCCAAATTCACTCCTGATCTTCTTTAACTCCTGACGTGCAGTGGTGCAGGGGAATGGAGAACGGGGATTCTCATTTTCTCCTCTCTTCTCTGGCTGTAATTGCCACTGTGCAGCATTTTTTCACTTTTCTTAAATGCTATTCCAGAAGTGCATGGTCATCACTGATAGCTTGGCCTTGGCAAGTGGTAGGTCCATCTTGGAGCCAGTATTCTCACAGAGACCACCCTAGCAGCCACCATGCTACCAAAGCCTTGCTAGGTAAACACAATACCCTGTCTCTCTGACAAATGACTGTATAATCAGAGCACAGATGATTTCAGTACCCAGGGCTCTGTGTTCTGAAGACATCACAAATTAATTCTCTTGGTCTCCAACTTCTGTCCAAATTTTGCCATGTTCATGTACACTGAATGCAACAAGTCAGTTAGTTAATGGAGTTTATTCATCTCCTGTATCTTTCTTTGGTGGACCTGTTTCCTGAAAACAGGTTTTATTCAAACTCTAACAATGTGGGGGGGGGGGGGAAGATATTATTTTCTGTAGTCAGAAATGGTGATACTGTACAATGTTGGAGTTCTGGTGGATCAGAATTAAATAAGGTATAATCCTGGGGCAGGCCAGATGGCTTAGCAGGTGTTCAGAGTATTGTGGAACAGGAAGGTTGGTTTGAAAGCAACCTCGTTTGTCTTTCTCTTATGCATTCACTTGGCTTGGAAAGCTCAGCCCTGCTGATATTGTGAAGGTGATGCAGTTCTGTGGCCTGACCTTGGCTCCTCTGCATGATAAGTGATATAAGTAGAGGGGCTGGGCAAATGACAGCTGCTGAAGGTATGAGTACTTCCTGCTGGTCAGCTGATAGAATAGCATAGAAGTTACTTGCCTGCTGATATTCTTGCTGAGTTTATTTTTCACAGTGACTGCAACATATACACAATGATTTGTTCCCACTGCAATCCAATGACATGTATATATTGCCAGATGCAGACCAGCCTGAGATTTTTCTGCCTGTGCTATGCTGGCCATGAAAATGAAGGATGGAAAAACCTGAGCTTTTATGCTGTTAGATAAAATATAGTTTTGTTATGTGTGATCACCTTCTTTAAACACTGTAGGTTCTAACCTCTAAATTTCCTTCTAAAAGAACAGAGCCTTTTTTATATATAGCTCACTCATTTATGCCTTTAGTTTGCAGCCACATGAACAGACCTCTCTGGAATTAAAAATTACGTAGTGTTGGAAGTTCATACCATGAAAGTGTGTCCTAAGTAGGTTTTAGAGAAAAATAGGAGTCAGTTTATACAGCAAATGATTGAATTTGTACTTAGTATACAAGGAAGGAAAGGTGAAGAACTGAGGTTTGTGTAAATACCATATTAGTCTTTTGGCTGGCCAAGACAAATCAAAAGTTAACTTTGCTGATGTGTTTTCTGGAGACAGTAATGACCTCTGTAGTCTCTCTTTCTAAAATGGAGATAAAAATAGCTGCATTTTAAAGATATAAGCATAACTGTGCTTGCTAAGAGCAGGCAGAAAAATTGATTGTTTCTGCATTCCTATTCACACGTGTAAAAAGAAATGCAGCATAACCAGTATGTGTCAGATTCAGTGACTCCAGGTGGTGTCTCATAAGGGGAAAGCAGAGTGAGACCATGACATCCCTCGACCTGCTGGCTGCATTTCTTTTTATACACCCCGGGATATGGTTGCCTTTCTGGGCTGCTAGCATACATTAGCAGGTCATGTCAGGTTTTTCATACGCCAGCGTGTCTAAGTCCTTCTCCTCAGTGCTGCTTTCAATCTGTTCATGGTCCAAATCAATGTTGATACTGGACATTGCACTGCCCCAGGTTCACGACTTGGCATTGTTGAACTTCACTGAACTTTCATGTGGGCCCAATCCTTAAGCATGTGAAGGTTCTTCTGGATGGCAACCCTTTCCTCCAGCATTATGAACTGCACCATTTAGTTTAGTGTCACCTGCAGACTTTCTTCACTCCCACTGTCTATTTCACTGATTAGGATATTAAGTAAGAGTGGTCACAGTATAGACCCACAAGGAACAACACTCATCACAGTTTTCCTCTTAGCCATTGAACCAGTGACTAGGTTTTCAGATATGGCCATACAGCCAATTGCTTATCCTCCTGAAAGTCTATCCATTATGCCCTTTCCAATTTAGAGGCAAGAATGTTGTGGGGGACTATATAAAAGGTCTTACAGAAACCCAAATAGAGAAGTTTTGTAGCTCTTCCCTTGTTCATGATTGCAGTCACTCCAGCAGACCACCAGATTGGACAGACATGATTTGTCATTGATGAAACATGCTGGCTGTCTCTAATCCCCTTCCTGTCTTCCATGTATTCCAACATATCTTCCAGGAGGATCTGTTCCAAGGTTTTGCTGGGCACAGAGGTGAGGCTGATTGGCAGGTAGTTGCCAGGGTCAGTGACTATGAATAATTAATATGAATAATAGCATTTCAAACCATACTACCCTACCATGCTTCATTGTCCTTAATTCAAGGCATCAGGGCTGACAGAAAATGAGTTGGGCACACACATACTATCTACAAATAAATGATACTTAAGGCCTGTGAGTACACATAGGATAAATTTGCTTCCACAGAAGGAACCTCTACTTTCTCTGAGAAGATCTAGCAGAGGAGGTTTGTCATTAGTAAATGACTTATCAGTGAGTCCCATTACTAAGCTAGATGGTGTTGTGTTTCAACAACTGCTCATTATTCCAAAAATGACAAACGGAAAACTTTAAAAACTTTAGTATGAAGAGATAAGACAGCCACATCTGCCAGCAGGAGCATGAAGATCAGCAGAGATATTTCACTCAATAGAGAAATTTCATAAAGATTTTCTATTTAAAAGGAATCATCTCCCTACAATCTGTTATTTTTAATTGGAAAAGAGAAAGATAATGTTAATGCAGCAACTATAAGAACTATAGTGTTAGTATATACTTTGTAGCCTCCCTTTATATTTTTTTTTGCATAACCCCTAGGGAACTGTTGGTTAAATATTTTTTGTTGTATTTACTGTTATAGTATGGATATATATTCATGATGGATTATATATGTATATATTCACTATAGATGTCAACAATTTTAGTATTTCTAACCTGTGTAGAACTATGGGAAGGTTTAACTCATTTTAAGGGAATTGGTGGAATTGCAGGAAAGAAAGTAGAGAAAAGAATGAAAAAGGTAACCCTTGATGGAGATATCCTCTTGGTTTACTATTCATTCAGAACCTGAATTCTCTGAAAACTTTGCTCCCAGCCCTTCTAAACACATCTTTGTGAGATTCTTGTGGCTGGGGAAGAAACAAACCCCTTATAATGAGTTTTAATTTCTTTGTGACCTAACTTATAATGAGACTAGGCCATATCCATGCAAAACATATACATATGGCTTCACTTTTGGCACCAGATCATCTTTGCTCAACCAAATAAAAATGTCCTGATATAGTATCTGATAGAGAACAAAATGAGGCATTGAGAAAATATCTGATCTATCTTGTTCCAACTCAATACAGAGGTCAAAACTTCATTAACGTTTAAGAGTTGTCCTGCCTAATAGCTTGAAGAGTTGTCACACTGGTGCAAAAATGACAACTGGTATCCCTCTGTAGTCATGTAGATAAGCAAGTCAAGTGCAGCTCGTGTGTGAATTGTAATTGAGTAATCTGTGCCATGAAATGGGCTGTGGAGCACATAGTAAAAATTAATGTCATCTGCTAAGTCAGAGTGTGAAAGAAACAAAGCAAAAAAAACCAAAACTCCAGAAAAAGCTTTCAGACATTTTTAATAAGGTATTTATGCTTTTAATCATAATATATCTTTCATTTTATAGGTAATATTTTTTGTTTTATTCTCTCCTTTAGTTTCAATGGCTTCTAAGAAAAATAAATCATTACTAAATACTTTAGCGTTGTAGGTTTACTTGTCAGTTTTTAGTCTGAAATTTCTGAACTTGAAGCTATTCTCTTGCTTCAGGCAAAATACTGTAACAGAGCAGAACTCTTTATCGTATCACTTTCAGTGTCCACCAGGCCCCAGGGCTTCATTTTGTAAATTGAGTCTGGCTTACTGTGGTAATTCTCAGCAAGCAAATTAGAATTTATTCTTAATACATGAGAAAAGAAACCTTTCTTGCTATGAAAATAAGGCATATTAGGCAAATACTTTAATGCCATGCTGCACTGTAATCAAATTTGATGATACCAATATTTCAAAAATGGAAAGAATTAATCTCTGTTATTTTTACCTCTGAAAGTTTGCTCTAGACCAACGTTTCATTTCAATATCAAATCATAAGTTACACTGATTGCTAAGGTATTTTACTTCAAAAAATTCTGAAAAAATAATAACTTTACTAGAAGGAATTTTGTATGAAAGAAACTCAGGTACTGAATTTTACTTCTTACATTGAAAACTCTTGTATTCTGAAAGGTGAGTTGATACAATTCAAAGATAAACGTGTGACTTCTTAGATAATCCCCCCAAGAAGACAAATTCATGTGTTAATTATAGTGCAATGACTAAAGCTGTGTTTTAAGAATCAGAAGAAATTCAGGAAGGCAAATGATATTCAAAAGGAGAATTGGAAATACCTTCTGATGACAGCAATATCAGTACTGTGCTCTGCATTGGTGAAAATGAGAGAATACACATTTGAATTAATATCCACCCTTGTGGTTAAAGCAATAAAAACCTTGACTGAAACAATATTGCCATTTATTGCCAGGTTTTGGCAATGAAATTATATCTCATTGATGTTTTTAGTTTTAGTAAACCATAATTTTAAAGTTTCAATCCACTCTAGGTTCTACTGACGCAGTTGTCAATCCATTTTTATGATTATCAGTTGCCTTATTTTCCCAGTCCCCATTTATAATGCATATCTACAATAAAAAAAGTATCAGGATTATTGTCTATTTTGACGAAATATTAAACAGAGACACAGTAAATAAAACTTCCAAGACCTTAGTTTGAATTTCATAGGCAAGATATGGAAAGGTAATGTCAGAATTTTGTACTAAGTACCAAAATTGGGTGCTACTATAGTTTCTCTCAGAAAGTCCCATGGACCTTTCTGTCTGGAGCAGCCCATACTGAGTTAAGCTGGCTGCCTTAGGGCATAGAATCTGAGGAACTTTATGCAGCTCTCTATAACAGTCTGCTAACCTCTCTTTCCTACATCTGCTTTTTCCAAGTTTGAAACTGTCTCTCATTATCAATCCTTTTTACTCCTGCTGAATGAAGTTGCATTTTTCCCCCATTGTATAGGTCTGGGTAGCATAGAAACTTTTCCTTTTCTCTTGTTTCCTCCCAACACTTGCTCATACACTTTTTAAAAAAAGGATGCAAAATTTGCTTTGCTTTTCACTGGTATACTGTAAACTATCCAAGCTACTCAGACAGGTCTATAGGTATTCTGACCCCCATGATGAAGTTGTCTCATGTCTTCATTAATTCCTTCAAGCTCAAACGGGAGTGTCAAAACCCCTACAGAAGCCTTTAGTTCGTGTTGGTCTTTCACAAACCCCAACAAAAGCTTTAGGTATGTCAGTTCCTGCTGAACTCATCAAAGGTCAAAAGTTGATTCATCTTTAGTAAGCATCCCTTAGCAAAAACCTGTCTCATTGCAGCTCTGCTAGCTTCTACTTCTTCCCTGTAGTCACAGAAATCAGGGTTTCCAGGTGACAATGACATCAGCAGGCATTAAGAAAACACTATATGTTCAGTTGTGACTGATTTGATCAGTAATTATGCAGGCAAAATGAGCTGCATTCTCCATTGGTAGAGGAACATTTTCATCAGAAGTTTTAGGGGGAACTAAAGCAATAGCTTTTCAACACATCTCATATTGTCAAAATGTTTCCAAATATGCATAAATTAACACAAATGACAATGAGAATGTGATACTATTCCAGATAGTTTAATGTCTTTTTATTCTGCTATTTCAAGCAACCTAACTCTCACTCAAGCTTTTTGATTCTTTTGTCATCTTTTTGGAGTAATCTAGCCTGTACTGCTTACAAGATGTTACTTGAAAACCACTAAAATATTTTCTTATGATTCTCTTGCTACAGGTAGCGTAGGCAGCCTTCAGCTATACATTGCATGGGAAACTTTTTATTGTGATATTGTTGACATAATAAAACAGTCTTAACAACAGAGTAGTCCTCTTCATTTTCATAAACAGAAGTTTCTTTTAAGACATAATAAAGAAATCAGATTTGTAGGGTACTTGGAAGCATAAGATACTATTAACCTCCTAAATCCCACAGATACTGTGGTAAATTCAGTAACAAAGTATTTTCAAAATTTTCAGTGGCATTTATACAACTTTTGAATTATGCTTAGCTCATGTCATTCATATACATGAATAAATAATGTTTGTTGCAGTTTCCCTTCCCAAATGTAATCTGTAAAAATGTACACAATGCACTTTGGTGATAATATTTTTTTCCATTTTAAGGTGTCACCAAAGTTTCACTGATCACTCAGAAGAAAAATTCACCAATTACTGTAATTTAGTCTATTTATGTGACAATCCTAACTTGGATGAAGTATATATTTCACTTTTTTCCTTAGGAAACAGTTGTTTCATAATTTTTAAGAGAACAGAGTAAATAGACAACTTTATGATATAAAATGATATAAAGTGGTATAAAAATGAGAGACTCCTGTTTAGAAAAAGGTTTTTAAATATTTCAGGATTGTATAAACTGATTGATTTGGCTTGTTTAACAGAATTAATACGAAACTGCTGCAGCATAAGTAGAAATATTGTGAACTTCCAAGATCATAGAAGTTAAAAGTAGAACATCCGCTCCTTGTATCAGCTGGGGAGGTGATATGTACAGAATTGAATAGAGGAGTGGCAAAACTGGATGTGTGGGGCTGAGCTAAGTACAATGTTAACTGGTTGTGACTGTAAATAAATGGATTAACCAAGAGGGGAAAAAAAAAGGAAAACAACAAGAACAATAAGAAGTAAACATATTTCAGGTTTAAGTAAATATTAAACACTCCTGAATTTTGTTTTTCAGGACTGTAAGAAAAAACCAAAACAATTAAAATAGAGAATGCAGTTTAGTAAAATATGGCATTACATGAAATGCAAGTCTGATCATGACATAAGGAAGTGTTTTAACTGACTCCTTACTATGACTAAGAAAAAAAGCAATTGTTTTTAATTCATGGGAGATATTATAAAAAAAGGCAAATATATCCTACAACAATCTTGCTCATCCAAGGTGTTACCATTTGATATCTCTTCTTTCCCTTAAGCATTTTCAATAAGGATATATTCTTGTATTCTTATTAATAGATCTGTGTTCTGTGTTTCTTCATTATGTTTCTTACCGTCTTAGGATGAACTTAGACTGAAAAAATACACTTTATGATTACTCTTAAATCAGATTTTTAGCCCCTTGTTGAAGTAAAATAGTTCTTTACTAAAGAAAAACACTAAAATAAGTAAGTGCAATAACTTGGAAAGTAAAAGGAAAGCTGGAGGCGAATAAAGTAAGCAGACTCATGTAACGTTTTGGATTTAATGTGTACACAATTTATTACCAGTTTCATTTTGTCCGTCTTTAAGCTCTTTGTCTTGAAGTACTTTGAATACTTTGAAGTATTGACTTCAAAGTCAATAGTTTCAAGTATGGATAGATGGCAAGTTACATTTTATCAATAATTAATACCAGCTGAACAATCTGATCATTATTTTCAGACACAAGCAGTTTAGAATTTATTAGTATAAAGCTGGAGGCGTTGTGTTTCCATCTGTCTTCAAGTGTAGAACAGCTACTTTGATGTTCCTTTTACATTTGATATTGTTTTCAATTTATCTTGCAGGGCATCCCAGAAAATCAGCCAGATGACTTATGTATCCACGTCTAAAACAATAGTGTGGCTTTTATGCTTTAGCCCAAAGTGATCTATTTCCCTTCACATTATTTTAGTTTATTACACTGATGTTAACACTATCTGAAGTCTAAATAGAGAAGGTAAATTTACAATTTCTTTAATTGTTTCTGATAAAATTAAATGTCCTAAAAGGGGTTAAATTGTCCTCATCTGGTATTAAACTTTTTTTCTTTTCAATTGTTAGATCACAGATGTGTTTGTCAGCTACACCTCAACAACAGTTTGAGTTGTAAATAGTCATGTAAAAAAGCTGTAAATCACTCAGTCCTTTGATGTTTTTTTGCTCTCCTGCAAAAATATCGTCTCCCATAACACTTATTAAGGGCCAAAGTGTTTTTTGCCAGTGAGAATTTCTTTATCCTAGTCTGTAGAATGAAAATAACATCTGTTATAACAGGTAGGCTGTAATGTATGCCGTGTCATCAAGTCCTAAGTAATAAGGCAAAATGCTTTCTTTTTTATACTGGGGGGGCAAAAAAAAAAAAAAAAAAAAAGGGTGATGGTTTACAAGGAATGCACAAGTGCAAGTGTGTCTGCTTCTGGTGGCTGTTATATTGGCCATCAGCCAGGTGGACATGAAACTGTGTCACATCAGTATAGGTAATATCTTGCTGTAATGACACCCTGCCAGAAAGGTTGGAGGTTCATTGCAGATTCATTTATTTAATGAATCATCCATAGAAATAACTGATTATTACCCCTACTCTGACTTTATAGACCCTGTTAGTATATCCACTGCACAGAGTATCTATTTATCATTGCTTTACTTACTTAGCATAAGAAACATGCAGTTGTTTATATTTCTTCCAAAGCTTACTACTTCTTTGCACTAAAAAGCCACTCAAACCAAAATCAAAACCAAACAAACAAAAACCACAAATGATTTCCCCCCTCCAAAGGATAGCTTCTGCATGTACACAATACCCAAATACCCTGTACACTGCAGAACTAGCTATAGTAATCAATATATTTTAAGGATTATATCACTTCTGATCCAGGATTGGCTCAGTGGGTGTGAAATATGAAAGAAAATTTGCCCTAGGAAAGAATTCACATAAGCAGAAACACTTGCTTTCTTCTCTAATAAAATAACAACAGGACTTTTCCTATCTTCCCCTGACAAGTACATGTTTCTACATCAGTGTAACTATCCTGGCACTAAGTCCTCGAGAGATGGTACTTGCTGGGAATTTTTAAGAATGTTTGTTGCAAATCAGTGGCACTTTTCAGCTAATAAATACTTAGCTATCTATCTATGTTACTCTGAGAATTTCTTCAGGCAGTTTGTATGTTCCTCTCTGACGCTTTATGAAGAAAAGGGAATGTGACAGTTTCTGATAGACTGTGCAACAGAAAGAGACTAAAGAATCTTTAAAAAGACATAATTTGTTTGCTAATAATATTCTTTATTCAAGATATGCAGTCCAAAATCTGTCATCATTCTGTGATGACTTTCTCTTTCAGATAAGACTATTTATTTTATTTTATTTTATTTTATTTTATTTTATTTTATTTTATTTTATTTTATTTTATTTTATTTTATTTTATTTTATTCTCCAGAAAGTTGTTTTCCTGATGTGCTGATTTAAAGGTAAACCAGCAGGAGAAATGAAACCAACTCACAAAAGGACTGCAAATCAGAACTACAGTTTAATAGGAAGACCACAACAAGTACAAGGATACAGAAGAAAAAGTCCGTTTGACCCACAAAATCCAGGTGTATTACCCAACACCCTGGAGCATGAACAGGAAGTGTTCATCAGCCCCTGTGCTGAGCACCAACTGGCCCCCCTGAGTACAAAGTAATAAGGAGAGAAGAAGCCTGCTAGTGAGGATGATGGTCCCAGTCCAGTTGAGAGTGGCAGTCACAGTCCTGCTGAGGCTCTGGTCCTCCTCTGGATCAGACGAGAGAGAGTCCAGTCCCAAACCCCCCAGTTTATATATGCTTAGGCTCAGGTGGAAGTGTCCAGTACCTCCCCCTGGCTGGGGAGTTTCACAATGGGTGATTTACTGTCTGTGGTGAATCATAGCCTATATTTGGAAAACCCTGATGGCCCATTAGCAGACATGACCCCTCAGGCTGGGTGTGAAGGTGCTAATGGCTCCCCGGAGGGGCATTATCACACCTGAGTCATTGGTGTGAGTACAGGAAACCTTTCCTATCTCACAGAAGTTCCCAAACACCCAGCTTGTAGCCTGAGGGGTCAGGTGTGTCCCGGGAAGCTGCTGCAAATGATCCATTGTTAGCAGTTCATGAGAAATTATGTAGAGGGTGTAGAATACACAGTCTTAGCCACACCCACACAGTGACAAACTGGTCCTGGTCACTATAACCAGTACACCTGAGTTGAAGGAAACATAGTATTTGAGGAACCTGGAGCATCTTCCTTAGGTAGAGAGAAAAAGGAAAGGTGCAAAGTATCAGGGTATGGGAATAATAACAAGTCCTCTGAAAATGGGAGCAAATTATCAATGCTGTTACATGTGTGGATCGTGGATTGGTATAATTCAGAAGAGTATCTCTATGGAACTGTAAAACCAGATAGCAAGAGAAAAAGCTGTGGATTATGGATCACAGACAGTCTTTCATAATCTGGTTAATCTACGGAAAACAGATCCATAAGCCTAGGAAATGGTAAGCAACTAGCACGGTGTTCCTTCACTGTTCTGAATTTGGACATTTATAAAAGAAATTAATTCTGGACATCATGAAAGATCATGTCTGTCTAAATGATACAGTGATACCTAAAAGCACAAGGAGAAAGAGAAGTGTGAGGGTGAGACCCTGCAACCCTTGGAGGTGAAGAAATGTGAAGACTTTTGAAATCTGAGAAAGCAGAGCTTGAGAAGAAAGCCTGAAACTGATAACTTGTGTAAATCTGGGTTGTAAGATATTTCATCAGTTGAACTCTTCTGAATGGGAAACTGAACAGAATTGTTGCAAGGATGAGATGGTGGGTTGACCTTAAGATACCTAGATTAGGTATGACATGAGCAAGAAATTGTCAACAAATTTCACCTCAGTATAGGAGGCTGATGGTGAAACCTATTCAAGATAAATTTCATGAAATTACAAAAGGAGTGCTTTCTGAATCTGAATTTAGAGGTAGGTAGGAACAGCAGGGGAATAGGTGTTGGGGGTTGGCACTACAATAAAATTTCTCTGTACTTCAGGTCAATGACTTTGAATCAGTGAAAATAAGGCAATTTTTTTCCAGAATACATATGATTAAATCCACATGAGTTCAAGACTATTATGTGTGTACAGTGCATGGTAGAAGAGATCAGAATCATAGAATTTGCTGAGTTGGATGGGGCCCACAAGGATCATCAAATCCAACTCAGCCCTTCACAGGACCATCCCCAAGAGTCACACCATGGGCCTGAGAGTATAATCCAAGTACTTGATCTTTGTCAGGCGTGGTGCTGTGTCCACTTCCCTGAGGAGCCTTTTCCAGGGCCCAACCACCCTCTGGGTGAAAAACCTTTTTCTAGTGTCCAATATCCTAAACCTCCCTGACACAACTTCAGGCCATTCCCTTGGGTCCTGTCACTGGTCACCACAGAGATCAATGTCTGCCCCTCCTCATCAACTCAAAAGGAAGTTGTAGACCGCAATGAGGTCTCCCCTCAGTCTTCTCTAGTCTGAACAGACCAAGTGACCTCAGCTGCTCCTCATATGGCTTCCTCTCAAGGCCATTCACAATCTCCATTGCCCTCCTTTGGACACTCTCTAACAGCTTAATATCTTACTTACATTGTGGTGCCAAAAACTGCACACAATATCCAAGGTGATGCCATTCCAGTGCAGAGCAGAGCGAGTCAATCCCCTCCCTTGACTGGCTGGCAATGCTTTGATGCCTCCCAGGACAGGGTTGGCCCTCCTGGCTGCCAGGGCACCACTGAGTCGTATTCAGCTTGCCATTGACCAGGACCCTCAGGTGTAGAAGATATAAGATGTGAACATTGAATAGAGAAGTGGGACTATTATTTAGATGTTCAGACAGTTGGAATGCATGTAGGATTATACTATCACACACCTAGGTACCTAAGTAATCCGAAGTAGTCCTAAGAAGAACACATAAAAAGTACCAGCCGTGGTATTTCATGTAGTTTCAAGCAAGTTCCTAATTAAATATATGACTGAACAGGTGCCTAAAAAATGTTAATGATTTTTTGAAAATATTTTTATTTCCATACTCCTCCCTCACCAACCATCTACAGAATTTAGTGTATCTTCTAAACCTTTCGCAGAAGGCAGCGTGGTTCCACACCATCCTTTCTGTTGCGAGTAGTTACATGCCACCACCTTGTCCACAGTGTATGAGATGGTGTATGTTTCTGATACCTAGGAGAAATGGGCAGGTTAGAAGTCCAAGTGCTAACATGTGGAAATCTGGTATTGCCAAGATTTTGTATATATTATTGATGGGAAAATTGAAGCAATGAATTATCCCTTTATATGTTTAATATGTTTAAAATCAAGAAAAATTTTACATTGTTATACATTATACTGCGAAAAGAAACATTGACTTGTCAGAAGAAAATCATGTTAATAAAAAATGAGAAAAAATTATACTATATCTAAATCAACTACCTACATATTAAGTTCTGCCATAAAACCTTGATAAACAGTAAAGGTAGAAATGCTTCCAGTTAAAAGCTTTATCAAAAGCCCTGGGGCTTGTTGTGGAAACAAAACGTCAAACTGATTGCATTAAACTTTTTATAAAGAATAAAATAGAGTACAAATGAATAAATCACCTAGTTAGTCCAAACTGAAGTTTAAACTACTGGAAAAAACCCCTTCATGTCTGAATAAATAAGACATTTTCTGAAAGATAGTTTTTATTTTTGACATTTCAAAGCCACAGTAAAACAGTTATTGCTAAAGAAAATCTCTTATGATGAGATGTACAGAAGTGTTTATTAAGATATCATTTCAGTTTTATGTTTCTGCAGGTGAACATGAATAGACATACACAATCTACTTAATTTTATGGACCTACTGTTAACACATTGCAACAAAGTATACATGTGAAATAATTATAAACTTAGCTTGTTTTGAAATGGATAGGTTTTCTTCTTTTTGTCTCACTGTTACACATGAAGCAAAAAAATAGTTTTAAAATGGGAGAAAATATGAAATCAAGCATCACTGTAAATTGGAAAACAAAATTCTTCAAATTCTGGCTGACAAGCTTGTTTAACACGGTCAAACCTCGAGTTTCAGAGCCTGTTCCTCCTACTGCATTATTAGCAATCATTATTATTATTGTTGTGAGAAGGTACATTTGTTCATTTATAGAGTTAGTAGATGCTCTTAATCATAAATTTCAGGTCCAAACACAGTCTATATCAGAATTTTGTGCCTCAAACCCATGCTAGCTGCCAAATTTAAATTGCATGCTTTCATATGAATATGTACTTATCTGAAGCATATGCATTCTTTCATCTGCAATTCATTTGTTTCATAGACATTAATGCAATGGATAAAACCTTCATACTTAGGTTCTGCACTGATAGAAATAATAGACTAAACCCCCCTCATAACGTTAGTAATTTCTATGAGCTAATGATCTGTTTCCTTGGAGGAAATCATCTTTTGCAAGTTCTGTCACAATCTTGAACAATTGCAATGTCAGATTAGACACTAACGGATTTACCAACTGCTACAGTAACTTCTTTTCCAATTGCTTCTATAATTCCTGGAATTCCTGTTAGGAATATCATGGATATTCCTAGCAAGCTGTTAGAGCACGGTGGGTAATTTTAAAACATATCAGTAAACAGAAGAACAACATTTTCTGTTTGCAAAATAGCCCTTCAGGATGCTTCTGTCTTCAGTCAAACTAAACTAGATTAGACAGTGCTTAGTTATGGAAGAGTGGAACAGTGTTCAGTCCCTTTGGCAGCAGCGTGTCAGTTTGCCTGCTTTCTTTTTACCTTTGTTTTGTTTTATTCTTTCCTTCTGAATTTGGTAAAGACTTTCTAGAAAGGGAAACTTATTATTTGTGCTAAGGATCTGATTCTAAAAACTTAAAATTTAGATTCTTCAGGGATGATAATACTTACCATGGGTTCAAATGCATGAAATTTAAGATAGCTCCATGTCACTTCAAACCTAACTTACTTAGTGTAAATCCAGGATAAGATACCAACCCTATTATTGAGCTTAAAGAGATTTTTAAGAAAATATTTTCTCTCTGCATGTACAGAATTGCCAGTTTATTTATTTATATAAGTAGTTTCCAATTTTTGAGTTTAACTTGTGGAAGATTTTTAAATACAGAAAGGAAAAAAAAAAGAGAAAAATAAAACAAATATCTAAGGAAGATTTATGTTAGAGTCTTTTCTTGTTTCTTTTAAGCCATAATAGTTACACAAACACAGGTAGTTGAAACTTAAGCACAACCCCTTAGATATTTGTTAATTCTGCTGGTAAAATGCAGTCAGAACCTTTGTCTTAACTGCCCTGTACTGGCTCTTGACCCATCTTGGGAATTAATTGTTCTAGGGTGGAGTTTGTCTGGTGCTTTTCTATAAGATGAAGACTCCTTTGTTTTTGCACCTGTTGCTCAGTTTCGTTCTGCTTTGTCTTCACTTTTTGGTTATATGCCCTTTACTGCTCTTTTATTTTCACCCTGTTGGGAGTTCCTGGTGAGAGGTGTGCTCAAATATTACATACGTTTGCTGTATTTGAATGGCTTAGCTTTATTGACATGCTTTAAGCCAAATGATACAGACACTGAGCAGTGTGTGTGTGTGTAGAGGGATCATTTTATGGAAGATTGCACTTTCTATAAGGCAGTACTGCATGTCTTTAACAATTGTCATCACAAGTATTCAGTACATTCTAAATTGACCTCCAGAGTCTCAGGCTGGCTGAGATTTTATGTCACAGACCCAATATTAAATTTCTGTTTTGTAGATTTTGCTGGAGTTCTGATTAAACCAACCAAACAAAAAACCCAAACCAGCTAAACCAAGGAAACAAAACCCCCTACCCCACAACAAAGCAAGGCAACAATCCTGCAGCTTTTCAACAAAAAGAAAAGATAAATCTGTGGGAGAATTTTCATAGTGGATGATGCATATTGATCAGAGTAAACAGAAAATAATACTTCTCTTTTTTTTTCCCCCCTCACCATTAAACAAATGGAATACTGAACAACCATAAAGACCAAGAGTTGAGCATAACCACTCCAGTATAATAGCTCACACCATTTTGTGTGAGATATAAAACTGTTGTTTTGGAGAATTTGCATACAGAGACAGTAAATCAATTCTATTACACTAAAATATCACATTTTTATTCTTTTGCTGTATACATTACAGCATACAGAAAAAAAAATCTCACTCTCATATCACAGAATTTCTGAACACAGGTAAAAGCCAACATGTTAATTATAGACTTATAAAATTGGTATTAGTCTTTTTTCTAATATAGATACTTTTTTTTAATTGCCACAAGTTGCCATAAATTGCTCATTAAACTTCAAGCACTGCAATGCAATGCTTGCTACCATTTATAGGCAATGTTCTCCAAAGTACAATTAGAGGGAGTATTATGACACAGAACAATGGAGACAATTATTTCTGAAGTTTATTAATGCTAATTAGCATATGGCATCTAAGACAGCTGCTGATACTTCATTGCTAAATACTGAGGGACTAATTAGTATTTGATGTTAATTAGCTCCTTCTGTATGTGCATTGTCCTTAGATGTATATGCACTGTCACCACCGGGCTATTAAAAATCTGACCTATGCCTTCTTGCAGTGGCAGGATACAGCATTTAGGTTGTTTTGCGGACTGTACAATATAGCTCTCTAATGTGCCCTTAACAGCCACTATATGAGGTTTAACAAGGCAAATTCACAAGTTTCCATTGCAGTACATCAGAAAATTTATTTTAAATATAGCTGGACAGTGTATAAATTATTTAAAAAGGACAGTTTCTGGCTGGCTTATGTTGACAGAAATAGCAGGCTGAGAGAGTAAAAAACAAAATCACATCTAACAACATCTAACTGAACTGAACTGATGAACTGAAAAAGAGAGAAACAGAATTTCACAGGCTTACTCAATGCTATTTGATATTTAATATCTTTCATTCTGAGTACAGATAATCGCTTTAATTCTTTTTATTTCTTACACAAATCCCTGTTGTCTGTGTATCATCATGTCTGTTTTACAACACTTTTTTTGGAAGGTGGAATGATATTTAAAAACAAAAGAAAACAATTAAGTCATATTATCCTTGGATAGCAAGCAGAAAATAAGCATATCTTCTTTCATAACAGATTACTATTGCTTTACACAGGAGGTTATTATTCTCATTGGAATGAATACTAGCATTCCAATGAGAATTCCCCATGTCAATCATAAACAATCTTTATTTGGTAGTTAATAAGAATTTGCTTTAGTGTGACCATTTTCCTATATAATTAAAGAATATTCATTTCCTTAAACAGTGGGAAAAAGGCATAAAAGTTTAGATCACAGAGGAGAGAAGAAAGTCAAGAAAAGCAAAGTTGGCTTGTTGTCTTCTGCCTTTGTTGAGGTTGACCTTTACTGTACTGTGACAGCAAGTGCAGTGGCTGAAACTGGAAAGAGGAGATGTGACAATAAAGAGGGTCCACTACACAAGTTGTTACAAGATAAATCAGAAGAATAAGAAAAAAAACCAAAACAAACAAAGCAAAGGACGATAACGTGACATGACTAAAATATGAAGAATATGTGAGGGGGATTCTTGGTTGCAAGCAGTGGGGAGTTTTTGAAAATTATGAAGATTGAATTTTACTGTCCTCCTTGATTTTGAGCTGTGTCCTCTTTCCCACCCAGTTTCTAGACCTAGATAAGAAACTTTTTTTTTAATGAAGTAATTTTAACACTACAGCTACTTTGTCAGATACTATAAAATGAGTCTTTGACTTAACATTGTAGGCAAAAGTTCCACAGCAGCAGCAAGTTCTTTGGTTATCCAGGGATTGTTAATACTCATTACACAGTAAGTAATGCTTTAAAACAGCTTGGGTTTACTGTGATGCCTAAAAATTTTGGGATTAAGAAGAGTGGTTAAGAAAATATATTAAATATTGATGATACCTGTGCTTTGTGTGAGTTTCAAAGCCTTTGAGATTTGTTGAACACACAAGATTAAAAAAGGAAAAATTTTAGGAGCTTTCTGGTCCATGGCTGAAATATCAGTTTTGCTATTTGGTGTATGACGTATTTTACTCAAATTTGAAACAAATAAAGAGTATTCAAGGGGAACCTTAGGAAGGATTGATGATATATTGATATGTTTGGAAAAGAAAATTATCAATAATAACAAAAGAGACTTTTACAATGAAATTCAACTTTTAAATCTAGCAAAAATAACTGAGTGGGTAAATACAATGGAATGACCACAACAAACAAAAATAATGTGAATGGGAAAGATGCAAGAAATGCAGTACATCAGCTCTGCATCTAAATAGTACTAACAGAAAGGACTTGACTCGATTTGGCTCTTCATGTATTCTTGTACTAATTCCTTCCAGGAAAATTAGACAATGTTGTAGTATAAGGGAAACTTCCAAAGCCAAAGTGGCATATCTGTTTTCAGTTGTACTCTGCTGTATAAAACATCATGTTCCCATAAACAGTAATAACTATCCTGAGAGCATTAAAGGGATAACATCTAGATGGTTTTACAGGGTAAGTATATCTCCACAGAAAAGCTGTAACTAGGGAGATAAATAGCAAACTGCAAAGGATATAATTCATAACAGTCCCATGAAAAAGAGCCCTACTTATGACATAATCATATCATACTTTAATATTGAACAAAATTTGGACTTACTAAATAAGAAGAGATTAGGTTAATACAGAAATAGCCTCCATGGAGTGGAGAAGGTCTCAATGAACATATTAATAGAAGTGTGATATCCATACTGCCCCAATTCAAGTCTTCAGGACAGCTTTCCTAAATTCTTTCTTAGTTGGGAAGGCAACTTTTTCCTTTATTCATTCATCAAGTGGATAAACTCACCAGGAATACATGAACTGATTACAGAAGCAGGAAGACGATAATCTTTCCCTATGTGTGGTCTAAAGAGAGTAAAAGGAAAAGGGGAATATATTCTTATGTTGCCGTAAGCCTTAATGTAGCTGTAGATTTTTATACAGTTTTATGGTTTTATAGTCCTTTGCATTTGAAAAATAGCTTGTA
>JAWWEU010000081.1:95672736-95718858 GCA_035583155.1 Acropternis orthonyx | reverse complement strand
GGGTTAATTAGACATTGGCTATGTTCTGTAGATAAGATAATTAAGTAGAGTTATAAAATTGTAGAATGCTGTATGCCGGGCGCGCACATCATTGTACTCTGATTGCTGAAAGCTTTTAGCTGAACTTAGTAAAAGACCTTTTTTTGCCTTCACTCTGTCGTGGAAGTTTTCTTCCTTGGATTTACGGCAACACGTAGGTACGCTGTGATCACAGAATGGCAGAATGGTTAGGTCAGAAGGCAGTGGGTCATCTGGTCCAGCATCTCTGCACAAGCTGGGTTGTCCTAAGAGCACATTGCACAGGATTGCATTCAGATGGCTCTTGAACAGTTCTCAACTAGAGAAGTTCTTATCTCAATTCTTCATGGAACATGAATAAAATTGGTCTTATATTCCTCTAAAACATCACAGTATAGGTTGTCTTCTGCCTATATTCATTGCTTTGAGCTAAGCATACAGGGAGGTTTACCAGTTCATTTCGCTCATCATGAATGTGGGATTAGGCCCTGAACAAAAGCTGTGTAGGGAAGGACTTTGCCTCCTTCTTTTAACCGGTACCTGACATCAGTGACTTTTCTACCTGCTCTGTGGCTGCTTGTGATGCCAGATCAAAGGGGCTCAAGAGAATGAGTGAGTTTTCTCATTGCACAAGCCTCATTTTTGTGGGATCATCATATTGTTCATAAAGACAGCAAGAGTGCACCTCTGCCATGAGGTAATAAAGGTATTCTGAAAGAGAGAGATCATATCTGATCTCTCTGCTCCAATGAATATCTTTACATATTTTTATAAAACAGGAAAAAACTTGTAACTTTTATGTTCACTGACAAAAATTTGTCAACATAATCTCCAAGGATCCTGCAAGAGTCAGAAAACATAAAGCACATATAAAAAGTAGTAGTCAGCCTTCTGATTTTTTGAGGACCTCACAGATGTCTTTTAATGTTCTTGGTTTTTTCAGACTAGAAAAATAGTGATTAAGGGAATAATGTGACAGAAATAACATGAAAAAATCATGAAAACGATGAGAAGCTGAATAATGATCAACTGTTTACTCTCCTTTTTGATACAAGAAGTAGCTAGTAAATAAAGTTAAAGAGACACAAGACTGAGTTCTATGCAAAGTGTAAATGAGTAAATTAGATGGCCTGGGTCAATTGAAGTAATACAAATGAATAGTTCTCTCTCACTTTACCCAGAATAATATCCCTGTTGTCATCTTGTTCTATTAAGCCAAAGTAATTTTGAATGTGGGATAGCAAGTTAAAAATTGCAAACAATGCTTTGCTTTGTGAGAATTCTGATTTTGGTTTATTGTCAAAATTCAATTTATAGTGAAGTAGATACATTATTTTTTATTATAGTACTGTTATGACTACTGTTGAGAGTGCAGCCTTACAACAGGGTCAAGTATTTGAAAAATTGTACCTTTGTTGGTCTAATGTAACTGATCTTGAGTAAAATAAACAAAAAAACTCCAACAAACTCAACCTACTTTTAAAACTACTAGAGTTTTTGGGTTTGTGTATTTAAGTATTTGTTTACACCATGCCTTGTTCTCAGATTTTAAACTTTGACCAGAAATTAATCCTAACATCCTAAAACAGCCCATAAATTGTTGTTTATTTCTGTACTCTATAGAAAGTTTCATATGGCAATTGACGAGGACTTTGAATAATGCTGGAATCGAGGTAATTTTCTTCACAGTAGCTACTATGAAACTATGTTTTGGATTTGTGGTGGAAACAGTGTTGATAACTCATGGATGTTTTTACCACTGCTGATCAGTGCTTACACAGAATCAAGTCTTTTCTGCTCCTCATACCACTTCACCAGCAAAGAGGCTGGGGATGCAAAAGTTGTTGGGAGGGGACACAGCTGGGAAAGCTGAGGCCAGCTGATCACAGTGACATCCCATACCATATAGCATCATACTCAGTGTGTAAAGCTAGGGGCAGAAGAGGAAATAGCAGATGTTTAGTGATCATGTTTGCATTCCTGAGTGTGATGGAGCCCTGCTTTCCTGAGGATGGCAAAACACCTGCCTGCCCATGGGAAATGGTGAAAGAATCTCTTGTTTTGCTTTGCTTGCATGTATGGCTTTTGTTTTCCCTATTAAACTGTCTGTATCTCAACCCATGAGTTCTCTCACTTTTACTCTCCCAATACTCTCCCCCATCCCACAGGGAGCAGTGAGTGAGTGCCTAGATGGGGCTGAGATGCCAGCTGTGCTTTAACCATGACATTCATAACCTGGAGTCTACAGTAAGTGACGGGGGAACAACTGAGAGACTGCAGCTCAACAAGTGATCCTCATGGCATTTTTCATCATTTAGCTTTTAAAAGTTATGCCCACCTCTTCTAGAATTATGTTACATTTATATCTGTGTTGTGTGAAAGGTAATATTATACATAAATCTGCTACATAATTTAAAAGGGAAATAAATAGTTATGTGCTGCTACCTGATCTACCAAGAAATTTAAAACATATTTTTAAGACTCTGAATATCTCTTATTATAGTCTAACACATTTTCCAGGCCACTTTTCCCTAGAAAGAAGACATGAATGTCAGGTTAGCACTCAGTTTTTAAATCAGTGCAGACAGAAACTGTCCTACTGAATTATAAAACACTCTGAAAACATGGCCTAAAGAAGGGCTGTCCTGGTGATGATTTAATTTAATTCAGTGGAACCAGCTGTTAAAATCGCATATTCCTAAACTGTCCTGGCTGTAGCTAAAATCAGTATTTCAGAGAGTGAGGAATCTGAGGGAGGAGAAATGATTCTCTTGAGATGAGATCCACAAGATATTTCTGTGTGAATCTCATTTTTGTTCTTGGGTTTATTTTGCCAATAATCTCAAAGCCATTCTCTATTTAGAAAGCTTTTTATGACTCTGAAATGTCAAAGTAAGAAAATCCTCAACTTTGACATCTCATTTAGCTTCATTTATTTGAACAATGTCATCTGGGCTCATGGAAACAGTATGCAGTCATTAGACCATTGATATCTACGTGGAAAAATAAATAAACAAAATTAGATTTTGTTGATATATTTCAGGCAAAAAAGGTTGAAGCACAAAAATACTGCTTTTGTGGTATATACCCTGGTGATATGATCAACTAACTGGCAGAGCTGTGAAGGGAAATAGTGTGAGATTGAGGATTACAGATACTCTGATTATAGTTGAAAACAGAGGGAAGCTTTCAGTTTTGAGGGAAAGAAGTATATTGACAGCTGTGAACTAGTCCTGCAGAGTGCTTTATAGACAGCTTGCCATATATCTTTGCAGTTGGAAATAACTAGATAATGGAAAAAGATGCCTAAACCAAAACCATAGGGGTGTTAAAATGTCCAAGAAAACACCACTTATAAGGAAAGGGGTTATAATGGAGGAGATGCTTCTGCTGGATTCATGGATCTGAAAAAAGAATGCCTTTATTGAAAATTAAGACACAACTTTAAAAGCCTGAGGGAAGAAAAAGAAAACCCCAGTTTTTAGTAAATGAATCTTATTCTTCTATCTTATTATTTGGTTAAATTCATTGAATCAGATATGTAGGTAACATGAGGTGATATCTTTATTGTGACTGATAGAAGAAAAGAGATAATGAACTATCAGGCACTTTTACTAACAAATGTTCCATAACCATTAGCTCACTTTTCTCAGGATTTACTTAGTATCCTCAAGTGGGTAACCCTTTTGAAAAGTAAACAACAATGAAAAACAACCCCCACCAAAAACTACTACAGTTTGTGAGCAGAGAAGACTGCTAGGAAAAACTCATGTACAAAAAAGTAAAGTACTTTTCAGGAATAACAAGAAAAGTAACATTTCTAAACTTTTTGATGGTGTAGTCCTAGTTTTTATTTGATGATTAATATCTCTTAGATTTTTCCTTCATGCTGTATATGCAAGCCCATCCATCTGAAACTACTACTTTGTAAATTACTCAGAAATACTGGCAAATATTTCCAAAATAAAATGCCCTCTTACTCTGTCATTCAGCTCAAACAAAAAATGCTGCCTCTACTTTTGTGTCTTCATCTTATTCCTTTGTTTCAATGTCTTTTTCTCCTCAACTTTTATCTCTGTCAGTTGTCATCCTGCCACTTTTCTCTGTTGTCTTTTATCTTCTCATACTGACTTGGTCATCCATCTAAAGTGAGAAACAGCACAGGGAGGGTTGCTTACAGTAGTTGCAGGTTCTGCTAACTATAGCATAACAGTCAGAAGGCCAGTGAAAGCCAAAGTTGTGGGAAAGAAGATGGAAACAAAAAGCTCAGGGAACAGTAAATTAAAGTAAGCACTAGAAGGATGGGAATTTATATGGGAAGAGGAGGAATGCTTTTTATATTAAGTCTCTAATAGACTGCAGAGAGTGTTCTTTTGGCTGGTGGGACATCAGCAGGGAAGAAAAGGTTTTTAGAGAGCGTCTTGTCTCTTTTCCTGCACATAAAGCTGCAGAAGTAGCTATATTCCTGATTCTCCTTAGAGGAGCATAAAAATGGGACTACTGGAGACCAATATCAAAACAGACTTCTTACAAATTTTAGCAGCAACTTCACTGAAGTTCTCTGCAGCACAAATATAAGTTGTAAGTGGAGACTGACAGTCTAATATTCAGTGAAATCTCAACACTCATATATTAACAAGCAAACAACTCTCATTTCAGGGTTTGTTTTTTCTTTTCTTATGCAGTTTCTAATCACATAGAAGATCATTTAAGTAAGGTACTGGAAAACGTATTAGGTAAATTTTAACTCTGAAGTAACTACTGCTCCTTCTTCATCCTGATATCAGTACTATTGGAGGGTAAAGGAGTATCTGTAATAGAGCATTTTAATAGAGTATACGCTAGAATAATTTTTAGAGCATACTACATCACTGGAAATTCCGGTTCCTTCTCATCCCAAAAGGCTGTTGGATGAATATTTGTTAAGTAGCTTGACTTAACAAGAAGGCCCATATTAGTAAGATAAGTAGTGTAGCTAACCCTTTTTCCATTCAAAGTATGAAAATACAAACCTGTACAAAAAAACTTGGATATTTCCTGGAGAACATTGTATTCCCTATATAAATGTCATTATTTGAATGCAGAGGTATTTCACAGTTGCAAATACAGGACCTGTAATTAGCTTTAGTGAAACTGGTCTGGTTGGGGAGGTTGAGTTCATGTGTAATTTTAGTTACTTATTAGCATGATGGGGTCTAGAGGGAGAGGGGAAAACATTCAGGGCTCTCAAATTCATCTTTATGCAATAATAAGAGACAGTGAAGAAGTGTTATCGGATTATCTTTTTTTTTTTTTTTACAGAAGAATTGGTAAATTATTACTGTCCTATCCCAAAGTCTAGAGAAGAAAATATAATTTGTCACTCAGCCATTGAAAGGACCCATTTTTAATCATTATATTTTATAATAGATCAAAATTCTTCATTAAAATCACTTCTTTTATAGTAACTTCACTTGGATTGTGCCCTACAGCTGTAAGTAATGAGTCTCAAATAAACTATCTCAATAAAAAATCTTATTACAGTAATACCTAAATTTTCCAAGGGTAATAAATGGTAAAAATGCCTGCAATTGAGCTTAAAAAATGTGGGGGCTTTTGCATCAATACAAAAAAATATTATTTTATAGTGACAGTGATCAACTAAATCAGCAACAACATAAAACACCTATGGAATGCACCAGCATCCAGCTCTTTCAATATTTATATTTCTCAAGTGGAGAGTAGTCTAAATTTTTCTGCATATTAAAGGCTGTTTGTAATTTTGTCTTTTACTCTTCTTTATTAAAATGTTTGGTTTTGTGTTTTATTTTCACCTGTTTTGAAATAAACTATGAAAAAATAATACGGAAGGACACATGCATTCACCACAGAAACTTAACTTGTGAAAAAGTTAGTTATTGTACAGTGAGTGAAGGAAACTGGAAGGAATAGTTTTATTGGCTGGTAATCAGAAATGCAAATGAATAATAAGGGAAAATAGTTCTTTGGAGGCAACATGAAATATTTATTAATCTTCCCAGCATACACATTGCCTTCTCAGTCCTATTTTCATTAACTCCATACTGCATCTACCTGAGTGTTCTCGGAGGATATCCTGATGTCATCCTCTTTAGTGACTGGTAAATGGCAAGTTTGTGTTCTGAGGCAGGCTCATTACTGAGTACTGTCTCATAAAAAATATTATTCTTCCCCTTTCATAATTGACAGAATCAAGGTTAAATTATTGTATTTCATTGTTCAGAATTCCCTAGTAGCAGAAAAAAACACAAACAAACAGAAAACCAAAATGAGCCAAAACAGAGTGGACATATTTTCTTCTGTCTTAGAGGAAAAGGACTTAAGACATTTTCGGTTGACAGGAAAACAGTGAGTCTGGAACTGCCTATGTTCCAGTTTTAAGGTACTAGTTTGAAGGGTACCAACTATCCTGCCCAGGCTACAGCATAGATTTGTGATTTGTTCCTAAATTGCTTTTATTAAACTCAACTTCTTAAAATGAGAGAAGTTAAAATTGTGCTCGTAGATATATTTAGAACTTGGCATAAGTCAATGCAACAAGAAGGCAACAGGCATAATATTCCAAACTTAGGAATTTCATATTTGAAAGAAATAAAAGAGAAAATGCAGATAATGCAGAATAAAAATAATAATGAAAAATTCACAATTTTGGAACATTTTATAGACAACAATATAAATGCATTATTTTTATAACAGCCTGTAAATGACTTAAAAGAAAAAAATAAGTCAAGATGTTAGTAGCTAGATGAGCATTACACTTATAATGTTTTTTGATGGGAAAAGGATAAGGAATACAATAGTTTAATAAATTAATTAAGGATATACCTTAATTTCAAAATACAGAGTCATTCTGACTTTTGCCAGCATCTGATTCAAACTAGGAATTTTGAGTGTTCAGCATTGCTAACGTATTAACATGAAACTAGCAAGATTAATATAAAACTAGCAAAATTTGTGCTTGTTAGAAATAACTTGATGCTTACAAAAGACACAACAGACAATGGTATGACAGTCCTCTCTGGTTCATTATGGTCATCCAGATGCAGAATTTAATCCCGGTGTCAGACCTAGGCTGGACGAACAAGAACGTCACTTGGTGCATGGAGATGCTGGTCCCAGTGTGGCCCAGTTCCAGGCACTCACCTGCACAGTGGTGGTCTTCCTCTTCCTCCAGGCACTGCCAGGCTCCTCCCACTTGCAGGGAAGGATAAATCCCATCTCACCAGCCTGATGTGCACCCAGGGGCCACCCAAGGTTAATGCTGAGGACAGTGGCAGTACTCCAAAGTGTGGCTCAGGTGCAGTTGCTTTGTCTGTGCATGGTTTTTCTTTTCTTCTGTGGGCTCTCTTAGCTGTCTTCCATGAGCTGAGTGGGAGCCCCTCTTCCTGTGCATTTAATCCATTGAATACACCTGTTAACTGAGTAAAATAAATTGAGACACTTCTGTGTCTCAGATTTTCTGAGATGTTTGGTACACAACACAGAAGCGTGGTTTAACATTTCATGTCCTTTTTGGCAGGCCCTGTAGTTTGAGGAGAAACTGTATGCAACTGAAGTGAGTGAGACATCACTGTGCGAGTACCATGACGGAGGAAAGTAAAACAGAGATTGATCATGTCTGAGTCAGTTTATCAGTAGCTAGTTGTGAAACTTTAACTGTGTGTAACTGATGTTGTGCAAAAATCTGCAGTATTCCCTAAGGAACCCATTATTTCCGTATTCACTAATAAATGTTTCCTTATGGGGGCAGCTATTTACAGTTCTAAACGCAACATTTGTTTGTGTGTGGGACAACTAAATTGCTATTGGGGAATTTTTAGTTGAACTTCCAGTTCAGTGCCTAGTAAATAACACACTTTTAAAGAAAAAATAATAGCACAGGCTTGATGCTCTGGTCCTGAGGTTTGAGAGATTTCACAGCATAAAGCAATTATAGGAAAAGGTATTGCCTTCTAAGACTAGGAATCATTTTCTCTAGGGATTTTTCTTAGTAACAGTTCTGCTTTAATTTCAGGTAGGCTATGTTGTAGATAGAAAGTTGACAAAAGTATTCAAATTCAAATATAGATATTATTTGACTTCAGACATTATAAAATGGCTTTCGCTCCCTCCCACCCTCCATTAAAGACAGCATTAACTCCCTTCAAAACTCAAATTTTGCAATTATTAATTATTTTTATAAATTTTACTTAGTTTTTATTTTTCCCTAAATCGAATGCACTGAACACATCTCCAGGAATAATCAGTTTCTATGTCCTACTTTATTTAGGAACTATTGTTTCCTGTATAGTATTTGAAAGATAAGTACAGATGCTTCTTATCCGATATTCCCTCCAGTGGCCACTTCTGTGCTGATGGTTCTATTTTTGTTCAGAGCTAACTTTGACCTCACTTCTGAGCATCTTATTTATTTATTTATTTATTTATCCTAATATTTTACCACCTCCTTCTCCATTTTTTAATGTCTTTTGGAGAATGGAGATTTTTTCCCAAACTGAGAATAAGCTACCAGGTTATAGTAATTTGTACTGTCTTTGTTAAGATAGTGGAGGAAAAAAAATCAATCAGTTTTTGTTGCTAAGATTTATTTTGAAGAAGAAAACAAACTGATATCTTAATACACTAATTGTAAATAAATTTCATTTGCAAAACAGTCTTTCAGCTTTCCCTATGTGGGTAAACTATTCAGATTGCTTTCTCACTTCTGTCTTAGTTAATGGGGTTTTTTCATCTTTGCCTATTTGAGAGCTTTGTATATTTAGGCTAATGTTAACATCAGTGAACCTGTTGCTGTCAGATTATTAAGAGAAATTCTCTGTATATCTCTCATTTACTGGATTCTGTACTGACATATTCTAGGAATAAATATGTAGATACACACTTTACAGGCATGGTGGTTGTCTTTATTGATTCCTTAAAGATAACCTGTTTGAAAACCAAAAAATTGCTCATGGTCATGTACTCCACCTTTTCTCTTTTTCCTACTGTGGCAATTTCTCAAGTGAAAATTATCAATCAAACCCTTTGTTCTTGAAACCCGTATTTTCAGTAATTATTTAGATATGAAAAAAACTACTTTGTGTGTGATTCAGCTTAGTCAGAAATGAAACCAGAGTCTGATGGAGGAATAAGTGTTCCTAATGGTTTCTTCCAAACTCACTATCCTTAAACAAAGAGAGAACAATCATCTTTTCAGATGTGTAATTTCCATTTTGCCTTCTATTTTAACTATTAGAAGACTTATTATCTCTTTTTCTAGTGAGTTTGATTTTTAATAGCATAGAACAATGGAGGGGTCATTTCCATTCTAATGTTTACTTTTTCCTTTTCTTAACTAAGTTACAGAAGACACCATACACCACTGCTATCCCTTCTTTGCCTAATCATTTTAAAGTACTGTCCCTTGATGCAATCTATCTTCTAAAAAGACTACAGATTCCTGAATCTCCTTTACTTTTGCACATGATTTCTATCCCTAGGGAACAAATGTGCTTTCTAACTGCTTTGAATATTTCAAAATTTAAAGAACTAGATATATCTACAGTGATACCACAATAATATATTATGCATTTTTTATCCATTGTCATGGATTTGGTCTTTGCTTTAATATCAGTGTTTGGTGCCTTGGGATGCTTTCATGCTGTCTTCTAATTAATTTGGTCAGTTTTCACTCCTACCTTGCTAGCTTTAAATTCCTTCAGTTATGTAACTGCAGTTCTTCATTTGAGACTAGTCCTGGGGTAGTTTATTTCTGTATGTGTATGAAAATATTATGTTCAGTTTTGCACCCTGGAGTGTTTTTGACTGCAACTAATATCACTTATTCTAGACCTTTAAGAGCCCAATTGCATTCACATATTAAAGATGTACACATCCGACTTCACAGCTGGCAACTGAGAGGACAATACAGAGTCTCAGTTCAAGGATACAAAAGTGCCCCAGGGATCTTGTTATGCAAAAGAGTCCATAGGTGGTGTCTGTAGAACTTCATTCTGATCTGACTTTGATCATTAAAGACACATCTGAAGCACTGTCTATTTAAGTCAGGCAGTAAGAAAGATTATCTAGAAGTTTAGTGAAAAATCTGAGCTGTTAGAACACACTTGGGAGAATCTTCTGTCAGACCATGTGTGTGTGATTAAATCTGTGCTGCAAAGCTTGAGTAAAAGCAGCAGTATTGCTACCTTCCCTTTAACCCCTGGGAAGGAGCACTTGGTGTGGAGGGAGAAAGATCAAAACACCCAGCAGAGGTTTTATAAGATTGGGGCAGGAGTCTGAAAAGGAAAGATAAAAGACAGAACACAAAGGTGATGAAAACATTGAGTATTAAACTGCGGTCAAAGACCTTTGTAAAAATATGTGACTCAGTATGTGTTAAAGGAAAATTTCCTCCCCTTCCCTCTCACATAGGAAGATGTAAAGAAAGATAATATTGAACAGATGAGAGAAGTGGCTTCAGCAGCCTTTTCTTTCTCCAGATTGAAGGAGAGGCAAACAGAGACAATTTTGTGACCTTTCTTCTCCTTTCACATACTCAACATTCTTGTTTTGTGTACACTATATGTAACATGAAAACATGTGTATACAGTTGAAAAATAAATATGACATCACAACTGTATGACAATACATGTAGGTAAATAGCTGTACTGTGAACTGTTTTCAGTGTAGCATTTCTTAATTGATCACTCAAAAATATCCAGCTTCCACAAGTCCTAAGCCCTATTATTCAAGAAAGCTCCTCCAAATATGACAGGGTGATCATATTCCTCATAAGAATAGTTTCCATATGCTAACTGAACTGTCAGCATTGACAACTCATTTCAGACCACTCCTTCCCATCGGAGTCATCAGTGGTGCAGACACAGGGAGCTCATGAAAACATCACATGAAGCTCTTGAAAGAGAGATTCCATATCAGCCAGCATCCCTTCACAGCCAATATGCACAGGAGGAACAAGATACATTCCCATCCATGGGTTTTGTGGTTGTTTTTTTTTGTTTGTTTGTTTTTTTTTTGTTTTGTTTTTTTTTTGTTTTTTTTTTGTTTTTTTTGTTTGTTTGTTTGTTTGGTTTTTTTTTTTTTTTTTTTCCTTGGGGTTTTTTGTGTTCATTTTTAGTACATTAAGAATGGACAGTGACATGTACTGTAGAAGAGTACCCAAAGATGATGTGGTAGTATACAAATTGCTTTCTACGTTGGTAAGACACTTCTTTTGCTACAAAGAGGAATGAAGATTATCAGTGAATGACAAGATTATTTGTTCACTTCTGCTATGGTCAAGCTGTAAACAATTTCCACTTTTATGAAAGAGTAAGGAAGTTGTCCTTAAATGCCTATATGATACCAAAAATATTGTTGATATAGAGATAAGAATAAGCCTTCCTGGAGTCCTCTAGTCACCCATTCTTCCCTAGTTAGTTTTTCTATTTTTTTTTTTTTTAAGGTGCCAAAAGATAATTTATTTTGTGTAAAGAAAACAGAAGAAGCAAGGAGGCAAGGAGGAACAAGTCCATCTAAAACTCAAAACACAACTATCCAAATGTTGAGAATCTGCACTATTGAAAGAACATAATTCTTCTACAAGTTGTGCTAATTAATGACTTAGTTACCAGGACAATCATAAGGCATGCCTTATGAATAGGAGAATAATTTGATTGATAAGCAGGATTTTTACCTATGTCTTCTTTTAAGAAATTATTCTGGAGATATAGTTCATGGTATACAACCTATAATCACAACAATTTCCTTTTTTTTTTTTTTCATTTTTCACAACATAATTTATATATAATTATGCCATTTATATTTGATTTTAAATATATGAATAGAGTTTATTAGTTTCATGTTTATATGTTTATATTTACAGCTTGGATGAGACAAGCAACTACCTAATCAGAGAGGCTAACTACTAGGCAGCCATGTGGGAGAGTGAACATTGACATTCAGTACTTCATGACTTGTTAATTAAAAGGGAATGACATAAGTGAGAGAAGACATTTGCATGAAGTGTTAACTTTGATCTTAGGTCAAGAAATAAGGTGAATGCAGAAGTTTACTGTCCTTTTTTAAAGACCTGATCAGCTAACGGTAGTTTAAGAGTCAGCCAACACTAATAAGAGTCTTTGCTTTACTGTTGTTGTTTTGTGAGTTTGGGAAGGTTCTTTGAAGAACTTTTTTTTTTTTTGGAGACGGGGTTGGGGGTGTACAGTTTCGGGTTTTTTTGTGGGGTTTTGTCTGTTGGTTTGTTTGTTTGTGTTTGTCTATGTTTTTTGGGTTTGTTTGTTTTGTTTTGTTTTGTTTTGTTTTTTTAATGGCACTGAGTTTGTTTTGAATAGGACATTTTTGGACAGCATTCAGCATGATGTTTTGTGGATGACACAGAATTGGTTATACCAGATAACTTTTGTTTTGGGCAAGAATCCTCTTGCAGTGTAAAATGTTTGTACTATTCTTGTTCAGTTGGATAATTTACCTAATTCACATTCTTGTACTTTGTCCTGGGAGAGATTACATTGTGAAATATGCTGCACCACTTAATTAACATCTGTTCTTAAAATCAAATAAGTTGCTTTGGACTGAAATGTTGTTGTGGTCTATAAAAGGTGTTCAAATATATATTAAAAAAGAATATTCTGGCCATGATAAAAACCTGTATAACTTTTATCTTTCCTTATAGAAGTTCATTTAATTGCCTTGAATATTCTGACTGTATGGGATTTATATCCTTTAGTACCTACAGAAAAAAAATTGGTAAGGACACAGCCAACAAAAAAATGGAGGCATGCAATCTACTACCTCAGAAACTGTCCATAATTGCTAAGCTCTCACAGAAACAGGAAAGAAAGCACTCTAAGGGAAATGTGCTATTTCCTTACTATATATATAAGTAGTTTCCCCATTTCTCACTTGGAGTTTTCTGGTTGGTGTTCTTTCGCTCTTCATAAAGGATATTTCCTTTTTTAAACTTCCTCTGTTGATGTGAGCCATTCTGATTGTCCCTGAAAGAACCACTTTAAACTGACTATTCCCTACAAAACACTGTTTCTGAGAGGAAATTGAAAAACTTGATAACTGATATTTCTTTCGTTTATACGGTACATGTAAGTTATTTTATCCTAAGAAACTTGACTGTACATTTTTCTTATCATGCTATATATGCTGTTTATAGTACATATATATGGTAAAGATTTGAAGGAAAAATATAAAAATCTTGATAAGGCCAAGATTTGGTCTTTGGAAAGAGCAAATTTCTTCAGGTGAGGCAAAAATCAAAGTTTAGGCAACTAAAGAAGGCAAATTTTCAAGAACATTTTTAAAACTCGAATTTGTACTTACTAAAAGCATTGGTAACTGTGTTGTAGAAGGTTTACCCATTTATGTCTGCTATGTGGACACATTTTTTATTCTAAGGCAAATAGGGAATGATAGTATTATGGAACTTTACTGGAAAAATGATGCTAGATCCCGTAATTTGAAAATAAGTAATTAATTTTCAAGAATTCATAGCAGCTCTATATACTACCTTATCAACTTGGAAGTGTGTCCTCCATGAAGAAGTGAAAATATTATTTGGTCAGTTTGAGAGAACTAAGAATGAACAGAATGAGCAAGATAAAACACAAAATATTACAGAAAATATATAAAATATAAAAAGATATAATACTTGAAATACTTGTGGCACAAAAAAAGAGAAAAATATTTTTAAAAGTTTTTTTAGTTTGAGTGCAAAACATGCACATTTCACATTTGGTGAAAAAAAAGAAAGCAAAATACAGGAGACAAGACTATGGAATTAATATTCTGTATTAACTTCCTTTGGTTACATATATGGTAGAAGGATATAAATTAAGGAGAGGAGGAAATGTTTGTTCAACTATCTGACAGTTGCAAGGAAACATTATAGTTCTCTTTATAGACGCTCCCTGTTGTCAGTGTTGGCTTCATCACTCATTCCAGAAATCTGCCTTGAAAGACGTGATATTAGTAATATTGAAATGATTCTGACTGACCTTTGATTATATTGTTCACCTTGAGGAACAGTATCATATCCACCTCCCTGTGTTTCACATGGAAAAGAGTCCTTCCCACACAGATGCTTACCTTGTATGCTCAGATCCCTTAAGACATATTTTTTCATTTTTTTCTAAATTTTTAATTTTTATGAGGGACAGTGCTTAAACTGTGGTTTGAGATGACTTCTTTCCTTGTGAAGCTATTTGATACTCTCTGGGGCTATTTAATGAAAAAAATAGAACTTTTAAATATTTCCTGTCACATAGCATGATGATCAATATTAAAGTTCAAGAATTAAATACTAATTCTAATTTGGCTCCTATATTTGCAACATTCTCATGACACACACAGCTAGCCATCACTCCTAACAACAACATCACTTTTTGCCCTTTAATCAGTAAAAGAATATATTATTTATCTTCAATTTTTCTATGCACTCAATCACAGTACTCCATACCCTGTAGTCTAGAGTCTCAACGGAATTCAGTCCTGAAAAGCATTTAAGCAAAAGAGTATAGATCCCAAAATAGCAGGAATCAAGGGGTTTTATGTGTTTCTATTATCCTATGTTATTTGGCTATTTAAATGAATGATATTTTTCTTTCTCAGTGAACAAGAGCAACATCTTACAGAGCAAAATTTTCTCATTAAAAATAGCAAAATAATTGATTTTGTTCAAAACCAATTTTTATTGTGAAAATTTTTGATGCAGCTTTCAGGTAAATTTCCACAAAAAAACAGAAGTACTCACAAAAATACTGGTATACTAAAATACTAAAAGCTATTAAGTTCTTAAATGCAACAACTCTCTTAACAACTTCTATAAAATTAGGAACACTTACTCCTTTTCTTAGCACAATATCTTAACTTTGTATAGGGCTTATTTTACTGTGGAAAATATGATGAAAATAACTAGTGGAATGCATTAAAAATAATAATTCTCTCCAATGTTAGAGATTTAAAAAATTTTACTTTTGCAAATGTGCTTAAGAAAAAGCAACTATTCAGAACTATCTTATGAGATTTTCTGATTTTATGTGCATAACTTGCATATCATTTTCCAGTAATCCCTGAATACAAGTTTATTATATAAGACTGTGATTTGTGTTTCATTCTTAGGTCAAAACTACAGGGTTAACAATCATAGAAATCACCCTTTGAATTACAAAGAAAACAGATGCATTATATCAAGGTTTGAGAGGAAGATAAATACGTTTCATGATGTTGTTCTCACTGATTCACTTTTCAAAGTACAGCAATACTATACTCAGTAGTTCATGTCCAAAGAATAACCTATCACTTTGCAGGTAGTCTAGATAACTAAAATATATTGTTTTTTTCTGGAAGAAAATTCAGCACATATTTAAGTGGCAGAAATATTATCAATATTATTATTAATATTACTACTACTACTAATTATTATTATTGTTGTTGCTGGTGTTGTTCTTTTTGTTGCTTTTGTTGCTATTCTTTTATTACTAATGTAAATTTAAATGCAAATCACGTGTTATTAAATTTGTATACTGGTCTTTTTTCCCCTTGTGTATCATGTGCCATTTGTTTTTGACATGCTTCTACATAAAAATAAACTGAATTTCTGAAATTCTAATTATTTGAATCATATTTTTGCTTTAGTGACATATATAACTATATAGTTCATCTATTGCACGTTGAAATTACATTTTGCTGCTATCTCTAAGCAAGGATTTACGGAAAGAGTTTGATGCCCATGAGTAAGTAGCATCCACTTGTTTCATTGTCTTAGAACCAATAATGGAAGAGTTCTTATTTTTATTTGAAGAAACATCATAGAAGTCTTGAAAAAAGATGATGTATATAAAAAAAGAATGCAGTTAATCATTTTGGCAGTCAACTTATTACTTCTTCTGTCAGACTGAGGATTACTGTGTGTTTCCTAAATTGTGTAGCATGCATTTAGAGAGATATTGCTTTCAGTTGTCAATATTTGCTGCACAGAGGTATCTCAGACACTGCTGTTTTGAACTGTGCTTTCTTGGACAGTGGCAGCCAAAGAGATGGCAGATGGGCAAACATCTGCTTATTTTAGCTCTTCCATTAAACTGGCAAATCAGTGCCATTTTTGAAATAAATTAGTTTAAGCCCCAAGCTTTTTCCAGTAAAAAGCCCTGAAAATAAATGACGATATTCATTATTGCCATAACTTTCTTCTCCAAAGATCTAAATATTTTTTTCTTCTCCTCCCCTGACCCCATTGTCCTAGTTGATATGACAGTCTATTTTAAGGTTATTATGACTCATTGCACTAAACAGGGCATAATATTTTATCAGGGTAATCTTGCAAAGAGCTAATAATTCTTAGAAAATATCTTTCAGAATTATATTCTAGTTCAATTTTACATTTTACTGTGTTTGAAGTCTTTTTCTCAACTGTTAAGAGAAAAGAGTTAGTTTAACATCTCTTTATGTGACTTTCTTATTTTTTGTCTTCTTTTTTTTTTTTTTTTTTTTTTTTAGGAGTTATATCACTAAAACCTATGTTAAATGTTTGAATATTTTACCTGGCCAATTTTTTTTTTTTTTAATAATTAAAGTCCTCACTTTAATTCCTCTCAGAAAGTGAAATGATGTTAAGTTTAGAAGCACTAAAATATTTTTATTGCACCATGGGGTGTGAAATGCTGCTCTCTTTCCTGCTCATCTGAGGGCTAACCAATGAAGTCAATGTACATTTGCATTGGTTTTTTTTAAAGTTATTCTAAGCAATGCATTTTTCTCACTTCTGTAAACTTGCTTTGAGGAGTAGGTAATGGCTGGTATGTCAGCTTTTCACCTGCTGGTGAAAGGATAAAATGGATTTTTCCTATATGCAAACTGGCTCTATATTTTTCCTTGACTGAATAATTGAATAAAACATCCACACAACTACACACGCACATGCATTATGTGGATGCATTTCTAGATATAGACGTCAACACAGGCCAGCTACATAGCTACATATCAAAAAGTAGATATGATTTAAGGTCTTCCTTAGACCAACTGTATTCTTAACAGTTTCACTAGGTGGTTCTGGGCACAGTTTCTTTGCTTCATTTTCCTTGAAACAGGATATAAATATTTTAACTAGATAATTTCTATATACAATGACAGTACACCTTGTTAAAAAAAGTTTAATAATAGTATCTGGCCTGGACTACTAGCTAAGCATATATATAAATATTCAAAATGCTTTTATCAACTATAATTCAAGTGTTAGTACTAACTCAGATGGTGAGAGTACTAAGTAACTCAACCTATGGTGAGGCTGCAAAACTTAGACTAAGAAAGTATGCAAGTGTGCTGGTTTTGGCTCATGTAGTGTTAATTTTCTTCGCAGTTGGCTGTGTTTTGTATCTGTGCTGAATATGGCTAAGATAATATAGAGGTAGTTTTGTTGCTGTGCAGTGCTTACACAGAGCCGATGCCTTTTCTTCTTTTTGTACTGCCATATTGGTAAGGGGTCTGAGGGTACACGGGAGGTTGGGAGGACACACAGCCAGGACAGCTGACTCTAACTGACCAAAGGGATATTCCATACCATATGACATCATGCTCAGTCTATAAACTGGTGGGAAAAGAGGGGAACATTTGGAGTGATGGCATTTATCTTCCTAAGGAACCATTAAGCATGATGGGGCCCTGCAGTCCTGGAGATAGTTGAACACCTGCCTGCCCATGGGAAGCAGTGAATTAATTCTTTGTTTTGCCTTCATGCACAGTTTTTGCTTTCCCTATTAAACTGTCTTTACCCATAAGTTTTTTAACTTTTCTGCTTAGATTCCTTCCCCCATAGCACTGTCTGGGGAGTGAGTAAGTGCTTGGTTGATGACTGGGGTTAAACCATGACAGCAGAATATTTTAGAAAGAGGAACATTGATTATTCTATTCAGAAGGGCTTTACATTGAAACTATTCAAACTAAACAGATCACTCTTAGCAACAACTGAATATATAAAGAGGGTAAAAAAAAAAAAAAAAAAAAGAACAGTATAAACAGATGATAATGCAATATAAACTGCCTGCAAACAGTTTAGGAAAACTGAGTCTGAATCTGCTCTATTGATGGTCACAGACCACACAGCTGTAGAAAGAAAGAAATAAACTTAAAGTGTCAAACAATGAACCATTCTGTAAGAATGAAGTACTGATAATATGTGCCAGAATTTTTTCTGCTTTTCTGGGATTAGTGTTTTATATGAAATTCACCACAAAGAGAGGCAAATCCCAGTAGCTTTAATTCAACAGGAAGAATCCTGTCTCTATAGATGAGGCAAAGTAATGCAAAGGAATTACATATTGAAGGATGGGCTTGGAACACACACATGCACACAAAAAGCAACAAAAAACCCCACAACCAAAACACTCGTCCTTCAAACAGCTACCTTGGAGATTACAGTCTTTGAGAAACAACCAGGTTTTCTGTGCTAACTTCCTTTCTTCTGAAGCAGCTTTTTATTATGCCTTTTCTTCCTGCAAAGAGAAATTTATGTAAAATATGTAATTTCACATCTTACATATTTATTAATTCTATAGATACTGCACACCTACATTTCCTTCTAATTTGTTCACATAAGCTGTTAGCTTTGTCTTCAAGTAAAGCTCTTTTAGAACACTTCCTAGAAACCTAAAATGCAACTCCAGATATTTTCTGATTTAGATCAATTTATTTGTCAATTAAAATGTGGCAAGTGTCTAGTCATTTTCCAGTTATCCGTGGAGAGTTTTACTGTTTCAAAGTACCATTTCAAATGTAGTTTATCTTCCATTTAGGAGTGAATTCTTGATGTTCAAAAAAGAACCAAACAAACAACTCTCTATTTTTCCTTAGCTCTTACAATTGTTCCTTAACTAAGAGCACTAGGTATGAATTATCTATCTAATATTTCAATAGCATTAGTTTCCAGTTTATTGTGAGATACTATTTTTATTTATGGGAACACTGGAGAAAATCTTATATAACACGATTGACTAGATTAAGTGCAAGAAATGCCTAAAGGGAAAGGAACTCCTGACTGGATATAGAAAATACTTTATGAGGTTGCACTTTGGATATCTTATATACTCTAGTATTTATCAGTGGACTGAAAGAGATTCATGCATTTTTTCCTCAATAAGGAACACTTTATCACCCTCTCTTAGCCCTGAAATAGCTGACTCACACTTGTTTAAGATAAGAGACAGATAATTCTCCTGGAGAAAGAAAAGTCTTTACAAAAAGATTCAGGAAATTTGACATCTCATCTCTGCAACATTCTGCTAGTTTTCAATTTAGCTTTTCAACATTAACAGCTCAGATAAAATCCAGGTTTCATCTAAAGAGAGGAAGTAATCTGTAGTGATATTTGCAAAAATTTTCATTTGTTGATGGTAATAGGATGATAAAAAACCTACTATATTCATAGGACAGCTTGCAAATGTTGATTCTTGACTGCTGATCCCCACAGTCAGAAAAATCTACCTTTGATTTGGAAACGGTCTGTATATATCCAAACACCACTGATGTGTCATAAAAGAAGGTGGTCCTGAAGAAAGAACCGAAAGAGAAAAGTTCCTCACTTAATTCTGCATTAATAGGGCTACCAAATACCCATCTATCTGTCTTGACCTGTGTTCTTTTCTGTCCAGACCTCCTCTTGGGATGTTTGGTACACTACATGTGTACAGACCTGTGTTATAAGATATGTATTCAAAGTTTATACTTTCCAGCCATATTGCTCACACTTTGGCACAAACTGGATTCAAAGTTTGTGATCATGCATGCTTATTTCTGTCCTGTCAATCTAAGAGGAAAAGATGAGGTCTGTATATCAGGCAGTACTGAAAGACATCCATATTTACTCGTTTGTATACATTATAAGAATTCACACTTGAAGTATCAGACAGGTGAGAAAATCGACAGAAGTTGTTCTTTTTTTTTTTCAAACTCTTCTTGAGGTGCTTAAGCCCTTCTCACGCTGTTCAGAATCTGAAAGTTCAGGATTTCATGTCTTGATTGAAAGGTAGAAGTGAGGGATAGACATTATTCAGACTAAAATAAAAAGTTGAAGTATAAGTGAAAGTAGAGTGGCAGATGTTTTTAAAATGTTCAGACTACTTGTCACTTTGACTAATATTTGCACGCTAGAAAGAAGACACCTTCTGTTCTTTCTCATGGCTTTCATAAAAGTAGGTGAGCAGTCAGGCAAATTGTCAGCATTCTTTCATAAGCAAATAAATACTCTCACACTGCATTAAATAGAGGAGAGGATAAGAAGGTAATCACTGATAAGCAAGTGACAACTAAAACACTTAGGTTCTTCTTTGCTATATAATATATTGTAATGTCCTGCAGAGCAGAAAAAAATCATACAGATTTTCAGTGAAAGGCTTAGAAATCTTCTGCTGAAGTAAGCTGCACAGATTTGTTAATGGTTCTACTTTCAAAATGAAAGGTCTTATAAGCAATAAAGCTCATAAACAAGAAAGCTTACCTACTGAATATTAAAAAGGGCCTTGTTACTCATTCAAGTTCCCTTTCAAAATAATCTTCATGTATTAAGACTTTTCTGTTTTTAACAGATTCTGACCTGTGAGAGTGTTTTTGCCTGTGCCCTTGTACCCCTGTTACTGAGAAATCTAGAGATCTATGTAGGAAATGAGTCTGGCTCTACAATGTTATTTTTAAATTTGGGATCATGAACTAGAAAACAAGAAAAGACTAAAAACTGTTGTCACTCACTAGTTGGACCAGTATTTGTGGCACAAAAGTTTCTGGACTGGTGTGAAGGGATATCAGGACTCCAACCTATTTCTCAAAACAGGATCTTCTATAGAGTAAGACTTTAGTGTTTAGGTTACAACATAGCAGATCTTGAAAACTTCCAAGGGCAGAGACCACACAGATCCTCTGGGCCACCTTATCCATTGTTGTGGAACCAGTTCCTGTGGGGAAAAAGTTTCCCCTTACATCCACATGAAACCATTCTTTGTTCAATTTATGCCAATTGTCCCTCACCCTTCCATGTTTTCACCTTGCATGCATCTTGTGAAGACCCTGGTTCTGTCTTCTTTGTAACCTTCTTGTAGGTACTCACAGACTTCAATTATTTGCCTCCAAAGCTGTCCTTGCTGAATTTTCAGCCTCTATTCACAAAGTAAGTTCTCAGTCTCCATTGTGCTTGTGTCATGCTGCTCTGGTTTATTAATGTGTTTCTCACATTGGGATGTACAAACTGAGCACATGGTTGCAGACTCAGTCTAACAAGACATAACTGCTGGCTGGGAGTTTCATTTTCATGGTCAGTGATATCTAAATGAAAGTCTAGTGTTACTGAATACCATGTATGAAGGTGAAAAAATTTTGGCTATTTGTTAAGTTGCGTTTTTCCATTTTCTGTGAGATTTTAATTTCCTGATGTCAACAGCTTTGGAGGGTAAAGTTAAATGTTGACAGGTTCATCTGCAATGTCTTCACTTGTCATTAAAGAGTTTAACATCCATATTGAGAGCAGTAGCTGCTTCCTAGCAAATGTTCATACAACATCTAACACAATGGAATACTTGAGTTTAGTTCAAGCCATTAGGGCTGCCATGAAGCAAATAATTGCATGTTTGCACCATCCATAAAATCTAATACATAAAATAAACTGGCAATAAAAATTTGAAAAATACTGAGTTAAATAACCTATATATAAGGTTTAAATAAGGACATTTATATTCAAATTACAATCAAATCAATAGTACTCATTCACTACCTACATAAAACCTTTCTTTTGATGTCAGAAGGTCAGGAACTGATTGCATATTGATTTTAATGCAATTTAGATGCAGCCTTTCCAGGATATGGTTTACCATAAACTTGATGATCTGGTGCAAGTGCATAAAACATCTGCCTGTAAATACTATCACAGAACATTCTGGAATACTGTATCTTATAATTAGCTTATTTTCATTCTTAGAAACATTTTACCTTTTTTTTTTTCCATTTTCTTGGTATCTGACCTCTTATGAAAAAGTCCTGGAATATTTCATATGGATGATATCTAATAAGTATTGTTACAAGAAAATATTTTCCTAAGGAATGGTAGTATTTTGATGGAGTGGTTTATTTCTACTGAAAATTCTATTGTTGATCTTTAAATTTTTGTTGGCAACCTAATGTTGCAATGGACTACTCTATTACTCCTTCATTTACTCTTGTGATTTTCAATTTTGTTAAACTAACATTGTTTATTCTCAGTTTTTGTTTGTGGTTTGAGAATCAGTATGCTGCCCATAGCAGCGAACCGAATGTATGTAGGAACATTCTCTAACACCAGACGTTTTTCTACAATGAGTGGAGTGAGACACCATAAAAGGTTGTCCAGAGAAGTTGTAGATGTCCCGTCACTGGAAGTGTTCAAAGTGATGTTGAGGGGGCTTTGAGCAACATGATCTAGTGAAAGATGGCAGAGGGGTTGGACTGGGTGATATTTGAAAGCCTCTTTTAACCCAAAGCATTCTATGGTTCTACAGTCATGCCCAGGAAGATATGCCCTGAAGCTCCTTAAGTTTTGTCAAACCTTCCTGGGAATTTGTCCAGGATCACAGTGTTCATAGTTATGTTGAGTACTATCCCTAAATTCTTTCTACTGTCTTTGCAACCGGACCAGGTCACATTTCTTGACTGCAAGAACATTACACTGAAGTTAATGGTTATCATAAAACCTTCTGCCTTATGCTTCACCCAATAGATGAACTTCCACAAAAGTCACCTGGTAATCCCTCCTTCTACAGAATTGGTTTTCAAAAGTCAGTCAAAGAGGAAATATTACATTACTTAGACATATGGCTACTTTACTCTGAGATTGGAGTGAGTTGAAATACTTTTATATTTCCATTTATTCCCTAATCCCTTGCAATTAAGTTTAAACCTGTTTACATTCTTGTAAACAAGAGTAAGTTGGAAATCCATAGGACTTCACACAGGAAAAAAAGAGGATGAATTTTAATTTTGTGAATGCCTCCCAGTATATTGCAAATCCACTTAGATTTGCTTTGGACATGATTTTAAATAAGCTTTAAAAGTAGGGTAATGTAGAAATTATATTTGAGCTTTTACACTTCATGGTGTCTGAGTTTATTCAGATTTCTTATCATGAATTTCTAAGATGTCTTGAAAGTAAACTTATAAGAAAATGCAGGAAGGAAAAAAATCGAAGAGAAAACTCTTTATTTTGAAGTTATTTTGCAATAAATTCACTCAAAGATCGAATGCTTAAAAAAGATAAAACTGTAATTGTAGGAAAGGCATTAAACAAAACCATTGTAGTAAAGGCTTGACCTGAGGACTTTGAAGCCAACAAAAGTATTTAAAGTGGGAATTCTGGAAAGATGAATGGTTAATGGATAGTTGCTGTAATTTAAATACAACAATGGTAGTATTCAGGAGAGATAAAAATCTTTTCAGAAAACAGAGAAGATCCAACCAACCAACAAAAAATTGCTGCTGAGAATTTGTATTTTCTCTCTCATTTTCAGGTTTCTATTATTTCATTACAATAATGGACTAGAACCTAAATTAAGCAATTCCATAGCTTTTCTCTTATACAGAAAAACAAATCTCAAAGAAACCACACAAGATGTACATTTCATATTTCCTTTGCATTAGGAAATGTTTCCTCTTTCTGATAAAGATGAAGACAGTTACAGCAAATATCCCAAAAGAAGTTATGGAGAGGGCTAACTTTCTCCTCTGCTTGAAATTACTTCAGACATGCAAAATTCAATTTGGTACTTCTGCAATAAAACAATCTGAGAGGGGAAAGACCTTAACAAAGTGGAAAAAGGTTTGCTTGACAGTTTATGAATTACAGTGCAGATGCACTTAGAAAAATATATAGCCTCTTTTATAAACTGTGAGTAATCAGGACAAAGGGGCCTCACTTCTACAACACACAGAGTCTGTGGTAAGAAAGACAATGTATAAGTTCTATTGGTTGATTTTTGTTAAGGCATCATTTACCAATTGTGAACTGAACAATGAAAATCTAGGTTCTAGCAATCAGAGGAACACATGCACTTTGCTTTAAAAATATTTGTTTTTAATAAAGGTTTTTCTTAAATCCATGATTTAAAAAGGAAAAACAAAATGAAACAAACACAAAAGCTGGAAATTATCAGTTTCACCTGACCACTAACTGTCATTTCTGAATAAACACCATTTGTTTTTATGCTTAAAAAAGCACTGCAAATAAGTTGCTGCTGCAATCTACAAGGAAGTCTAAATATAAAATTGTGATGCTATCTCTTTGTTGATGGATATCACTGAATAACTCAAATTCAAGAATAATAATCATAATTTACCTTATTATTACTGGAGTATTTTATTTCTTGCATCTAAGGTAAGCTGTCTTCGTTCTTTCTCATCAAGAACACAAAGAGCTGGAAAATCTCAAAGTTGACAACATTCATTATGCCTGATGAAAAGAAATATCTGGTGGAGTGTCAGAAAAGGAATTGGGTCAGTAAGTGAAAGATCTGTTGATGATTCACCTTTTTCAGTTATACAATATCTGAAGATATTTCTCAACTTGCAATAAACAAAGCATAACTTGGGTTAGGACTTCTAGTACGAATCACTAAATGTTAAAAAAAAAAAAAAGCAAAGCTAAAGGTGCTTAACTAGGTAGCTTTCTAAAACAATAGTTGTTCATTTATGCATGTGTAAATTTAACTGTCTTCTGGATTTTGAAAGGGTTTTTTTTCTTTTTCTTCCTTCTTGTTTATAATTCCTTTTTTATTGGCTTTCCCCACCCCTCCACCTCCCTGCCCCGCCCCCCCCCCTTGCCCCGCCCCACCTAGTAGTGGGAAACATGTCATTTAAGATTCATTATGAGAAGAAGTTCTCCTAAACTCTGCAGGCAGACTGTGGTACAGATGAAGTACTGATCCTTTAGATATACCCTACAGTCTCATTTCTACTTTTCTGGTGAAGTTTAAAGACAATACTAAAGAGGCAATACTTCAAAAACAGAGTATTTTCTTATGCTATTAATGGCTTTAAATTATTTTAAAACAATATATCTGAATCCGCAGTGACATAATTATTTTCTGAATTTTAATACAGTGAATTATTAAGCAAAAAGCCCTTATATAATCTAAGGGTTTGTGTTTTGGGGGTTGGTTTTGGTTTGGGTTTTTTGGGTTTTTTTTTAGGATGTTTTTTGACAGAGGGAACCCTCTGTCAGTAAGAAGCACTTTGAAACTACTTGAAAGTATCATTAAGAAGATAATTATTGGTCTCATGCATATGAGGAAAGGTATACATCATATATTCAAGTATTCATTTCTTTAAACTAGAAAGATTATACTCTTTCATCAATAAACATGGCAAGAAAGAAATTCTACATAACAAATGTGAGTGTTCTGGTTTCCTTTTAAATTCATATATGCTAGGAAAACTTTGTGTCCGGTATCAGAACCTAAATAGAACCAAATATGCCTGAGCCATGTTAAAAATTTGGGATTTAAACGTATGTCCTGTCAAATTTAATTAAGAAAAATAAGATGTTTGTCAGACTACAAATTATTTTTTTATCCTGCAAAAATTATGCTAAACACACAACTGGAAACATTGCTGATTAGTCTATAGATAATTCTGCATGATTATTTGAATAAAGTTTTAGCAATCCAAAACAGAGCAGCAAAAGCAGAGTAACACCAGAGTAAACACCAGAGTAAACACCACATCCAACAAGGATGAGCCATCAAACTTGTATCTTTAAACACATTATGAAATTATGTAACTAAACTTTTAGGAGAAAGAAGAAATACCTGAATTTTCCCCATGCTGAGATAGCTATAAATATCTTGTTGACTGTAGCTTAGATGAAGGATTCATTGAAACCCAATAGGAATTAAGAGGATAAATGTAAAGCAAGCCAGCTGCCTGTCTTCTCCTTTTGCTGTCTTTCTCTCTTTCCTCTAATCTAAGGTGATTGAGATCTCATAAGACGAGAGGCACAGCTAATTAAAGGGGAGTGTAATAGCACCCAGCTATTATCAACACCTCAGTAGCTGCATATTATAGAAAAATCTGTGCTGATGTGATCTCTAGGTGCCTCTTCAGCTGATGTGGGCTGGAGGCCTGAAGTTAAAGCATCAGACACAAACCGGGCTACTGCATGTTTAAAACAGCAACAGAGAAGGCTCACTTGCTCTCCAGCTGCAATATTTATGATGGAGACCTGGGGGAAAAAATTGTTTAGAGTATATATGTCTAATTTATGATATTCCCATTTATCACACCTTAGGATGAAGTTATAGCTTAAAATTTTATTAACTTTTTTATTAATTTAGTAAAAGAAGAGCAATGCATAGTGAGTTTTGGTGAGTTAGCAGCTTTGGTAATTGATATAGATAGATGTGGAAATGACTTACTACTGAGATAGGAGGTGACTGGATTGTTAATGAAGTATAAAACTTTGCAATGTGAAAAACTGGTAACTTAGGACAGATTAATAAAGTTGCTTTGACACCTATTTTTGATAAGGTGCTTTATAAGGATAAGTAATTTTGACTTTAAAATCTCTCAAGTGTATTTGTAAAGCTATGTTAGCCTTAAATCCATTCTCATGCTATGATTGAAATGCAAATGGGTTATGCTAAATCAGTAAAACATTGTTCTTTAGATTTGATTTCCAACAAATATTTTAACTGACATTAATGCTCAGCATCTGTCATGTTTGTCATGCAGGAAACACAGACATGACAGTAACTTACTTGTTCTGCTGTTCATCATGACTTTGAATTTCAGCAGCAAAAGTAGCTGACTTACATTTTTCTTTTGGTTTATATAATTTTTACTTAACCCTTTGTAGGGATTAACTAAAAAAAAAATAATTAAAACCTAGCTCTTAGCACTGAAAATTTAAATGGAACCCAATTTCTAAGATATGATTTTATAATAACTTTTTTACTGACAATAAATAACAAAGTTAACATATTTCATATATGCTTTTAATTCCCGAAGCTTCCACTACTTACTAGAGAAAACACTCCCTTTATCCTAAGAAATATGCATTAGTCAGGGAGCAAAAAACATACAGAATGGGTTACTTAACTGAAAAAAAGCTAACAGCAGCATTACTGACAAAGTAGTTAACAAGAGAATTTAGGCAGAATTCAAACTACTAATGCACTGAACTTGGTTTTTTTCACCTTTGCTGTCAGTTTTTCTGTTTCTTCATTATAACTAGCCACTAAACTTAATATGTTCCTCTGTCCCAATCCATTTTTAGAAGATTAAAGAATTCCAAAACTTGTTCCATTACCCAGAGAAAAACTAACTTTAAATTTGGAGTATAATGGGTTCAGGAATATGAATCTGGAACTAGGGTATATGAATAAAATATGAAGCAAGAAAATGAAAGATCTGACTTATTTGTTCCTTAAAGAAAATACTACAGAGTACAAAAGGATGGCTATGGCTACTAAAACAACAATAAAAGAAATTTACTAGCTAAGAGCTCTTTTTCCTCCTAGTTCAATAGTTTTTCTCCAGATTATTTTTTCTTCCAGTAATTTTCTTCAGAAAGCTGAAGGACACAAGGAACTGCATTAACTGATAAATTCTACAAAGTCTCTCCATGTTAGCCATAATTGCAGCATTTAAACTCCAGTGTAAGTGTACAGTACTCTTAACCTATAAGTGCTCTTAACCTGTAAGTGCTCCCTACTTTTCTTTTACACAAGCATTTTCAGAAGCTGATTACTCTTCTGCATCTTTTATAGTACTGATGAATTTCCTTTTCTTTTGGAAAGGAAGTTAATACATCCCATTATGGCAGAAGTCTGAAAGAATAGGCTGGTAAGCAGTTCTTGGGACAAGATATTGTTTTTGCTTTCTACACTTTCACTTTTTGCAGAATTGCCAAATAAATGCAGAAGCCCAAGTTGACTATGAATGCCACATCACTCCCAGGAGCAGGACTAGCTTTTTCCTTCCTCATCTTTTAGCTTCAGGAAAGTTCTAGGACAATGGGAGACAGTATTTATGAGAACTATCACCTAACGGGCAAATTGTGGCCAAAAAAAAAAAAAAAAAAAAAGATGAAACGCAGATAACTTCTTTAGTGTCCTTGACAGTTAGATGGGATAGACAGAAAAGTAACAGTGTGAGATGTACAACTTGGAGGATAAAAAAGAAAACAGTAACTCTCAATTACATATGGTACAGTAAAGAAATACTAAAAAATTATAAGCAGTACCAGCTTCCTTCAGCTGGTCCCTGTACTCTGCCATTTATACTGTACTCTGCCATTTTTGCTCTAATGATATTAAATGGGTGGGAGAAAGAAAAATTCCATACCACTTTTGTGTTTCTTTTTGTCCTTTGACTGATTCTCTGTTCCCCTCTGACAGTGTGATGGAGAGGGCCTTAGACTTGCAGTGCGACTCGGCTCAGACAACAGAGCATGTTGGCCCTTTGGAATCGGTCTCCACTTGAAGTTTGCCAGGCAGACCAGAGTTTAATCTTTTGCCTAAAAGTTCATTCTAGTCTCTCCTTAGGTAAGAGACTTGTCTACTCATTTACTTAATAGAAAAGTAACTTAAATTTACACAGTATTTATAGCTGCATAAATGTGGGATTTTTTTATACTAAGAATCATCTTCACATAATCATCTAGCAAACAACTCCTGGCTGTATAGTTTTGGTGACAACTAAACATTTTCCAATATATAATATTGTTTTCTAATGGGCCATGTAGCAGTTTGAGTTGATTAAAGTCTCACTGAGACAAATTCTTTCATTGAGAGGACTAAAAATCAGTTTCTTCCACATAGTCACTCTGTAAGAGGTTATAATTGTTTTACTGTATTTGAATATTTTTCATATGGAATATTGATATTGTTTTATGTACACACTAAATTCATGGTAGTTTACTAGGGTAAGCTAGGCATGTCTTAATAGTAATAACTATTTAATGTTTTGTTTCTTTTTAAATGTTCATATTGTAATGTTCTTTTTCAGACAGGTGGCCTTTTATACAAAGGGAAGAAAGGCATAAGATATGGACATTATATGGAGTGTTAGAAATAATATTTGGGAGCTAATAGTTTCACATGAGGTTTTCAATAACTTGCTAGATATGCAACTAAAAAAAAAAGAAAATACTAGCAAGTTGCTAACTAAATGAACACTAGCTTGTTTAGGGCATCTTGTTGAAAGAGAAAAAAAATTGTCATAGAGTAATAAGTAATAGTTCCCCCCAAATTGTTCATAATAATTTGTAATAGTTCAGATGCTTTTTGCCCTTAGTGAATTTCTATCTAATTATGTATCAATCTACTAAAAATATATTAAAAAGCATTATTAAATTTCTATTGCAATGCTATAGTCAAAGCTTAAAGTGGTAACTTAGCTGAAGTTCTTCCATGACATTAGCATTACTTTCAGAAGTTTTATAAATTTAACGTTTAGACACTATATGAGAAAACTAACAATGTTCTTATCTCCAGCCCAGTTGAGATGACAAATTTTAATTCTCTTCTCTGGGCTAGTAAAATATAAATACTGCATAATAAACTTTCTGTACAATATCTGAAGTCTCTTCATTGTCCAGATAATTTTGTTGGTCTTCTCTTAAGCAGCTGAATGCTTTGGGATTCCTTTGTATAACCAGTGATAAAAATGTTCAGTTTTAAAATCTATATTCCAGAAATCCTGATATAAATATGTAAGGTATTTATAAATCCAGGTAAAATTCTGCTATAGATCTTTCTGTGCTTTCCGATGTTATGCAAAGCATTCCTCATATTCTGCTCTGTCTATAGAAGGACAGACACAAGTCTCACTAGACAAATACAGACAGGTGCTTAGAAATTGTTCTGGAAGCTGAAACTCAATTATGAAACAGGTGGTAAAGAAAGTACCAAAACAGTTTGCTAACTTTTTTTCTGGATAAACAGGGGATGTGGGATGGACTTTCTATTGAAATACAAAGACTTATTTGTTTTGTTTTGTTTTTCTCTTTCCATAATTGTAAACTGGAGCTGTGCTAATGTTTCCATATGGAAATTCCTGTAAGGTAATGCCAGGCAAAACTAATGTGATCTTACTGATCTGCAAAACACATACTATGAGATTCCTCTGAATGTCTGCATAAGCTTCAGTAATTTTAGTCAAACAAATACTCAAAAATACCCAGTCTTGATTTTAAAAATCTCGATGCCGTAGTCCTTCATAAATCCCAAAGTACATTCTAATAAGTGTGTAATAAATATCCTAACCTTAATAATTCCCATATATTTTTTACTTTGACACTGTGTTCTTTAAGCCTGTGTTTGCCTGCATAAAATATGCAGTGATTGTAGCATATTCTTTTGTTATCTATATAAAAAGTATTGTAAGCTTAAATCTTTATTATTAATTTTTATGTAATCAAACTTGCTAATGAAAGTAAAGAAACTGCAATGATTCTGTGAAATGTCTGTACTGAAGGGATTATAACCAGATCAACTAATTGGCTTGAGGATGTAGTAATCACTGGTTTCCTTTAATTCACTTGACATATGGTAAATCATGTAGTACCATGGTGGTGTCTGAAACAAATTGTCTGGGAAGATGGAAGCCTAAGTACTATTGATTTTACCTTTTTCACTCTTCAATTTGTTGTTTTTTTTCCATATTCTCAAATTAAATTAATCTAACAAGTGTACACTTTGTTAAATGGCATTAATTGCATCCTGTTTTAGTTCTCAGCTAAGGATCTGTGTGATACTTACATATTCTAACAGCCTAAATGCTCACAAATATTAACCCCTTCCCAAAAGACAGAATTGTATCACAATTTTTTTCTTTTGTTTTAAATTTCTTTCCCCACTCCCCTCCCCATTCATACTTCTTTGGGATTCTACAGTGTTAGAAAATTATCATTGATAGTTCATGACAATGACTTTGGCAGTTAAAAATGTGGAATACCTTGGGAAACTTGGCTAAGGCATTACTTTTCTCCAGCTAAGAAGTTGCCTTATCTATTGATAGTACTTATTGTCAGAAGATAAATAAATAAGCACAGGCAGAAAAATGTGTAGAACTGAGAAAGACTGCACAAAACTGTGGCCCCATAATAAAGGGTACTTCACTTGGTTAATGCAGAAGAGCAATTTTTTCAACTAGATAGAGGACTAATCTCATCAGACAAAGAAATAGTCTTTGTCAATCTTGATTTAATATCAAAACTTGATTTTGATTTAATATTAAACTGGTAAATAAGCTCTTCCTGGAATAATTCACTACACATCAATAAACCAGTAAAGCTTTCAATTTTTCAGTTAACGAATTATACTTTGCTATTGCTAATAGCTGCTGTACTAATTATTAAAACATTTATCATTCAGAAAAGTGTTGCAATTCATTTAATTGTGGCAAAAATGGCCTATTAGTACAGACTTTACTTTCTCAGTCGATAAATTCCAATCTGTTAAAATAACACTATTTTTTATACACAATGTGTAAGTCAAGGCAGATGTTGCTAGAATTTTGTCAATGAGTCATGCTCTCTCATACCCCCAGGTCCTTAGCAAAAGCACTGGCAATATGGTATATTGCAAGGCAATCTGCAGTCAGTTAAGATATTGGCTCCATCCCTGCCTCTCAAACTTTCTTCTGCTTGACTGAAAATGAATACTATTAGATTCAACGGTATTCAGCATCTTCTTCCAGGCACCATGGACAGCTGGTACTTGCAGTGATTAAGAATCTTCTGACCTGTGGTTATGACAAGGTGGAAAAATGTTTCTAGTTTGGATACTCAACTTTGTATCAGTGAATGCCTTGAACTGATTATTTATTAACAAAGACAACTCCCCCCAACACTGTTACTTATAATCCTAATTTATCCAACATATCTCATGCTACACTGCTATTCAATGTAAGAACTAAAGGTAAATTACTTCCATTGGAAACAAAACTATACTTTGTCATCTCCTTACTCACTGTACTTGGGTTAAGTGGAGAGAAAAACATCTTCTGGAAATGTACTAACAATATAATCAAAACAGAAAAAAGTCAAAGCTAAAAAGAGTGGTGTTGATCTTTTGAACTGTAAAATTTTATTGAATAAAATACATGATATTAGTATAGTGACTGACACTACTATAATTTCCAAAAGATCTAATGAGGTGTTCCGTAGAAACTTTAAACATTTAATCCTGCTATAAAGTTGTATTCATAGGGAAGAAACTTATATATCCAACAGCAGTAATGATGAAAAAATCTATAAAAATTATGTTTTATGTATATATGTTGTGTTCTGATAGAACACAAAAATCTGTCTCAACGTATTTGCATTTTTTTAACAATATTAAACTATTAACTATGATGTAGTACTAGAGTTGCTTAGCCATTTTAGAATTAGTAAAAAATCAGTTGAAGCTGTCCACATGATGACTATATTAAGTGTATCTAATGACAGTGTCAAAGATTGGTGACACTGTACAAAAAACATGTTCAGTTGCTTAGAGCTTTTTCAACCATTATGTAAGCTTAAGTGATTAGATATTTGTCTTAGAGAATTCTTTTAATCATACATAGTATCTGCACTTTATGGGTAGGTTTTAGCCATACATGAAAGAGAAGCTGAGAAAAAATGCCTTTTGTCAATATTATAAAGTTCCAGAAACTTTCAGTTGATAGTGCTAACATCTACCTTCTTTGGGGCATGAAACTATCCTTTGTGACAGATTTGGTTTGCTGACATCTATGAAAACATCTGACCATATGGTGCCAGGTTCCACCTTTTGAACAATTCCACTCTGCATACTTCAGGAGCAGTTTCTTAGTCTCTTATATTCCCTTAAGACAGAGTCCACACCTCATGGGTCCCAGTTTCTAACCTGAGCTGGATCAGCTACCAGAAAAAATATTGTTTCTCTATTTGATACTAAGCAATACTGAAAGAGAAAGCTATCAGAGCCAAATTTAAGGAGTACTGGAGATGGGCATGTTTGTTCTTGACTACATTATGGGCCACAAACAACAAAATAAAAAACCTTAAATTGAAGATTATGAAAATTAAATGGGATCTAATAAAGTTGTATCTGCATAGTGCAAGAAATTTTAAAGAACTTTTGGAATTAACTGGAGAAAAAAAGAGGAGGTTAGGAAGTGTGTTTGGGCCAGCAAAACATGTGAAGAACTATTTACTTACTGTGCCAGAAGTATGGGAAATGTGGAGCTGAAAGGTATGAAGAAACTGGAAGTCATTTGTCAAGAAGGCAGAAAGCGTGTCCAACACTCATTTTTAAATCTCCTTTTGATCAACGCCCTGCTTTCCTCTGGATCATATTGTACGAATGTATACTCGCTGCTCACTTCTCAAGTAAGTTCATTAGTTCCTTCCCAGACATATCTTTGACCCAGCATCTACTTTGAATACTGTGTCAGAATGATCTTGTGACAACACTAGCCTTCCAACACAATTCCTTCTGGATCTGCACCCTAATAAGACATCTATGTACTCTCAGATTATGAGAACATGAAACAAACACCTTGAGCCATGTTAATAAAAGGAACTGGAAGGAAGTATCACAGCTGTGTTGCTATTTCAGGTCCTCTAAATTGAAAATCTGCAAATATTTCTTAAAATGAAGACCATAACAGTGGCACAAAAGACACAGAGTATCTGACTATTTCTGAGCACCTGATTGCTACGTACCATGAAAGTTCTAGTCAAGCCAAGCTGTTCTAAGCCTGAACCAGTCTGCAATGACTGAAATGAACAGTCTTTATGTTGTGCAGTCCTCAGCTATATAGCATAACAATCAGCTGGTGTGCTGGGGTATAGAGAAAGCAAGGACAACACCTGGATTTTGGCAAGGAGGAAGAGCAAATGATGTAGAACTTAAAGAGGTCCTCTTCCAGAATACTAGGTTTCATTCTTTTGTTATTAGCAGGTGTTAATATTGAACTGCTTTGCTTTCCTTACTTATATTTGTGGAGATATTTAAAACCCCAATGGACGCAACCCTGAGCAACCTGCTCTAGCTTACCCTGCTTGAGCAAGGGAGTTGAACTGGATGACGTCAAGACGTCTTTTGTGGACTCCACATTTCCATGATTCTGTGGTTTCTCATCCACCTTTTCACCCTACTCTGCACCAATTATAATAATAAGACTTTTCAATCTCAGAATGTGGGATTTGAGATTGCTAAAACAATTAAGCTTTTTGTATATGTACTTTAATTAGTAACCCTGAATTCATTTTTACAAATACATATTCAGTGCAATGAATAGGTGTGATCTAGATATGAACAAATACTATGTAATGAAACTGTTGCTTGTAGGAACACCACTTTGCTTGTTCCGAAAGTTTTAAAGAAAATGAGGAAAGGCAGAGGTGGAAGAGATATAGGAAGTCATACATAGACATTTAAACGGTGCTATGTGGAAATAGGCTGTCCTTCTTAATGCCATCAAATCCAGTGGTTATGGGAAGGTCATGTTGGTCAAACTTCTATAGGTCACCAAACTATCCGTCCTTTATTTCCTGAGAGTCTGAGGATTGGATGTGTCAAAAGTCTGGGCAGTAACACCAGTAAGGAGCAAATACAATCAGAGTTTCTTATTAAATAGATAAAATGTCCTATAGTGTCATATGATATAAAAATATATGCCACAATAGGAAGTACAAATTACTTGATGCATCTGACCTTCTCTTCTTTCCTGTGAGGAGGAAAATAACATTTTGTTTCCTAGAGCTACTGTAAAAATCAAGTGATTTGCTCATGCTATCATGTAATATCACTGATAAATACTGTAGAAGTAAACAAACAAATTAGTTCTGTCTTTAAGGCAATGTTTGAATAATATTCATCAAACAAGATGTATGAGCACACACTGATTAATGAAGATAAAGATGTTGTGTAGGAATAGTGCAGAGTGTGAAAAATACCCTTGAATGAGACAAGGATACTCATAAAATTGTATGAAAGCACAACATGATTGCACATTGTATGTGTACAAAGGGGCTAAATTAGGACAAAATAAATAATGTTCGTAGTAACTTCTGACTTTTGAGTGTTTGGTTTTGTGCTGTAGCATTAATACCATAACTTTGTGAACATTACATTTGTAGAGTTTAAATGTAAGAATTGCAGAATTTTGAACACTAGCTGCTGTTAATGCCCAACATTAAAACTGCAGTGTGTCTAACAATATACATTTACTCCTTGGGCTTCTCACACATACTGCTGATTGCCTTCAGGCTAAGACTTGTAATGAGGTAACCCCAGCTGAGAAGTATTGCCTCACTCACATCCTGAGTTTGAGGACACAGATGAGCATACTCATTATGCACATGTATGCTGACCCACTGATCCCTTTTTGAGAACTGTTGAGCTCCAAAGAAATTAAAATTGAAACTCTGTACAGGATTGGGTTCATAGCAATCTTTATCTATTTGTAAAATGACATTAGTAATTTTTTCATGCGTAGCCACACTGAGCAAAAGTCACTATGAAAGCTAATACTTATTTAAACTCTGGCAGCAGAGTGACTTTTTTCAGTTGCTTACAGCCCTCACATTATACTGAAGAGAACCAGATCTAAGCAGTGTGCCAGAATGAATAAAGGCATTTCAAATGGCAAAAAGGTGAATCTGCAGTTACAGTCAATTATTTCAGCATGCTGTCTCAGTGGCAATTAAGACGCAATTCTAATGAGCTTAGTGGCAAAACTGGCAATGGAATCCTGGTGCTCATAGACACTCTTTAATCTTTATAATATAACACTTTCCCATTAGTATTTCATTACAGAATTTTAGGTTTTCATTTGGGAAATGCAATGTTCATTTTTGTTTAACAATTTCTCTATCGAATCATACTTACCATGAGTCTATCCATGAGAACATGAAAGAAGCTATACGGCATCAGAAAGAGGTCTATACAGCAGATCTTTTGTCTCTATCCAAAACACATGGCTAGGATATAGAAAAAAACCCCCGCACATCAATGCATCTCTATAAGACTCTTGTACCTACCACCAATTCTGAGCTTCCACATCTGGTTTGGGGATGGGAGAGGAAAGAAGTAAATGGTGTTGTGGGTGGGTGTGATAGTCCTTGATGTAATTTCCTTCTAAAAATTTTGACCTCATCTGGTGAGTCTGACCTCAGAGATGATTCTGCTATAGGAAAGAGTTTGTACCAGAGATTTTCTGAGCTCCCTTCCAGCCTGAGCAGTACTATAAGCCTGTGAACTTTCAGAAACAAATTTCATGACTTTGTAATACTCGGTGAAGACACAAAGTTCTTTACTTTTGAGCCTGACACCTCCTAGCTTTACTTAATGTATTAGAGGAAAGAATGAATAGCAATTTGCCCTTCAATTTCTGTATGTCTCATTTATTTTATAGATATCTAACATTATATGTTCAGTAATTTCTTTTTCAAGCTGAAAAATCTACTCTGTTTAATCATTCTTCATGTGAAACATTTCTACGGGTGCAATTGTCCTTTTCCAATTTTATAACATGCTTTTCTGAGATGGGATGGATCTGGGACAAATCTCCTGGGAGTATTCAAAATGTAACAGCACTTTTAATTTATTAAGTAGAAGCATGATGCTTTTTGTACTGTTCCCTTATTTTGATTATTTCTGATAACTTTGAATATTCTATTTCTTTTTTTTTAAAAGATGCACCTTTTAATGGTGAATTTATTTCACCTTTTAGTCACTCAGTATTGTGATGGTCTTCTGCAGTACTTAACAGCTAGTCCTTGTCCTTACTACCTTAAGAAATTTAGCATCAAGTGGGATCATCATCATTTCATTCCCTTTCTCTTACCCTGATATTTTTTCAATATATTACTCTACAATCCCAATGAGTCTTCACTGATTGTATCCATGCTATCTGCATCTGGCCATTCTCTATATTATCTGTTCACAATTTCTTAATCCATGTGAATATCCTTTTTCTTATCCCCAAGCAGTTTTTTTTCTTTAAAACATATTTGATGAGAGACTTTATCATACACTTTTCTTAAGAAAATCAACAGAATCCTTTCTGTCTACATGCTATGATTTTTTAACTGAGGCAGGAAAAAACAAACAAACAAAAAAAACCCCCAAATAACAAGCCCCAAAGAAAGAAAAGTGTAGTGCTTTTTTTTAAGGTTGGATTTGTTATTTGTTTGGCTGGCTAGAAATAGTTAAGGAGAACAACTGACAAATGTAAATGTCAGGATTTTCATTTCTTCTAATTCAAAATTTTCTAAAGCTCATACTAAAAATGTCTCCTGCATTGCAAATATGGGATTACCTTTCTGATGTTTAGGACTATGACCACACATGTTCTATTGCTCAAGACCTGTTAATACAGGGAAATAACAACTATTTGTCATGGTCAAAGCTTCAATGATTTTCTTTATACAGCAAATAAACACAAATTTGTAGTTTGCTAATTTGATGTTGCAACTGTGTATTATTTGGTTACTTCAGGCTTATGTGAAATTGATAACAGTATTTAGCATTAAAATGGTACATAGATATCTGTAATATGAAATTAAAGAACAGTACACTTACTATTTAATATATTCTATGAACCTTTAAGGGATTCTTTCATTTTATTTTAGCTCTAAGCTACCTTGTTCTTCATCAGGCCAGTTAAAGCACTTGAGCTGCCTCATTTAGTTACTCCTATTTCACCCTTCATATACTGCATTTTCTTTCAAAATATATCACATTATTTGCATTTTTGTTAAGATATACTTAGTATTTGATCTAATGCTTCTTAAAATTTGGAACTAAATGTTTTGTTTAAAAATATTTTCTACTGAATACATCACTTTTTCAGGAATAAGTTTGAATCCATATTATATACAAATATATACATTTTATAAACAGATATTTGCAGTAAATATATTGTGATTTTTTATTATATATTATAAAACTGTAATTTAATGTCTATAAAGTTATGAAAGATCTGATTAATGCATAGAGATCAAAACACTTACAAGAAAGAAAATGAAAAATTTATCTAAGCATGTATTTTGGGTTTGAATAGCAAGGCACCGGCAGTGGGAGATGCAAGGTGACTTCTGTGAGGAGAGCTCAGGGTGGCTTCACACGGCTTCCCAGGCAGCTCTAACCCACCCACCACAGGGCACAGCTGATCTCCTTGGCCGTGGGTGGGGCTCCTCTTGGAAAATGTATTTAAGAAAGTGTGAAATAGTACTTAGCAGCAATGGTGAGAGAGAGGAGCAAGGAAGATGTGATAGGAAATGTGATAGGATGCAGACACAAAGGCCTGAGAAGAAGTGGGAGAAGATGCTTCAGGTGCAAGAGCAGAGTCTCCCTGCAACCCATGAAGAAGTTCATCATGAAGCCGGTTGTCCCCCTGCAGCCCATGCAGCCCCTTAGCTGCTCCTGATAAGCCTTGTGCTCCAAAGCATTCATCAGCTTTGTTGCCCTTTTCTGGACATGCTCCAGCACCGAAATGTCCTTCTTGTAGTGAGGAATCCAAAACTGAACAGGGGATTTGAGGTGTGGCCTCGCACAAGTGCAGGAAGCCAGGATGCCATTGACCTTCTTGGCTGCCTGGGCACACTACTGACTCATGTTCAGCTGGCTGTTGACCATCACACCCAAGTCCTTTTCCACCAGGCAACTTTCCAGTCACTCTGTCCTAAGCCTGTAGTGATACATGGGGTTGATATGACCCAGCTGCAGAACCTGACACTTGACCTTGTTGAACCTCATACAGCTGGACCTGTCCCATCAATCCAGCCTGTCTGGATCCCTCTGCAGAGCCTTCCTGCCCTCCAGCAGATCAACACTCCTGCCCAACTTGGTGTCATCTGTAAACTTCCTGAGGGTGCACTCAATCTTCTAATCCAAATTATTGATAAAGATACTAAACAGGAGTGGCCTCAATATTGATGCCTGGGGAACCCCATTAATAACCATCTGGAAGCTGAATGTGGCACCATTCCCCACCACTCACTGGGTCCAGTCATCCAGCCAGTTTTTAACCCAGCAAACAGTGTAGTCATCCAAGCCATGTACAGCCAGTTTCTCCAGGAGAATGCTGTGAAAAGCTGTGTCAAATGCATTACTGATGTCCAGATAGAAAACATCCACAGCCCTTTCCTTGTCCCCTGAGTGGGTCACCTTGTCATAGAAGGAGATACGGTTGATCAAGCAGGACCTGCCTTTCATCAACTCATGCTGGCAGGATCTGATCCCCTGGTTGTCCTTTACATGCCACATGATGGCATTCAAGATGAGCCCTGGATGTAGATTGGCTTCACATTTGCTAACCTCCAGTCAACCCCGAGTTAACCAGGTTTGCTGGTAAATGACAGAAAGTGGCTCAGTAAGCACTTCTACCAGCTCACTGCCCCTTGGGTAGATTCCATTTGGCCCCATAGACTTGTGTGTGTCTAAGTGGTGTAGCAGGTTGCAGACCATTTCTCCTAGGATTATGGGGGCTTCATTCTGCTCCTCATCCCTGACATCCATCTCAGAGATTGGGTGCCCTGAGGACAACTGCACTTATTCCTGGCTCTGCCCATGTCTCATCAGGCACTGTCATGAGAGCAGGGGGTTTCTGCGGGATATCTCGGCTCCCCCTGAGTTTCCCCTTGTTCAGGAACCCCACTGTGCACTGTGCTACAGCACTCTGATTACCTCAGTGACTGAATATTCACTTCTATTACACTGCATTTAAAAATCTGATTGACTGAAATGCACTGCAAGGAAATAGATAACCTGCTATTGCAGCTCACCTAACCAATAGTAATTCATTGACCATGACAACTGTGCTCTGCTCACATGCTGAATCACCAGCTTTCTGGTTATCAATGGCAGTCAGAGACCTCTGGTCTAATATCTATCCCAAGGTAAATATGATTTGTATAAATAAAAATATGAATTTATTTATTTTAACCTATTCATTCAATTATGCTTTTTTGAGGCTGTGTCAGAAAAATGCTACTATGTGTTTGGACTACAAAAATTGATGCGGATGAGCAAGTCAGAGTTTGTTATTTAGAACGAAGTTAGTCACCTGGTGGCAATAAAAAATTGATGACTGAATAGCAAAAATGACATCTGGAACCATAATTATGACAGCAATGAAACACTTCTCAAGGTCTATATCAAATATGATTACATTTCAAAGTAGACAGCTTCCTCCTCTTTGCTCTCAGCCACTTCTTTCTCTTTCTCATTTATTTCCAAATTTGGAAACACATCTTAGAAGTGGTTATGAAAAATATAATTAACAGCAATTCACACATGTTTCTGATTACACTTAGGTCTGTTTTTGTAAACAGAACTGATCCAGAGGGTTAGTGGTAGCACATAGTGGATATGTCATCATGTTGCTGAATGTTGATTCTACACAAGCTTGATAAAAGATACCAGTTACAGTGGATAAGCTACTGCAGATCGATATTCTGTAAATAGTCTTGGAAGTATGAAGTACTGCCTGGCTATGATGATATGCATATATTTCACCACCCTTACTCTCTATATTTAGACTTACAAACCTAGTGTGATTTTTGACTTCTCTGTCAGAAAGACGGTGTCTCAAATTTAAGCCTTAAGAGCTAGTGTCTCTCACTGATGACAGGACATTGTCAGAAAAGGAAGCTTGAGATTAGTATGGTTATTCTTCTGCTGGCATACAGCAGGGGAAACATGGTGTTTAAAGTGGAAGTCAGTGCAATGCAGCTTTACACAGAAGAGTACGGCAGTCTTGTGTTTAGCGGATGTACTTGTACAAGGCCTCTGAAACTACATACTTTCAGAAATGGCTTTAATAGAATCTTTCATTGTTCCAATTTATTAGTGGGCTGACACTGCAAAATGGTATCTCCTCTATTATTTGTGTTCAACTTGGCCAGAGTCCCATCGTGCAATTACACAGGGAGAGAAAGCATTCCCTTCCCATTCCCTTCTGATATTCTGCCTCCTCTAAGTATTAGAAATATTAGTTTTGAATGCATGTGGTTAAAACAGTCTAGACAGGTATGCAAGTTGATTGACTGGGTGAATCTAAATTAGAAGGAGAAGATATAAAAACAATAGGATTGGGTCAGAGAAATGGACAGAATATTATAGCGTATAGAGATGACTATATATAAAAATACTATATGTCTATTAAGTCCTTTCTGATGATGGCTACAATGAACTGCAACGACCAATCTCATAAAAATGCTTTCTTCCTGCTGCACTCTTCCAGAAATGTGCACTTTCTTTTAGACTTTGAAAGATGGTATGCAAAGATAGCAATTTCAGCAATAGAAATTGAGGTCAGATTGAAAAACATGAAGCCATGTTTTGCTTGGTTTCTATTTCCAGCATATTTCAATAAATAAATAAATAAATAAATAAATATTAAAATTTCACTTACTGTGGAATTTGCTCTTTTCATAAAGATCTATAAAGGGTGTTGATTGTTGCAACTGCTTTATTAGATGGGAAACATCACCTTAGTAAGCATTATTTATCAGTGTTTGACTTCTACTGAGTTAGAAAGGGTCCAGTGGAGTGTTTCAGGCAATTTTGAATGCATGGGCTGTTGAGACCTACAGAAAGTTTTGTGCTATATGACATGCATCACATTGTTTTTACTTGTTTCTTTTATGTAAACCCTATAAAAAATGAATCAATTGTCCTCCTGTTTAGAAAAAGTGCAGCAAAGCAAAAGAGGTGTGGAAATTTCTATTTTAAGTTTTCTGTCCCAGCAAAAGTCTGTGGTAGAGGGCATGCCAAAATAACTAGCCACAGTAGAAGGGATTGTATTCTACCTCTGACTTGTAGACAAGTTACAATATTTGGGACACTGCTGTCACAGCTGGACAAAGAATGTGGCATGCTGAGAGAGGGAATCATGAACACTCAGGATGGAGTTTCCAGTCAGCTACACCTTTAGATTTTCTGGCTACTGGTATCCCAGCACAGAGATGCAGTTACAGTGAGAGGAGAGAGCCTGTCTGAGAGCCATCCAGAGCTCTTGAGCTCCCAGGCAGCCTCAGAGCAATTGGGACTTCATGAAGTAAATTATGTCTATTTTTAAAGGGAGAAAAATTTAAGTAGGAGAAGGAAATACAATAATGAATCTTGCCATCCATTGAATCATGCAGCTACCTGATACAGTCAAGCTGTTTTCTCTGCTCTGATGTCTTTGTATATTTAATTTTTTTACTCTAAAATATATTCTTTGTAACCACTCACAAATACAAAACTTGTTTCTGAACAAAACCTCTTCTATTTTCTAAAAATCTCACTGCTCTCTTTCAGCATTAGATGTTGTAATCATTTTCCTGCTTCATAATGGCTAGATAGGAAATGAAATTACCAACAGTATTAGAATGCAGACTTGGGACAAAAAGTTAGCTGTTGTTTCCCATGTCAGTTGTTGTCTTACCATACAGTCTTTGGCAACTCATTTAACTTCATCATGCCCCAATTCAACAGAGATAGATCGGCAATACTACACATCTCAAATTGCTTTTAAATGTGGTTATATCACATCCACTCTCTCCTCATTTTCTAAATAAAAATGGAACCATAAGTATCCCCCACAAAAATATGGCAGTTTTCTGTATAACATTCAAACTCTTCCTGAAAATCCCAGCTCTAAGATCTTGTCAATCTGTTATTTAAACTTTGGTCACATTTTTTTTTTGTTCAATACCGTTTTTCTCTTTGGTTTGTGTTGCCATTAAACAAAATTTGAAACATAAGCATGTTGTGTTGCCTAGCATAGTAAAAATGCTAATCCTAAATTTTCACACAGAATCATATGAATTCATATGTCTGGCTATGTCTCAGGTAGGTGGAGGGAGAACGTGCAGTCCTCATTGCAATCTCATGAAACCAATTTTGAAATTACTAAGGATATGGTTTATCTTTGTGTTTATTTCCAAGAAACAATAATGTTGAAGGTGTGCAGAATATCATGGGTTCATAGAATCATTGAGGCTGGTGACCTTTAAGATCACCCAGGCCAACCATTAACCCAACACTGCCAAATTCACCAGTAAACTATGTCCTGAAGTGTCACATCCACACATCTTTTAAATACCTCCAGGACTGGTGACTCAATCACTTCCCTGGGCAGTCCCTTCCAGTGATTGAAAGGTCATCTGAGAGCTCGGTAAAACCAAGCAAGTTATAAGCAATATTCTGTCTTGGAAACATATTTTTAGAGAAGACACCTTCTACAGAACTTCTTTTTCTTTTAATTAAGTTTAAAAGGTAAACCTATAAAAGCAGAATACTTTTCTAGAAATGGAATAACTTAGAATCTTTCATGAGGTTATCCTGCTTCCTAAGGTTTGGGAAACATGTAGTACTTAAGCAGAATAAAATTACATGCACATATGGTTAAGTGAATTTATCTAGCCATAATAGCATAGTCTTATTTTATAAAAGTAAATGTGCACATTTAGACCAGAATGATGTCTCTTTTAGTGCAATGGAAATATTCCAAAAGGGATTCTATTCCCCATTTAAGCCTGTTGCACAGGAGGCAGCCAACACTACAAATTCAATAAGGATATTTAAATTACTCACACAACCCCACTGGCAAGTGATCCAGAAGGTTTTATTACTTATGTTGATTGTGTTCATGTCTTTTATCTCCTTCTGTTGGTAAATCACCATTTAAAGCAGAAAATTATGAGTTTCATGTCTGCATTATGTAATATCTAAGTTTAAGTCTCAAACCTGCCAAATACTCCTTTGTCAACTGGAGCAAAATAACCTTGTAACTTTAGACAGCAGAAAAAAACCCCAAACAACTATATTTTTTTAAATGTTTCCCCTGATACCAGAGTAGTATGATGCACTTTACAAGAGTTAGAAATAGCAGCTAATCTCTCTGCTCTATATATGTAACAGATCTGCTCAACCCTGGATCTCCACTGACCTACATTTGCTGAAAATACAGCCTCTTTTTTTTTGATAGCACATTACATTATATTTATTATGTACTATTACTCTAGAAGTTTAATGTAAATTAGGAAACATATTTTGGATTTTTTGGAGGAAACAGGGCGGGGGCAGGGAATCCTCTTTTCAATTCTAGTTGGTAAGTTTTATAATAGGAGAGTCCCATTTTCAGTGGTGGATTTGACTTTTCATATATTGCCATTGAAGCGCAGAATTTTCTGTTTTCTCCTGTTTTTTATGTTTGTTGGGGTTTTTATTTTTATTTATTAGGAATTTTGTCTTTCATTTTTTTTAGTGTGGGAACATTATTATCACATATGCTCTGAAAGATATTAAAATTAATACTGAAAACAATTATCTTTGAAAAAAGCAATCTATTCAGAGCAATAATTATCTTTTAATTGAAAAACAGTACTTGTGTTTAAATGTGGTGTAAAATTATTATCTCAAAGAAAAGGACTCTGGCTGTGAACATCAACAGTTTGGTGTCCTGCAAACATCAGAATGTATTGGTTTGGGAGTGTTGGGAATGAAGGAGAGAGATGAGAGCAATGAAGCATAGGAGAGAAGAGAAACATTTAATACAGAAAGTGTAAAAGAGTCTTGAAAAAAATCAAAGTAAAACATTATTCAAAAGAAAATTGTGTAGGACTCTTACCTATTCTTAATACTATTTTCATGTTGATATTGAAGTATTTCCCGTTCCCTCACTACTCTGTTAAAATCATCCTACTACTCCCTGTAGACCTGACAGACTGGATGCAATTTTTTTCCAATGAGATTTCACTGGCTTTATTTATTCTGAATGATGTTTAAGCATTGCAATTAAAAAATATATGACAGAAGTATAAACTAAAACCTGTCACTTTAAATTCTCAGTATATGCAGTCATACCAGTGAAATCATTGTGCCATAATTATGTTTCACTATACAGTGAGTTTTAAAGGAAACCTTTTTATTTATAAAAACTTTAATAGAGATATAAATCTAGACCTTTTATGTACAAAATTATTTTTCTCAGGGGAAAAGTAATTGGTGAAATATAAAGACAGTGGAAAGACAGGGTTTGCTGAAGGCCAGGATATTGGATTTTATTTAAATTGTCTAATTTTGCTAATCTAAGATTTTAAAATGAAGTTCTAATATATCAGTTATAATCATGTCACTTCAACATTTATTATCTCAGCTCTCACTATTAACTTTCCTAAGAGAGATGAGTAGATTTTCTCTCCACTTTGGTAAACACTTTGTAGAAGTAATTTACATTGCTAACTTTTTTGTGTGTGAACATGTAGCATTGATGTGATTGAAAATGCAACCTCAAATAATTATAGAAAAGTATACAATTTAATTAGTTATATAAAATAACCAGTTTTCAGAACAGGAATTTTCTTAGCAAAACACTTTATAACTATAATATTTACACTTCTCTTTATTCTCATTTATTGCTGCCAGTGGACTTCTTTCCATTGATACACTTCACCGAATTCATGGAGGTGCTGCAGAGTTTGTGCTTAAGAGTTGTAAACATAAAGTACTGCGTAATGGTGTTTATATTTTATGTCTGTTATAAAACTCTAAACTCACAAATGGATCCAATAAGCTCTGCTGGACAGATTTTGTGTATGTCCAATATGCTTTAATGCTATATTTAAAAATCTCATATCAAAGTCCTTCAGTTATTTTTCTCCTGGATTTCTCATTTGTGTTGAATTGCAATAATATGTTTTCATCATATTTTCACACGATCCTTCCTATTTCAATGCTGAGACCAAAATCTGTTTTCTTAAACCTTTTGAAAATGTTTTCTGAAGGTCTTTTAGCAGATATTTACAGCTACTACTTTTGAGACACATTACACAACTGCCAGGTCTTATGTATGATAAATGGATATTGCAGTGTTCATCATGGCTAGGCTTCGTGAATGAAGATTTGGGAAGGGCTCTACCCATGCTTGCTGCCAGCGCGCTGATGGCTAAAAAGGCCAATGCGAGATAGGCAAGTCCAGTTGCAAAAGGCACAGTGGAAAGTCTCCACAAGCAGGATTGGCGAGGCATGGTTCTTTCTGCGTTGTCTTTTTTCTTCAACACTGATCCTGTGTGTGCTCTCAAAGGAAGCAGCAGCATTATGAATG